>JAVTVJ010000872.1:0-600000 GCA_034509425.1 Eopsaltria australis | reverse complement strand
AGAGGGTTTTGAATTGTGCTTGTCAAATATTAAGCAAACATTGGTATCTCCAGGCTCACAAAGCTACGATGAAACTATGTCTATGAAATTACATAAATCAACAGGAAAAATTATGTGGTATATGTCAGAGGTAATTTCATAACCAACAGCGTATACAAAAACAGCAACTACATCCTAATGCTTTAATTGACTCAGCTACTAATAATATTTTCAAAAATTATATCTTTGCAGGGCAAAATATAATCCACAAAAATAAGATATTTTCACATAGCTTTCTGCCAAATAATATCCATGAACTCTCTCATCTGCAAACCAAATATCCTCAGCATGCCACCAGTCAATTAGGTGTGTACTTATCCTTAAGTTTTTAATTTATGTCACTTGGGATACAAGTCAGTTTTCCTAATTAGAATATATCCATCAAGATTAAAAAGTGGGCTTGGGCAAATTTTTAATGAATCAGTTTTCAAAAAAATAAATTTGCATAAAGCACATTGTAAGCTAATGCAACATTTAAGTTTAGGCTGGCTCTTCAAGGGTCAGTTTTCTGTAGTGGTGTGTCCCTTTTAGACCTACAAAAACAGCTCCTTAGCATGAGCCTGGTTCTCACTAATAATCATATTTTGTTACATGAAAGAAAGAATTTAATGAAGTAATGATGTCAAGATTATTAAAAGTATGGACAGCGAAGCAGGTGCTAGAATAAGCTGCTGTGTTTTGTGCCATTGACAGTCACAAGCATGTTATGTGCATGCAGAAACAGAAGTATGTTTAAACTTTATTTCTTAAGAAAATGTTGAGAGTACTATTATAGGAATGAAGGATGAAGGTTTTTTTCACCAGTGTTTCAAGTTCACTCTGTATCAATGGATACATAATAAAGCACCTCAGGAGACTATCCATGGAGTCTAAGTTAGACTGATATTTTGCAAATCACCTTAAGCGCCACTCTCTCCGTTAACACTAGGAGAACAGGCAGCTAATTTAGCTCACTCAAGTAGGTACTGAAGTAAAATATTAATAACCCCCAATGAAAGTATATAATCTTATCTGAAAAACAACCTTGTAGACTTTGTTAGAGTCAAAGCTACACTGCCAAAATGTGGATAGATAAAAAAAATCCAAGTCAGTGGCTGAAATCAGCCCCAGAAATCCAGTGAACATGCACTACACTCAGGTGGGCTGCATGCTTCAGGTTCAGGGAAAGGAATCCTCCTCCATCAACCTATTATAGATTTAGATATATTATATAATATACATATACACATATATTTGTATTCCCCCTAGTATTTGAGGTTATAAGGTCTTAGAATACAAATTAAAGTTGTGTTTCAGATGCTTGAGCATCTTAAATTGCATTCTGTTTATTATTACTACTGGTTTGATAGTGGATGTTAACACATTTAGGTAGAAGAAGCAATCCCTTGGAAATCACCTATTTTAAGAAAAACTGGTAAGTGTTTGACCTGAGAAACTCCATCTCATTCCTGTAATTTAGTGTTGCTTACTGTGAAACTTTGAATCATTCTCTTCCTCTGTTATTGAAAAAACTGTTTCAAAAATTGTCAGAGAGTGGAAACATTCCAATGGTAATTATTTCTTGTTGGCTAATTTGACTGGAGGCATCTTATTATTGTTTTTGTTGTAACAGAAATCTTTTAAATAGGAGACTTTCAATTTTCCTTCCAAAGGCACAAAGTTTCACCCGACTGTGCATGTTATCAGCTGACACTTATTTGAAAAGTTTAACCTTATCTTTTGATTCTACCACAGCAAGGTCTCAGAGTGGACTACTGCTTCAGCATTTCTTAAAATTTTAAATGTTATGGGACAGTCATAATTGATTTTATTAATTCTTCCCAAAGCCACACTTACCTCACCCCTCTGTTGAATCTGTCCTGAGCTCTGATCAGTTAAACCACCACACATAAGGCACTGAGGCTTTCCCTGTGCCCGTTTTGAAGCCACTGCTGTGCAATTGGCAAATAGAAGCCTTACATAGACAGTGTTGTGGTGTGATCTTCATGAGCAACCAGTCTTCCAGTTAGGATAAAATAGAACACAACTGTAACAACATAATAGGGATGAGTATCCTACATTCAATGCTTTGAAGAAATTTAGTTTAAATGCATGAGTAGGGCATTTAACAGGATCTGTAGAGATGTGGTTCCTATCCCAGTCAAATGTCTGTATATACAAACAAAACCATTTAGTCAGATTAACCGTTATATTTTAGGAACTAGAATTTACTCGATGACACTAAAGATCTCCAAATTCATAACATGGTTATGAAAACTTTAATGTAGGCTCATAAAGGGTCTAAAACTTTTCATAGTCTAATCCCTAGCCTGAATAAAATATTCTTGATATTTCCTTTTCATAGTCTACTTGCAGGAAATATTTCCTCTGCATCATAGCATGACTAGAGAATCAGGCACATCCCTTCAAAAACTGGTATATGACTGGTAGCAGTGGCACTCACTGGAAACATAAGAAGCAGAAAATATTAGATTAAAAATATTAAAGATTTAAACTATAATTTATAACTGTCTTTTATTGAAGACTTTTTACTGAATTCTGGAAACAGTATCTTTAGGCACCTATTTTCAAGGAATAATTTCAGATGGTTGATCCTAAGCTGATAGGGATATCAAGAAAAACAACTGGATTTGAAACATAACCCAGCATTCAATATTTTCTATCAGGTGCCTAAAGAATCATTTGCTGAGGTCTGTACTAATAAGTACATTCATTTACTGGCCTCCAATTTAGCCTTCTTCCTGAAAACCTTGGAGGGCTGGAGATGGTGGAGGGAATGCACGATTTCAGGACAGAAGCTAAATAATATGCACATGCTACAACCACACAATTCATTTTGGTAATTTATTAATGCACTCCTTCTGGTTACAAGGCCTACACTTGTGTGAAGAAAGGGAAAGAGGGAACAGGCTGTGCTTAAGCAGAAATTTTTGCTGAAGGTCTACACATTTCGTTGTTATTTCAGGGATAATTCTTTGAGGATGAACAGCAGCATTCCCAACATGTTCAGGATCAGGAACTGATTGTTGAAACACAAGCTGACTCCCAAGCTCTGCTTTTTGCATCAGATATCATCAGTTAACCAGCAGGTTTTGATTCAGTATCAGCCAAGAGAAATAAATACGGCTTGCACTAATCTTTGAGTTCATCAGAACCTACAGAACCTGCAAAACCTTCAGCTTCTGAGCACTTATGCAAAACTTCCTCTTCCATGGAAAACTCAGAAAAACCGCAGTGAATTAAGTTGACTGAAACCAAATACAGCAATCTGTGAGTGATTATTTTGACTTTTTCCCTGTTTCCAGGTGTGCATCACCATTAAGCCCACCCTGACAATTTTTTCCCTGTTAGGAAATACAAGAATTATCATTCTAAAAAACTAAGAACATCTAATAAATCCTGTTAATTCTATCAAATTGGTATATATATGATTTTTAAAGTGACAAAAAAAGCCCATTCAAAGCCTAGTCAAACATCTTCATCATAAACTGTAGCTGATGGAGCTGCATGTGATCAGAATGCTGAGACTAACAGGAAGCTCAAACTCAGATATAAATTTCAAGTCAATGAGTATGAGGGGCTAAGTGATGAAGATGAAAAAACTAGCAACCCTTGTTTAACTCCTCAGTAATACAAAGAATATATGTTCAAATACAGACTACATTGTGACAAGTTGTATATTGTGCTACTGTGTTTTGTTCTTAAAAACTTTGCTACAGAGTCCTTAAACAACTGCTGGTTTATTTTGAAAATTGCTACAGGAATTTTTAGGAGCTCAAAAGAGCCCCTTATCATCAACTGTCACTGTGAAAACTTTGTTTATGAGTAAATCATACATGCGAAGCTGCTGGAATCAAGATTTTTCAGCAATACAACAGGAAAAATATGTGATAAATTTCAAAATATTTTATTGATTACAAGAATGCAGAGGCAACGTAAAAATTCTATTGTTAACTCATGCAAGGTGGGTGGATGTAGGTGCTGTGCAATGAGAGGGACAGAAGCCTCACTTGCTGTGAAGTACAGTACCACATGTTTTTCCTGTCACTTCAAACAGTAGCCATTCCCACAATTTTGTTCATACATAGAGCACTAATTTCCTCAAAGATGAAAGCACTATAAATTTACAGAACATAGACAGCATTGTTCAAAATAGTATAGGAACTTAGGAGAGGAAATGGCATAAACATTGTTGCAGGATGAAGGTAAGGTAAATAATGGTAGTCTTGGAGAAACAGCACTATGCTATAGTAAATATTTAACCAATTTTTAACTTTCCCATTGAAAGCATAATAATAACATTCACCTCCTCGTTTATGCTATTGGCTCAGGAAATCCTTAACAACTGTAAAAGTCCAAGTGTGTTCCTCCAGCTAAGAAATGTTGCTATTTTGAACACTCTGAAATATGCAACTTGATTTAAGACTATAAGGCTGTATTTAATTTTAAATATACGATGGGAGAAGTACAGCATCTGGAATCAGTAATTCTCAGTACATGTAACTCATCTTCATTCACAGTGTCTCAAGTCCCTGTTAGCCAAGGACTTAGTGAACTGAAACAATCGGATTAAGGTAAATCTGTTCTTAACTAAGACTTTGAAATCTGTTCTTATTCCAGTAATTCGTGAGGTGGCAGGCTTTCCACTGCATTGCTGTGTGAACAGATGCTTTGCCATTGTGCTTAATCATCTACTGAAATGCTGTATTTGAGGTAAGATGTAAGGTTGACATATTGAATTCTTTAGCATTAACCCTAATGCTTAGGGTAAATTTCCAAATTATATTGTGACTATGTTTACATTCCTCCTGAAATTTTACAGGAAAATGTTTTTGTCATCCAAATTATTTTTTTTAAATAATAAATGTCCCTTTGCTTCAGACAATATAACCTTGTCTCAGGCTACTTTATCCCTGCTTGAAACAAAAGAGGAAAAGGAAGCCCAAAATAAGACCTTTATATAAAGACCAGATGGACTCTGAGAAAGCAGAGAATTTTTGAGCAATATTATGAATCCTCTGGAAATCTTGCTTTCTGATGCCATTAATAAATGACACAACAGTACTTTGTAGTGAGGGAAGCTTCCTAAACAGATGTTACTTTCTGAGCATTTTTTCTACTTTCTTCACATTTTTGTATATCTGCAGAGCGACATAAGCAGCTTTTTAAAATAAAAAAGCTAAATTTAACATTTCCTTCACACGGGCAACACTGCCACATTGGAGTGCTTCTGTAGAACATATTCTGCCAGACTACTCTGTGAGGTAGTGTGATGTGCAGCAACTGAACATCAAATGTGTTACATCCACCATTTGCCTTGTCTCACTCTGAGCAAGTCATGATCATGACCCATCTGTATAAGAGGGTGAAAATAATACCCTTTGTTTTCCTTACTGATCATTCAAAATAGACAGTTTTACCAAGACTTCTAAAATTGTTTTTTAAATTTAAAAAAGTACGTGTTTTAATACAGTCTAAGAGCAGAAGCAGAAAAGAACCTTGTTTGGTAGGAAACCTTGTATTTTCTCAAAACCAGTAGATTGTGGGAATAAAATCAAACCATTGCATAGTATGCATGAAGTCAGTCACACTCACCACAGAAAGGAATGTGGTGCTTCTTTATTTTGAAAGTAGAAAACATCCTGTGCCTCCTAGAAATTATCCATAAAGAGTAGTGAGTAGCAAATTTTCCCACTTCCCTGCTGCAAAAGGAAGTGTTCCAGGTAAGGCATTTATGGTCATATCAGAGATCAAAATTATTTCACTCTTTCATGTAGAAAAAAAACAGATGATATGTACATGTAGTCAAGAGTTCCTTAATAAAGAGCAGTAAATGTACTAGCATTCATAAATTACTTGACTGAACTTCAAATGTGTAGCAGTTAGAGGGTTTAAATGTACCAATATGCAGATGTTTAAGAAGCTTTTTAGTGTTGAACTCCTTTTCTTCTTCTGCAATAACCTTAATTAGTTTATTAGATTATTTTTGGATTATGGTAATGGATATTGATTTGGTATATAGAATTTTGATTGTATTAGATCCTGTATCACCTGCTTAAAGTAAGAGAATAAAATAACCAATACTAAAAATATTAAAAAGAAATATTTGAATTAATTAATCCATAATTCTGAACTGAATATTTGTAGTTGCAAGATTCAAGAATGTCATAGTATATATATATATATATATATATATATGTACATGGGAGATGGTAGTACATATCTACAGTGATGAACTAAAAATTTTACACGTTCAGAGGAAAGTATTACAGTTTCTTGCAAATAAGTATGCTCCTAAAATGTAGAAAACAAGTAACTAGGAGATAACCAGGGTTAACTTAATTTACGGGTGCTACAAATACTTTCATAGTTTTAATATTCCACAAAAAAATTTGGTTTGCTGCATCAAGAAGTGAAAACAAAGCAAAAGGGGTCAACTGACCATAATGTTCAGGGTACCTGAAATGGATTGAGAAATTTTATACATAAAACTTTACAAATATTCCTTTTTGTAAAGGTAAAGGAATATTTGTAATGTAAACGAAATAGGTAAAGGAAAATAAATTTTGATGGGTCAGATGGCTAGTAAGAATTTACAGACTAAAATTACCTATCTTAAATAAATAAATTTACCAGCGTTGACCATTAAATGGCACATCATAGCCAGCCTAGAACAGTATTAATTAATTTCATCTAACACCCAGAGTTGTCTGATGCAATAGAAAAGACTGAAAATTTTTCTCCTTAATCCTATGGATTTGCTTGCCAACTATGAAAATTTTAGACCAGGAATCTTTTTGAAGTGTCTCAAATATTTCTTTACTCAACAGTCAAGAATGAGGGTGGAAGGAATCCTTTGGGGTTTTTAGGGGAGTTGTTTGGTTTTGCTTTTTAGTTGTTGTTGTTGTTTTCATTTTTTGTTTGTTTTTGTTTAGTTAGGTAGTTTGTTTAGTTTGGTTTTTGTTTGATTGGTTGCTTGGTTTGGTTTGGTTTTTTGTTGGTTTTTTTTTTTTTTAATTTTGAGCAATGCAAGTTTGAACTTCCTCTTTGACACAAGAAACCAGAAAGCTAATTAAATCTGCAGGCTGTTTCCTAGACTTGAGTGCTAACTCTCGAGTGCAAGTCATGACTTGAATCCCTGTTGTCTGTGATTCATCATCATGGTATGATCCTAAATAGCAGATAATAGGACAAAACTGAATAGTCAGAAGAACTGCTCTTTTGGTAACAGTTTCACAAATAAGCTAAAAGAAAGTTAGTAGAAGGTTTTTCAACATGATACCCCTAAATTTGAGTTTGTCTTTTAATCTGGGACAACTGCATCTTGAAAATTGTCTTTCCAAGACAATGAGCCTACTTACAAAATCAAAAACAATTTAGAAATATAACAAAGAAAATCAAATAGAAAAATTATTTTCCAATGGAAAATCCAAATCATATGGTTTGTTGAAATAGTTGAAACTTTCCTCCCAGATGATACTATTTCTGAAAAAGTTGGCATTTACAGGCCTGCAATGGCTGATGCTAAACCAAGCATGGAACAGCAGAGCTTTGCCTATCTTTCACTTGTGGTGTGAAAAATTTGAAAGTAGACTTTGGTCAAACAACTCAATGTTCACTGATTTATTCTCAGAGTTCTTCAAGTGTAGTTAGGCCAATCAAAATACCATAGAAGATACAAAAGCTTTTTCTTTGTGGTTTATAGAAATAGAATAGATTTATTGAACATGGAAATCGCTCCTATGAAAACTTCTATTTTTAGTTTGCTACTCCCTAAACCAAACTAATTTACTTACATGACTTAGTAGACAACACCAAAGGAAAGAAAAAGGAAATACTTTTTTTAGTAGAACTACATTTGCTAGAATTCGAAGTCACTTTTTGTTGGCATTGTGGATATGAATGAAAATAGGCATTGAGTCTTCATAATCAATTAATGAGTAATTGCAAAATAATTCTGTCAGTATTTTCTCTAAATCATATCATATCTTCTCTTTTATAGTCTCTCTTATAAGTCAAGAGACAAAAACTCCAATCTTCTTCCTAGCCAAAGAACAAAGAAGAAGCAAAGCATTTACTTATGTCATAGACTATTAATTGCTACGTCAAGACAATACATATGGATCATAATTGTGAACACACTTCACTTCTCTTGCTTAAATCCATCCTTAAAATTTTCAAATGCAATAACATCTAAACCAGAGTTCCTCTTAACAGGTCACTAGTGTCCTGTTCCTTCATATCTAATATGCTCAGCAGCTTCTATACTTTCTTTCATTGATGGGTTTGCAAGCTTGTAGATATTGCCATTTTACTTCCATGTAGACATTGTACAGTAAGACTGAAGTTTGTGACTGACAGTTATAAATAAGTATCACCTTCATACAAATAAATTGGAAAATTTTTCATTATTTATTTATAACTTGCATATTCATGACCTTTAATAATCATCTAAAAATATTAAATATATCTTTATCTTTTGAATTTAGTAGCTTAAGAACAGGCTTTTTAATGTCTTAGTTTTTGTCAACAAATTTTTGTGGAACATTTTTAATGACTCTCTAGGTCATTTGCCTGTGTACAAAAACCTGGCCAGCAGTTAAGGAATGTAGTTTTACATAATTATAAAGAATGACAATGTTTGGTTTATGCCTTAGATAATATTCACTTTTCACTTTGAAAATTGCAAGTTATTGATGAGGCAAAATAGCCAGATACAATATTTGGCTAATGCAATATAATAAAACATCCCTTTAATGTGCGTTGTTGGGCATTTTCTAGATGATTATAAATAACAGTGGCATAATCTGATATTAATATGTATGATTTTATAGAAAAACTGCATTCTTGTATTAATGATTTAAAGAGTTGTTTGTCGAGTCTGATCAATAAATTGATTTAAATATGTAGGAATGTTCCTGTTACTTAGGCAGCTTCCTTTTGTTACATCAAGAATAGTAATTTTTATGAAGAAAAGCACAATAGAAGATGATTGATTGTCTCCTTTTGTCATGGAGATCAATTATTGTGGAATGTGAACATATGAAAATGAAAGCATTGTTATATAAGCTGTCCCTTGAGTCTTTGCTCATTTTGGTGTATTGTTTGCAGACTGTGGCATAGGCTAATACAAAATAGCATGGTAAATAAGGCATTCTGCTGAAGTAAAGTAAGTTTCCTCACCAATGAAACCAATCTTTCAAAAAGTCTGAGTACTGTCCTTCCTTTTACATATAAAATGTGTGTTTTAATCTATGCCAAAAGCAGCGTAACCCAAAGTTCTCATAGCTATTATCATTATATTACATTTTTAATGAGAGAACATAATGAAAGATGAAAAACTTTATTTAAGCCATAATAGAAAAGCTGCTCACAAGCAACAGAAATTAAAAAGTAATACATTTAATCTTAGACAGCTGGTAGAAATAATTATATTTTTACTTAATTGTCAGTAATTTGTGAATGAAGCCAAATTTTCTGTGTGGGTTTTTTTTTGTAACTCAAGATGAATCAAACTGCTGTGTTAGAACCATCATACAAATGGTAAAAATGAAGAAAGTAATGAAAAATTATTGTTGTGTGGTCTGCCTTACAAACAGTGAATGATACAAGTTTCTGAAAGCAACGTCTGTCCAATGGATTCAAATAGTGGTCTATAAAATGACACAAACATTCTAAATTCAGAGGGGCTTTAAGTGGTTGAATTTCCAATAAAGAAACACCATTTTCCAACAAAGTCTCAGTCTTGTTTTGAATGTCTTCTGTGATTAAATGTAGACTCTTCTAGTTCTGCTATAGAAATCCATTGGGTTTCCTTTACTGTGGCTGATTTAGAAACAATATTACAGAGGCTGTGAAAAAAATGAAAAAGACAAGCAGATAAATCTAGCAGTCCACCTTTTATGTCTTTTTCTGATCCACTGTTACTCTATTTGCTTAGAAACAGAAGACTTTATTCTAGATACTGCTATCACCTGGTGTTTGCTAAATTGCTGTGAAATTGTTGCAACAGCTGTTTGTTATTGGGGAAATACTCGCTTCATATTGCTGCAATAAACTAATCATTGCCAATTAAATGCCCATTAATTGTATAAGCAAGGAATGCTGCCAGATGTTTACATTAGAAAGAAAAATATCCTTTGCTCTTAATTTTTGACTTAAAATCCTCCCCTTTCATGTGGATAATAACGTGGAAATGTTCATTTCTTGAATATTCCACAAATTTGGATTTGGGAATAAATAAAATGCAGTCTTCTTTGGTGGTGGGACCTTGGAATATGTGTAGAAGTATACTAATAAATATTATTAGGACACATAAATAAATTTTCTTTAGAACTGAAATATATGTATCTGTATATGTGTATATATATGAATTACATTATATACAGTTTATTAATTAAATAAACTTATTAAATTTAT
The DNA here is from genome assembly GCA_034509425.1 of Eopsaltria australis. Lineage (NCBI taxonomy): Eukaryota > Metazoa > Chordata > Aves > Passeriformes > Petroicidae > Eopsaltria > Eopsaltria australis. The sequence goes on along the minus strand of JAVTVJ010000872.1, from coordinate 589,542 downwards.
TCCCAATACTTACTGGTAGATTAAAAGTTTCCAAAACAATTTATTTACTTCTAGTGAAAAATAGGATTTTCAAGGAATGCCCAAACAAATTTCCCCACCATCCCTTACCAAGACATAGACTGTAGAATCCCAGAAATTATAGAAGAAATTTCTGAAAAAATTTCTGTCAGGAATGTCTTGTAAAGGTTGCCCTTATCATCTGAATTATTAAAGGAGCCTTGAAAAAAGGTTTTCAGTATCCTTCCAGACCATGTTCCCGCAATGAAAGCATGAGGAAACATGACTGCAATCCCAAATACATAATTTCCTTAACCAGTGTTTGCAAATGATAGAATCACAGAACCCTAAAATGCTTTGTGTTGGATGGGATCCTTAAAGTCCATCTCGCTTAACTCTCCTGCTGTGGACAGGAACACCTAGTTCATACTTTTCAAGGCTGTGTCCAGCCTGTTCCTGAAAAACAATGTGGGCCATTCTCAATCTCTCTAGGAAACCTGTTCCCCTCTCTTACTACCCTCATCATAAAGACTTTTTCCTTATATGTAATCTAACTCATTTATGGAGAATCATATAAAATGGTTTGGGTTGGAAGGAACCATAAAGATAATCTAATCTGACCTTCCTTCCAGGCAGAGACAACTTCCCTGGGACGAGATTGCTCAGAGCTCTGTCCAACCTGGCTTTGGACACGCCCAGGTATGGGGCATCCACACCTTCTCTGGGCAACCTGTGCCTGTGCACAGTAAAGAATTTCATCCTAATATCTAATCTAAATCTTTCCTCTTTTAGGTTAAAACTGTTATCCCTTTTCATATCAGCACAGGCACTGGCAAAACATCTTTCTTGTAACTCCTCTTTAAATATTTAAAAGCTGGGTCTGCTCGTACCCCTTGTTTTTCCAGGCTGAAAAATCTCAGCTCCCTCTGACTATCTTCCTAGCAGAAGTGCTCCATCCCACTGAGTTTCTGCATGACTCTCCTCTGGACTTCCTACAACAGATTCGTATCTTTCTTGTGTTGCAGATAGCAGAGCTGGATGTAGCACTCTGGGTAGAATCTCGCAAGAGTGAAGTAGAGGGGCAGAATCCTATCCCTCCACCTGCTGCCCACACTGCTTTTGATGCAGCCCAGGACACCGTTGGCTTTCCAGACTGATATCATACATTTCCAGATCACATGAAGTTTTCCGTCCATCGTAGTACCAAGTCCTTCTCCTCAAGGCTGTTCTCAACCTGTTCATGGCCCAGCCTGTATTAATACAGGGCATTGCTCCAGCCCAGTGTAAGACACATGGGTTCACACTGGCTCACTCTTCAAGCCTGTCAAGGTCCCTCTAGTTGTCATCCCTTCCTTCAGGAGTTTCAGCTCTGTAACACATCTTGGCCGTATCTGTACATAGTTTTAAAGGAAAAGATATTATCTTCATTGGTAGTTATGCACATACCATAGTAACTATAAAAAATGCATTGAAATATGTAATTTATAGCACATACTTGTCATGATAAAAGATTTCTAAATTTGATAAAATAGACAAGTTTCTGACCTGGTTAAAACAGCCACAAAAATTAACAGCCACTTTTTTTTACCATTCTCAGACTTAGAGTAAATTATTTATGCTAACCAAAATGTACACAACAAGGTTGGGATAGAGAAGTAGTCCATAAGCTTAACAAATGTTGTCTCAAAATGAAATTTCTCAAAACCACTAAACATAAAATTAGCCACTATTCTGACCAATTGTTAAATTCCTCCATCCAACTCCTGAGTATTACTGCATAATATTCACAGTCCCACATAACAAAAAAGAAATATACACCACCCAGATTTGAAATAGACTATAGCCAAACATTATATGCAGTTTTTATAACAGCAGTGGGGTAAATATGACAGCAAAGAGCAGAATTTTCATTAAGGTATTTCAGAGAAGTACTGTGACAACTAGGAAAGCCTTTAGGATTCCACAGGTGAGGTGAATTTATCCCATCTCCTCAGGCATAAAATTGCATCCTGTCTTTACTTACTGAAAGAGGAAGTAACTGTGATACCATCAAGGAAGGTCAAAACACAGTGATTCAAACACTAAATCTCTCTGTAATTGTAAATAGCAAATGAGATTATTTTCTGCTGAAATACTTCTGGAATCAGTTCTTACCCAAAATTTACTTAACATTAATGGTACAAAGCCGAAATTTTATTCACAAAAAATATCAAATAATGATTTTCTTGCTAGTTTTAAATTAGAGTGATGTGATCACATTCACTAAACAGAGTCATGGACAAACCAACAGTTTGTAATCAAGGGTTATTTACACTAAAGTTTTAAAATGGCTCAATGAAAAGACTTTAATACTATATGAACTCAGCTCAAAAATAGAGACTAAACCTTCTCCAAAACTGAATAGACTGACTGGAAAAATTTAATTTTTTTCCAGTTTAAAAATAACATATTTTCTATTTATTTTTTGCTTTCTTCTTCACATCTTATTTTGTTTGGGTATTTTAGGGGTTTGATTGGGTAGTTGGTGGGTTGACTGTTTTGAGGTGTTTTTCTGAACAGCAATTAGCATAGGAAGTGTTAATTTGAAGCTTAGAAAAACTTATCATAATTACCACTTTTGGGGACTTTTTCCTAACAAGACAGGACTCTTTCTCCCGATGCAGAGTTAAGATATTCTTCCGTACTGGCGAATAAATAAGGTGGCAATGCCAGGTGGTGGTCTGCCTCTTCTCCCAGGCAACATGCAATAGGAACAAGAGGACACAGTCTTAAGCTGCACCAGGGCCTTCATATTAGGAAAAATTTCTTCACAGAAAGAGTGATGTGGCATTGAAGCGGGCTGCCCAGGGAGGTGGTGAAGTCACCGTCCCTGGAGGGGTTTAAGAAGACTGGATGTGGCACTCAGTGCCATGGTCTAGCTCACAAAGCAGTGTTGAGTCACTGGTCGGACCTGATGATCTCAAAGTGCTTTCCTGACCTAGCTGATTCTGTGATGTAAACTGAGAAAGGCCATTTAAATCTTTAGAAAAGACAAAACATGTCCAGTGTCCAAGCAAGCCAGGGACAGGCACAGGAATCAGTCTGCTGATTCAGTTCTTGACAAAGAAAGAGCTAGGGAAAAAAAAGGTTTATATTTACTGTGAAATACCTTAAGCAAAAATAAACAATCAAAGTGCAATCGAAAGAAAACTCTCAAATTATGTTGTGGGGGGTTTTTGTGGTTGTTTCTTTCTTTGTTTTAAAGCACTGTGTAGTAATATATGGCCAGATAAACACTGAAATGTGTCTTTCAAATTACCTAACAGGTATGAAAGCACACAAGAGCAGAGATGGCTGGAGGCATATGTATAGACACATACATATATATATATATACATACACACACAACACTCATCTATGCTCCCTGTGTACTTGTGCTAGATGAATGCTAAAGGAACTAAAAAGACAAAAACTGACTAGATGGAATATTGTTTATTTCAGCATATTCAACCCCACACTCCCTTTGGAAGGTGATCACAGGACATAGGCTGAGCGGTGGAAAATATAAGGCAGCAGCATCTGGCTCCTTAAATATCTCCACGGGCACTTGTAACAGCATCTTTGAAGTTGTCTGTGCATGTGTCACATGTTTAGTCTGCTTATTGACTGCCCCAGCTGAGCACCATTTTGATTCTTTCAGACATGGAATAATCAGAGAATAAATCTCAGGAAAATCCCTTGCAATATCATTCACATGTCTTCCAAAATTAATAAGAGGGCAGGACACTACTTCATTCCTACATCTGATTTTCTTTTTTTTTTATAACTGATGTTAATCCTTTCATTTAACTACTGCCTCAGTGTGATCATGCTCTGCACAATTTTTTTCTGTATTCCAAGTAATATTGGTCAAGAGATAAAAATAACCATCAATCTCTTATCTTCACTGCAAAAGTCATAGAAATTATTTTTTTCCACTGATACAAATCATAACATGCAACATTGTGCGTGTCCTAATGGATAAACTGCTGCAGAAGAAGATTTTATCCTTTTATTTTTCCCTTGTTATTTTACTATTAAAAATATCTTCAGAAGACTAATTCTGATTTTTAAAAAAAACAATTAGATTTTAAACACACAATAAGGAACAGCTACAATACATTGATATAAAAAATGAGCATTTTAAGCTATCTGATTTCACAGTAATTGTCTTAATCAGCAATACATTTTCATCTCACACATGTTTCCTTCTAGGTTTATGAAAAATTAACAGCAATCAGGTTGGTGCAGTTAGAGTTCCATTTGCCATCTACACGAGTCAGAACAGTCAGGGTTTAGAATTAGCCCAGGTCTTAGTTAAATTTTTGGCTAACTGGCATGTTTTACCAAAGCAGTAGGATACAGCAAGAGGCACCTTATTGTAGAATTTCAGATTCTGTGCACAATTGAAAAGTCTTGGTGGAGAAAATGTAGCAAATTTTAAGTGGAAAAATCAAAGGAAAAGTGATTGTCCCTTAATAATAGTTAAAGCTCCCTTCAACCAGAATTCCACTTGAGTTGAAAATTGATTTCTACAGCAGTTACCTCAGAAAAAACATGGGAGAAAGAAGTAGAATGAAAGAGAAAGATGTGTTAAGAGAAGCAAGGAAAAAAATATGGGGGGAAAAGTTACCTTCTGTGTTAAGTTAACAGGAGTTAACAATATGGAGGGAGATAAAGAAAGTATCCTCTTATTTACATACTGTAATCAGGTCTAGCACATTATATTTAGGAAAAAGACACTTCTCCAGAGCTTTCTGGAAGCTACTTGATTTGAAAGAACGCAAGAACAACCTACTAAACAGTTCTTTAAACTCACTTCTACCTAGACATGTAATCTTTTTGTACTGGTTAGTAAATGTCTCAAAACAATGGTTTGGAAACATGAAGTAATTATCCTTCTATTAAATACTCACACCTTTTTAATTTACATTCAATTCTTGTTTTAAAAAAATACACTAAAATACAACTATGTATATGCAAAATACAATAAAATTTCAAAACACATAAGATGCATAAAAATGATTCACAATTCACAATGAATGCTGCAATAGTTACAAAGTTTTTAATATAAAGAATAAGATTTTTAGTCTATTAATTTACACATACAAAAAGAACTGTCATGTCCTTTACTTACAGATTTTGTCTCAGATTAAGGGGATTGAAAGTATTTTCATCCTAAGGGGATATGGACAAGAGGGTGTAGTTTAGGATAAATCTGGTTGGAGGGAACTTAAGTGACTCTCAGGTTCAACCTATTGCTCAAAGCAGGACCACCTGTAAGATGAAAACAGGTCGTTCAGAGCTTTATCCAGTCAGGACCTGGATACTTCAAAGGATAGAGAGCTCACAGCCTCTCTGGAGAGTGTCTTTGAGTGCCTGACTGCTCTCAGATAGAAATTGTCTCCTGTCCTCCTTCCATGCACTACTGTAAAGACCTTCACTTTTTTCTTTTTCATTGCACTTTCTTGTTGTTATCAAAAGGTTGCCGTTATGTGGCCTCAAAGCTGTTTCTTCTCCAGATTCAACAAATTCCATTCCCTCAACTTCTCTTCCCACAGCAAGCGATCCAGTACCTGATCATCCTAGTGGCTCTGATCGATATCTTGCTCATATGGCAGACCCCAAACTAGTTGCAGTATCCCAACATGATCTAGCAGATGTAGGCTGAAGGGAGAAAACCCCTGTTCTTATCAACTGGTTATGCTCTCTTCAATACGGTACTCTTAAATAATGTGATATCAGCTTCCTTTGCAGACAGAGGACACTCCTGGGTGTCTGACAAGGTCTCTAGAAAACCTTGCATTGGAGCTGCTCCACAAACAATAATATGCAGCCTGTAACATTGTAGGCAGTAGTAATGCAAAGCCATACCATACATGTACAAAAATCTGTACATACTATCAAAGCAAAACCATCTAATGGATTTCACCAATGCACAGTCTCAGAATAACAAGGTTTTATCTGCTGTTCACTGTAAGCTTTGAAACCCTGACAAAGTTGCAAATTGATTTAGGTCTCTCATTCTATACAGGCTAATGTATATTATATGTAGGCTTTGATGAACTTGCTGTTTATCCTTCATGTGTAATAACAAAAATTAAAGCATACATGACTCATTTAGTTTCAGCTTTAATTGAAAATGAGATAAAAATACAAATGCTGACACTGTTTTTGTATCTTAACCTTGTTGGTTTGAAAATCATTTAACAGTTGCTTTTAATCACCATTAAAATCCCACCTTGAACACATTGCATCTTGTACTGCACTGAAAAGCAAAGCCTCATTATAGACAGCTGTACTCTGTGCTACTTTGTATGTAAATAAAACTGACAGAATAAAGGAAGACAGAGAATGTGTAATTCATTTGTCTTTCAGGACCTCTACAGAGAAGACACAGCGCCTGTTACTGAATCTTATTTAAATAACATGGAAATATTTAATAGCTAGTGTCATGCTCAGCACAAAAGATAAATGTTGACTACACATATCATCATATATGATGAGAGCACAGCTGACCTGATACATTCAGGAGATACAGCACAGCCTTATAAAGAGAAAGAAACTCCATCCAGCAACTGACATAGCTGCACTATCAGAGTGCGTGCCCAAGGTGAGGAATGCTCTCAAGAGATCCCAGCTCCCATTCCAAATCTTGATACATCACCTACCATTGCCCTGGAAGGAATTGCATTTGGAAATAAAGATACTGGATCCTAAATCAAAACAGTTGCTGACATCTATTTATATTCAGACACAATATTTTCTTTTTCTGCTTCTTCCTCTTTTTTATTGTCTCTTTAGATTAAAAACTCATAGCATGTACCCCGAGAAGTTATTTATTCCTTATGGAATAGGGAATAAGTACCTTAAGTAAAAGTAACCTTCTGCTCCTGAAACTACTTTTTTTAGCAGACATTCTGTTATTTCTGTGTCAACAGATGTAATCTTTCTCTATCAAAAGTTAATTGGCTTGTATATGTTAAAAAGCCCACAATACTATGCATTAAAAAAAAAAAAAAGCAATATTCTCTTATATTCCAGAAAACTAAACAATATTTTCAGGGCAAGTTTGCTCCACCTATATGTGCACCTAAACTTGATTCAGAAACAGAAGTGTCTTATGGAGAAGCACTATAGAAGAGGAGTGGGGACTCAGTTGTTACTCAAATAGTTACAGGATTTCTTTTAGAAGGAAAAAAATTGTTCACTAAAACCCTTTGATGTCTACACCTTACAAAGCAAGCAGCACACACACCTAGATCTGGAAAAGCTTTTTCCACTCTTTACAGCTATGTGCTTTAAAATTTTGCAGGGCAAATTTGCCCACTGATTAGAAAACTACAAAATCATGAAATGGTTGGTGGTGAAAATGTCTTCAGGAAATCGTCCATTCCAACCACTCTCCTCAAAGCTGAGTCACTTAAAACACGTTACCCAGCACTGTGTCTTTCAGGTTTTTAATATTGTTGAACATAATTACTCCTAAATCTTTCTAAACAAACCGTTCAACTTTTTAGCCATTCTACAGTACAAAACTATTTTCTTAGGATTAAGTGGAATTTCTTGTATTTCAACGTGTATGCAGTCAAGAATCAGAGGTTCAATTTCCAATTGTGTCTGAGTCCCTCTGTAAATCACTTTCTGAGACAGGCTCCTGTGAAACAGGAAAAGTAGTATCTACACACTCAAATTTGTGTGACAGAATATTTCTATTAGATTTCAAAGTATTTACTAAGCTCTGAAAACTTTATTGAAATAAAGACCAAGACGAAAAAAAAGTTATGACATCCTTTCCAGGAAATGGCATTTCAAAGATCATCTGAATAGAGATTCACAATATTTTTATAAAAAAAACAGAAAAACCATTCCACAAAACACCCTAACTCCTTGCCCTCTAGTAGATATTTAACTGAGTCATTCAGAGTTCTAATGCAAATAACATTGTCAGAAATAGAAAAAAAAAAAAAATACTAGGCTATTTTACTGCTTCATTCACTAGCAAAGATCTTTAGAATGAAAAACTTTTGATGTTATGTAAATGGTGCAAATAATATACAAGTTTACTATGGTATCTAAAATCTCATTATTGCTATCTAAACTCTATTTCTAAAATTCACATTCTAAGAATTAACATTTTTTAGATTCATATGCATAGGGCAATATGCTTATATAAGTAATTTGCATGCATATACATTGGTTGCATTAATTGTATTTGCAAGCAAAGGTAACCTATTATTGTCTCTTACCCTCTTTCAATGACCATTCTGTCCTGACTTTGAAATATCTGTATAATGGCATCGAGGCTATGCTGGAAGTCACTAGGTGTAATAATTCAAGAACAGCTGCAGTGGGTGAGTCCCACTCCCTGGTCACACCCTGGCCAGAGTGTGATTAACTCCCTAAAAAAGTAGGTAAATCAAGAGATACAACCCTGAAAATTTTTAATTTCTTCTTCAAGTTTTATACCAACAGCAAAATAAAAGGATTAGTTGTTGCTTTTTCCCATTTTGGCCAGCTCAGGTCCAAGTGACCTGCAGTCTACCTGAGGTGTCACATCAAGGTAGAACAGTAAAGGAAAATCAACCTTCTTCATACAGAGAAAAAAATGGTCAGTGCTACACTAATTTAATTCTCAATTTGAGTAGTAGCATTTTAGTCAGCTATGATAACACAGGAACTCGAGTCTAAAACTAAGTTGAAACTTACACTGCTGGACCATTTCCGAGTTTTTCATTTTAGCTTTCCAGTAATTTCAACTTACCAGTCACATAGACTTGAAGAGGAATCGGCTTTTGCTTGTGGAAACAGAAGAAACTGCTTCATTGAGGGATACAGGCAACAGTAAAAAGATGGTTTGTATGTGAAGAATAGCGTGATGCAAAGTACAGATTACTGCTATAATCATAAGAAAATCTCTATTTTATGCACCAAATAAGATTTTAGTTAAAGTCTTTCATCTAAACTAGATTTACATACATCAAGTGACAAAGCTTCTGTGAATAGATTCAAGGTGAAATTATGACACTTTTATTGATGAAACAGTGAAATTTTGCTACCATGCAACTGGAAAGGCAGCTTCTCATGTGAAAGATGTTAAAAATATAAGGTGAAACCACAAAATGATTTGTTATTTTTAAAAAATGTAAAAAGGTTATTGTTCTTCCTTTTTTAGCTTCAGTTGCACAAGCAAAAAAACTGACTGACACAATTATATCATCTTGGGGAACTGTGCCATTGTCTATATTTCCAGAATAGCCATCATAATGTTTCCATCCACGGGTCTGTTGCCTTTTCCTCAAATGGGGATTTTTTTTTATCTGAGCACTCTGTTTAAAATCAATGGTCAAGTAAAGTATTTCCCAAAGCAGGAAAAAAAATTACAGGATTTGATATTTGCTAGATGTTGTTGCACATAAGAAGCTAGAAAGGCAGAAAATAATTTCTAAAGTTATGGAGATATTTTATGGAGTTTTTTGTAATCTTAGTACAAATCACATTCACATCATCAATAGATCCTTCCTGTGCTATGTAATTACATTACAGGCATTTAATTGAAACTAAATAGAAATGAAACCTTGCCTAGCATAGACATGTTCTGATGGTAGAAACTCAGCGGGAGGGCACTAGCTTATTAAAAATGTTCCTCATCTATCTAACACTTCAGGAAATAAATACGTTTTGTTTCGAAGTACTCTTTGTAGTGTAAAAGCATCATACCCAAAAATCTAAGATTTTTTTCAGTTAAATATAATAATAAATAAGTTGAATTTTACCACTATGACCCACTGAATTATAAAAGTGAAAGTAAAGGTTTATTTTTGTCTGTGTTTAGGTGAAACATCCCCGCATACAAGCAGAAAATTTAGCTGTTAGCCGAGGAAGCAACTGATTTTACTCACATACAAAATATATTGACTGCAAAAGTAAACACTTCACTTTAGTGGATAATTTGATATATCACTTAGGGGAAGAAGTTTTAAAAATTAGGAACTGACTTGGAAACTCCAAGGCACACTTTCCAGAGGGGTCCAGAGGGGTCCAGAGGGGACCATAAATAGTTCCTGGAAACAGGATTGTGTGTTTTGCACAGAGAAGAGTTTCCAGTAACAAATATACAGTAAGAACTTCTAATGAGCAATAAGAAAATACTTTGAAAGGTTTTGAAAACATTGCTAAGCCAGCAAAACCCTATTGTTCCCTACAATCCAATTAAGAATGTATTCTGCTTTAATTGTGATATTAGTCTTTTGAATATCTGTATATCTACAAAGAGCTCACCTAAAGGTATTTCCATATGGCATGCCAGCATTTATCCTGAGATGTTACTAGCCATAAAAAAGAACCATCTTAAAACCTTTAGTCCATCTATATTATTTCTTGAGGAAACTGCAGATGTGCACTCATGTCTTGCACGCAACTGGAGAAAGACTAACTTCATTTCTGTGAGTTGTCAGCAAGGGGTTAAATACAGAACTCAATTTCCGAGCAAAATATCACAAAGTTGCTGATGTAGGAGCTCTCTCCTAAGGAGTCAACATATAAACTGCCCCATTTACTTGACAATTAATCTAAGGAGATAACATTAACATTAGTTCCAGTAGGAGATGCTTGCCTGCCCACTTTCCAGGCGGTAAAAGCTAGGTTTGCAGCAACCAAATACCAGGACAGGAAATAAATGGGAGGCGAAATTTTTTAAAAATTAAGGATTCTTTTCCTATTGTTTTCTTCTGTATTGGGTTTGCATAGCCAAGCTTTGGCAGCAGGGGTGCTACAAGGGTGGCTTCGATGAGAAGCTGCTAGAAGCTTCCTCCATGTCTGGTAGATCCAATCTGTGGTGACTCTAAACCTTGATGTGTTGCTACCCAAGGCTGGGCCAGGCAGAAATGGTGGTAATGCCTCTGTGATAATAGATTTAGGAAGAAACAGAAAAAAAATTTTTTGCACAGAAGTAATTGAAGCCAGAAAAGAGTGGGGTGAGAATTTGTGAGAGGTGTCTGCAGACACCAAGGTCAATGGAGGAGGACAGAAAGGAGGTACTTGTGGCGCCAGAGCTAAGATTCCTCTGCAGCCCATGGTGCAGTCCATGATGAAGCAGCTGTGCCCCTGCAGCCCTTGGAGATCCAGAGGGATGCAGAGATGCAGCTGCAGCCCACGGAGAAGACCCGCACTGGAGAAGGTGGATGCCTGAGAAGAGGCTGTGACCCTGTGGAAGGCATGCAGAGAGAGGGTCCTTGAAGATGGTGAAGGACGGCACCCTGTGGATGAATGACCCACGCTGCTGCAGTCTGGGGAGGACTGTTGCCCATGGGATGCCCTCACACAGGAGAAGTTCATGGAAATCTCCCATGAGAGGGACTCTGCAAGGGAGTAGGGAAAGCCGCTGAGGGAGAAACAAAGCATGATGAACTGGCAGTAACCCCCATTCTCATTTTACTGTGCTGCTGGGGAAAAAGTAGGGCTGGGATGGATGGAGAAGTGGAGGGAAGGTGTTTTGAAGGTTTTATTTTAGTTCTCATTATCCTGTCCTGTTTTTGTTAGTAATAAATTCAATCAATATCTCTAATTCTAACCTGTTTTGCCCATGATGGTGAATTATCTCTCCTGGTCGTTATCTTTACTCATGAATCCTTCATTATATTTTCTCTCCCCTGTCCAATTGTAGAGGGGACTGACAGAGTGGCTTTAGTTGATACCTGGAATCCAGACAGTGTCGAACCACTACATTTTGAAAAGGAGACCCAAAACTCATCCTGTCTTGTTCAATGCTAACAAGATGCATTTACCAATAAAAAGACTCAAAAGCTTTTAGCTTCTCGCAGGAAGAGGGACCTAGTCGATGCTACAAACCATAGAACTGCCCTAACAAAGGAATGGTGAGTCTCTGCATACAGCTTGGAGAGAAGACAAGTAGTAATATAGTTCCCACATGCAAGATAAATGTTTACACATTTAAACTTACATTTATGCTTGCTTGCATACTTGAGCCTCATAAGAAAAGCTTTGATATGGTAAAATGAATCATATAGTCTGTTCAGTACTCAAAGCAGACCAAATTCTCGTATCCCGCTTGAAGTGGTTCCAAGCATGTGAAACACATAAAAATTGGATACCTGAGGTGCATGTGGACAACTCTCATTAGCAATGAGGAGGTTTTGCTTTTCACTGTTATTCTCAGTGTAAAAGGAGCTCATAAAGAGCTGTTGAGAAGAACCTACAGCCAATGGACTTCATTGGTGTCTAAGTAACAGTAGAGACCACAGCAACAGCAATGCAAACCTGTCTATTTATTTGAAAAAGAGCTCTTTACCACTCTCTCTGTTTCTATTGCATGGATATTTTTATTTTTGTTAGCTCTGTAATGTGTAGAAAAGGCCATAATTGGTTTTAATTATACCATAAGCTTTGCTAAGGTTTTTGAAACTTCCAGGTTCTGACCTTCTTCACTTTTATTTAGGCAAAATTTCCAAGACAAAGGAAAGTATTTCTGAATGAAGAGAATAGGATTGGCAGAACAAACTACAGCTGAACTACTTGTTCATGGTGACATTCACTGCTGACTCAATAAAATTCTTTTTATATCTAACATATATCTTCATAAAAAAAGATTTTTTTATTTAGTCATTGAGTTATTTTTCTCCTTAATGGCCATATTGCATTAGCATTTTTGTTTACTATTTCGTGTATTGTCGTTCTATACAGGGTACCCATCTAAATGAAGAAGAATACACACTGCAATTTTCAAGGCCCTGTAGAATTATTGAACCTCTTAACAAACTAATAGTTATCAAACACATTCATTGAAATTCAATTTCTCCTGGCCTCCCTACACTGCAGCACTTCTAGGAGCTTAGTCAGTTTTGGGATTTCTATAAACAATGGAGAGCAATCTCTTAAGAACAACTGCCTCCTACCTCTGAGGATTGTTCCAGCTGTAGGTCCCATTCATCCTAGGGTGAAGTAATGGTATAAGAAACTGAATTTTTCTATTTTTCAGCAGCTGGAAAAGCTTCCAGGGGAGCAAGAATATGCCCTGGAAACCTAGAGAAATGAAGAGCCGGCTAAAAGTATGAAAAAAACTACTGTATTGGAAAGAACTTTATAAGGCAAAAAAGCATGATACTTCAGCTAAAGAAAATCCGAAACTTCAACACTTCTGATAAATTCAATCCCTATAAAATCCACCTTAAAAATGCTTCAAATAAGACTAAGTGCCATAGAATTATGACTGGTCTTGTTAGTCTCTATGCAAGCCAATGATACACACAAGTATTTTAAGCATAAAAAAAATTAATTTGTATCTGGAGAATCACATTCATCTTTTGGTACTGTGTCATCTGTTGCAGTATTTATATCTCTACTGTATATCTAAAAGAAAAAGTGAAAATTCAGCAGTTTTTTTCTGTTTTTCCTTTCTTTCTGTGCTTTTATGTATAGGTAGTTATTACAATGAAAACCATCTTTGCTTTTATTGCTGTGGCTACATGACATCCATTAGCAAACAAGTTTCACTGCATAACCGTATATATCTATTTCAGATGTATTACTTCATCCTGCCTTCTGAATTATACAATAACCATGTTAAACAGCATAGCTTTATTTTTTTACGAATAGGATAATTTGTAAATGTGACAAACAGTAATCATCGTACATTTAAGATGAGTCAAACAGACGTTCTCCTTCAGCTGAACTTTTTGATGACAGTCTCTGAAATTGACAGATTAAAAGTGATTCATAGCTGTCAGATTTGTATAGTTTGCTGAACAAAATAAGGATAAGAACTTTGCAGATAACTGTCTGTGGGCAGGTTATCTTCCTATACTCCCTGTCAGTTAAATTAATAATATCATAATCTATCTTCTCTGTCAGGTGTAAATGACTTTAGCATGTCAATAACTAGTTTGCCATGATGTCTCGCCTATATTTAAGACTATATATTGATTTCACACTTGGTACAGAATAGCAAATATATGAGTCTCATATTTTGTTGTAGGATGGAATATCAAATAAATGAAACTTTTACAGTCTTGAGAAAAAGTAGTAAAAATGGAAGGCCTTGGCAGCTCTCAAGGTATCCAATGCTTTTAAAACCAAAACTTTTACCGATAATGATCCCATGTTGTTATTTCAGCTCTGTGAAGTTGTGGTACAACTGTCATTCCTTGTAGAAGTATGAGTTTATTACCTTGCACTTTAAAATGTCTATATGATGACAATCAATGAAAAGGAAGTGACCCCCAAGAATTGAAAAGAGAGGGAGCTTCCACAAAATTGAAATTACCAACATAATCTTTAATAGAATCATAGAATATCCTGAGTTGGAAGGGACCCAAAAGGATCATGGAGTACCACTCCTGGTTCTACACAAAAAGTAGCTCCAAAAGTCACACCCTCCAAATGTCCCTGAGAGTATTTTCTTGCTTCCTAAACTCTGTCAGAGTTGGTGCTGTGGCCCACCTAAAACTACCCTGACAGAACTTCAGGCCGTTCACTTGGGTGCTGTTACTGGACACCAAAGAGAAGAGATCAGTACCAGACCCTCCTCTTTCCCTCATGATGAAGCTTCAGACTGTGATGAGGTTTCCCATCAGTCTCCTCTTCTCCAGGTTGAACAGACCAAGTGACCTCAGCCACTCATACAACTTCCCCTCCAGAGCTTTCACCATCATGATAGCCCTCCTTTTGACACTCTCTAATAGTGCAGTCACTAAAACTGCCCTCAGCACTCAAGGTGAGGCCACCCCAGTGCAGAGCAGAGCAGGACAATCCCCTCCCTTGCCCAGCTGGTGATGCTGGGCCTGATGCCTCCCTGGCCCTCCTGGCTGCCAGGGCACTGCTGACTCATATTCAACTTGCCATAGACCAGGACTCCCAGGTCTCTTTCCCACAGCACTGCTCTCCAGTGTCTTGTTCCCCAGTCTGTCCGTACATCCAGAGTTTCCCTACCTAGCACTTTCTCTTGTTGAACTAAAGCAATTAATCATTGCCAAGTCTTTTAATTTGTTGAGGTTTCTCTGCAGGGTCTTTCTGCCTTTGAGGGAAATCAACAGCATCTCACAGATTATTATCACAGGCAAACATACCTTTGACTATAAATCAGGGTAATTTAAGATGTTGAAGAGCACAGGACCTAAGATGGAGCCCTGTGGAACCTCACTGGTGACAGGTCATCAGTCATCAGAATGGGATGTCACCCCATTCACTAAACCCTTTGTGCCAAACTTCTGAGCCAGTTGCTCACCCATCCCATGATGTGTTTATCCAGCTGTGTGCTGCACATTTTATCCATAAAGATACCATGAGAGAAAGAGCATTGAAAACTTTACTAAAATCCTCAAAGATTACACCAACTGGTTTCCCTTGCTCAATTATGTGGGCTACCTTGTCATAAAAGGAGGTCAGATTTGATAAGCAGGACATTCTCATGAGTCGATGCTGACTGTGACTGATAACTGCATTGTCTTCCAGATGATTTTTAATACCTCCCAGAATTACCTTCTCCATAACTTTACCAGCACTGAAGTGAGACTGACAAGCCTGTAGTTTTCAGAGTCCTCCTTCTTGCCCTTCTTGAAAACTGAGAGAATTTCACCAGCTTCCAGTCAGCTGGGACCTCTCCAGATTCTGAAGACTGTTCAAAAGTGATTGAGTGAGGTGTCACAATGACATCAGTCAACTCTTTGAGTATTCTCAGCTGAACCACATCAGGCTCCATAAACTGATAGGGATCCAAGTGAAGCAGCAGATCCCACACAAGCTCAGGGTTATCTGGGAGCTGATCATTCTCACAGCCATGATCCTCCAGCTCAGAGAGCTGGGACATCGTTGGTCCAGCACCTGTCCTGGAGATAGAGGCAAAGAAAGCATTTAACACCTCTGCCTTGTCCACGTTCCTGTGTGTGAGGTGACCATCCTCATACTGAAATGGACTGATGCTATTTCTGCACTGCCTTTTGCTATTAATGTATTCTAAAAAACGCTTTTTATTGTCATCCATAGTACTTGCCAGCTCCCATTTGAACTTTGGTACCACAGATATTCTCCCTACAGTGACAGCAGCATCTCTGTATTCCTCCCATGTCGCCTGACCGTACTTCTACTGGGCACACACTTTCCTTTTCAGCCTTAGCAGCAGAAGAAGATCCCTGCTCAACCAAGCTGGCCTTCTGTCTTCTCTGCTTGACTTCTGACCTTTTGGGATTGCCCTTAAGAAGTGGTGTTTCAAAAGTGACCAGCACTGTTGGACCCCAGCACCTCTGATAGAATTTTCCCAGGGCACTTTACTCACTAGTTCCCTGTGCAGTCTGATGTCTGCTCTCTTCACGTCCAGAGCTGAAGGTTTGCTGGCACTTTTCCTACCGTCAAAACAGTTTGTAAACTATTAATTCATGGTGGCTGTATACAATATGGTTGAAAATCACTAGGTACAAGACTCTCTCATGGCTGACAAGCAGAAAACCAAGGAGGATGCCTTTCCTAGTTGGCTTATATAGTGAGAATATCACAAAGTTTTTACCCAGGTGTTTTAGTAACCTTCTGTTCTTATTTGTGTCAGCTGTGTGGTGCTCCCACTAGGTGTCTGGCAAGCTGAAGTAATCCATAATGATACTTCTTTGCCATATATGTATTTATATATTTTATGTATTTCTATAGATATCTTTATATGTATTTATATGCATTTATATATTTTGTAGGTGTGTGTCTGTGTAAAACTATACATATATATGTAAGTAAGCTGGGGACAGAAGGCAATAAATGCAATAAATGCAGTAGTGGTTTTGAGCTGTCAGAGAGCCTCACAAACTCTTCTGTCCATATCATGCTTTGTTTCTAAATGACTGTGGGTTATCCACATTAAATTCAAATTTGTGAGTCACCCTGAAAGACATAAAAAATCCATTCAGTTCTAGATGCTTTTATGTTCCTTCAAAATACATTGAGCACTCATTTGATTTCTAGTGAGATAGAATAAATTATGAGCAAAACACAATAAGAACTAAATTTAGAAAAGTGATTTTCCCTCTCATTTTATGAATACAATTGAGAAAAAATTTTAATATAAATGTCACCATAAGAAAAACTAAGTCAACTTGCTGTACTTTAAAAAGCTAACAAAAGCTTGTGATTAGAAATGAGAATTGCATTGCATCCCATGCTGAACTTTCATGCACTTCAAGATCAGTTTGTATGTCTGAAGTGTCATAATACAGCCAGATTTCTGTAAGCCATGTTTTTATTAGTCTGGCCTAGATTTCTGTCATGGGATATCATGAATCACCTCAGGAGGAGTTTTAATACTCTCACAAGATTGAGTATTTATCTAGAATGGGGAAAAGCTTGCACATATGTGTACACAAACTCACATTGATGCAGTGCTTAGTGTAGCTATCATCTAAAATTCCTGTGAACAAAAAGTGTGGACCACTAGTAATATTAAAATACTAGTCTAAATGACAAGGATTGTTTATTTTTACCCATGATAGTGCAAGTCACTTGAGGAGTTCCTGTAATGGCTATTTTCAATTTCTTAAAAGACTTTTAAACCAAAAGTTTTAACAGAAAAGACGTTGGTTTCCCAAAAATATTTTTGTCTCCAAGAAAATCTTCTAGGAAGAAACTGGCTGGGTATAAATATAAATATTTTATTTATATTCTGTAAGATTCTTCATGAAACTTCTAGGAAAAAGTAGAAAAGATATCTCACTTAAACCCCATTTCTCACATGACTCAATCTGGATTGCATGACACTTGAAGTGAAGTTTTTCTGGGATAACATTTCCTTGGACTTACCACTACAGCACACAAAATTCAGAGGATGTGTCCCTTCTCATGGTGACAGAGTAAGTGCATAGGCTGTAGATGTGCTGTGTTAGTAACTTCTATCCCAAAGTAAATACCTGACCTACTCCACTCTCTGTCAGGCAAGAAGGTACCAGAAGGATTTCATCAAGCTCCCATGGATGCACTACTGAATCTTAATAACTTGTTCTCAATAGTATGCAACTTGGATTGCAGGGAGACTACCAATACTGAAAACAAAAAAGTACTGATTTTGTTGTTGTTAGTTAGTTTGTTTGTTTATATATCCAAATAGCCTGCTGGTTTCCATCCTGGTTTGTTAACTGGGTACGATTGCATAGAGTACAGAATTCATCCGTTTCTCTGCATGTCTGCAAGGTGTGCCCATGGGGCTAAGGCTCAGTTTGTAATTCTTCTGTCATTCGGACATCAGACATATGACTAATTTGCATTAGACAAGAGCATTAATGAAATGAAACAATGTTTTCTTTTTGGATGTTGTATATACATACTGCTACAGAAAGATTTTTGGAGGTTAGATTTCTTCAAGGAATTTTCTTCCCATTTGTTGTCATGGATAAGTAAATGGATTAAGAGAAAGTGCCTTGGTATACTGTTGTAATTGTTTGGGGGATGGAGGGGGAAGTGGTGTGGTTTTGGAAGTTTCTTAGCTGGAGGTGGTTCAGTCTTTGCCCAGCTTGGAGGGGAGACACTTGTGGTGTATGGTGCTGGGCTTCTTCTACCCAGGGGTTTGGTGCTGCTGTGAAGTTTCTCCTGACTACTCATTGGTGAGGCCACTGTTTAGAGTGAACTGTCAGTGGACTGGGACTCCCTGAGCAACCCTTGTCCTTGCTGGGAAAAATCCCCACCGTCTGTTTGTGTGTTTCCAAGGGAAAAGACCAGGCCACAACCTCCTCTTTCTCTCTCCTGCTCTCTGGAGAGAGCACCTCCCAGCTGCTGGTGGACTGGAACCTCTCCATGGCTGCTGTCATCAGGGTACCTACCCCACACGTGACAGCATGGGGAAACTGAGCAGAGCCACCAGCATCCCCTGCATGTTGTGGTAACTGCACCAAAAAGGGTGGGAAAAGGCTGTTATTGGGTTTTCTTTTTTTTTTATTGTTGCTGTTGTTGTTGGTCTGTCTGCCTTTACACACACACACACATACACACATATATATATACACATATATACATACATATATTCTAGTAAGGAATGATTTATTTTCCCATATCCTTTGTCAGAAAGCCCTGTAATTTCAAAGTTATAATAATTTGGGGGGAGGGGATCATCTTTTCCATTCCAGGAAGTTTCCCACCTTCCCTGGCCAACACCTGTATTTTAAACCAGGACAAAGGGTCAAGACATTTTCTGGCTTGAACAGGGGATAATAAAAGTGTTAAGAAAGAACTATCTCTGAAAACAAGGTTTGACAATCTGTTGATTGCATACTGTTAGCATTTCTAGTCTCAAAAATTCTAGTAAACACTTCCATTGTCTAATGCCCACAAAGATTACTATATATCTCATATAATTGTTTCAGTATCCATTTTGCCTGAATGTGTACAGTGTTTTTCTAATAAATTTTATTTTGGGGAAAAAAAGGATGCCATAATTGCTTATGATGTCTAGGAATTTCCAGATCTTGACTGGTAAATATTTCAGTGCCTGAAACACGTTGGTTTGTTTGTATGTATCAAATGAAGATATTAACACTAAATTAATTATTAAACTTAATAATCATTAACTTAATTGATTATTAAATTATTGATTAAACACTAAATCTGATACACACTAGTATGAAAAGAATGGATGCAAGAACTAAAGTTAATGCAGCAAAACAGAAATAGAGGAACTTGGGATTTCAGTCATTGCAAAGGACAGCAGAAGAGAGACAGTCACTGTTTATGAAAAAGAACATTTAGCTCCACCCAACCAGAAAGATAAGGAACTCTCAATAACTTCTAAATTCTAAATAACCTCTACAAAGTATGAGCTTCCCATTTCTGCAGTCACATTGAATTCATATGGTGATAGGTAGAAAAGTCCTGGGTATAGCGAAGAGTTACTTGTATGAAAAATATTTTTCCCCTTATTTTTTCTGTTCAGTCAATCTATGCCACTGTAAATATTGACCACACATCCCTAATTATTCATATTTTCTCACTGCTTCCATATATCCATGGAAGTTACATGTTCAGCTAGAAATGTCATAGGAACGCAAATATTTTATTTTAAAGATTTTAAACAATGTCAATTTTAAAGAATATTTAATGGCTGTACTTAAATGTTTCTTAAAAATTACCACTAAAAAATTTCAAATGACCGTCAGTGCATCAGATATCCAGTAGTCTACATGATAAAATCCAAAATGGTCATCTCAATTTAGCACTGCCCTCTAGAGGTGATATATCTTTTTGGAATACTGTCTTATTACGGAGGATATTAAAGTTATTCATTTAATTTGTTGAAAATCAACTTTGCCCAATTTATACATACATTCAGATATAAGTTTTAAGTTAAAAGAACCCAAACAAACAGCAACTAGATCTTGAAGCCTAAAATGGAACTTTGAAAAAATATCATATTACTTATGAAAATTTATTTTCAATCAAACAATCTAAAAAATAATAATGCATAAATAAATTTTATTTCTCCATCTGAACTTGAAGAGCAGTTTGTAAAACAGTATTTCCATTTTGAATATAGAAGCCCTGGAGCTTTATCTTTCCCATGAAAATGGAAAAAAAAGGGGTCTTGCATGATAGTGACCTGACATTAAAACAGAAAAAGACACAAGTAGGAAGTAAAACAATGAAGAATTCAAATTCTGTGACAGTTTCTCCAGGAATAATGAATGTTCTTTTTGAACCTTAAAGCCAAGATGTTTTTATTCGCCTCTAAAATGTAGTTTTATTTCAATTCTTTGTTTAGCTAAGGATAGGGAATTATTATTCAGAAAGAAAATACAATGCCTTCTTTTCCACAAGAGGAGAAGCCAAACATGTTTGCATTTAATAAGTTGATTGCTATTGATATGAATTCATATATTGCTAAGGTCTACTTAACAACCTCTTAAAGAACAAAAAATGCTAGTTGTAAGTAATTGCTGCACAATTATGTGAAAAATTAAGTTGATTTCACTTCTTTCTTTGTAATGTACTCCATGCTTCATTTCCACAACCAGAGAAGTAATTTTTTTTTTTTTGTTAACAAGTATCTTGGTTTAGGAAAATTGTTCCCCAATTTAGTGCTCCTACTGAACACTTCAGGACATTAGCCATTTGCTCACTCTCCCCACTCCCTCTCCCTCCTCCTGCAGCGGGCAGGAGAAGATAATTTAAGGAAAAGGTTATGCAATGAGATGGGAAAAATTTATTGGAAATAAAATGATACAAAAAATTAAGAATGATAGCAACAATATTAATAAAATGTGTACAAGAATGGTGAGCAATTATCATGTGAAAAAAACTCACCACAGGGGAACCTTCAATATGTGAACCACCTCTGACTGGAAGAGACTCCCTCCTCCCAACCTTGAGTATGTCATGAGGTGGTAAACAGTAATCTCTATGTTCCAGGCATGTCCCCTCCTGCCCAGTGCAAAAATTTATCCCTGTCCTGGGCCAAATCAGGACAGCAAGTATTTTTCATAGACTTAAAATTAAATGTAGAAACAATTATTTGAAAGCAAACTTTATCTAAGATAAAAGTTTGATTTGGGATTTTTTTTTTTTTTTTTTCATATTTCTGAAACCTTTTGCCAGGAGAAAGGATGCTGGTGGATGACAAAAACTTGCCCTCTCTCAGACCCTCTGTCCCTTATGAGGTAGATGATTCTTAAGGTCTCTTCCAACCCAAACCATTCTATGATGCTATGATAACCCTTCCCAACCTAAACACGAGATTGAGAAATATTTTCCAATAATATTTAAACAAAACCCCAAACCCCTTCCTCGCCACCAAAAAAAACCCCAAAACCCAAAAATCAACCAAACAATATAACCAAACCACAACCAAAAGAACTCCAGAACATGTAGCATCTTAAAATAAGTTTGAGAATAGTTTGGCTTTGCAGAGCCATAGCGGAAGAGTGAAAGACATAAGGAATTAGATTTGCACCTTAAGCCACATCAGCCAGTACAACTTCACTAAGACACCAGTATGTCAAAAAGCAGATATGCACCCAATGCAGCTGTCAATTTTTCTTTCCAAAATACGAACCAACCATTGTTCTGGCCTTGTGATACTCCAATTATTTCTTGGGTCAGGGTGGTGGTGAAGGTTTCTGTGTGTGAAGGCTGTGTGAAAGATCCTTAAAAATTAAGCTAAACTAGTTAAACTAGTGAATTTTTATAGCTGACCAGCCTCTCATTTTTATTTAACATAAATTTATCAGTCATGCCTGTTTCAAGTACTCAAAACCATTCACAAGTTCATATTAAACTAAGTAAATATTTGTCAAGGATCTTCAGTGGGTCTAACAACATAAAGCATGCTTCTCAAAGACAGAAATATAGACTTATGAATCCTACTATTTTCAGGGGTACTTGAGGGTTTACCATTCCCAGGGCACAGGTGGTCATTTATGATTGGAAGAGCTATGTAAGTTGCCAACTATATATTTAAAAAATCATATAATAAATTTTGTATATAATATTTCAGAATTTGTTATCATGTACCACAATATATCTCCATTGAAGGAAAACTGATTTTTGGTTGAATATAGCATCCTATTTGAGAAATTTCATCTAGTGGAATATTTTAATCACCTTAATAAATGGGGCTACATTGAGACTGAGAAGGAATTGCAGATGGCAGTCATAAATCAAAAAGTGTGATTGGTTGTGTTCTTATATAGACTGTAAAAAGAGCTTTTATTTTCATTTTGAATTTAATTTAATTGAATATGACAATATTAATGGACATTTTTTTTAGGTACACTAGGATTAACTTAATTGGCAACTGTTCCATGAATTAAAAAAGAAATCCATATTTTCTTCTTTTTCAATCTATGGTAACCTCACTCTAACATGAAAACTAACTAACAGGGAAACAAGCCTTGTAGGGAAAATGATGTTTGTTTCAATGCAGAACCAGTCCAGGATTCCAATATCAGAACAGGCTTAACCAGTTGGATAATAAATTTCCCAGGTCCTGATAAACAAATGGTGCCATTCCTGAAAGCTTTACAAGTAAGGAGAAATAACAAAAACCTGAGTTTTCCTTAATACTGATGAAGATTTTATCCAAGACTCGTCATCAGTGTTTAATATATCCATCTGTTTCGAAGTCTAACTCTAAGTATTTCATTTCCTATTGAGGGCAACAGGAAAAAAAAGGAGGTGGGTACTGCAGGGAAAAGAATGGATATCAATTTGGTTTCATTCTTTTCTTTTCATAATCTGGACAGTCTTTGTCAAGTCACAGGGGACAAGGTGTCCTCAAGGCTGTGTTTCTGATTGAGAAACCTTTACAACAAACAAAATAAAACAACCCCCCACAACAACAACAACAACAAAACAAAACAAAACACCCAAAAAAACCCCCAAAACACAAACCCACCAACTGAAGAAAAAAGGTGCAACAGAGTATAATGCAAATGGTACATTGTGAAAACTTAACATTTCTCCATCTGCCTAGTGGGTCCAGGCTGACCAATAACTGAATATCATAAAAATCTACTTGCCAGAAGAGGACCTTAAATGTCAAAACTTTTTATAAAGGTCTTATGAATATATATGAATACATATGACTTGAAATATGTCATTTACTTTTAAAAGTATCTGAAATCCAAATGGAAAAGAACAACATTAAAAAAACCTCACAAACTAAAACTCTACAAACCTTAATGAATTTTCTGTATGAACCTCAATAAAAAAAACCTAATTGTATCATCTTCAAAACTGGGAAATAAATAAATCTTCAAATTGTTGTCTATTTATGGTACTTTTTATTATGCACCTTTTCTCCTTATTGCTAAGGCTAGGACCAGAAGAAACAATGATAAAATAGGAAGACAAATTATTTTTGACCTATATGAAAAAAACATGAAGCTCTGGAAAACTGTCAAGAAAAGATCCATTCTCATAAAAATTCTAGGTCAGTTTTTCTTCCAGGAGATCTGACTATAACTCATCATTCCCCAGGTTTGTTTTATTTGGGTTTGAATGAAAATATCAATTAGAACATTTTATTTCTTCATTTCTATTCAATATGAATGGCAGTATTGGTACAGTCCTGTTTGTATAAAATCCTCAGTAATTAAAATAAGTTTAAGGAAAACCCAGAGCCAAAAAAGAGTCACAAGAAAACTGCACCAAAACATCACTAGGAAACCTGTGAAAGAGAGTCAGTGCAGGAATAAATACAAAAGGCAAAAGTATTGTGTATGTTCTGAATTGACCTACTGCTTCACAGGTCAGATTTTCAGAACTAGCTCCAGAACTGCATATATTTGCCATTTATGCACATAATCATGTAGCCGTGCATTCAGATCAAGCTGTCAGGCTCATACAGCTCGTAGGTGGACAAAAAGTTCATGGTATGCTCCTCTTTAGGGATTAATTTGAAAATTTGGACCAGAATGACTCTGAGGCAGGTGGGGAGCAAGGAAATCACAGAGTTTGGCTGTTAATTCACGTAATCCCATTATTAGTAAATATTTCTTGAATGGAAAAATTAAGCCTCACAGCTCCATGAAAAACATTGGCAATTATCATGTCCACACAGAATATGAGAAGAAAAAAGACTGAACAAGTTGCCTATTGCCAACATTGGCAGAGGCAGTAGGAATGTACCAGAATCCTTCAGAAATCCTGTCCCTTGCTTTATCAACACTTCTCCATGCTAGGCAAGATGGATTAAGCATGACTCTAAATCCTACTGCCTTCTAATTTCAGGGATTACAGAAAGTGAAGCACAGCAGTGTCAGGATTCTTCCATGCTTTTTCTAGAACAAAAGGTCAGGGATTTTGCTTAGTCACAGAATCACAGAATGGGTGAAGTTGAAAGGGACTGCAGTGGGATCATCTGGTCCAACATTCCTGCTAAAGTAGGGTCATCCTAGAGCACCTATTTTGACAGCTATTTTATTTATAGTATTTTTAATATGTTAGTATTTCATCATGGTTAGTCTTCCCTTACTCTAAGAAAAGCCAGGCTTACTCTCAGGCATCAGATGAACTGCTCATCACTCTGCATCAATGAACAGAATTGAGAGAGCACAGAGACATAGTGCAAATATTTGCAAATACACAAATGCAGTTACAGTAAATTGGAAAATCAGACAGTGTGTCAGACTGAAGCAGAATTTTCACTCTTGATGAGGGTTCTTAATCTATCCCTTTCTTGGGTCTTGAAGCCATGATGCTTCTTCTTTTCTTCACCCAAGCCCTGAGCCATTTCTGTACTTACTGTTCCCTTCTGTTGATGTCATGTTAAGCAGGTATTTTGAAGCTCAACACACCTGATGATTTTGCATAAAAGATTTTAAATCTTGAGACAATAATTTAAAAAATGAACAGAACACTTTTCCTAGCTTCTTAGAAAGTATTCCGTTTTCAGTAGGGCTCTTCGTGTCTGTGCTTAATCCTAGTTTAAAACATATACGAGGGAAATTGTTACTACCAAGCACTGAGCATGAACTTCCCATCTCCCAGCAGGTGTGAACAGCCCCAGACAGAATGACTCATTCTTCAAGATCTAGGAAACGGGATCCCAATAAAAATCATTGAATGTCATGTTTGCCACTGTTAGCTTTGCCCAGTAGATCAACATAGTGATTTTTCTTCACTACAGTGTCTACCTGCCACTGGTCTTCAATCTCATTTTCAAATGCAAAGTAGAGCTGTCTTGTAAAGTTTCTTCTTGAGAAGTTAAATCACTCATTATTTTCAAGCCATTATGACTGCAAAGTGCTGTTGAAAACTCACTGAACAATACACCGTAGGTGGACAGATGGCACAAATGTTCATTTCAAGTAGAAGTACAAACACATTGGATTTTCCCCATACCCTCTGAAGGAAGAGGTCATCACCTCCCCTTCCTGGACACCATCTCATGCATTTTCTGCACTGGCCTCATGACACTTTGCACTTTTATAAATGACTGCAGTTAGAACCTTCAGCAGCATATTTGTGGGTTTCACCTGTAAAAGCTCAGCAAAAAGTCCATAGGGCACTATGGAAACAGCCACAACATACAAGAGGAACGGAAGAAAGAGGTGACAAGGAGAGGTAGTACAAAATCAAAACATTTTCTTTTCCTTCAGAGAAGTGTCTTACTTTTATTTATCAATTGTATCCAAAAATTTGTGATTAAAGGATCTAAAAAAGAGACTTATTTTAAGAAATGCTTCACTTATTCCCTCAACCAAGCTTTCTTCATCTAACTACTGTGAGAGACTAGCAAAACTGATTTGCTAGACACAATTTGCAGTAAAATAGCTGGGGAATGTTTTCTCAAATTAAATTAGTGACGGCAATCTCAGAGAGATATAGGTAATGAAAACATTCATGAGTGTGCATGTGACAAAAAATACATGTGCTTTAAGCCAAACTTGCTTTTCATTGCTCTTTTGTCACATCAGATGTTTTTATACAAAAACATAGACTGTCCATGTATTCACCACATCTGGTGTCCCAGTTTGGGTTTTTACTGAAAACATACAAGAATGTGACAAACTTTGATTGATTAGCTAAAGTGAGTGACAGCTTCCTTCTAAGTGCCTAGACCTGATAGCGTGCACCAGCACACAGGAACCCAAAATGAAGGTGTCAGCCAAGTGCAGCAGTGGCTCACGCTAATTTTCATCAGGAGATCCAGTCTTCACATCCTGTTCACATAGACACATAGAGCTGAGCTCTGGGTTATTCCAGAAAATTGTCAGAGCCTGACTTTTATTAAAGCTCACTTTGGCTGACAAAATGCTGACAGTTTCAGAGAAAAATGCCTGTAATATTATACAGTGTGAAAATGTTAACCAGTAGGCAATGAGTAATCTTTAAAAAATATATACTGTTTGGAAACTAATGTAATCTTCATAATATCAGTAAAAATAGCATGTTAAATATGTAGAGAGAAAAGCAAATTGAGTAAGATCCTTCATGCTGGATCTCAATAGTTACCCCTTCTTTGTGAAGAAATTATACAGTTTAACAAAACAGACCTGGAATAGATGTGCATCATAACAACATTATATATATACATGAACATATATATATATAATATATATATATAATATATATATATACACAATATATATATACATTTAGTCATTAAAATATGAGTTATCTTTATAGGTATGTCCATTCTAAAATAAGCCTGGATTCGTAGAAAAATTATGTGTGTTTTTCTAAGCAAAAAACAAGGCCAATTTCTTCTCATATTTTCTTAAGTGTTGCTAGAAGATATTGGCAGCATGTTCTCCCTTTCTGGCAGAATCGAGGGTGAAGAATGAAGGTTCACTCCTCAAGAGTGTGAAAGAGATGTTCATATTTTCTGTTAAAGATGAGACCCTTAAAATTAAATTAGAGATGGGCAGAAAAGGTTTCTAATGAATTTTATCTTTTAAAAAAATTAGTTGTTTTTTTCCAGCTGGTTGAAAGAGTCAGAGAACCAGTGTGTCCAAAATATTCCAGCAATCTGTTGGGTACCATCTTCCCAGAAAAAAAAATTTCACATCATGCATGTGCTCTGCCCAGTCCAGCAGGACTTTGAGAGATGACTTCAGACTATTCCCAATACTCATTGATTTGGCATGTATGTGCATGGAAAAGGCAAGAAAATTCTCTCTAGAAGTCCAGAAAATGGTATGCAGTCAAGTATTATTTTTCTTTAATTTTCTTTAATTTTTTTTTTTTTTTTTTTTTTAAGATCCATGCTGTCTAATGGAAAATGACTTCTGCTTAATTTCTGCAGTCTGGGCTGTCTGGACCAGCTTTCTCTTGTCACTTTTCTCACTCCCTTCCCACATCCACCTGTCCAGTCTTGAGCATTTCAGCTTCAGCACCTGTACTGTTAAACTTTGGTCAGAACTGCTTTGGCCCCTCCCAGCTACATCTCCCACAGATAACGTTGATGCAGAGGACCAAAACAGGCTGTACATGGGATCGTGCAATTTGGGAGTCTTTCCATCATAGCTGTTGGCTACTGTTTGGTCTACCTTCCAGAAGATTTAAGTTACTAAGACAGATTTAGCCATAAGGACTGTTTCCCTTTCTGCCTCAAAATATAACCCAATCATATCAAAGGAAACTGGGAGCTTGGTTGCTAATTGAATAAATTAATTTACCTTCCACAGCCCCAATCCTGATAAATCTACCACAGTTTTTCTTAATCTCTGTAAACCTATAGATTGGCAGGTGATTTCTAACGCTCTCCACTAGTGCTCCATCTTGGAAGGGCAAGAAAGTGATGGACACAATAGATATTTCTTCACTAAGTGTACTCTCAGCTTGCTGGCTGCATTTCATCTGTGAAGTTAAGCATCATTCAATAGGCATCATGAAGAAGATTCACAAGACTGGATCAAAAATAGACATCATGGGGTGATGTACACAAATCCAAAACACTTCTCAGATTTTGCATTAGTTCTATTCAGACTGTGGATAAATCTCATTTTCACAAACTTTTTTTTTCTTTAAAGCAGGAGAAACATGCACAAATCTGAGTTAAATACTTTAAAATTCACTGAGGGTTTGAAATCCAGACATACATTCACCTCCACACTTCACAGATGTTCCCTCTCTATGTCACAGTCATGCAACAGGCCTGGCCGTTGGATGCTTTAGGTGCCCATAGTCACATTTTGCACTTGAGCCCAAATTTCAGTCTTCTGTGCATATACTTTTCTTCCTCTCAAATCTTCCTGCAAATGACATATCCCAAGCAGCTGGCTATGTAATTGCATAAACCAAGCATACACCAACTCATCAGCTGGAAGCAACCAGATCTCCTTCTGTTCTTCTTTTGCACTACTTGGTCACAGGGTATCTAAGGCACCAGTTTAAAGCAGCCACAAAAAAGCCAAATATGATCCAAAAACGTATTCCTGTTAAAACCTAGGGAATATTAACATCACTTCTCAAAATACTGCTGGCTGTCATCTGGGCTATTTTGTATTGTTCTGGCCATCCATTTCAAGACAGATTAATTCAAAGAGATACATACACAGAGAACAGCTACTAGGATGAACTGAAAAAGAGGTAACCTCTTTTACAAGAGGTTACAATTTTGTGGGTTTAAAGCTTCATTTAAAAACAAACAAAAATTGTTGAGTAAGGGGAGTGGGAAAAGGTTTATACATATATCAGAAGACAAGAGTAGATGGGGAGAAAACATAAGGAAAAATTGTTTGACCTGTATAAGAATACAGGAATAATAAAAATGAGATTAATTGGTCATAAATAAATTCAGGCTGAAAGCAAATTTCCAAGCCATTACAGCAGCACATTTAGGAATAATTTTAAGTTGTAATAAGAACACAAACCTTCAAATGAACTTGATGAAAAAATTGCTTCAAAGATTAGGTCTCATCAGCCAGTTTATAAGCACATTTACCCAGTCCGTGATGAAGGATATGACCAGAGCTGAAGATACAAAGAAACTTCCCTTCCTATGGATATATTTATCACTTGCACCCTGTGCTTAAAGTTATCATTTCAACAGTCATGATCACTAGCTGTCAGGTCCCAAAAACGAAACAAAAGTTCCCCATGAGAGTCTGCATTCTGTCTAGAAAAAACTCTGATGGCCCCAGATGAACATACGCAAGTGATAGAAATGCTATTTTTAGGTATGGATATACATATATCAGCAGAAGACACCCTTCCAATTCTAGTACTGATTAATGGACAGAAACCCCCCAAAATAATATGAGACTGTTTACTTTTACTTGAAATACAAGAGAAAAAGGGGTCACAGGCCTGGAGCTGATACATAGGCTATGTTTCAAATTGCTCTGCTGTCAGTTCTTATGCAGTTTACATCTGTTAAGCAGCCAGGAAAAGGAAAGCTGAGGACAGTGGACATAGTGAAAATTCTTGTAGTAAGATCAGTGTGCTTTATCCTTGAAACCTGGTGTTCTGTTGTTTGTTGGTTTTGGGTTTTTCTTCCAATCTTCAGCTAACAGGAAAATTGTAAAGATATTACTTTGTGATCGTCACTGAAAGTGTGTAGTAATTCAAAATTCATTTTGACAATTTGTTAGCTGATGCAGTTCAGATATAATGAAGACATCTCACTCACTAGATTGCATACTATGCATGCAGAATTATGCAAATTAAAGACATATCAGCCTAAGTCAAAATTTCACCATTAAAAACTTTTTTTTTCCCCAAGTGCCTTTTCATAGCTTTTTTCTACTATGTGTGCTCTTCTTCCTGTTATTGATCTGCCTCTAAAGATTTGATGTATTGGATTGTTACAATTTTCTGATTTTATTATTTTAGCATCTCTTTTGGGAACTTTTTACTGTTTAGTTCAAAGAGTCGTGTCAAAACTCCTCTTGAGTACAAAGCTAATACTGATGCCATAGTTCAACAGTAGTGTACCCTGCTGTAGATTTAACACCCCCTAATGTCAATAGGGGTTATATACTCATTAATCCAAGCCTGTTTAATGCCTTGACTCGTACATAGTTCCATAAAACTCATTGCACTTAACATGACATTTAGGTTACAAGTCCAACTATCAACAAGCTTACTGGTTAAATATGTAATTCTTCAAATCACTAGAATTAACATGTAGAAATGTGAGAATTTTGGAGTATTTTTGAAACAGATAGCTATTTCAGCAACAACTAGAGACAAAAGACAATGCTGTCAAAGTTTTGCTTTCCGGAACAATGCATATTCTGTCCCTTCAAAAACAAAATATGAAGCAATTTTCTCGATGTATGTTGAATATGCAATTCCCACCCAAAGCAGCTCTGTTTCTTATCACCTTGGAAAGAAACGCTGTTACCTGCAGTTTTAGGGGAAAGATGAACTTGTCCTGTCACTATGAAGGACATCTGATCCCATCACTTAATCTTTTGTCCAGAGAAGTGAGGATAAAGGCTTTCCAATCATCTTCATCTGATTGCATTAAATGCTGAACTAAATAATAGCAATTATAACAATAACAATAACAATAATAATAATTTAAAGAATGATTGTGTAAAGATTTCATTGTTTCTTTATTTAATAACACAAGCTGTCTAGGGGCATGGACTGACTCATGTCAAGCACAGAACATCCATCTGTTGTGATTTGTACTACATGCACAAGCAAGTCTGAAAACTTTTTGGATAGCTGCAAATTTAGGCAAAAGGCCCTAAGTTTGGAACAATAGGTGGGGAAAGAATCCAACAGAAAAGGCAATGGAACAAGACAACAGTAGAACATTAGGTGGAAAACTACAAGGGTTAAAAGAAAGATCTCCTCCATCATGGAATAAAACAGGTGAATAACCGGAATTTATTCATTTAATAGCCAAGCCTAGCAGCAGAACACTAAATTCTGTAACAGGATGTATTTGAAGGTGTTTGCTAAGCTGACATGGGATGGCTGTTTGGTATGATACCTGCCAATAGCAAATACACACAACTTATTGGCACCGTCTGCCTCTCTGCATGTGAATGAGCCCTGTTACCCCATGGCCTCTTCACACATAGTCCAGAATTTACTGCTCTGTTATGGTAACGTAGATATGCCTTGCAGCCTGCTCTCAGAGGATGTTTGCAGCAATCCTTATGCAGAAAAACTAATGGGTGGCACAGCCAGACTGGTTTGGGGCTGGATTTCTTGGGATTGGACTGTGGTGGGATTTCTTCTTACAGTACAAAGCTTGAACATAAATCTCAAAGACAAAGGATGCTAATCCATTCTCTCAACTTCTCTTTTAGTGGACATCATCAATGCTTTCTATCTTTGCAAGCACAATTCTACCTTGTAGTTTTGCTTTACTTGTTTCATCCGTCTCCTCAGTTTACTCCTTATTTAAGCTCCCTGGATCTTCTTCAGGACTGTTTTCACCATACGTATCCTCTAAATAATTTTGCCAGTGCTGCAGGGTTTGTTGGTTTTTTTTTTTTTTTTATAGCAGCAGTTGCTAAAATATCGCATTGGATTACAACTGGCTGAGGTAACAGGGGATCCTCTTATGTCAACTAGTGTGCAAGGCACACACAAAAGAACACAAAATCATTCTCAGAAGTGGGATCAGTGATAGGCACAATAGGAAACCATCCCCAAAAAGATGCTTACATATGTGTGTATAATGATCCAATTAGTGAGACACACCTTTGCCCAGATTAAGGTGCAAATGAGACCATATGCCAAAGTCAATAATACAGACTTTATTTAACAATGAATGTTAGGTAGAGAGATAGAAAGAAATAAAGAAGTATTTGTGTGGGGGGGAGAGAGACAGAGAAAGAGACTGATCAAGCAGAAGACAATCAACACCCATGGATCCAGCAGTGTCCCCTTGGTCATTCTTCACCCTGGTCTTCTCAGTGGTGCAGATCCCAAGGTCATTCAAAACTTTTTATTATTTACAGCAGAATTAACATTTATTGCCTACAGACTTCTCTTATGCTACTGGTTAAATTATTCCCTTGCCTCTAATGCTAACTAGTCTCATGCTCAGTCTTTCTCCTCTTATGAGTCAGGGAGTTTCTTGGATCAGTGGATTGCAATGTCCCCCCACCAGAACTGATTTCAGCACAGTTTCTGAGTTGTCTTTCCTTGTGGTCCATCCTTTGTGTCCATTTCCAGTGTTGCACTCTTCTCCCCAAGTTCTGTTAACCTTTCCCTTGGTCTCAGACAATAGTACACCTTTATTTTACGTCAAGTTCCCAGTCTTACAGTCCAAGTTGCAGATATCCATGGAGTCATATTTCAAGGGAGGTGTTAAGTGGTCATTGGTGGTCGCAGATGCCACCTGTTCCATAATTTGGGATGAACTTTTTTTGACTGGAGATATGTGTATTAGCTTCTTTACACAGTTTGTCACAGCGGGAATTTTTGTCTGGATGCATTACCTAGGACAAGATAACCAGGTCTTGCCTACACCAAGCCTCAAAATAATGTCATCCTATCACTCTGTTCTGTGCTTATCTCATGGCAAAGACCTTCTGTGGCCTCAGCAGTGTTTCAAACAGGCAGCTGCACTCTTAAAGTCCTTAAAGACTGCAGGTGTAAAAACAGTCTCCCTTATTCATCTTAAAGGACATTTTTAGATGTAGAGGACAAAATAGAGACTGAGATTTTATGAAGGTCTGATCTATTAGCAGCTAAACTTGTAGCTATCAGAAGATGGAGATCATAAGGCAGGGAACACCTTTATTTGTGTGCCCTAGAGAGCAGAGACAAACTGGTTTTCCAGAGCGGGCCCCCTACCACCGACTGAATGGCCACTTACATTTCCAGTTGTGGCCAAAATCAGGGAATTTCTAAAGCTTCATTTAATGGAGGCATAAGAGAGCTTCTTTCTTGAAAGCACACTATGCTGACATTAAAAATTACACTGATTTTCCTCAGTTTGCACAGTGGAAAGGTTCAGCCTTTCTGCCCAAGCTATCCCATGCAGGGCTCCAGAGACCACCAGGCTGATGTCCAAGCCACTGGGATTGGGATACAATGGACTTTCTGTTGGCTTTCTGATTCTTGCCAGGCACTGTTTGTTGCCAGACAAAGAGCTACCAAGGCCCTCAGGCAAACCCAGGGATTTTATTCACCACCTGAGGTGCTCATTTTGATGAATTAAAAGCAGCTAATGAATCCTACCTAATGAAACCTACACTTAAAATTTATCACCCATATCTAACTCACTTGCCACTAAATAAAACCAGCTTTATGTATTTTTGGAAATCATAAATGATGTCTTTTGATGGTAGTTTTTTAGAGATATAAATGCATTATAATAAAGCTGTAGGTTATTTTTAGATATTATTTCCATTGGCTTGTAACTTATACTTTTGTGCCTGCATCTACATATTTGTACCTTTTCACCTTCAGAGGACTTACAATGCAACTCCGAATGCCCAGGCACACATTTTCCTTTGCATAATGTCTTACCAACAATTAAACAGTCATTTACAGCCACTGTGTAAGAAGCTACTTAACCTATGATTTATATTGAGCCACGGAAAGAAAAAATGGAGTGAGGTGAAGATACAGGAAGAAAATACATTGATGGAGTCAGGGCAGGGCAGAACAAGCCAGCCTAAGGATATTTAGAAAATATCCTTAGGCAGACATATTCTCAAGTATGGAAAAATGCAAAATATTTAGGATACCATGTACAATATAATGAGTGTTTAGTGTTTTTTGTGGTTGACCAGTTTTCCCATGACTAGCTAGAAGGAAAGTAAAAAGGGAAGAAGCCTAGAGGCTCTTCTCAGAAACTGAATCAGGGTCTTTCATTGATTTTCCATAGTTCATGGCTCTGTCAATCCTGAAAAGAAACAAATGAAAAAAGCAGTATCATGGAATTTCAAGCACCTGGCTGATTTGAATGAATCCAGCTAAAAAATCAAAACATGTACTGCGAAAAATAGTGGTGACATTTTTGCTGACATCCTGATCTCTCTCTTTAAGCATTTATACCTTGATCATTGCTGATACTCTGAATTATTTTCTGTGCTAACTTCAACATTTTCACACAAATAGCAAATTTAAATAAACAACGCATTTCCATTGGAGCTATACAACCACAAAAAACGAATTGTAAGAGTTACCAATTTTACTGGAAATAAGCTGCCTTCTGGGAACAAGATACAGTCAAAGAATAAAGAATGATACTTGCCTTTTGTTTTTGCAAGATATAGAATGACCAAAGGCAGTGGATACTTAAATGTAATAGAAATTGCACAGCTCTGCTTTTTTTCTTGTTTAGACAATACTGTTGAAGAGTTTTTACAAACACTTTTAACTCTATTGATACTTTAAATATTATAGTATGCATAATCTATAAATTAAAATCATGTCTATATTATAGTGCAAAGGATACTAAGAAAGACCATGACTTAAACATTCCAGGGATGGAATAGGTTGCATTCTCTCATAACTTAATGTACCAAGAAATGGCTTTTACATGTTTATAGAATAATTTCATAATCAGTTAAATAAAGCTTTTGCTAACATTACTGCTATAATTTCTAAACACATATGGATATATGTATGAATGCTCTTTTTAAAATATTTATGCAACTGTGTATTTAGAAATGAACTGCTCTTTAGCAAATGAGTGTTAGTGAGCCTGTCAAAACACTGTTAGTTCTTTTATGGTTATTTGTATTTAATTTTCTACCTGCTACAATAAAAAGATTTAAATGATATGGCAAACAGCTAGTGATTTCTCTGCAAGGTTTATCACACTGCTTTATTAACATAGCATACAGATCATCAAGCAGCTGAGGTTATCCTCCAAGACAACCACAAGTAACTTCCCAAATTCCTGACTGCCCCAAATACTAAAAGCCAGTGATGTGTAGGAAAAAAACAAAAAAACAACAAAAAAAAAAACCACCCTCAGAACTCCTTGCCTGATAAATGATAGGAAAGTTTGACAGATCAGAACGATACGAAGCAGCCTAAAACATTTGGCACAATGTGTGTCTGGCATACAGAGACTGCTTGTCAAATGCCTATGACTCCATACAGCAGCTAGGGACCCTATGGAGCAGCAGATGGACCATTAAGGTAGTATTAATGTAGATGCCATCAGTTTTCAGTTCTGACTGGGACATACTCTTTAGAACTATGAGCAGCTGCTGCCATTTATTGTGACAGCTTCCTGCTAACTTTTGCCAACTGGCACAATCTGACTCTTTGTACCTGAGCTATTAAATGTGTGACTTCCACAATTTTATTCCTCCAGAGAGCTCTTTTAATAATCCTCTGAAGAAGAAATAAGGCATTTATCATCAAAGTTAATACACATACCATACAGTTCTATTGTCCTTTCACACTGCTGTGGATTTTACACCAGGAGTAAGCATAAGCAAGCTGCCCACGTCTTACACAATGCCTGAAATGGGCAAGACTGGTGAGCTCTTAAACTGCATTTAAATGAATTGCATTTCAACTACTGTTTTAGATTTAGCTTACCTTTTGGGGAGAAAAAAGAAAATAAAAAGAAATAAAAGAAAAAAAAAGCAAAAAAAAAAAAGAGGAAGTATATTTCATTTCATTAGTACACAGAAAGAAAAGCATTTTCTTTTTAACTGATTCTTTTTGTAAATAAGCATAGGTCAATATTACAATTATGAAGGGATTTTTGAACACCCACTGGTCCACTTAATATCTAAACATTCCTTTTGTGGCAAGCAAAACTGTCCATCCTTGTAATGTCTTTACTGCATAGCAGGAATAGTGCATTATAAATGATAAGTGATCATGTATTTGTTATCGCTTGCACTATAATTTTAGCAAAATATGCAACAATACTACTGGCAGAAAAAAAACACCCTGTTGTATATGTCTTTGATCCAGCTAGACATCTAGGGATACATTACATCATTTGATTGTGCCAAACAAGAAAGCTAACAGTACAGCACAGCATAAGGTTTGACATACAATAAGAACTGCAGCTAGTCATTATAAAAAAATGGCTGGCAGACATTCATTATGCTGAGCTAACACTCTTCTGCTTCAAATCTTCCTGCATTTGGACTAATAATGTATGCATGGGCTTCTATTGCAGAATTTAGTTTCTTCATGCTACACTAGCCAAGCATGCATGTGTAAGGTCCCCCAAAAATAAATCTATATGAGTAAAAAAAAAAACATTTAAAAATTCCTGTGCTGATATGTGCAATGGGAGCCATACACACACTGTCGAAGGTACAGAGGATAAAAGTGTGGAGCTTGCACATATTGGGAAAATGATAAATCAAACATAACTAAATATTAATAGAAATCTTTTACATGAGGAGAAAACATTTGAAACAATTTTATCAGTTCCAGTAGAAACTTAAATCCTGAATATTGGAATGATTTCACTTCCAGTATTTCTTAACTTTTACATGTAGTAAACATCACATGTAGCATACATCACACATGTAGACTGCTATATTAGAACTCCTTGCAGTTATAGTTTTTAGTTTCCTTGCAGCTATAATGCATTCTTTGAGTAAAGGTCATCCTAAAATTGTCATTCTTTTGACCTGTGTCTGAGCCTAAAAAATTGTCCGGTGTGCAGAGTAATACCTGTTCTAGGAAATTAAGATTATGTAGAGTAATGCATGTATAATAATATCAATCTAAGAACTCAGAAAGAATTTTAGAAAATCTCAATATTTAGTAGGATTAAATATTTGCAACCTGATTTTAATGTTTTACTCAACATAAAAAGCAGAAATATGCTAAAATATCGTCAGATAATTGCCCTAAAGGTGATGAACTACAAAAGCATCTTTGTTCAAGAAAGGCCTTTATCATACACTCAGCTTCAAAAGCCTGCTCAAGACCCACTGCAATAAGCATGCTTCTTAAAAAACAAATGAAACAACCAAACAAGTAAAGCACATACTTAAATGCTGTTCTTAATGAAATTGGGAGGTGATAGGGAGGGAAGGAGAAGTGGAGGCAGAAGAGACAGGGAAGGTAACAGTCTGTGGGAACTTATATGCAATGAGTACATAGACATCACAAGTACTTACCTTACCTAGCTAAAAACGAGCTAAATGAAATGATACATAACATTCTACTTTATTTTAATAAATGGCCATTCAATCTTTAAGCACTTAATGTAGCAGATAACTCACATGTATGGCAAACTGCCCATATAGTATCACAATAATACTTTCTGACTTTACTAATCATACTTAAAACAAACTTTCATTAGTAGTATTACTGATAATACCCTCATTATCACATGTGTCATTGAATAATTCCTGTGATTTTTCTTTTTGTTTGTTTCTATAGAGTGTGCAAATAAATAAATAATATATGTATTTATAAGAACAAATCCATAAAGAAATGTGGTTCAAGAACCTGGATTTGAGACTATGGACTTAATTATGTGGAGACAGAAGAAGACTCAGTGTTTTCCAAAGCCATCACTGACAATGAGAAATTGCACGTGTGAAAGTGATTCTTCCAGCAATATTGTAGCGTAAACTACATAGAATAATTTAGGTAAGAGATATTTTTAATGTCATGAAAACATTAGTCCTTAGCTAATCCATTTAAAATCCTTTGTATATATTCAACATGGCAAAGTAATGGGACATTAATTGTTCATAAATTTTCTACAGCTTATATAGAAATTATTTTTCTATGTGATTACTACAGGTTTTACACACTGTGCTATACCCTACTCCACTGTAAACTAAGCATGAGGATAAAAGTGACTCCATGTAAGAACTCAATTCAAGTTTTGAATCCAAGTGAAAAACACTTCCAGGTTATGAAATTGGCTCAAATTACAGAGCACTTTTGTTGCAAGGACAAATATATACAGTCTGAATTCAGACCTAAAAGAGTCCAGTAGAGTTTTATAATTTCAGAATTTCTAGACAACATTTCTTTCTTAAAGATACAACAAGCAAATATTTGAGTCAGGTTTTGTCTTGTTTCTTACTGAGCAATCACATCAAATGAATGCTGCAATAATTACAAAGATTTTAATATGGATAAAAGGTTTTTAGTCTATTAATTTAGACAACTGCTTAACATGTGGCTCATGAACTGGAGCAGAGGGAGAAGAAGAGAAATTGCTCTTAATTTAGGAAATATTACTCCTCAAAATTCTAGCTGATTGTAAATTGTTCAAAACAAAAAGAGCTGAAAACAAGATGTTCTGCCTAAAATTCAAAGTCAGCCCTAAATTTTTGAGATATTAAAATGCTTGTTTCCTTAGTAATAATCTGCAGAAATATTCCATTGCACGTGATAATGTAAAAAATAATGTGTATAAGCAGAACATTTGGAAACATTATGAAAGAAAGAGGGTATGTATATGTGTATGTATAAAAAATGTTTTCCTCATTTTACCCCCTTTCTTTATTATTTTTCAACTTAGGAGTCTGAATATAATGTTACATTTTATTTTTTCAATTAAGATTACCTCTCTCATAGTCTTTCAAATATGTTAAGCTTATAGTCTCAATTTAATTCTCTGAAAAAGAACACTATTGTAATTAATACTACAAATGGCCTGGATTGACACCCACATCAGCAATTCCCAGCACAGGAGAAAAGAACTCAGTTTTGAGTGGCACAAAATGGCCTTCTGGACTTTCCATCTCAAAAATTGAAATATTTTGGTAAAGAAGTGTGAAAAATCACTACATCTAAGTATATAAAAATGAGTCACCCTTAAGAGTTCCATCCAGATCACTATCCAGTGATAGAAAACAGGCATCTGAGGAAGAAGGGAAAGCACATAATATTTCCTTCAGCAAACTCTTATGGAAATTTCAGTATCAAGAATATCAGAGATGAAACTGTTATCATGATTAACAGCCTTTAATGAAAATTTCTTTCATGAATATGTGCTATTGTTTTTTAACTTGGGGGACAAAAGTCTTATCAAATGCCCTACTGAAAATGTATTCTACCTTTGGTTTTGCTTTTTTTAGGTGTTAGATGCTAATTTCATTCACTTACT
Source organism: Eopsaltria australis (assembly GCA_034509425.1). Lineage (NCBI taxonomy): Eukaryota > Metazoa > Chordata > Aves > Passeriformes > Petroicidae > Eopsaltria > Eopsaltria australis. The sequence goes on along the minus strand of JAVTVJ010000872.1, from coordinate 550,124 downwards.
CCTAGCTTGTATACTTATACTTTGGTTAATAAATTTCTTTTCACCATGCCATTCATGCTTCTGTCATGTCTTGGCCACCTCAAGAAGAAGAAGATGACTCCAAGAAATGAGTGAATAAAAATAAATAAAATAAATAAATAAATATATAAATGTAAAACTACTAATATAAAGATGCATGATCCTTGGTCCAGCTGACCACACAATCAGCACTAACACAAATACAGAAAAAGAAATTTATGCTTTTGAGTGAAACGGACAGGACAGCCCCTATAAACAGCCCATACATACAGCAAGCTGTGTTGATCAGAAAATGGGAAAGCCCAGCAGCTGCATGCTCCCTATATGTGATTTTCTTCACACTTATATCTGAGTTTGGAGATCTGTTAGTTGGCTTCAGTTCTCAGCCAGGCAAGGCTATCTTCTTTCCAGCAGAAGGTGAAGGTCACTCCTGACCCAGAGGATCTGCTTTGTACTGCCATACATAAATGACTAGAACATAATCTTCCCAATGCAGACAATAAGCAATGTTCTGTGCTCTCTTTCCACCCCTAGAAACAATAGAATGTCGTGTCTTTTATTTTCACCCTTCCCAACCCCCAAATAGAGTTCAAAGACTTACAGGTGCTTTAAAAAAATACCTGCTTTCCATCAATGTGCATATTTTACCAGTTTCAAAAGCATATTAATATCCTTTGTGACTTCAGTTAAAGTAAACAGAAATAATTGGAAAGGTGACAGATAAATTATTAGAAGACAGTATTTAGGATTTGCAATACAAACTAAGCAAAAAAGAGGGTAGAAATTCTTCTCAGATAAATAATTTAAAAGAAAGTAACATTTTTACTTGAGCAGGAATGGCTTATTTAGGATAAGATTTTTTTGTATATATATATATATTTTAGGAACATGGAAAAAAAAGAAGTGTATCTTCACTTTATATTAAGCCACTAATATTTATTTTGGTTTCAATTTTAATAGAAAAAATTACAGAGATTAGTGTGTGAAATACCTGTCTCTAACCACTATTAATGCAATGTTTCCCAGAAAACTATACATTCTACTAAGCTGATAATTATCTCTGTATTAATCACTCTACATTAGATCAAATAATGCAATTAACCTAAGGTAAATGTTTCAAGCATACCCAAAACAGTACTACAAAGATAATTAAAAACCTAGTAGTCTTATGTTTACTTAAAGTGTACTTTCCTCCGTAGAAACCTTTTACCACTTCCAAAGCCAAAGGATTCTTCTCCTTTTGTTGAGGGCTATGCAACTTTTATAATTTATTTCCTTCTACAATTAAGTATATGCAACAAATGGAAATTTGTGAGAAAACCTAGCAAACACATGCAGTAGAGCTTTAATAAATAATAGTGAGTATATTGGTGTCTATATATGAAATGTATTAAACTGGAAAACATTTGATTCACGCCACTTACAAAAATAAGCTTCCTGTTCATTTTGTTACCTGAAGTTGTGTCCCTTGCCTCAAGCATGAACCATATTTTACAAAGGACATATCTCTTGACGTGTATGATAACGACAGATGGCACAAACACACCTGGAACTAATAAATAAAATGCATTCCTCTGCTCAAGGTAAAACATCCTTTCTCATAATATGAAAGCATGCAACATGGATTTGGACACCCTAATGTCACATATTACATATATTATCTCGGCGCTGTCTCTGCTCATCAATTGTGTTTGTTGTCAGAGGCTGTGCTCCAAAAACAAAGACAGTGGGAATGTGCGGAGCTGTGTGACACATCGGTGGAGGAGCAGGCATGTCACATACCTGCAGCTTCAGTGGTGGAAAGCCACCAAGCTGTGCCATGTCACCACTACCTTCTGCAAAATCTCAGTTCAAAGAAAGGTGTGTGACATGTCTGCCTCACACTTCAAAGACACATATGCCACGTGGCAAAAGCTGCTGCAAGCCCCTTCTCATGTTTTGGATCAGCATTTTATACTTGGATTTTTATTCCTTCTCCCACATGGTGCTAATAAATGGAGGAAAATCGTTTCCATTTTACACACCTGAAAGCATCAGATTTCAAAAGCTAGTGTCAGACCTGTCACCTTGCATGGATATGCCTTTTTGACTATTCACACTGAGTCTGGCTTTTGCATCCCCTCGTGCTAAGCTGGCACTTTTAAGAACACAGTTTCTTTAAGAAGTATTGAGCATGCAGGATTGTGCATCATGGGAGGATACACAGATCTTATTTAGTGGAAATACATTGTGGGGTTTATCCAGAATATGTGAGGCAGTGGTATAAGCCTCCTATCAGTAAAATTAGTGATGCTGCACTAAAGGCAATAAAATAAAATTGATTTACATGACTTGAAAATTTCATACATTCTTTTGCATAATACATTTAATAAAACCTTTAATCAACCTTCAGTTACAGGATGGTCTGGACTTTTAAGTCTAAAATATATTAGGTCTGAAAGAAAAGCCTCCTCATTGATATTTTCATTTCTGAGATGAAAATATTTTCATTTGCACAATATTTTCATTGTAGAGAATACTCAAGCACTTTGGCATGGTATTTTAGGAAACGGATTAAGTGCAGCTTTCTGAAATACATAAAAATAAACCAGAAAATGTGACATTGTGTATTCTAAAGGACATTGTATACGTTTGTAACTGTTACCATTTTTTTATCCCCTTCATCAGCCAATTTTTGAACTATTGAATATCACCTAAGAAAATCTTTGCTTATCATCAACACTGGATTTCCCTTTGAACTGAGAAAGTATGCAATTCCCAACATGATGCTCTTTTGAGACACTTTCTACCCGCTGCATAAAGACAGACAGTCACACAGCACTTCAATGGTAAGTCTGACAGCTTTCCTGGACCATGTGCAGCTCGGGGAATGGCTTTTGCAAGGAAGACTCCCTGAGAAACAAAGGTTTCCAGATGTCAAATTACACTGCATTGGAAGAGAGAGGCAAGGTTGTGCTGAGAAAATAGGTGATGTAAGTGGTCGCACCAATAAGTTTCTGTACCTTCAGGATGGAATTATACTGTATGCAAGTTTTTAGCATTTCATAACTACCATTTATTTCACATTCTTTCGTAGGCTGATGATCAGATATGGTTCTAGTGCACTACAGTTCTAATCTGCTCCATATTCTTACAAACTTACTTCTGTTCTTAATAAGGCAGCTTCTGGAATCAACACTGTTTTGTCTTTATCCTACACTTTTCTAAAATTTTATGCTTTTTTTAAAAAAAAAAAAGGAATTTCTAAAGATTTCTAACAATGTGTTTCAAAACATTATTTTCCATAGTGACTTTTCTGTGCATAACCTAATGCTCTGGAAGATTCACCTGAATACATGGAAGAACTTTCCTGTGCAGATGACCCTTTCTGTAAATATTCAAGAACTCTCTGGATGTAGTCCCATGCCGTGTGCTCTAGGATCACCCTGCTTGAACAGGGGTTCAGTAAATCCCCACGACATCTTAATTGGGCAGGACTTGCCCAGTTAAGAACTATGCATATATAAGTCCTCATCTAAGAGTGAAAGAATCAAGCAACTTCACTTCTACATTGTATCAGAACCATTCTCTTGCACAGGTGGAAACTCTGGCAAGGGTGAAGAGCTGATACTCAGAGTTGTTGTACTACCTTATGCATTTACCATGAGCCAGGTTCTTGATTTCATATGGAGGCGATGCCAACCAACCAAAAACCCAGAACACTTCAAAATGATAAGTGATATAATTTCTGTCGGTGTGCACCTTTACAGACCTTTCATCTATAAGAGAGAACTATAAATACAGATATCCATATTTATGCATCCATACATTTACCTTCGGGACTGAATCCAGAGGAGGACCACCTCTGGTATGGAGACAAGCTGAGGGAATCACGATTGTTTAACTTGGAGGAGAGAAGGGTTCAGGGAAACCTTAAAGCATATTCCAGTACCTAAAGGGACTACAAGAAAACTGGAGAGGGAATTTTGAAAAGGGCATGGAGTGATAGGATAAGAGGTGATTGCTTCAAATTAACAGAGGACAGGTTTAAGTCATATATTAGGAAGAAATTCTTTGTTGTGAGGGTGGTGAGGCACTGGCACAGGTGGCCCAGCGAAGCTGTGGAAGCCCCATCCCTGGAGGTGTTCAAGGCCAGGTTGGTTGGTTTCCCTGCCCATGGCAGGGGGATTGAAATGAGACAATCTCAAAGGATCTCTTCAACCCAAACCATGCTAAGATTCTATGGTTTTCAACAGAGAAAACAGAAACAAATCTTAGTCCTCATGAAAGCTGCAGCTACCTAGATCTTTTGAGGATTTATTTTATTTTGCATGGGCAAAATCCAACCATTACAGATGTCAATAAACAGATTTTCACTGAACTCAACAAGATTCATCATGCTTTTGATATTTAGGGTATTTTGTATCTATAAGGTGTCAAGTTCAGTGGCTTCAGGGTTGTTATTTTTGCATATATAGCTTTAATAACATCAGTTAACTGAACAACTTCTTTCCTATTACCACAGATTCTCCTTAAGTCATATTCCTTTTACTACTTCTAATTCAGCCGTAGTTCTCTCAAGATTCCTGCACTACCTGAAACTTCTGTCATTGCCATCACAATGGTTATATCATATCTCACACCTAACATCACCCTCTCTTGAAGAGATTTATCCCTTTACTGTTTTCAAATACAGCTGAGCTAAGATCCAGTCCTGTATCTAAAACTATATTGGGTTTCAAAAATAGATAAAAGTTCTTAGTTCTAAATTTCTAATTCTGGGCTTACATAATAAAAATATTGTCTCAGCAATAACATTACATCAAATTTAGTACCATTATTGTAAGTGTCAAGACTGTTCAATTTTTCAAAATATGAGCACTTAAGCCATACTAGTTTTAACCTAAGACCAAAATTTGGTAAACTCCCCTTTTTCACAAACACAACATACGTGTCAAAAACACTGTTAAGCTGAAGACTTCTCACTGTATACTTATAGAATTGATGTAGAAATTATTTATACAAAAACAGTAACATAAAGGCAAGTAAGCAAGCCATCAAGTCACAGGAGAGCAAGAGAGCACAAAGTTAGGGATATATGACCATAGAAAACCCAAAAGTCATCTCATTCAACCATCAGTCATATGAAGAAAAAATTCAGTCACAACTTATTTATGGAAAATATATCCTAGAGGGATTTTTAGCTGCAATTAGCTTATCTTTCTTTTGTGAGGCAGAAATCTGACTAGTGTTCTTCAGGAAAAAAAGCTCCCCAGAATCTTACATATTTTCTTCCAAGACTTTCTGGGGCACAAACAAGAAACAGTAAGCAAAAAGCTGACCTCTCTACATTTAAACATGACAGGATTGACAAATATTTAGGAAAAAATTGAATATACTTTATTGAAATGAACAAATATACAAACAAACAAACATATAAACAAACAAACAAACCCTACAAAGAATAATTGTAAACTTATTACCCAAGATATTATTGAAATTACAAGGATTCATTAATAAGCTTACAAAATTAAATATAACCATTTAAAGAGAACAATTTTTGCTTGTACAAATCTCTTTTCTTCATAACTATAATATAAAATATATCTGAATAGAACATCAAAGATGACCTTTACATACCTCGATGTACTACAATTGATTTCATCTCAAAAAAGCTATTTTTTCAGGATTTCTGCAGCACAGAATACCCAGGGTCTGTCTTGGGGTGGTTTTCTATTCCTGTATTATCTGCTCTATGCCTAGAAATGGTTGCTGTAGCTTTAAGGTGGGTCCAGACTAAGGGGGAGTCTTGGGGCTCTTCTGCAGGCTTTTTCAAAGCCTCACTCCCCAGGTATCCATGATGCTGGGTGGACTGCTTCTTTTTCTGCTTAGCTAGCTTGGGTTTTGTTAGCTTAGGCAAGAAGGATTTTTTCCCTTTCCTGGCCTTGGAGAATGCAGCAGCAATCCTTTGGCGGCCTTTTTGTGAAGTGAACTGCTCCATTTGCTTGTCATCTGAGGTCAGAGAGGACAATTGGTGGCACACAAATCATCCAGGGACCGGCAGGACACTGAGGGACTGCTCTGTCCCAGCCCCAGAACTCAGAAAAGCCAAACCAGCAAGAGAAAGGACAGCAAATACACCAGCTTCATCTGCTCTGAAGAGGGAACCCATGCCACAGGTTTACCAGGTTCTCATCTGTTTTGCCCAAGCTGCTGCATGAACCCCTTGTTTTTCTTCCTTCCCTGAGAAAGGACCCAGCATCATACTTTCATACACTAGTGTCAATCTCTTATTCACAGAGAGGGATTGTTGGAACCCTTTTCTTAGAGGAATACTCATTCCAGAGTGTTTTCCTTCTAATCTTGTCTCTAAACTAACACAGGGTCAAAATTTCAAAATCATCAATTCAATGAAAGCACAGTCTTCATTAAAAAGTTTGCAGATTTAGAAAGCCTACTTTCCCCAAAAGAAATACACTCACATCTGTAGTGGTTTTAATTCCCCTATTTGAGTTTCTGGCTAAAGGCCAGCACACTTACCAAAATTTACTTGATTCTTGTGGTGACATAAGGATTAATAGTAGGCAAAACAGGTTCAGACTTAAGGGAATATAAAGAGGATTTATTTACGGACTTAAAAAAGGAATAATAACAATCAGGAATCAGAACAAAACCTTTAGAACACCCTTCTTCCCTCCCCCACCTCTCCATTTCTATTCCACTGGCTGTATAAAAAGACAACACATCGACTTTTAGTTAATTTACCACCTCTGGAATAGTTCTTTTCTCAGTTCATGTAGGGAGAGAAGTTTTCTCTTGCTTTACCATATTGATTTCTATAGGAAAATCCAGTCCTTATGATTTTTAGCCTCAATACAAACAGCCACCTGGAGGAAAAGATCTGCTTGCTCTGGAAACCCCTTCCACTTCAGTAGCTTTCTCAGGACTCCTACAATGGACATATGATGGTTGTTGAGGTACTCTTTTGAGGATGAACATTTCTATTACAGCGGCAACGAAATCCCCTTTTCTCATTATTGGCTACACAAGTCTTCTTCGACTATTCCTGGGGCAAGGAATCTTTACACAGGGGTCTTAGTTCACTGGTTGTAGCTAGAACATTACATCCTCCCCCTTTTCACTCCTTTAGACCATTGCTCATATATTACAGGACATATTGTAGCCGAGTTTATCAACATGTCTTAACAAGAGAAATTTCAGCCTTGGTTAGGACACTCCTCATCTCCTCCTTCTGTGGATATAGGCTTTGCTACATTCATTAACTTGGAGTCTTTATGTTGTACCTTTTGTAGGTGTCTTTATCCTCTTTTTTCTGTCTAGGGGAGAAAGGATGTTTTCAAGTCCCACTCTGATATTGACAAAAAGAGTTAATTTGTCTTTCGGCCGGGCGGTGGTCACATGACCTCTGTCCGCGTTGCTCAAGTGCAGCATCCTCAGCGTTTGAGATGAGGGGAAGGAGTTTGCATGCACCGCTCTCCATCCAAACCGCACCTGAGCTGCAGGGGGCTGGCCCAAGGCCTCTCCCACGCCAGGCCGCACCATGGAGCCGGCTGGCGGGGCCGCATCTGAGCTCTCTGTCCCGTGCTGCACTGTACGCGGAGTCAGCTGGACCGGCCAAGCGAGGCGGGGGTCGGCAAGACTGAGTCACCTCGGCCTGGGGCAGCAAAATGAAACCCCTCTCAGCTCAGGCAGAGCCCAGCAGAGCTGATCTGGCTCCCTCTCACATGGAGCTGCCGTGAAGGATGGAAAGGCCGGCACCCCCCACCTCCCCCTCCGCACCATCTTGGCCCAGTAGCTCGGGCCACATGGCCTGGCCAGACCTCACCAGAGGGCGCGGAGGAGAGAGAGCGCGACGTTTTTCTTTTCTCAGTGAGCCAGAAATCTAAAAGAGGACTTCTCCAGGTTCTCTCTTGGTTTCATGAGTTCTGGAGGCAGAAACTGTAATACCTCCTTTTGGGTACCTCATTTCTGGGTCGTCCTCCTTCCTTCTGTACTGGAATGTGGGCTAATGTTACCCCACGACAACATCCAGCTTCTTAATTATGTTCTGTAAGTCAGTACGGGCAGTCACATGAAATCTTAAATATTTTTATATTTTCTGATTTTCTTAGATATTTCAGAAAGCGTTTGCTTTCAACCTTTGTCACCACTAGCACAGAGGAAACCAGATGATGTCATTGTTCGGCCACTCCAAAACATCTCCAAAGGGTCAATGCAACTGGGAAAGATTTACTCCTTAATAAAGAAGGTAAAAGTCAACCCTTCAAATATGGCAAAAGAAAAACTAAAGGAGCTAAAGTTTTATCAGTCTCATCTTGACTCCTTGGAAGGCAAGTCACAATACCCTCATGTAGGGTAACTTCCAAACATACTAAGGATGTGAAGCTAATTAGGAGTGGCTGGCAAGGATTTATAAAGAAGAAATTGTGCTTGACTAACCTGATCGACTCAAAATTATCATGAACCAACACTGAGCCTCCACAGCAAATACCAACAGCCTCCTGTGCCACATTGGGCAAAGAAGGTAGAAGGAGTTGAATCTTTCTCTCTGATCAGCAGTGGTGAAACACAGAGGGCTTTTTGCTTTTGGCTTTTTTGGCTTTTATCCAGGTGTTGGCTTTCTAGTACTGGAAAGAAATGGTCATATTGGAGTAAATCCAGAAAAGGGACACAAAGATAACTAAGGCACCAGAACATCCTTCATACAAGGAGAGACTGTGAGAGCTGGAGCTGTCTAGAGACAGACAAGGGAGGGTGCAGGAAGATCTCATCACTATTCACAAATACCTGGTGGAATACAGAAGAAAGAGGCAAAGCCAGTGATACCCAGCGACAGGACAAAGACCAGTGGGAACAAACTGAAAGACAGGAAATTCCATTTGAAGATAGGAGAATATTTTTCTGCTCTAAAGATAATTCAACATTAAGCCAAATTGCCCAGAGAGGTTTTGGAGCTTCCAGGAGCTAAATAAAACTAACTAGACCCAGTCCTCAGCAGCCTGCTGTAGGTGAACCTATTTTGAGCAAGAGAAGGTCTTCAGGGGTCTCTGTCTGCTCTAACCATTCTGTGACTCATATCTTTTAGGTATCAGATATGTTTGCTAGATTAGGAGGTGTCCAAGAAAAATAAAGGAATAATATGAAGGTATTTCTCCAGACAAAACACTACAAAATAAAAATCATATATATGTGTGGGGTGTTAGTGTATTCTACAAAAGCATGAAAATCTCAAAAATGGCAAGTTTAAGTGAGAGGATGTTGTTTTTGTCTTTCTCTGTGAGATCATTCTTTTGTACATTTTTATTTTAAAGTGACCACGATAACACAGGAATGTCCTCAACTGGGGAGGTATTCATACATTCAGAATTTCACAGAAGGCCAAAGTGGATCTAATAAAGAACATACAAATGTCATATACCCGTGAGTTGAACAGCACATTTATAAATGCTGTTGTCATTAGGGCAAAAATCATTAGTTCAACAGCAGAGAGCTGCTCCGTGTGTGAAGTCCACGCATTTTGTCCTCGTGAGTTGCAGAATGAGACAGAAATTATTAGGTACCACAGCTACCTAGTACAGCTTTTTCTTCCATGCTCACTTTTGTTATTACAGCTGAAACATTTGAATCCACTAAGAGAAATGGACAATGTCTTTTCATATCATAATTCACACACTTAGCTTCCTGATGCAAGTCACTAACCAGCCAACAGAAACATTTTGTTTATTGCTTTGCACATGTGCAAGAAATGTTTCTTGAAGCACAAATGTTACATTGGTTTGTGCTCCTATTATTCCTCATCATAATGTCAACTCCTGCCTCAAACTGAATCCTGATTTTTAATTTTAAAAAAAAATTATTGTCACTGAGCATCTTAAATTATATTTTCCAGTGACACAGTAAGTGGCATTCATCAAAAGATTTTTGAGAAGGCGGTTTAAGGTCCACAGTTGAGAACAAGACAGTGACAGATTGTTCATGAAAAGTAGCAACATAAGCCCTACAGATGATAAGGTGAAGACCTTATGATTATTATCTTCCAGGAAACCACACAAGCTGGTCTTTGCTCTGGATCTGAGACAAACAGCAAGAAAGTTTTCTTTTCCCCCTTCTCTCTCTCTTTTGTTTCAGCAGTGAAACGCAAAGCAGATATACTTCAGTGTCATGATTTTTCGTTGGCATCTTTCCATAGCCAATTCCATTCATCCAGAAAAGGGATGAAATTCCATCATTCGAGCATGACATCTCAAAATTCAAACTTAATGAGAGCTTTGGCAGCTTCTGTCGAAGGCAGACAGTGATTAACAAAACACTTCAGAGTACAAGGCACAGCAGTGCTCAAAGAAAACAGTGATGATCTCCACTTAATTGTAGAAAAGCCCAAAGCATCTGCCAGCGGAGGAGAGCTCAAGCCATAAGGAGCTATTGCTCAGATAGGCTGTCATCTCCAGAGATCAACAACCATATGCTCAGCTCAAGCACAAACTCCAAAGAAGTTAATTTTCTGACAAAATACAGGGATAAATATGACATTCAAACAAGTGTGCTCACTCATCCTGAACACACGTTCATCTGCACTTATCAGACTTATGCATCATTTAAACTGAAGCAAATATAATTTGTTTGGAACACAAACATTACTGTGTGAGCACAGGTATAATTAATCTTTGTCTGCTCCACGGGTTCTTGTGTTCCACTAGTTAATGCTTACAGTAAACTTTTGATGAATGAAAATGGTCACCTGTTGCAAATTGTCGCACTGTGTAAAATATCTGTTCTTGTCTTTTCTGCATCCTAGGATGCACATAGATATCACACCTTTAGCTGCAAAAGATTTTTATTCTGAGTTTTATGGCAGTGCAAGTTTCATTTCCAAATGCCAAGGATAGGGACTTTGAATAAATTCAAACAGCAAGCACACTTATTTTAAGAAAAATTATCCTCAAAGTGTGCAGAGCTAAGGAAAGCTTAATTAGTCTACAAATATATTAACTCTTTTGTACTTATTTACTGCTTGATAGTCAACGAATGGAAATACATTATTAAAATATATATGCCTGGCAGCAAGAAATTAACAGAAGGGAAAAGGTCAATCTAAAAGGGGAATGTACTAGAAAAACACATGTTGTTGAATATAAAGTTAAATGTACTTTCAGTTTATCAAGAAACTTTTTTATCCTAATTTTTTTAAACAATTACCTCAAATGCCCTTCTGCTACATCAAGTACAGAATTTTCTGACTTTTTTAAAAAATAATTTACCCAAACAACCAGGAAGCATTCAGTTTAGTGATTCAGAAAGGCTATCCAGATAGGTGTATTTAAAAAATTCACATGCCCAGCTCTTAGATGTCTGCATATCATATGTGTTACATCTGCATGGTACTAAATTTATCATTTTGCTGTCCTAACTTTTCCAGAAACTGCATTCCAACTCCCTGTGCCTAGCTTTGGCACATTCTGTTGAACTTCTGAAGCACCAACACTCATCAAAAGGAGGAGTTTGAGGAAAAGGGAGATCAGTCAGCCATTTGATACAGTTTTAACAAGCTTCAGCACTCAGTGTAACCAGAATATTGTCGCTATCTAAAACTATTAAAAAAAGGCCTGTTCCCAGAAGCATAGTTATGTGATTGCATATTGAAAGATGTGTGTCCAGTGTTGATTAACAATACTCTAAATAGCAATAAATGTAAAAGAAAATTATTATGTGCCCTTAAATGAGTGGGTGTAGAAGAATTTGCTGCAGCTGTTGGTTTTCTCATTTCATCCTTATTTTTTCCTTCTTTTTTTGGTATTGATTTGGTATCAGACATACTCACAGTAAGTTGTTTAAATATTGCAGTACCATAAAGTGTATGGGAACATCTGAGGGCAGAACGGATTCCTTATGCTGCAGCAGGATGGGCTGGAGCAGAGATTTACATAGCATGAATGACGAGTGGTACACAAACTTCACACTGCTTTGTGGCACTGAAGAAATACAGACGGTTTGGGAAAGTCCTCATTGGATGGTGCAGGATGAGTTTAACAACAGGCTGTTGCAACCTGGGGTCCAAGGGCACACCTGATCCCTTTTCTTTCAGTGGGGCCTGAAAAGGTGTTAAACTTCTTCAGGAATTCTCTGAGAGGTGACAGTTTCCACTGATAGAAAATAAAATTATGCCTCAATTATTTTGAAAACTGTGGTCTGTATCTTTTATTTTGACCACTTATAGAACATAATGTGAACTGTGTTACACCTTCACCTTCAGTGTATTTAGGACTGAGTAAAACCCACCTCTCCCTCAATTTTGGGGCAGAGTATGTAGTGGAGGAACAGCAGCAGAAGAAACAGTACTTTGTCAAGTCAGTAGGTATGAACAGCACAGCTGAGAGCCCAGCAATGGGCTCTGTTGTGCGATCTCACAGACATTAACATACAAAATGAAAAAGCCTCTGCCTGGAAGTGCGTGGAAAATGCAGACAGTATCATACCACTGCTCTCACTTAATAGTCTGTTATGGGTAGAGCAGCTTATAAGAAGCAGAGACAAAAAAAATCAGGCACATGCCTGAGCACAACAGCAAACAAGCTATTTTGAATAAAATGTCTTTCAAAAATAAATAAAAGAAGCAATTTTTTAGAATGCAGATATTGCATCACCTAGAGATTCCTCCAAGTAGATTGTAGGATAAGAGAAATTTAATTCTTCTACTACTTAAATCATAATGCACAGTAGCTTCATAAACAAAATATTTTTAAATATGTTACACAGTATTCCAAGCAATGTAAGTTTTTCAATTATAGAGTAGCTATCAAAGAACTGAACAATAAGAATTGATGTGACTTGCAAAATAGATGGAGAAACAGTTATGCAGGACTCAATTCAACAAGCAGCTTATAGATACACTTTATTTTTAGTGTATAGATATTCTAATTAAAGTGAATAGGATTCAACACATGCTTGAAATGAAATATATGCAAATTTTTTCCTGAATCAGAACATTCTTTCAGATTCTGTCACTCATATTTCCAGCAAAGTTAACAAAATAAGCAATTAGCACCTCACACTGCAAATAGTGCTCGTCTTACAACTTGCAAAAGGTGTCAGAGTCTGGCCCTTTAGGTAGCAAATATAAAGAGCACATATGTGCATGTAATGCCAACAAAACAACATCATATAACTATTAATAGCAATCATACGAGTACCTTCAAGCTTGTGTGTGCAGTTACTCAGTTTATCTTTGTAAACAATTCATGAAAAGTCAAGCTCCATACACACTGGGGATAATATGCTTGCAAAGGAATTTGGCTGCATGTCCAGACCCATTTTATTTTGGAGTACAAGAATGCCCTCATCTTTTCTGGCAACTCCACACACCATTTCAAAGAGATACGTATACTTATAAGGCATTTTTTCACTGGGCATTCACTAAGTTACTCGTAGACTCTCCTTTAGCATAATCTTTGAAAGCTTCTTAAGTCAAAATGAATTGCTACTACCAGGTAGCAATGCAGGCAAATAGAAATTGCGCATGAATAATTTGTGTTACTCCCTTCTTGCCGTCTGATTTGAATAGTCTAGAAAAAAAAGTAATTTGCTTGTTTTATATCCATATAACTGATTTCATTTATTTATTTGCCTAAAAATGTTGCTGAACCTAAGCAGATTCTACCAATTTCTATCATTTTAAGCACTTTGTTGCTTGTAGGAAATGTATCCTTAAACGGCACATGCAGTGAATTAAAAACTTTCTTACTTTACGAAAAAGTGTAACCCACTAAATACCACCATAACAGCAGCACAGATCTAAGGTATGTTTCCTATTGGACATCAGAAAACAAATCATAAATGTAGCTAACACCCTCTTTATTGATAATGATGATTTCTTTTGTGCATTTCAGTTGATTAAAAGAATGTTTCTTAATTCCTTCGTTTCACACAGCAAATTACCTTTGTTAACAGGTCTCCTCTAATGAAAGACTAAATCAATACACAAAATCCAAGGGAGATTTCTGTGAGAGCTTATGAATATCAGAGCTAATATTGTAATAATGTTTTTTGCTGTGTTGATTGCATTTTCATACATTTTTCTGAAGGGGAGTAAGAAAAACAAAACAACCAGCATTGAAAAGTAGTCTTTTAATGGAAACCACCATTGTTGGATATGTTGGATGTGTTAACTGAACCTGTGCATTTTCTGTTGAATTTCATGCAAAATCATCATGTAGTACTTTTCCTTTGAATTTTTCAGGCATCCCTTTTAAAATGAACATAAAGAATAAATCAAGGATACCTCTTAATTGAAATGGAGCTACAGTTGTCTTTGCTATTGACAGTAACTTCAAAGATAACAAGCCTTTGAAACTGACTAAAAATCTATCAATCTGTTGAAACAAGCACATCCTGGATTCTTCAAGAAATTGTAACACTAAGAGTTCACAGCCCTACCATATGACTATATGACTTAAATCCTAGAGTTTTCTGTAGTGCTAGAGGAAAATTATCAAATCTGACAGACCATTGAAAAACAAAAGGGAGTATGGTGAAAGGTATAGGACACTGCTGCCCAAATGATTCTCAGGAATTCAAAGGTTTCCACAGAAGAATTGCATTTGATGAGTTTGCAGGGTTTTTTTTTAATAAAAAAGAGAAGGTTTTGTGCTGTCATGGAACTATGAGGTCCATCATATGAGCAACTGACTTACCCTAAGTAGACATTCTGGTACATGGGAAAAAGCAAAACCTGTCTGGATAGAACAGCCATACTACCTATGGGAAGCTCTTGCATTGGTATGCAGAGCAGCTTGGAATAAATGTGGGCAGTTAGCTGGCATGTGATGAACTTTATGGAGAAAAAGAAGGAGGAAAAATAGGTAAAATATCGCCAAAGTGATTTGCTATAATTATTACTTGTGTGTTTTGGACAAACAAAACTCTAAGTGAAATGTTTTTAGTCTAACCAGTGCTGTAAGAACACATAATCTGCTTTACATTGTGAGTCACAATAGGGTACTGCAGAAACTGTTCTTGACATTTACTGGAAGAAACTGACAGCATTTTTCAGCTATCTACAATGATTTTTTTTTTTCTCAAATTAAAAAAAAAAAAAAAATATAAAGTAAGGCATTGCCACCTTCACGTTTGAATGATTGAGAAATTTTGAAGCTGTACTTCTAAAGTTCTTTTCAGGAAAGCCAGAAAATAACTTTCACCTTTGAGATTTCTTAGCAGTTAAGCCAGATACATTTTTTAATCCCTAATACTACAAAAATACTCGTCATATAGTGAGCATTTCTTTAAGATTCTCAGCTTTGAAAGTGTTTTCTAGTATGGGCAAAACTTCAGAGCTCATTGAAGTCACTTGCACATGACCACAACTCAGGGGTCTAGGAGGACAGTGAAACTGTTCAAAGATGTTGTAAACTAGCTACTAGTTACTGTGAGTTTAACACTATACTGCAACCTGAAAACTGCTGTATGGGTGAAACTGAATGGGTGCTAAAGAAATGGCATACAGGTAGAAATGAAATGGAGTTAAAAGTTATTCCAAGGGTCACATACAAGGACTTACACCCTCAAAAAGAAAGGGGTAGAAATATTGAGCAGTGTACATAATCCTCATCTAGAAAGATGAGAGAATCTCAAAATCTTGTAGATTTTCCATAACAACTTATCTGCATCTCTGCACCGGGGACAACTCCTCCCCACAAGCTGTATCTGTTCCTTAATGATCTGAGTACCCAAAATCTTTTGTAAATGCACTTTTTCTCCCTTAATCCTCTCAGAAGGCTCCCTGACTCACTGGCTGTAGGGCATAGAGAAGGCTCTACAAACAGGAGTCTTTTATTTTCAAACTGTTCTCTTTAATGTTGTGGCTCAAATTCCCTGACACAGTGGAATCTTGAAGCTAGAGTTTGAGAATTAAGATGAGAAGAAAGAATATTTTTGAACACCTCTCAAAGAAATGATAGGAGATGAGATAAGAACTTCATCCCTATTAGTGTGAGGAAGGACCTCAGTGCCCATCTAGACCTGTATATAGGTACACTTAGGCTTCCTTGGAATTTACTGGGACAAAACTCCATTCCTTTCACAGTACTGTGATTGCTGAGGAAAAGTAGATACAGTGTAAGTCATGACAGTCTGAAGACATGTTTATAGACCATTTCATTAGATGTTTCTTCCTGTAGATTAAGTCCATTATTTTTAAGGAACGCCAGAAGAAATTTAAAATGAATGTTTCAAATTTCAGTCAAACCATAACAGGAAATAAATTAATAATTCATAAATTATATCAAAATGACAGCTGGAAAAATCTCCACGTAAATGTGCTTCAAATGTTTTTCACTATGCCTTAAGAAAACTTAAATTCAGCTGGTTGATAGAAAAATGCCATGCAAGGCAAATTTGATGTGTATGCATTATGTTTTCAACATGGTAAAATATGTATTTCTTATTTTAAAGATAGTGCTAAAAATAACAAAACCACAGAACTTCTCAAAATCAAAAGTAAGAAAACAAAACAAACATTTATTATTTACCACTAAGCAGCCTTTACTGTAACACAAGAACAAAGAAAGAATAGTTTTCTAGTTGTGTTTAAAATAAGAGTTATCTCAATGTGCTGGTACACCAAATCAATCACATTTTCAAATCATATGATGAATATTTAAAAAATAAATCTCCAAGTTTTTATCTATCTTTGGAGATATTTTCAGGGATATGATCTCTTTAGTAACTTCATATGACAGTTGTAAAAAATCAGTACCATACACATATAAGGCAAGCCCAAGTATCCAGCTGGGCAGGAGAATATTTTAAAAAATTATAATATGAATTTTTAAAAAACAGGTTAAACATTAATGTTGCCAAATAAAAATACTAGTATTGATAATTTTGAACAGTTTGTTAATAGTTTTTACTACAGTCTTGAATGTATCTATTATAATCAGCACAATTTCAGAGCTTATTTGTACTAGGAAATAATTTGAAAAAATATTATTTTTTTGTTCTGGAACTGTCAAAATGTTACATTTCATCAATGGTGAATATCTAGAAATATAAAGAATTTCAAAACTTAGTTCTGGAATTACAGTGACAGAACCTGAAAATTATAATTATCTATCAACTCTAATATCAAGATAGTGAAGATTAATTTTCAAAAACCTTGAACATAAATTTTGAACAAAAGGAAATGTCATTTATAAATGCATATTTTTGAAAATTAAACTCTTTTAAATCAGAAGCTATTTCATAAAAACTGAGATGTAAATTATAATTCAAATTCCCACAGTGAATAAAAAAAGTTTTCATTCTCAGTGCTTAGTATGAAGAACTATATATGAAATTCTTAACAATTTCTCTAGTACTACATCTGTATTAATATATAGTATCATAAAACAAGATAGAATTCTTGAAGAAATTTAACCATTCAAGTTTTAATTTCATATTTTCTTACCTTGATTTGTGATAACATTATGACCAGTTTTGCAAAATGGGAAATATGGGAAACATCATTTTTTTAGCCACAGATATTTGACATATATTATCACTTTTTCAAGTAATTGTTTAAAGTCCTTCCAGGAAAAAAAATCTTACATATATATAAGGAGCAAAACGGCAAAACTAAGATACTTCCAGAGAGGCCAAGAACACATTCTATTAAGGGGACAATTTACAGAGTAGCTGAGGTGCTGATGAGGAATCTCTGTGCAAGGCAAAATATAACAAATGAAATACACACATGATTCAGAGAAAGCCTACAAATTCATATGAGTATCAAGATATAAGGTGGCTAGTGCTAACCAGAACATTAAACTTTTAACTTTGTTATTAAAGTCATACTTCTGAGTATAAACTATTCTAAGTTGTTATCTAATGGATTAAAAACTTACCTTTATTTTTATAGTCTGGAATTTCTGAGTATGTGTCTTGGTATAAATCCCTGAAATAAAATAATCCCACATTTGACTCAGAAAGGCAAACACTTCATTTTTCAACTACACCATAGATTTGGAATAAGTGGACCACAGTTTTATATGCCTCAAACATATCTTTACTAGCATCCTTACACATACTCATAGGAGGAAGAGGAAGGTGGGGGGAGGACCTCTATTTCAGCTCAGAGAATTTATCCTAAACAAAAAAGAGATGGAATTATTCTTCAGCCCTTCTCTTCTGTCACTAAAGTTTCTCTGATAGTCCCATGCTGATTTGGCAAAAAGCTCATATGAAGCACAACCCTGTAACTTCCTCCAGCTACCAGCCCACAAAGGTTCTCAATTTCATGTAAGCTTCAACAACATGAAATACTGTGATTTCACTGACTAATAGTATATTAATAATGAAGTCTTAAAATTATTATTTGTATTTTTGTAAAGCAGAAGTTCTACAGGAGGTCTATTAGCCAAAAATTTCACAGTTACTCTTTTTGCTGTGGATTTTTTTTTCATTTCTTTAAGATGGAAAAGGAATTTATCCATTTCTAGATGCTCCAGCAACCACTTACAAAAAGACAAATATTTTCATCTTCTGTCTGTGGTTATGTCAGAGAGGTTTCAATCAGAGTTGTCAGAAAAAAAATGGTACTATATTATATTGAAAAAAACTCCAAATAACTAAAAAGTCATAATTTGCTGAAAAATGTCTGGTTTTCTCACTATCTTAACTCCAACCAAATGTAAAATATGTGGACTATAAAAGCTATATATTCGCATAGACCATTAGCTATTGTGAAAGACTATTCTTCTTGGTAGCAGCTACATAATACAAAATATTGGATTTCTATTTCACAGCCATATGATCACTCACCTTACCCTAAAAACTCTCATCTTGACACCTGATCAGCCATCAGAGGAAATTTAATAAATAATAAGTCTTAATTTTCAATACAGGCTAATATACTATCAAATAAAAATAACCAGTTGCTAAGATTGAAAGCAAATTCCTGTTACAAAGCTGCAGTACCTTAGTGAATACTAAAAAATGGCTTGGTGGAGATGAAAAGATTTGGTAATCAGATGGATGCACTTCTACCTTTCCCTCAGACATTCCCTTTTTCATAGGTTAGAGTACTTGTGATAATCTTTACATTTTCAACTGTCTTGGGTCCTTGAAAAAGAGCTGTTAACTGTCTACTTATTTTGTTACAAAATGAAAAATAGAAAAACACAAGTATTTTGAACAAACTTTGGATAAACACAACAGAGCACAGTTGTGGCTGTTGAGAAGTGCCCTTTCTGTTAGATAAATAAAATAGATTCTTTCAGCCATTTTTCTACATGTCTTTTTTTTCATTTTTCTTGGAAACCTCTGATGTGTGAAAAGTTACCCTAAGGTATAAGAGGCAAGGATCCAAAGACTCTTTGGGTCAGTGGAGCACTTTATCATAAGAAAATATCATTACTGACATTTTAAAAAGATCAGGTATAATAGTCTGACAGTAGTAAGTAAAAACCTTTGTTTCAGGTTCCATTTAAATGCTACTTCCTTCAAGCCAGTACAAAATTTATTTTTTACAGGGAACATCTTGATTCATGTGTTCCAGTACAGAATTTCATTACCTCCTGTGTTCTGTCTGTAGGCCTCTGTTCTTATGCATTTGCCATGTGCTCCTTTTTACAGATCAGATCTTCTGTACAGATCCTTCTACTGTTTGCATAATGACTGATGAAAAGAGACACTGAAAAACAAAGTGTAATCAAGAACCTGTTTCTTAACCATATTGCATATTATTGTATCCACTCTTACTACACCACTGATGTGGAGAAACAGAAGGAGATAAAAGTTTTAGTCTCCCATTGAAAGGAAATGGCGCTCTCTAGTCAATTCAACTTTACAAATCTGACAGAATTTTTTTTTTTTTAATTAGATAATAAAAACCACGGAAACCCCATGTTAAAAGCACCTAAAGCATTGCACATGAATTTTTCTTATTTCTTTAACATTATCTCCAAGGCCTCAAAATAACTGATATCTCATTCTACACGGATGGTGAGGTTGAAGACAGGGCTTCCCCAATTACAAAAGACTTCCCATGTCAAAGAGAGGGCAGCTTCAAAAACCTGGATAACACCTGCAGTGAAATGTGAGGCCTAGATTCTTTTTGGATATTTGAATAGATGAACAGGACACCAACTTGCTTGGAGACTCATTGATGCAGATGAGTTCACTGCCACTATACCCTAAGTTCAGCAGAAACTCTTCAGAGCTCCCATATTGGAAATTTCCCCTTGATTGACAAATAGGACAGGATTTAACATTAGCACTGCTTCTTAATATCATCAAACTAACACTGAAGTTGGATTTCAGAACAAATTAATTAGTATTCAGAATATTTCCAGTACTCACTTTAAATGTTTCTTTCCTTCAAGCACATGGTTAAGCACTTTAATATGATTCAGTGTAATATGACTAACAGAATTCATTAACATTGTATTTAATTATTTGGCTGTGAAATCTTAGTTTCCCCATCTAATTGTAAACACTCAAAATACAGACCGCGGTGACTGCCTGCCACTCTTCTCATAGGAGAGGCTGGAAAAGGATTGGACAGGCAACAAAAGGAAGGCGTTTTTCTTTTCTAAAGAAAAAAGTTGCAGGAAGAGGTCAATGAGAACTTATGCAACTTGACCAGCTTGGGTGGAGAGACCAGGCAGAGAGACTGGCAGAGGACAGGATGGAATCACATCTTCCTTCCACAATACTGTGAAAAATCAGGGATGTAGGGCAGTGGTGCAAAATTCACATTAATATCAACATCACAAGTACACTTCTGATTACTCAAGGTGATGATTCCAAGTAGTAGTCAGAAGAAAGTGATGTAGTAGCTCCAGAAGGCTGACAGCTAAACTCAGGTAATGCAGCCAAGACAACATACCACCTTCCTTATTTGTGTTATCTAGTATAGTTGTCCATATAAACATCACCTAACTCATGGGATCCGTGCCCTGAAGCTACATATAGATTTTTTTTTCTCAAGTGGTATACTTTATCATTGTAGTCCTTGGATTTCTTGTGGTTCTGTTTCAGTTTTAACCATTTACTCCTGCCACAACACCATCAACAGCGGTTGTTTTTGACAGTCTTATCAAGTGTGCTGCAAGTCTGCAGCTAGTCATGGTAAATAGCTTTGCATGAGTAGGATGGATTTGCATATGCTAATGTGACATCTGGCCATTGTGCAATTTCTTATTTCTGTAACCCTTGAGTAGAATATCTTCCTAGATGATAAGTTAGCAATAATCACCATTCAAGCTTTCAACTTTTTTACTATAGATGTCAATCTTAGTCAAAAGATCTGTTAAACATAGGTCTGAGAGCAGACCAAAGAAAACTGCTTAAAGTATGGATGCTCCATACTCCATGTTCAATCAGAAACAGCTTACTTGCTTTCATATAGTCAAAATTTTGAAATGAAGAATCAGAATTTAACCAAATTTGGATGTTGCAAGTTTTATCTTTCCCAAGGTGAGAGCTAATTCAGACATAGAAAAACATATAACACAATTGCCCAGACACAAAATCTGTGCTGTCGTTAGCAGTGGTATTATAAAGATGAATATAGTTTATTTGAGAGCCTAACAAAGGTCAAAATGTAGTCAGTAAGGGAAAAAAGTATGACTTTTTAAGTAGAGTCAATACTGATCTTGTATTTTACAAATACCTTTTGCCAACTGCATTTAGGCCTTTCAATCCTAATTTCAGTAGAATTTTAGGCTTGGGTAAAAGAAAGAATACTTTAAGTAAAGGAACATCATTAGTTCGAACCTTTGAAGCTCAGAAAGTATAATCTCAAGGGCAATTAAGCACTGAACAGATCTTCCTTATCCAAGGAGATTATTTCAATTTGATCCCAGAAATTTCCATGACAGACATAAGATTATTCTAAAGGATACTCTCTGATCATATTTGGCCGAAAAATATTATTTTAATAGAAATGAGCTTTAAAAATCCTAAAATCACCAACATATTCACAATGATTTTTCACTAACAGAGCAATTGTCTGAACAAGTATGTATACTCCTATATTTCCTGTATTCCAAAATAGGGGTACCAAGAGCAGTAACTATTATAATAGTATGTAGGCAGAAAAAAGAGCAAGTCTTGATTTGCTTCAGATCACTTATACAAAGAGTTTTATTTTCCCAAGGAATAAGGAACACAATTTTCAATTTGAGCCATAATCTCTCCAAAAAACACCAGACTAAGAGTTTCTGCAAACAATTTGTGCTTCCATTCTTGACAAAAAAAAAAAAAAGAAAAAGTCATATTGTTTGTGTTTAAAATTTTAGCTGTAGACAGAAGAAACCTGATTGAAGCTGCAGGTACCTAAGCTATAACCAGCATCATAAATTTTCCACTCCAATAGTAAACATCCACATTCTTCTTATCATCCAGCAGTAGGCGTGGAACAGACAATGGATGTAGAAACAGAAGCGGTACATTTCTAGTCAGGTTTTACTAATATTTTATTGAACCTAGATAGAAGGACACTTCCTCAAAAGCAGAAGACCTACATCCTACGGTTTGTAGTATGATGTAGCTTGAAATCACTTCATGTGTTATCAAGAAGTTCTAGGAATCTTACCTTGAAGTATTTTGAGTAAAATCTTTGTAGACACATCCCACTCAATCTGTGCTAAATGTATGCAGAGAGCAGCAGTCATGAGTTCCAATGAGAACTACCCATAAATCCAGTGCAGCAATCAAGGTGTTCAGCCAGATAGGATAGGCTTGACATGCTTGACCTCATCCTTTGGCCTGTTTCAGTTTTTTGAAATGAGACAAATACTGTTTCATTGAAGATAAAATCATGGAACAGTGGAGGCTGGAAAGGAGCTTGGATGATAATCTGGTCCAGATTTCAATGGGAAAAAAGCCTGGATGAGAACACTGGGCACGCTGTCCAATTGCATCTTAAAAACCTCCAGTTTTTAAGGGACTCTACCATGCCCCTGGGAAAGTTGTTCCAGTAAGAGTTATTCTCACCATATGAAATTTCTTTCTTACATAGAGATGGCACCTCCCCAATAGAACTACCCACAGCCCCTTGTCTTCTGCATGTGATGCTTTGTGAAATGAAATTCACATATGAAATGAAATCCATTGTAATTGTAGCCACTCTTTACATACTAGAATTCTGTTACTTTTCCAAGGTGAAAAGACCTAAGACCCATGATCATGCCTGCAAATAATTCTCATATGGATGTAGCTCCACACCAGATTTGTCTGCCATGCTGTTGGCAGCTGTTCTGGTTTTTGCAAGGACAGGGTTAATTTTTTGCAGTAATTGTGAGGGGGCTGAACCTAGAGCCTTGTGGGCATGTCTAGGCTGTTACTCTACACCACTTCTGTGATCACTGAGGGGAGGAAGTAAAGGGTTTTGGAGGAAGCATATTCCAGATTACAGTCAGATTGTCAACCTGCTCTATCCTGTGCCAGGAAAGAAGAATGATTTCAAGGATCCTGAATACCAAGTTTTTGAACAAATTAAACATGAGATTGCTCATACAGTAGTCCATTCAGGACAGGACAAGATATACACTGCTGCATTCTCCAGGAGAATTGTCCTTTTTGGAGTCTCTGGTAAAAAGTACCTGGGGAGTCCTGAGGAGAACCTCTGGTGTCCAGGAGTCAGGGATATAAAGGATCTGATGCCTGTTACACCCCAACTAAAAAAGAGATCCTGGCTGTTTATGAAGGGGTTTAAGCTGCCGGAGAAGTGACTGGTACCAAAGCACAGCTCCTCCTGGCACCCTGACTGCCTGTGCTGGGCAGGATGTTCAAAGGAAAAGACTCTTCCACACATCATGCCACATAGAATAAGTGGATCACTCTGATCACGCAGCAAGCTCAACCAGGAAACTCCAATCTTCCAGGGGTCTTGGAGGTCATCATGACCTGCCCCAAAGCCTCAAATTTTGGACTGTCATCACCATAGGAGGAGGAAAGGAGACATGTGCTGCTGAGGCTCTACCATATAATCAATTTCCAGAAAATGAAAAGCAGTATGACCTCTTCACAGATGGTTCCTGCTGTATGTTTGGGCTACATTGAAAGCAGAAAGCAGCTGTACTGTTTTACATGGTGAGTCACAGAAGCAATTGATTGGCAAGGTGCATCAAGTCAGGTTGCAGAGCTGAAAGTCATCCAGCTGGCTTTAGATATAACTGAATGAGAGAAGAAGCCAGTGCTCTACCTCTACACTGACTTGTGGATGACAGTAAATGCACTGTGGGGGTGGCTAGACCAATGGAAAAAGACCAACTGGCAGGACAGAAGTAAACTTACCTGGGCTGATGAATTGTGGTGAGGCATCACTACCCGGTAGAGAAGTCGGCTGTAAAAGTATGTCAAGTAGATGCACACGCACCCAGCTGTGGGGCTGCTGAAGAACATCACAATGTTCAGGTGGATTGGGCTGCCAAGATTAAAGTGTCCCAGGTGGATCTGAACTTACAACATTAGGGTGAATTATTGCTGGTAAGTGGGCCCATGATGGCTTAGGTCATCAGGGAAGAGATGCAACATAAAGATGGGCTCTTGATAGAGGGGTGAATTTAACAATGTAGACTATTTCCCAGGAGATGCATAACTGTGAAACATTTGCTGCAATCAAGCAGGCCAAATGAGTTAAAACTCTGTGGTATGGTGGATGATGGTCAAAATATAAACATGGGGAGGTCTGGCAGACTGATAATACCACACACCTGCAAATCCACCAAGGAAAGCACTATGTGCTGACAGTGCTGTAAAGAACCACCGGATGGCTGGAGATGTTCCCTGTGCCTCACACCACTGCCTGGAACACCATCTTGGGCCTTGGAAAGCAAGTGCTGTAACAATGTGGCACCCTAAAATAATTGACTTGGACAGGAAGATTCATTTCAAAAACAGCCTTATAGACCCCATGTCCAGAAAGCACGGTACTGAGTGGGTATCATGTCCCCTGTCATGCACCAGCCTGTGGGAAATTAAAGAGTACAATGGACTATAAAAATACACATTGAGAGCAATGGGTGGTTGGACCTTCAAACACTGGGAACTATATTTAGCAAAGGCCACCTAGTTGGTTAATGGTAATGCTCCCAGTTGAGCTGGCCCTGTCCAGTCAAAACCCCCACATACTGCAGAAGAAGACAAAGTCACTGTGGTGCACCTTAGGAATGTGTTAGCAAAGACAGTTTGGATTAGTTCTGTCGCAAGCAAAGGCAAATCCACTAGTGGGATTGTTTTTGCACAATAGCTGGGTGCACTTGGTGGGTAATACAGATGGATGGGGAAACACGATGTGTACCTGAAGGGGATTTGATTTTTGAGTGAGAACAGTCTGTAATGTTGAACTGTGTATGTAATGTTGGCTGCTGAATGACCCTGCCACTGTGTGCCATAACTGCCATGGGCAGTGAGTATGGACTGCTCCAGATACACTGGCCATGAGCTCGTGATGCAGCTTGCAACCACCTGACAGCACAGCAGCCCTCCTGCCCTGGAAGACATCTAGGACAGACAGATCCGACAGGCATGGAGTCAGTGAACTCAACAGATACTTTGTAGGGATGGCCACTGGCAATGGAAAAGATACCTGTGCTTGGGAATATATGTATATAGTGGGAAGGTGTAAGATCCGGGCATGAGGCAGCTGATGTAGAATAAGGGGTAGATAATGTCCTCCTTTAGAGCAAGATCAGGGTTAATTTTTCAAAGTAACCATGAGGGGCAGAGACTGGAGCCATGTGGATGTGTCTAGCTTGTTATTCTTAATAACTCACATCATTGGGGGCAGAGGTAAAGGATTCTTACTTCCAAGGAGAGGTGTGGTTTCCACTGGAACAAAAGTGTGGAGACAGAGTATCTCTCTGATACTTTGTTCATTGTCTCAGAGTTCCACTCTGTTGGGTCGGTTGGTTGTTGAGCAGTTTTTCTTAAGTTTTTTTTTTTTTTTTTTTATTCCAAGAAATTTTTAACATCCTAATTTAAACATAATTTTTGGATTTGCCTATTTGGACACACAAATTTTGCCTGTAACCTTAAATTTTCATTCCGACTCAAGGAACCAACATGGGAAGCAGAGAAGAAAATCTCAGAAGGGGGAATTTGGAATGGCTAAAATATATTCCAATTTCTGAAAATGTAGAAATACTTTTACATTAGATTGTGTGCAATTACTTTAGTACAGCTACAGAGCCATAATTAGTCTGTCACCATAGAGCAGCTTCTAGACTTCTTTTCAGATGTAATTCTCTGTTGATCTCAATATAAGTTATCTTTACATTATATGTATTTCTTTTGATACATATAGTATTTTTAGCCAAAATATGCTAAAAATTTAATCTAAGGTGTGTAAACGACAAAACATTTAAGTATATTTCTAAAATAAAGTAAATCCACAGTGCAAACGGTGCACTTATCAATTGTAATATATTATGTTTTCTGTCTCATTTCAGAAGGTATTATGGTAATAATTTTGGATTTTAGCCAAGTGCTCAGCAGAGGATTTTAAACATCCTCTGAATAGACACATTTAATAGCTTTTAACCGTACAGAGCACTGCTCTTATCAGTGAGTAGCAGGAAAATGATTAATACACTCTGGGTAAACTTACACTCGGTCTTCTTTAGGTGGAGAAGGAGGCATCACTAAGGGCAGAAATCTCTAATTATATAAGAGGATATAAAAGACAGCAACTCACAGACATCAGATGCATATTCTGTAGGTCTACACAACAGATGGTGGTGTCTGGCAGTGTCTTTACTTTTAAACAGAAAAATATTGTTATAAAAATATTCAGAATACATTTTTAGTTACTTAACCAAATGTGTGGATGTATAACTGGGAAATGAAAGCCATGATGTGGTTCAGGCAAGAGAAAATTTTTATCTGAAATCTCATTATTTAGGACTCTTCCACTCTTATGCTGCTTTCAGCTTTAAGACACAGTGGTATGTTCATGTTCTTGGTACTATGTATCTAAATGCATCCCAAACTCATACATTTTTTGATCTGTTTAATTTGTACTATAGCATATTGGGATATCCTCCATACCATGTTTTTACCCCTTTCCAATCCATTTTTGCTGAAAAGAATCACAATTATCAGCCACAAAGGGAATTCTCTCTTGCAACCAAAGTCCTCTGAAGGGAGAATCCTCTGCAGACCTACACTTTGAATGACAAGTTCTTACACATGTCTCATTATGAGTGGGTTGAATTAACATATATTCTGCCAGGTTGAGGAAAATAGCTGTGGCTAATAAATGAAAATGCAGGAAATAATCTGTAAATCTGACTGTGATAAATTTCATCAAGATGATCCAATACTTCAAGGAGTCGGGTGAAAATATTGCAATTAGGTTCAAATCTAAGTAAATCCTACATATCTGGGCTGCTTTTTTTGTTGGAAAAGGCATTTCAACTCCTCTCCAAAGAGATCGACTCTTTTCCCTCCACTACCACCACACAACATTACAGTGCCTTAAAGTGAAAGTAATCACACTGGCTCCTGAGCCATAAATACAGAGCTCTCTTTGTGGTCAGACACCCCAAACCTTCAGGCAGACTTAACTGAATGAACACTCTGTGCTGAAAGACTTTTCTCAGTATGAAAATTCCTTCTTTTTGCAAAATTGAATTGAATCCCTAATCCTTTTCCTAAACAAAAGCTACAGGAAGATGGCAGTCATACCATGAGAAGGACATTATAGGAGAAGTGAAAAGAATTACTTCAGCCTCTGTAATGTTTTGTGCACATGCTCCTACACTGCACATCCCTAGTATTTAAATTTGACAGTTAAAAACCTTTATCTTGTGTTGTAAGCAATTGGGAAATCTGGAGAAAAGATGCTGGGCAGAATGGTGTTAGTCTACCCAATTCCTATTTTTGCTGGAATGTCTTGATGGGAAATTTAATATTCAGTTAAAATAACAGGTGAGACAGAATCACTGGTTTCCAACAGACAATAATGCAATCAAAGAAATAATTCGTAAAGCCAGGCACAGCATTTGGAGAACATTGCCTCTCTTGATGTCTCCAGTTAGACAGTGGCATCTTGTGAAGAATCCTCCATCTATCAAGATGGGAAAACACATCAATTCTTTAGTGTTTTTATTTCAAAGATACAAAACTGCAGATAAATGAAAACACAAATTAGTTATGATTTTGAGATTAAGTGGTCTGAAATCACCTACTGTAAAAAAGTTGGGATTAAACCATTACACCCTTCAGTTATAATCTCATCTACTGAGAGATGCTTCTGCCCAAATTAAGGGGCAAATTAAGGGGCCATATACCAAATCAGCAGTATAGAGTCTATTCAGTAGTAAATATGAGGTAGAGAGATAGAAGGAAACAGGAAAGAGGGGGAAGAGAAACAGAATGAGAGAGAGATAGATTAAGTAAAAAGATATCACCGCCTGTGCCCCTTTAGTCCTTTAGTTCTTCTGGTGGTCCTGGAATTACTCTTCTGGAGGTACCGCCTTTATACAGTCCAAATTCTGGGTAATCGATTGGGGGAGGGGGGGGATGTAGATACCATTCCCATAATTTGGAATGTGCATAATGTCTATAAGAAATTGCTTCCTTTTGCACCGTTTTCCGCAGTGGAAATTTTTGTCCAGATGCACTAATCAGGTTGCTACCCAGATCTGCCTCACCAGGCCTGGAATTAGCACTTTCCTATTGCAAATTCCTCCCTTCTTATCTCAAGTTCCTGCTGTGGTGACTCGTCTCATGGCACGTTCCTGCAGTGGCCTTGTCAGTGTTTTGAGACTGCATTTTTTAAGTCCTTACACCTTCCAAAAAACCTCAGTACAAAAAGAGATAGAGCAAAACACCATAATCAAATCTCTTTGTTTACTACATAAACACTATATACACCATGCAACCTAAAGAGAGCCATACACCATATTGCTTCAGATAAAACCTAGGAACATTTTCCAAATATGCCCCCACATCAAAAATGCCCTGCCATACACCAATCCATCCTTTAAAAGGAAAGGGCTTCTGATGTAAGTATGGGTTCAGGTCATGCTGTAGTTACATTATGAAGTGTGAGATGGTCTCTTGAGCAGAAAGGTCTTAAACTATATGGGCATTCATTAATCGATACCAATCTGGGCATCCTGGGCCCAGAAAAAAAGCCGCATAGAACCACCTCAATGAAGATACACCAATTAATAAGTACTCTCTCTGCTGGAAAAAAAAACCCACAAACAAAACTTAGTCCTAATACTTTTGGCATATTTATTGCCAGTTTTTTTTTATCAAACTACACATGCTTTTTTAATTAAATTTTTTAAATAGTACCTATAAAAATAAACTAATTTGCAGTATAGCAGGTAGAGTTTATAAACTCAATAAAACCAATGTACATTCCCTGTACTGAAGTATGACAAGAGGTCTGTAGATTCAAGCTATTCCTAGTATTTTTCACCAACAGAGGACCAAAGTAAGAGTTCTATAAAAACAGTTTACCTAGTTTGCAATTCACAAGCCTTAGATCAGAGTTAGTTCAAGCTAAACACATTAACGTTCCTAAAAATGGATCTTTTCTCCTAATGCACTTGATCAAATGTGCAGAGCTTTGATCAGAGAACACCTTAAAGGTGCCTTCATATTTCAACCGGTTACTTTTATATCCAGGGAATGGGTACTGACACTTCAGAATGAAACCATGAAAGCCTTTGCAATGTTTTAATTTTAAAAAATAGTTCAAAAGAGGAAAAAACAATACTTTTGCATCTCATGCTCAACAACAAAGATGGTATATGATAGTTCAATAACTCTTTCAGGTCAGAGGTGTATTGAGAAAAACATCAGGGATGATTCTGTCTAGATTTATAAGTAAGCTAAACGACAAATACTGCACTTTAATCTTCTTTTGATGCATACAGTTGACAGAAGCTACAAAGGTACAATATAAAGCTTTTGAGTATTTCCCCATATATTTTGTACAAGATGGAGGAACACATCTTCTTCCATAAAATATTACTTACATTTGTGCATTATGTATGTGAGGTTATACCAGTGAATAAGTTTTCCTAAAACACATCAGGGCTGAAACTCACAGAGAATGTACAGCTCAGAGAAAGAAAATCAATTAGCCTAGTACACTAATGATATCAAAATCATATTCCCTTCTCACTGGGGCTGATTCTAATTTGTCCTGATGTAACACCATAAATTTAATTAAACGCTCTGAAATGATGTTGTTTAAACAAGTAGCATATTCTGATATATTCCTTTTTACATTAATTCACTTTTTGTATTGGCTGGTTTATTTACTTTGCTGCATTCTGTTATTTCAGTGAGTTAAAGAAAAACTGCTTTGAAAGCTATGCAAGTTCAAATACACAAGAAAGCAATTCATAAATTACATTCATTTACACAGAATTGGACTTATCACTCTCTCTTTATATGGCAACAATCAATATATCCCACAGAAATAATTTTTCATGATTTCAGAGAAATCATATTACACATGTCCCAAGCAATTTATTTGGGTTGATTTTACTGGATGAGCCTCTGGCTCACAGGTTGGGAGCAAAAGGTTATAGTAAATAGGGTTGCATCAGGCTGGTGACTGGTCACAAGTGGAATTCCACAGGGCTCTATCTTAGGCCCTATGCTTTTCAACAACTCCATAAATGATTTGGTTGTAGGACTTGAAGAAATTTGAAGTTTGTAGATGATATTAAAATGAGAGGAGTTTTTGACTCCCGCAAAGCAAGGAGGCCTTGCAGGGAAACCTCGACAGATAAGAAGACTGGACCAACCAACCATATGAAATTCAACAAGGGAAAGTGCCAGATTCTGCACCTGGGATGGGGAAACCTTGGGTGTATGGACAGACTGAGGAATGAGAGGCTGGAAAGCAGAACTGTGGAAAGGGTTTTGGGGATCCTAATTGATGGCAAGTTGCTTATGAGTCAGCAGTGCCCTGGCAGCCAGGAGGGCCACCCACATGCAGGGGTGCATCAGGCCCAGCAACACCGGCTGGGCTAGAGAGGGGATTGTCCTGCTCTGCTCTGCACTGGGGCAGCCTCACCTCAAGTGATGGGGACGGTTGCAATATTAAAAAAGATATCAAGCTATTAGAGAGTGTCCAAAGAAAGGCCATGAGGATGGTGAAGGGCCTTGAGAGGAAAGTGTATGAGGAGTAGCTGAGGTGACTTGGTCTGTTCAGCCTGGAGGAGACTGAGGGGAGACCTCATTGCAGTCTGGAACTTGAGAGGGGAAGAGGAGGAGCAGACACTGATCTCTTCTCTGTGGTGACCAGGACGTGAGGGAATGGCCTGATGTTGTGTTCAGGGGAGGTTTAGTTTGGATATTAGGAACAAGTTTTTCACCCAGAAGGTGGCTGTGCACTGGAACAGGCTCCCCAGGAAGTGATCACAGCACCAAGCCTGACAGAGTTCAAGAAGTGTTTGGGCAACACTCTCAGGCACTGGTGTGATTCTTGGGCTGTCCTATGCAGGGTCAGGAGCTGGACTCTGATGATCCTTTTGAGTGTCGTCCAACTCAGCAAAAAATATGATTCCATGACAGTCTTTTCAACACAAGAATGCTTTTGGTTCTTTTTGATTTTAATTTTGTCAATATATTCTTTATCCAAGAATTACTGGACTGTGTTTTACTTGTTGGAACTTAATTGGGAGCACATAGATCTGCAGTGAAGTCACTAAACCCTAATTAATATCATCTTATCAAAGGGAATTAATTCTAGGATAAATTTGGCAAGACTATAATGCCTCACTCTGTACAAGTACATGAAAATGAACTTCAATGAGATCAGCTGTATGTGTCTTTTGATTAGATCTATTCCATAAAATACTACTTAAAAATACTTAAAATGCTACTCAATATTTTAAAACCTCCACAGGAAAAGTTGCACATAATTGTCTTCAGTATCTGTCTAAATTCACTTCACAATATCAATAATAATTAAATGGTGATTTTATTTAGTGCTTTGAGAAAGAAAGACTCAGGGAAAAAAAGAATGTTGTTGAGTTTAGGAGAAAATCACCAGTGATCCTCCATAAGGCTGTCACAGTATAAGTCTTTGTTGAGAATAGTGAGAAAGACAAAAAATGGTGCAGGGCCTGTTGAGAGAAAAATGATAAATAATGTCCAAGGACAACTCGATAACAAACATAAATAGCTAACTTTGACTAAATCCTGATTTTCATTAAAACCATATAGTGGATTCTTTTCTCAATTTTGGGAGTATTTTCGTAAGAAAAATAAAACATTTTTTCTGTATGAAGAACCAATTTGACAAATTTGACCATATGAGAGCTAAGTTAGCAGCTCTAATAGATGAGTGTTGTGTATGACTGTTATTTCAATACAAGTCTTCAATGAAAAATTATGTTCTCCAGAAGGAATAGTAAATTTTCAAAAGAGAGAGGGGTTCTTTTGTTTTGAGGTTTTTTGTTGGGTTTTTTTCAGGTGTTTTTTAGTGCTCAAGTTCTGGATTTATTTTAAGGAAAAAAACTGTTTTGTCATGTGTTTTAATGACTGACAAGATAAAAATAATTGTGGCATTATTCTGTATACTTTAGAATAATGAAAAATGAACAAAAATCTGAAATGTAACCTGAATCTCCATATACAAAACTTTTAAACTAAGGATATATAAAAATTAAAATATTTAGATTTTCTTAGGTCTGTCTAGATTTTCTCCTACAAAAATTCCAGGTAATTCAAAATCTGAGCTAGAACAAAATTCAGGAAGGCATCTAGTCACTTTTCTGTACTTCATGGTTTGAAACATGCATGCTACATGCTTATTTAAATAGTAGTAATTGCCTAACAAACCAAATATGTTTTACCAAATGAGTCAGAATGTCTAACATCCTGCCAATATTTCTTTATGATTCAGCCAAATATAATACAGTAACAACCAGAATGATAGTGTATCCTATGACACTTTCTGTAACCATTAAGTCCACCGAAATTTATATAAGCAGTGGTCTTTTAGAAACATTACAAAACTGAATTTCAGGAGGACTGCTACACTAATACTCAAAATATAATTCTCAGCTTTTTACAGTTTCATACTCTCACTATTGTTCCTATTTTCTGGTATTCCTTCAGGAATTCTTGCTTTATAAAATGCTATCGTGAAGGGTTGAAGGATTTTTTTTCCTTCCACTTGTATACTGTCAAGGGATGCTTTTTGAAGACCTCACTTTCACCATCAAGAGCTAGGGAGGCAGACCTGATGGCCTTGTGGGATTTAATTAGAGTTCACCAAGTTAGAATCTCCAAGCTCTCAAAGTCCTAATTTAAATATAAGTTCACTCTCTGTTCAACTGTTCCTTAGGTCCTTATTAAAATTTCAAGTTATTAAAGAGAATATTCGAAGGGGTTTTTTTTTCCCTTTTTTTTTTTTTTCAACAGATATAAACTAAACTAGAAATGTGCCACACTCAAAGCCCTCCTGTGTTAAAACCCTTGCCAATTGCTTGTGATAAAACAACTTCAGAAAAGAACAGTATAAATGGAAACACATTTAGACTGTTAGGTGTCCAACCAGAAGGAGATGGAGAGACACCCGCATGACCAAAGTGATGGTGGTGCTGAATCACAGATACATTTCAAAGGCACCATTTTTTGGGTAGCTGACCCCATGCAGCCTTGTGGTAATAACAAGTACTATTGCTCTTGCTTGGTGTGATCAGTGTAGTATTTCCTTTGTTAAGATGTCATTCACAAACCTTGTTTTACATAGATGACACATCAGATCTTTTTACAGTAAACTTTCTTGTCAGTCAAAGCTTTACAACATGTGGCTGTGGGGAAGGAACTATATATCTATATTATATCTATAATACTATATATATACATATAATAACTTTTATGGGTGACAATGTAGCTACACAGCAATATAAAAAAATACAAAATGTGCTTCATTTTTTTTTACACGGAAATGCTGGCAGCAGACTTCACACTCCAAGATTCTGCAGACAAGTTATGTTAAAAAATATCAGGGAACAAAGTGAGGTGAGAGCTGCCGCCATGCTTACAGTAAGGAAATTGAACAGAGATGAGAAGACATAATACAGGGAAACAAACAAACAAACATTCATTGGCTGCAGAATTCATTCACAGGGAGACTGCAGGGACAGAAGTTGACAGCATCATCTCCATTTTATCTGTTTTAGCCTGCCTGTAATTGAAATACCTATAATGATTCGTAGAATGATACCTAAGGTCACAAACTTTCCCACTCTGTTTTATGGTTTCCATGCACTTGATTTGAGGTTTGTAGGGCTCACAGTGATGCCAGAAAGACAAAATAGGTGGAGAAGCTTCTTCTTGATCATGCCCATCTCTCTTTTACCAGATTTACTTTGATGCTGCTGTCGACCACCTCATAGATCCTATATATCAATTTTTAAGTAGATGGATTTAGGATTAAATTAAAATTACCTAGAAGAGAAATAATTAATTCAAATTGATTCTTAGGTATTCTAGGACATAAATTTAATGTTTACATGTTGGTTGGATTAATCATCTATTCCCAGAAATTTACGTGAAACTTAAAATGTAAAGCTAAAGGCAAAAATTATCCTTCCTAGACCTTTTCTGATTCCTGCATAGATTTAATTGAGGGAGTTTTAAAATATCCACAAATCATTTAATTTTGCTTTTATTAGGAATGAACCCAAGCATTGCTGTTCAGATTTGAAGAAAGCTTGAGATTCCCCACTTCCAAGAAGTTTTGAGAAGCTCTTCAGATAGGAAAGAACATCCAGGATTGAAGTTTGCCTGACTGTTTACTCAGAAATCCCGGTTGCTTAGAGCCATGTTTGATTCTCCTGATGAATTAAATGGAATAGCACTGTGGGTCGATTTGACTGCTTGGGGAAATTTCAGTTAGACAGCTCTGGCAAAGCCAATAACAAGGTGCCAAATTCAAATTTCTTTAAAATCTCCATCCAAAACCAAGTTCTCAAGTCACACTAGAGCAACAGAAAACATTTGTTTCACTATATGGGTCAAATTGAAATCATCCTCATGACCCTTGGCCAGCAAAAGACACAGACAGCTCTAAGGCTGTCTCATGCTGCCTATAGAAGTCCTGTGCTGGCAGCAATCACTTCAGGGAAATACCTGTTTAGTCATCACTTATATTTCAATTATAACGGGTAGTAGATAATTCCTAATAGTGTCAGCAAAAATACAGTAATCAAACCCTACACGTGTTCATGGGCCTACCAAACAGGAACATATGAATACAAACATAAGTGTACAAAATTCTAGGGTTACACATTTTTAATAATAAACTTCTGATAATCTGCTTACTCACTACAGTATGTTCTATGACAAATTAATTACATATCAAACTCATTCAGTGCTGTCTGTGACACCACACGAAACTTAAAATATTTTCAATGATGTTAGAGGTTCTTTAGAAATTTAAAGTGAAAGAAACAGATAACATTTATTTTCTTGGTACTAGAGAGGTAGCAAAAACCTCTTAGGTCTGAAGTCAAAACATAAGAACGAATATTGATGAGAAAGGTAATGCAGAGAAGAGAAAACATACGGTTCCTCAATAATGTTTTTGAATGTTAGGAAAAAAAGAAAGCAACAAAATCCTTTGTATTTATATTTTGTCAAGGCATTTATTACTACATTCCTCAGGTCCTTCATTTCTCCTGTTATCTTCTAACTTTGCTAAACTTATCCTGTCTACATAGGGTCACCAGTGAGGAAATATATGAGGTAAAATCAAAGCGCAGTTCTACTGAAGGCAGTAGGATGTAAACAATAGGCTGAAATATGATTATTATCATATTCAATAATCTGAATGTTGATTAAGAGAATAATTTAGGCACAGATGCTCTATAGAAATATTCTGAAGAGAAAGTACAAAATTCACACATAAAAAATTGCCATCTTTGTATCAAGGTCTTCTTTGTAATTTGTCATTTTTTTTATTAGGTCCATAGAAAATTATGCATAAAATCGACTTACTTCTTTAAAGTAAAAATATTGAGGATCCAGAGAATTGTCAGTACTTTCTTTCTATTATTTCTTTCTTTTCCTTTCTGAAGCAAAATAGTAAGGAAAGTCCACGATGCACTGATTTCTAGGGTGGGCTGAATATGCCTTGACCAGTAGTTGGCATATAAGCAACATGAAATGTGTGTCTGTTCCTGGGGACATGTTAAACTGCAAGTCAAAAGGGACTTCCTGTGACTCTTGCTTATGAGAGGATCAGTGGAAATTCAGGCCAGAAAACAGTAGCTAAGCTGAGGTTACTTCATCACATGCACCATTCCTTGCCTCACATTTCTTTGAACCTGCATGCAAATTACTAAGCCAAAACGTCCATTTCCTTTAAATATTTTTGCTCTCTTGAGAAAACTTGTGACTTTTCAAAAATGTGCCCTGATGGAATGATAACTTTTCTTTCCTCGGAGGAGCTACTCTACCAGTTTTTCCTCCACACAGTTTAGGGGCTCTTTTATGCCAAATATGAATCTGAAGAGGATGATAAGTGGAAGATTTTAAAGAAACTCCTATGAGTTCACTTCAAAGTAACTTTGAGAAGTTCAGTGATATTAAAAAAATTTCCTATTAAATGTTTCATTTTAATAGATCCTGATGTAAACCTGCCTTGCTGGAATTTCCCCAAGTGGCTGTCACTGAGGAAGGATACTGCAGGTAATTTCTATAGTGGAGTGAGAGCTTTAAAAAATGTGGGAAGAGCACCCTTACCAGGACATACAAGAAGATGGTGGGAGTGAAAACCTGCAGCTTACCATATAGTGGTCCTGTTTTGTTTCCCATGTCAAAGTCAATACTGTATCCTATGAGCACCAAAACTCCAGTGTTCCATGAGAACCGTCATTCTGGTTCAGATCAAGGATTGACCGAATGCATTATTTTCTCTTTGGCTCTTCCCAGATAACTTCTCTAAAGAGTAGACTAAAAATACAACAAACATCCTCTAACACTGCCCTGGTCATCAATGGTTTGTAAAGCAAAAACATCAGAAGTCAGTGGCAGTGGTTGTTCAGAGATTTTTTCCTTTTATATAAATTTTAAAAATGTAAGAAGACATTTGTCTGGCATAGCTTTTCAAACACTGCTACTGTGTCATGGAGTTTCTCATGCCTTCTACCATTGTACTGCTGTTCCATCCACAATAGTTTTCAACACTTCCACATAAAAAAGTGAAAAATATGAGGTATCTGCTTGTACTTAAAAGGATTTGTCCTTCCCAATAGTCCAGGCAGTGTTTGGTATAGCCTCTCTGACTGAATGATCATTGACAGTGTCATGCTGTCAGTAGTCTGGTTGTTTTACAAAATCAATCCTGCTACATATCTGTGATAGTGCATTATTACCAAAATAATTTTCAAAAATATATTTTTGCATGTAGCAACTGGCAAAATATTTTTTGTGCATTTACAGATTTGTCATAGGTAGATGTAAGTGGAAGACAGTCCACATTTTTGAAAGAAATTCCACCATTTTTCTGCTTGCCAAGAGCAGAGGGAAGTTTTTCAAAGATTTGTCATGTAACATTTGTAATGCTTTTAGTAGTAATTTTTCGTCACACCTATGAGTCATCTTCTTCCCTGACAGACCAATGGCTGGCATTAGTGAAAGGGATATTGCTAACGTACGCAGCAAGCATAAAAAATTTGAAATATTTTTCTGGTCCCAGAAGCTGTCACTGTCCAGAGCTTTTCTCCTGATTACTTGTGCTAACCCCTTCTCAATTACATCAAATTTCTCCTATTCAATCCCCTCTGTAGGGTCAATTAAATAGTCCCTATTTTTAGTGAATATTCCCTTCAAACATTCACAGTTATTATGAAACCTCCTGTTGTCTTTAGCCAAGCTATAAATATGTATTCAGTACTTAATTTTTATTTTTTTTTTCTTATTTTGGTTCCAATCTCTTAATCATGGTTAGGGTTCTTCTATGAATTACTAATTTTCTATTTTCTTTGGTGATGAAGTATTTATAAACTTAGAGTGGTATCTGTGTGAATTATTATCACAGTTATATTGAGGGGAAATATAACAACTCTGCCCTATTATGTTACTCCTCCAAATATACCGCTAAGGATCAGATTAGCTTTTCAGCCCTGTTGCATGTAAACGCCTACCAAATTTCCTGCTTGTGGATTGCAGGTGTTGACATAAAAAGTCTTTTTCTGTTCAATCTACTTATTATTCTTTATATGATCGATTTCCCAAATTAATCCCTACCTAGAGTGTAATCTTTCAAGTGAGTGAGCTTGAAGCTTTGCCTCACATTACTCTTGTGCCATGTGAGCATCACATAGGATCATGCACTTCTGGACATTCCAAAATACTTCCATTTTCATTTCTGATAAATGGTGGCTGTTCAAACATAGTCCCTCAATGTCTGAGCACTGGTTTAGATTCCTTATTACACTACAATAGGTGCTAATCTGATTTGGATAGTAACTAAGTAATAATGCATTAAAAATTAAGAA
Organism: Eopsaltria australis; assembly: GCA_034509425.1. NCBI lineage: Eukaryota > Metazoa > Chordata > Aves > Passeriformes > Petroicidae > Eopsaltria > Eopsaltria australis. The sequence goes on along the minus strand of JAVTVJ010000872.1, from coordinate 511,635 downwards.
CTGCATTCCAACTTTAGCTGGTTGAAAGGAAAGTGGTGTTTGTATTAACATTACCCGGATTATTATTTCAAAAATATGCTGCTTCCTAATTTTGGTTTTTACCCTGTTTTGTTCTGTTAGGTAACATTATTTCATTTTGTGATGGTGAAATTATGTCTTTCCCTACTGAAAGGAAACAAGATCCAATGAGTTAACTGAATGAAGTGTATATAGGGAAAAATATTTCCCTTTCTAATTCAAACTCGGCTAAGAAAAATTAACACAACTTATTTTATGGGGGGAAAATGAGCTCAAAATAGAAATATAAAATATCTGAAAACATGGCACATGCCTGCACTGCAGTAACACAAGTGATTATATCGGTGTAGCTAACAACATGGATTCTCCTCAAAAGAGAAGGCTGGCTTAGGTACCAAAACCAGCATGCTTTTCCTGTCTTAGTGGATCTTAATTTCAATCTGCTGAAGAGGGTGCATTCCCTGTGAGTACACCATGGATATCACTCTAACTGGGGTAAAATCCTTTGAAAATTATTTGTTGCATGATTTTGGACCATCAGTGTTGAACGAGGAAAATTTTTAGTATGTACTATTTGCATCAAAGTGGAACAACACTTGGAGTTGATTAGTTTACTCTTTGATCTTCCAGGGATTTTTTTCCCAAATGTTGTCTATGGTGGTTAAGATACAGTTGTCAGATCTGTGCCCATCACTGTCTGAGAACAGAGAATCATTCCAAAGTTACACATCTCTCTTTCAATGCAGCCAAGCAAAGGATATTTCAGGTCAGTGAAGTTCATAATTTTTCTTCTCTGTTTTTTTTTTTTTCTTTCTTTCTCTCCAAGTCAAGAAAACTAAATTTAATTACTAAAAAAATGGCATCTTTTGCCAGTAGCGATATTTTCATACACTCTAATGGATTATTTTTGCTCTGCTTAGCAGGGGACCTTTTTCTCCATATGCAGCAATACGGTATATGGAAAGTTATAGTCGATGAATTGAGACTAGATGCCCATTTTACACTTCTGCAGTTCACCCTTTGAAATCCACAGTCTTTGTTCTTTCTATAATATTCCTGTGCTGCTGACCTTCCAAATGTTTCTTTAATTTCTGTTCCTTGCTGCACTGCAAGAGTTTTATGAGAGTGAACATAGAATCAGTAGTCTATTTCCATTAGTAATAAATCTGCTTTTGCCCTTGCAGGGGAACCTTTGCTTCAGTGTCTGTACTTTTACAAAAATAATGAATTCATGCAAGAGGTTACCCGGATAAGAGCAAACCAGGGTTTAAAGTCTAACCTGGTACATCTCTGCCTCAGGGCTAAATTCTGAGCCCATTTAAGCAGGAGATATGGGCTACAAAAGTGAAAACACTCCCAGCAGCTCCCAAGGCTGCTCCAATCACCAAATCACATGCAGAGGCTCATGATTCTTTAATTTAACTGTGCTATGAGTATTCTGTTTTTAAAAGAACAAAAAGACCCCTTAATCTGTATTTCCTCTCTTTTTTGATTAGTTTCATCCTTTTAACCGAGTCATGTCTAAGCTTCATGGGTTCTGGGAAATTGGTGAATTCATGACCATCTTCAGAAACAGATTACATTGTCTTATTTATTTTCTTATATTTTTTTATTTATTTATCCTTTAAAATTATTCATGTATTTATTTTATTTCTATATAATTGACATATTTTTACTATCAATTAGCTGTTGATTTCTGCCTTAATTTCAACTGAGTTTGAGAAAATTCTACAACTATTGTAAAGTCATACATACAGTGTTATAAAGACATACAGTGTCAACATTAAAGGAATTTCTCCTGGTTTTTCAAATGAAACCAATGTGGGAACATTATCTTGAGGTTTCAAAATAACATGTGAAAACTTTCTTTAAATTTTGTGAAACCTTCTTCAGAGGAGACAGAAAATGCAAGACAAGGCTTGAATATAGGTTTCGCACACATGGAAGTATAATAAAGCTAGTTAAATGAAAAAAAAAATCAACATGTACGTATATTTCATAATATCTTTTTGAAATTTGGACACATTTTTAACTGATGACAGGCTCCAAAAACGACCCTTGAACTAAAAAAAAAGAAAACCAGAAAAATGCCTTTGTGTAAGAATGGTGTCTACATTCTATAAAAGGATTTAGGAAAAATATATCCTACAATTAAAGTGTAACATTTTTGTTCTATATTTAAATATAGGTCTAAAAACTCACTGGTTGCCCATTTATAAATGCTTCTATATATGTGTTGCTCTAAGCTTAAATACCAGGCTGCAGAATAAATATAGAAAAGGAAGGATAGCAGATAACTTGCTTCACTGAGCAGCTCACACAAGTGATGGAATAGCATTAGAACCACTTTCCTAAGCAAAAGTTTATCTTATTAGTCACTTCCCACTTCAGTATAGAAGTAAATGGTGTGACCTGTTTTGAGGAGCAACTGCTTTGAATAGATTAGCTTTTCATCTGAATTTGGCTGCTTAACAGTTAATATGAAGAAGCTTTCAATGCTGATCTGCTTATGAGTGAAACAATGAGGATTACAGGGTGTTAGGGAGGTTGGACGTTGCCTAAGGATATAATCTCTGGTAAGGTCAAGGCTGGATGGCTTGGGAAAAAGAGAGATGTAAGCACTGTAAAGATCTATTTTTCCAGCTCAATAAAACAGACTAGAATATGGTTTTTTTGTTCACTCTTTAAGGTGAAGTGCATGAAAAAAAAAGGGTTACCCTTTCTACCCCTGCATTTAAAATGCAGAATAAGTAGAAAGACAACTCCTGTTCTGTTTGTATTTAGTCAGATCAGTAAACTGTTAAGCATGAGCAACATAAATGACATATAATAAATTTTTTATAAATATATAAAAATAAAATAAAAAATAAATGTGCTCTTGTCCAACTCCCCAAGCTGCTGGCATCTGGATATTTCAGAGAAGTTAAGGAAACACAGGAAAAAGAAGATTTTGAAGATATAATTGTAATAAAAATTAATATGTCACTTTTCTGTATATAAAAAATGACCCTGCCATTCTGATTTGCTAAATAAGGCTTCCAGACCTTCCTCCAGACCTTTGTGCTGTTCTGCCATAAAACAAGATTTGCTGTAACCTAGACATAACTTGTTTTGTGGAGGATGGAGATGGCATCACAGAACCAGCATTTCAGCAGTGTCCAACACTCAGAAATATCTCCCTTGTAGAATGGTCACAGCTGGTTTGAGTGGTAATCTCTATGCCCACAGAAATCTGAATTTCTTATTTTCAAAACCAGATACATATATTGTGCCCTAGCAGGATTGCATGGATGGGAATATTACAATTACAAAACCTAGATGTGTCTAAAACTCAGAATAGGATACTTTTTTCTTCATAAAAGACAGCTTTCTGAATAACAGGGAGCAGCTGAGGGTTGAAGAATGTCTTTTGCAGCAAAAGAAGGCAAAGCAAACCTTTTCAACTTATGAAAATGTTCCATTTTCCACATCTCATGTTAGACTGCTACTCCCTTGAATGTGACTCCTCTCAGTCATGGAAGGGTAATAAAATGGCAAAACATTTGAACTGTATTTAATTTGATATTTTATATTTTGATATTTAATTTGATATTCAACATTTTGAACATTTGAAACTCCTGAGATACGAAAAAACTTGCATTTTAATATTGGATTCCTTTTAAAAGAAATACCCTTCTTGTAATAGTTAATCAAATAATTGCCCTGGTCATAATATCCTTTTAATATCTGGAACTGGCAGCAGGCAGAGGAGGTGAATTCTTGGTGCAAGCTTCTGTACTAATTCATTCTTTTGTAAATATTTTTATAGTACAATCTACGTGATTTTGCAAATTGAGATCCACATTAAGTGGGTAGTTGAAGTCATCTGCTGTTCATACTAATGACTTGCAATATCGGTTTAGTGGTAAGATACATTCTGAACATCTAGATATGTATCAGTGTAGAGCCTCTTTGTGGGATAAACTGAAAACTCCACAATCCACACTTTTAAGAAAGCCTTTAAATATTACATAAATCCTTTAGAAAATGCCCAACTATAATTAATTGCACTGATAATGAGATCAAGTTTTCTAAACCTTTTCCCTACACAGAACTATAATTGAAACTACAAATACAGCTGCATTTCCTAAGGTGAAAGTTGCAATCTCCATGTGTTATAAATCAATGTCTTTTTTGAGAATGAAAATGTCAAAGTAGTGTGCAGCCAGACTTTTTCACCTCACTGCACCTTTCTGACTGCAATCAGCAAGAGCAGTTGCATAATAATCCATTGTGTTGCCCATGTGCTTAAATTAAATGTGTATTTAGATGTTTTGCTGAAGGAGGCTTATGCCAATATACAATGCAAATAAGGGGGTGGAAGCAAACCCTTAGGGCCTCCATCAAAATTAATAAGAGTCTTGCCATTATTTCCATAGGCTTTGTATCAGGATCTTAGGTTTTAGCAAGTGGATCCTTGGGACCTGAGGGGGAAAATGAATGTAACACAACCCACCGGGGAGGTTTCTCTTCTTCTCCTGGTACATATCCAAGATAAGGATATGAGTCAGTTACAGCTTTCAGCAATCAGCTCTGTCAAATTCAAGTCATATACATTCGAGTGTTCTCTTCTGACATTTCTTCTGCTTGGCCCCTATGGGTTAAAGTGACAACTGTCCTATAAATAAAGTCAGTTGTGATAGTGAAGCCTAGTAATTAATTGAGCATCTTCAAATGCACCATAGTACAACATGCCTTAAATTGTAAGATTTTCATTCTCAGTAGTGCAGCTCTTGAGTAAGAAGATTGATATTTGCATAATTTTTAAAAAATAAGCATACTCTCGGACAGCTTTATTTTTCTGTCATCTCTGGAAACAGAGTGCTCTGTCACACTTGAGGGTGACTCTTCAGTAAGAAAGTGCATTAGCCTAATGACCACTTATTGAAGTTAAATCATCCCAAACAACCAAACAAATTTTTTTTATCTAATCTATTTAAAATGCTTGAGTAGACTGAAAATTTTCTGAAGCAAGTCTCTTAACACTGCCACAGATAAGGACAAAATAAATAATTGTAAGTTTTCAAAGTTTTATTTCCCTATAAGCAGTATTATCTCATTTCCAGAAATGGCACACTTTTATTCAAAAATAAAAATAAAAATTATGATCTTGTTTTAAAGGATAATCTAATTTATTGTTAGTGGTTTGAATCATTCCAGGGGTCAAAGGCATCTTTTACATCAATTTGCAAAAGCAAATTAATGTTTTGAAGGAGATATAAAAGTCAAGTTGCTTGGGAGTACATTAAATTATATGCTAGTTAATGGTGTTAGAGAGATAGTTTAAAAATAAATGGACCATAATACCTTTTAATAAAGGAGCTACAAGCATTTTTGTTCCCTGCTAAAAGCAGATGCCTATTTGGCACTGTTTTGAATCCCATTTGCCATGTATATTTTGAGTAATACCATGCTGAGTAATTTGTACTATATAGTGCAGATTCAGTAACCACATTGTAAAATAATGAGTCTTAAAGAATAAAAAATATGTTAGCTATGAAGTTGTATATGTGAGGTGCTCTGGACATATCCAAATAAAACAAAACCAAAAAATTGAAGCTTTCAACTGGTAAATTTGCTCAGAAGGGAAACTTGAGTGTCTTGATATGTATTTCAATTTCCATCTGAGCTCTGAAAACTGGACTAGGCATCAGCTCTTGCAGATGTTTTCTATAAATACCTTTTCTTTGAGTCTGCCACCACAGGTCTTTGCAAAAGCCCCAGTCTTAAGGGTGGTTATGACAACTGGGATGCAGCAAATACCATGAGTTCACTTGCTATGTAGTGTCTTCAGTAGAAGGTCCAGCACTCATATTTTATGAAATATGTAATGTGATTTACCCAAGGTTGTCAAAAAGAGATGAATTTCAGCCAAATGCAAGGTAATAAATAGTAATATGTGCTGCATGTAGTTGACTTATAACCCTTGGCATTTTGAAAGAAAATTCTTTTGAGCAATTCATTTTATACGTCATAAACTTTCCTATTGTTTTTCCTGTTTAGACTGTCTTTGTCATCAGGTTTCTTGTGGAAAGTTATGTCTGGAAACTGTAAATAAAGTAGTATTTTGAAGAATACTTATATAAGTCTTTATTTCCACAATGGTCTAAGAATAAGAAAGTTAGTAGTGTAAAAAAATGGTCTGTTTTTTTAAATCAGAACCTAGGGGGGAAAAGAGGAAATAAGGTAATGTATATGCGAACTTTTTTATTATTATTTATTCAATGAATTTAGAAAAACCTTTTCCAAGGCTGAAAGCTATTTGTTTTCATGACATTCGTTGTTTTGAGAAACAGAGTAGGTTATGTGTTGTAATATTATTATTATTATTACTACTACTACAACAACTATTTATTAGTCATCATTATTATATGTCATTATTATGGTTTTTGCTGTTGTTATTATTATTACCATTATTAATAATAAATTTTGTGGTAGAATGTAGTGCACATGTATTTGATCATTTATACTTTAAGGTAAGTATCATTCTTATTATCATGTGTCCACTTTACATACGCCAGCTTAAACCATATACATGCAGTTATGAATCATCAAACTGGAGTGAAATCTATATCCCTTACTTCCACCACATACATGGTTGTTTAGCCTTCTACAGCACTCCCTGTCATCTGTTAAACTGACAGCCAGGAAGACTGGCAGGTTTGTTGGTGATTGTCAGAGTGTCCCAAATGCTTCTGAACCTTAAAACGGATTTGTGGACATCCAGACAGCATGGCCATATTTTAGAACATATTCCAATTTTTCAAAACTTTTCCAGAAACTTTTCCAACGTATTCTGCTGAAATACCTCCCTGACCACAACGGTAGACAACAGTGGATCTCACAAAGAGACTCACAGGCCCACAAGGCATGGTTTGTCCAAAACACCACCCCATCCTCTACAGCCTGTCTTAATGAGTCCATTGGGTAGGACTGGTATCTGACATTAATGCCACACATCTGTACACATGCCCTCACACGTATATCAATAACACAGAACCGAAACCTCTAATATCACTGAGCTCAACCATTAAACACGCTCTGCCAAGTCCACCACTAAACCGTGTCCCCAAGACCTGTAAAAATCTTTTAAGTCCTTCCATGGATAGTGACTTTGCTAGCAGGCAGCATGTTCCAATGCCTAACAATCAAGTAATGAAGTAAGCACTTTCAGGGAGGAAGTCATCTGAGTTATTTTGAATACCTAGCATGGCATTACAATAATAAAACCCTGACAATTCTTCCATGAACCATAAACTAAGCACAGAAGACTGAAGTGTAGATGCAGAAATTTGCATTTCTCCCTTGATGACAATAAATTAAGAAAAACATTGATCCACCTGAAACCCTTTTATTTCTTTGTTCTAAGCGAGAGCAAACTACAATAACCTGTTGTAAAGCAGCACAGACTTACAAAGCGGAGAGAACACCTGGTATTGAAAAGGTAGGTAATGAAAGGGTTGGAAAGGTCTTTAGGTACTCCTGTAGTTAAGAAAACAGATGCAGCCAAACCAGTCTGCAGTCATGTTGGTAATCCTAAGCTTCGAGGTTCTCAGTGGTTCCCGTTTTTGCACTTATGCACACCATTGTGGAAGAAATAAAAGCAATGTTGGAGAACTATTCTCTTTCTACTTTTAGAAAATTATGCATTCTCATAAAGGTAAAATGGAGGGAATTTAACATTAAATGAAACAGTGCAAGATACAGATGCAGGAGGCAAAACAATGTTCTTAAAATATTAGATGCATTAAACAGATAGCCAAAGTTCAACTCATAATATTTGCATGTAAGGAAACAGACATTAAGTACAAATGTGGACATTCTTATTATTTAACCTGTTACTCTGGCACTAAAAAGGATATGACTTCATCTGTAACTTTTGGCTATAACTGGGCTGTAACTTTTGAGTCAGGTTGGGTGAGCTGGCAAGAACACCAGAAAATGTAAGAAACTCCTAGAAAAGGTTGTTTTCTTGTAAAATAATTCATGAGAAATTCAGTTTCTCTGAAGTATTTTGCAGAAGACTTCTGAGAAAGGATGTAAATGCTCTCACCTCAGGTGTGGAGAGTATCACAAATTTTGATATAGGTACTGAAAACTAGAAACTAGGATTTAAGGTGGAATGCACACTGAGGTTTAAAGAATTAAAATTAAATTCCTTTTTTTTCCTAATTTCAAACAAAAAAAGTATATATTTTATTTAATTGCAAATAATTAATATGAGTGAATGATTCCTTTAAATATAACAAGAAGAGTTTGGAGATAAAAGTCCTGGGATTATCTTAGCTGCTGCACAGCCTGTAAAAGGACATTGAATTCCTTGATTGATGCTCAGTTTCTAAATTGGGATGCATTTGACATCTCTCACTCCATTCATGAGGGCCCCCACAGCTCACAACTGACCCTTTGAGGCATCAAAGCCAGCACACCCCAGACAGAGCTAGAAGGTGTCTGAAGCACAGAGGATTGTGCACAACTGTTTCTTCTTTGGAAAGGGAAAATGTGGCCAGGATGTGGTGGTTCCCAAAAATCACCTGGGCATACCAAGTTTAATTTCTATGACAAAGCTTCTGCACAGAGTTATTTCAGAGCTGATTGACATCACAAGTATAGTTAACATCATTTTGTCTTCAACTGAAATATGTGACTTTAAAAAAGCTGTAAGTGATTTTATAAATTCTTGCAAGTGTTTTCTATAACAGGAAATTTGAAAAATTTTACACCTAATTTTATTTCCATATGATTTATTTTTCCTCATCAAAAAGATCTAAATATGGTGTTTTCAACACTGTTCTTTCTAACAATTCTAATAATTAAATTAAGTTGACAAATTTAGCAGAATACTAGCTAATGTTAAAATGGAAAATTTCACAGCAATGTTAGGAAAGTTCTTAAAAAATCATTAAAGCTAACATAAAAAGATTTTTTTTTTTTTAATGTTTCAACCACAAACTCTATTGTGGCCCCTCTGATCTATAGGAAAATGATGGAAAAACCAATTTGAGAACTCCTGGATTATGTCAGATGTGTAGCGTCCATTAGAAGAATGCATGCAATATGTATTTAATGATATAAAAATGCATATATAGATACATAATGAATGCATACAAGTATAATATGGATTTGAAACTCTAGATGACTTATATATATTTTATGTATATTTGTTATATACACATGCAGAAGTATTTAAAGTTACATATGTGTGTGCATACCAATATATACACATATAGCTAACTTGAATCCTGTATAAAGAGTGGAAACCACTAACCTGAACTTAGGGAGGTGATATTAGGTAGCTATTCTACCATTTGAGGTTTTTGAAAGGTCTGCTGCAAGCACATAATCTGATATAAAAAAGAAGACAGCAAATTACCAGAAACAACATTATTGATGAAAAAGAACCACTGCTCTAAAACCAAATATGTGTGAAAAATCAGGTTATGTAGCTTTTAATTAAAAAGAAAAAAAAAAAAAAGAAAGGAAAAAAAAAAAAAAGGAGTGTTCTAGTGATACTTTTTCTTAAGACAAAAACTTCACTGGTGACTCCATTTACCTAAATTTAGTACCACTTTCATTTTGTGAAACTCTTAAAACAGGAGATTAACAAGGACAAGATAAGAGGACTGGCAGATGTTCTTTGACTCATTCATTTGAAGGGAAGGGCATTCGGAAATGGCATTGGCACAGAATGACATTTGAAATAATGGCCTGTGATTCTGTTGGCACTTTTAGTGTTAAGCAAGTGATCTGCAAGGTAAAGTGGATTCACAGTTAGAGTCAGCACCAGTGCACAGGTCGCCTGTAAAAATAGAAGATTCCATTATTCTTCAGGCTCCCCAGAGGGAGCAAGGTCTCCAGCATCATTACCAGGACTAAATCTGACTTTTCTACCTCCCCTAATTTCCTCCTAGTAATTATAGGTCAAGCACTCTTTTGTAAAATATAAAACCTTTGTTCTTATCAAAAATGAATAGCTGAGGAAAAAAAATAAAGAGTCCTAGGAAAAAAATTTCAATTAGAAAACCAAGCTAATTTGGTATGACCAAAGACTGTCAGGCATACTGACAGTGTTCTATTATGCAGTCATTTGGGCTCTTTCAAATTAGTTATGTTAATGTCCTGTGTGTGAATGTAACACTTGGATGGGACAAGATTTCTGCAATTAATTTCTGCAGTCAGTGGAGAGACAAGCAAATTTATTTTCCCCCTCTCTGGGAATTGGTAGTGGAGGGTGTGAGGTAGAGAAAGTGCATTTAGGAACAGAGTACAAGCTAAACACAAGCCCTAAATAAAGCAGAAACAATGGGAGCCAATGCCTCCTCATTCATTCAATTGACAATGTTTTGCAGCTTAAACCTGTTTTATTAATTATGTTTGACATTTCCTTAATTAGTTTCATTTACACCAAATCAATCCCTACTGCTGTATGGCATCATTTATCATTTTGAAAAATTTGCATACTGAGTGCTGACTTTTTCTACTTAATTATACATTAAAAGTGTCAAATGTGCTTGCTGCCTGGCATTATCTGCGCCAGAAAGGTTTGTGGCTGGACTGCGATGGTATTAATCATTAAGAGCTCCCAAGTGCTCCTGGGTAATATCTGGGGAGTAGAGTGGCTCTCATTTTAACGCTAGGGAGCAGAAGTGTTTCTGTAAAATGACCCAAAGCAAAAACAAAATAAATGACCTAAAACATCCGGTCTACTGTAATGCTTTGCTCTTTCAGTGGAAATATGCTCCGGGAGGAAAAAAAAAAATATTTACTATTAACTATAACCCCCCTGCATGTTGAAAATGAAGAGACAGGTCCTCAGGATGGTGATGTTTTGTCTGAACAGGCAACAAGATATTTCAATTAAATGTATATTGATGTCTTAGAAACAAACTAACCAAATCATGTGTGTATCACCTTTCACTGATTTATACTGTTTGAGCTTTTTTCCCATTTTTTTTCCCCAGAGGAAAGTATTTAAGTTAAAACATAACCAGGAATTAACATCTCCCTCCAAAAAATACATAATTTACATGAAATAGCTTAAGAAATAATCAACCTTTTCTTAAATAAAAGGTTATGCCACATTCTGCAGATTGTTAGGAAAGAATGTGGCCCTGGGCATGAGTCATTCCCCAACAGAAAAGTAAAGGGATGGAGTGCATGTAGCATCACATTGCTAGTCTCTCGGTAAGTATCTGTAATCCACTGCACATATTTCAGCAGCAAATTAGCTGTGAGTCTGACAGTTCCTAGGTGCACTTCCACATTCAGATAAACAGCTGGTTTTGAGCAGCTTCAACTACTTATCAGCAGTAGCTTTCAGAAATAGTCTTTCCTACCTGTTGTGCTCATCAATTGACTCTTTGAGACCTTGTGAAGATCCTTAGCCAGGTTAACCACAAATTTCAGGAAAAATTGTATCCATTATATTTATCACTTTTTCTCTCTTCTTCCATATGCCCAGTTAGGACCTGGGCCAAAACTAACATTTTTGACCAGCCTAAGTTTTTCAACTGCCACTTTAGTTCCTGCATTTGACAACCAGTTGCAAGAATGCTTTGTTCATGACTCACCAAAGCAAATGCGAAGATTTAAGAGCTGTAGTAACTGTTAATCAATATTTCCAGAGCCTCATTAGATACCTTGTTTTATAAAATTCCTAGTTGTGTTAGAGATTTTAGTGGTGTTACATAAACCAGCATGATTTACAAAATTACCTAGGCTCACTTCAAGATCTAGATCCTCCTGGGGCAAAAAATGGAATTTTCAGTGAGAAACCTCAGAAATATATAGACATACCTTCTATCAGCTATGAAGCACAGATTGAAACTCACCCTATTGCTGTCTGTTGAGGATTAATTTCTGCTCTCTTTTCTTATCATCTCTTAACAGAACCAACCGAAAATGGAAAGTCAGGTTGTAGCTTGGAGTGAGTAAGAGAAAAGGGTAACTTGCAGCCAGCATGAGACATCAACCCTTAGTGGGCCTGTGGACATATGACCACTCCCAGTTTTCCGTTCCTGTAGTTAAACAGGTTCTTTGCAGAGGCTGTGATACTGATCAAGAGACTGTCATTACTCTGTCCAGCTGCAAACCATGTGCAGTTCATGCCAATTACTCACCCAAATAAGCAGAATTTTATTCCTGTCTTATTTCTGACTTGTTTTTTCTCTCTAGCACACACATATGCACACATGTCAGTAGCAGCATTTTTAGACACTCACAGACACATCTGCTTTCCCCATGCCTGCCATTTCTGGATGCCAAGGGTATGAAAGATCATGAAAAAGACATCTAATTTTAAACAGAATACATCTGTTTTATGGGAGAAGAAATAGCAGTAAGGGAAAGGCTCATTCATGACCTGACATCACAAGGAAAACCAACAATTTTCTGCGAAGAACCACAGAAGTTACCAACACCACATAGCCCTGTTCCTGCTCAGTTAATCAGGGGGAAGGAGCAGAGATAGATCGTTTTATAGGACCAGAAGAATAAGTACTCAGGTATCTTGGTCTCATACAGGCACAAGATTAATTCCTGTGTTTGCCTCACATGCAATTCAGACCAATTTCTTGTAGGGCTGGAGAAGTTTCACAGTGAAGCGTTTGACTTTCTGTATGCTTGCTCTATGTGATTTTGCCCTCTGCAGGATCACATCAAAACACCATGTCAAAAAAATAAAGCTCCTGACACTTCTGCGCTCTGCACACCATGGTTTCTGAAGACAAAAGAATGGACATGCCCGGTGGTGCTCACAGGCATGGAATCATATAGTAATTTCATTTGCAAGGAGTCTCTGTAGGCCGTTTGGTCTAATCCCCTGTTCTAAACAGTCACGAGGTTCCTCAGGACCCCATCCAGTGCAGCTTTAAGTACCCCCAAGGATGTGGAGCACAGTGCCCTCCCTTTGCAATGTGACTCCTCAGGCCTTCAGGATTATTCCATGTCATTCTCATCCCTTTCAACTGAAGCCAAGTAAAATATCTAACCCGATTGTGCAGTTCAGAAACTGTAAAAACTGGCTAAGTGCCGATGGCATATCTGACATACTGATGATGAGAGTACATAATAATAACTGCTTGTTAGTCTTTTGCTTCTCAGTCATGGTTATAGATGTGATAGATGCCTTCACCACAAACCTAGCATTCACCAGTGAGTGATTCGTGGCTCCTGTGGCCAGTTTTCAGGGAGTGGCACTCACCATTTCTGCATGCTTCTCAGAGGATACCCACGGCTGCAGCAAAGGCAGAAGCACCTCATCTCCCAGGATTATTAAGTAAGGTCTTGCTGCTCTTGGGCTTATTTAAGGTTACAGAGCACAACACGAATGAATTAGTGGAGGAACACTAAGATTTGGAATTTGATTTGACAGGGAATTGGCTATAAAAAGTTGCTTTTGATATGTCACTTATAATTATGGGTGTTTTGATATACAAGACACAATTTCTTACTCCATAAGAGCAAGGGTTAAAAAACTATCTACTTTGCATTCTATATACCAATCATGCCTGCATTCATGTCAGAACCCAAACTTACTGTGTTTAATATTCAAGTTAATTTTCAAATTTTTGCCCATTAACATAATATATGCCATTTTGCAAGCCTGGTCAGAGAAATCTGTAACTAAATAATTTTCAAGTTTCCTTCATATCCAATGCAGTGTGAAATTATTTCCCCACTCTGTTCTTTATAGAAGAGCAATGCACAATTTACATGATTTTGTTGTAAAATGTATTACAGACTTCAAAAGTTACTATATATGTATGCACAATCATAATAACTAATCCTAAATGACCATTTAATAGTCTAATATAAGTTATACTCAGTAGGCTATTACTAGTTAAGCATTCAAAACTTGGAATACAAGAAATGTATGAATGCTAAAATGATTTTTTATAAAAACCTTCTCTTTCTTTCTCATGGTCCTGCAGTATAATGGTTCTTATCCCAAATCCTCTTGTGAGTATAGCCACTGTATGTCAAAATTGTGAGAAGCATAAACATAAAAGAAGATAAGAACTGAGGCCATGCCTAATTCATAAGTATTTTTTGTTTACACAACAATTTCTAATAAAAATTTAAAGTAGAAATTAAAGATGGAGAGCCTGAGAAATTCATGCAGCAAAACTGGGAGTCACCCATTCATGTATGTAGTGGATAAGAAACCCTAAACTCAGATGGATTTATCTAACTGTTCACTGGGTTCACAGAACGCTTTCCAGCATGCCCAGCCACTGCTACAAGCAAACCTGCTTATATATGGAAACTGAGCAAAAAATCTCTTATTTTTACTGAATTAGCTTTGATATCTCAGGAATTTCTAAATTAAAGAGGTAGATTACTAATGATGCTACGTATGGAAGTGTATAAAATAAACTAATCTCATACTGTAAACAGAAGTCTCTAAATTATAAAGTCATATCTATCTATATCAATGCTGTCTTTGAAATTCTGTTTAACTTCTGAGATAGGAAAATGAATTTCACACATAAAAAATACAAATTTCACTACAGAAAATACCATCGTAAAGTATTAATTACTAAAGCCACTAAAAATTTGTACTCAAGTCAACAGAGATTAAGGTTTTAAATTTCTGAACATTCCATTTTCAAAAGATTACTAAGTATATTTGTTCATATATATCAGTTCATCTTTCTTTTATTTTAAATAATGTGATTCAAATAAATTCAAGTTACCACTGCAAGCTTAAAATAAATATAAAGGCAGGTATTTTTTGATCACACTGGCACAAGGATAACCACAGCAGACGTTAACATTCAGTGTATGCTATTTCAGGTATGCGCTTTACTGAGCTCAGATTCAGTGTACAGCAAAATATAATGAAATTATATTCACAGTAATATGCACACACAGTGATTTTCAAATTAAAATATGTTTCCGGATCCAGATCCTGCTCCATAGTTAAAATCTAGATTAATTAAAGAACTTCAGTAATTCTACCATACTGTTACACAGGCCTTTAAACATATAAGCATGTTGTATGATTTACTTCAGTATATCTATTCACAATAGTAAGCCTGCACAAGATCAGTCTCTAAAATTCTTTAAATACACTAAGCCATTTGTCCCCACTGAGCATTAAATCTCTAGTCAGTTGAGTGCTTTTAATGAATATACTTTTGAGTTTTGTCATCATTTGAATGACTCAATTAACAGAAAGTCACCTCCCCCACTTTTTATATTTCAAAGATGCTCAGAGAAATAATCTTGCCTTTCTAAAAAACTCTCAAGAATAAAAGCACTGGAATAAGCACAAGAAGTTTGACATAAATGTATTTTCTTCAGAAATATATAAGGGAGTGCACTTCCTAATTTTCCACAAACAACCATCTCAAAAATTTTAGTTCCAACTGTCAATTAATCACAAAATATCTTGTATTTTCTTTTTGAACAACATTTGTCTCTAAAAATCAAAATACTATCTAAAATAAAAATCAGTTCATGAATATTTTGAAACATGTTTAGCAAACATGTCTCTCCATTGTCCTCTGCATGCTTCCTGTATTATTAAAGTAACTGAATTATTTCCAGTTTCTCCTAAAGATTAAATAACAAGAAATACAATCAAATACTTTTTAACATCTATTTGAAATGTTTGGTGTCTATAACTTTATCCTTTTAGTTGTTTTCTTACAACTTTATTCAGAACTGAATTGTTTCATAAGTTCCTCCTGTTTTGGTTTCTAGCAGTATTTATTCATTGTTGGAGGCATACTTTCTCAAACATTGAGCGCTAACAGATATTTCTCACCTTGTGCAATTAAATGATAAGTGGAACCAGCTTCTGAATCCTTATAATATCTCTTCAGTCATACCATGGTAAACACCACTCTGCATTTTATTAAGAAAACTTCATGTATTTCCACTTGTCTTTAATGATGTCCATCAGCAAAGTGACAAACTCATAGATACCCTATATAAAAATATTATGTTAGAGTGTTGAAAGGGTAGCTGTGACAAAGACAGGAATTCTTCTGAAAAACATATTCAGGCAAATAAGTTTCCTCCCAATGTTTCAAATCCCCTGCAAGATCCCTCTATAGTCCTTGGCAAAGCACCTTTGAAGGAGTCAAATGTCCTCTGTGACTATTTGTGAATGTTCACACCCGTGTGGTATTGTAATGGGGAGGAGATGGTGGCAATGTGTGGGCAAAGCAGTTCAGGAGACATCTTTGCAGAAGATGTCAGCAAGATAAACCCAAGACTCCCGAGGGTGTCTGTTAAGCACCAGGATTAAATATCATACCTTTTAGATACAATAAGCCAAAACACAGTTCAGGTAAATAAAAAAGAAAAATATCAAGGAAAAAGCTGGCTCAATACAGTAGTTGCTTGCAGGGTTAAGGAGAATGTTGAATTCGCAGGTCTGTAAGACATATACAGTTGTGCTTTCTAAAAGTATACATCTCCAAAGGCAGGACTGACCTGAGGATGGCTGCTATAATTTACTCTGCTTTAGCAGAATGGTCCTTTATCTGGTTTTCATGCAACTGTCTTGCCAAAAATAAGCAGCAGTATTAAATGAAGAAATACAGCCATTTTACCAAAGTTATTTTTGCCTAACTTGTTGGTTTAAAACAAACAGATAAATAAAGATAATACAATCAGTATAAGTAGCACACTGAACAAGGTTTTTCTCCATTGCAGGTAGGGGAGAAATGGAAGGATTTTTAAATACTGTCTAAGAAATAAAACTTCACAAAAAAAGCCAAATCCTGTTTCCTTTGCTAAAATGAGCTATCCCACCAACAGTGGAATTACTTACAGATAAAATTTTTTTACAGTGCAAAGAAATAACAGAAATTTTGAGCACCAGATATGTTCTTCTACAGTCCTCAAAACAATGGCAAGTGGATGTCCATGCAAGGGTAGAGTCTAGCCTTGCAAAACCCCTCACAATTTCCGTAGATTAAGATTCATGAAGGAAGAGGCTAAAACTGGAGCATGCAAGAAAAAGGGGAACAGAGAAACACACAAAAAGAAAATAAAACAAAAGAAAATTCAACGGAATTCTCTTCACCTTTTAAAGGGGTACTTCAATAATCTTGGTTAACGTTTCTATAATTAAAGTTTTACCATTAATCAACTGCTGTTAGACCAGTTATATTGTTCTCAGCTAGGGGAAATCTTGCTTAGAGTAATAAAAAATCACTTTGAATTGTGAATTTTGAATAAAGCTTGTTTATATTTTATTAAACCATAAGATCACTGTCTCATTTTTAAACTGAATGGTTACAAGAAGGCTATTAAATCTCTACTTGTACATTTGGGCAACTGGGTCCATTTTTTAAAATGTTCCCATCGTTTTCCATTCAGCAGCGAGCTCAACCTGGCCTGGTTAATTATCTAGTCTAAAGACTGGAGATATTTTGCTTTTGTGCAAAATATTGTGTGTTTTCCTGCCTGTACATCAGGGCAATTAACATTTTTTTTAAACTCTCAGTGTGTACAAAGATCTCGCCCTTAACAAGACTTCAGTTCTACTAGCAACTGTGATGCCCATCCACAGGAAGGGTAGGAAGGAGGAGCCTGGGAATTACAGGCCAGTTAGCCTGACCTCAGTACCCAGTAAGGTAATGGAGCAGTTTGTACTGAGTGTCACTAGGCAGCATTTAGAGGATGGCCAGGGCATCAAACCAGCCAGCATGGATGTAGGAGGGGTAGGTTGTGTTTGACCAACCTGGTCTCCTTTTATGACCAGATGACCCACCTGGTGGATGCAGGAAAGGCTGTGAATGTTGTCTATTTGGACTTCAGCAAGGCCTTTGACACTTTGACACAATATCCCGCTGCATATTCCTGGAAAAGCTGTCAGCCCATGGCTTGGATAGGAGCACTCTTTGCTGGGTCAACAACTGGCTGGATGGCCGGGCCCAGAGAGTGGTGGTGAATGGTGCTGCATCCAGTTGGTGGCCGGTCACCAGTGGTGTTCCTCAGGGGTCTGTGCTAGGGCCAGGTCTCTTCAATATTTTCATTGATGACATGGATGAAGGTATTGAGTCTTTCATTAGCAAATTTGCAGATGACACTAAGCTGGGAGCATGTGTCAATCTGTTGGAAGGTAGGAGGGCACTGCAGGGAGACCTGGAATGGTTGGATGGATGGGCAGAGTCCAACAGGATGAAGTTTAATAAGTCCAAGTGCTGAGTCCTGCATTTGGGCCACAATAACCCCCTGCAGCGTTACAGGCTGGGGACGGTGTGGCTGGACAGAGCCCAGGCAGAAAGGGACCTGGGGGTACTGGTCGACAGCTGACTGAACATGAGCCAGCAGTGTGCCCATGTGGCCGAGAAGGCCAATGGCATCCTGGGCTGTGTCAGGAATGGTGTGGCCAGCAGGACCAGGGAGGTCATTCTCCCCCTGCACTTGGCACTGGTGAGGCCACCCCTTGAGTGCTGTGCCCAGTTCTGGGCCCCTCAGTTTAGGAAGGACATTGAGACACTTGAGCGCATCCAGAGGAGGCAACAAGGCTGGGGAGGGGCTTGGAGCACAAGCCCTGTGAGGAACAGCTGAGGGAGCTGGGGCTGTTTAGCCTGGAGAAAAGGAGACTCAGAGGTGACCTCATCTCTCTCTACAACTCCCTGAAGGGTGGCTGTAGTCAGGTGGGGGTTGGTCTCTTCCTCCAGGCAGTGACTGACAAAATGAGAGGACATAGTCTGAAGCTGCACCAGGGGATATATAGGTTGGATATTGGGAAAAAGTTCTTTACAGAAAGAGTGATAAAATACTAGAATTTTCTGCCCAGGGAGGTGGTGCAGCCACCACCAGGTTTAAAAAAAGATTGGATGTGGCACTCAGTGCTATGGTTTAGTAGAGGTTTTAGGGCATGGGTTGGGCTCAGTGATCTTGGAGGTCTCTTCCAACCTAGTGATTCTGTGATTCTGTTTTCCTGCACAATGTTTTTTAACTCAATGTATTCCAGAAACTCTTCAGAAATTTCATTATTTTTAGAGAATCTATGCCATAACAATGAGGTACATTTTCAAGCTTTCTTCCATGCTGATCTTTCATGTCAATTCTGACTGGAACACTATTTAGGAACACTACACTTTTTTTGAACACCTTTTCTTATAATCTTGTGTTTCAAGATTTTCAAGTCTTCAAAACTGAGTGTTAAAGAACAAAAAGAGTTCTCCCCCATTAAATTGGCCCTTTACAGCCTCAACCATCCCTTGACATATTCAAAAACATTGTTTCCTTTTGCCTTGTGATTTCTGCTTGAGGCCACCTGGCTCAGAAGTTTTATTCCCCATGAATGTCACATCAGATCAGTCCTCACCTAACCGTTAAAGGACATTTTGATACTATGATCCATTAATATGATTCTTGTACCTGAGATTTTTTTCCAGAGTTGTCTTTTCCTTACCATTATTGCAATCTTTTTAATCTCTTGGGGAAGAGCAAGGTTAAAAAGATACAGTTCATTACAGGTAGTATGTTTTTATGTACAAGGTAAGTGCATTAGTTCTTGGTCAATACTGAACTCCTGAGAATGCTCATTTTTAACAATTTTCACTTATGGAAGAAGATATGAGGGAAGTCCTAAGGAATTAAAAGGAATTAAACCAAAAGCATTCTGATTGTAAAGAAGGTGTAAAATCTCTACTGTCCTAACTTTTTTTCTTTTTCTCTTATATTTAATGCAATTTAATTTAATTTATAGAACTATGCATCAGCCTTGAAAGCTTTTACATTTAAAATTTTCTGCTTTCTATTTCAGCAAGTGAGTACATGTACATTAATATATGAATATGGCATGTAAAGAACAAGTATACATTGTAATTGAATATTAAATAGAAAGAAATGGACTTGTACTTTACCAACACAACAAAAGAAGGCTCAGTACAGCAGACACACTTATACCAGCTGAACATAGATGCTCAGTAGCAGTGATGTTGAAGTGACATGGATTTCAGGATGGATCAGTAATGCTAGAACACATCTGAAGTCTGTAGAAGTCTCATACAAACCATTGTAAAATATGTACTGCCATATTTTCCCATGGTAATAATTAATATTAACAGAACAATGTGTCTACTTGCCATGAGCCCTGCTTTTATTTGATTTTATGGGTACACATGGGGAGACAACAGAGGGAGTTGATGTTATCATGGAAGACTAATGGAGTTTACTATATTTTCTATCTTCTATTTAAATAACACTACAGTTGGAATAGGAAGAAATAAATTTTGCAATCTTTAAAATAAAATATTGAAATTAATTTAATTTCTTTGATTGTGGACTTCCAAAATTTTATTCACTTTCTCCAAAAATATTTTAAACCCTACTGCCAGCCAAAATCCAGCTTAGAAAAACAGAAATAGTTTAATTTGATTTATTTGTGGCATGTTTTCATCTAAGATCAACATTTAATAAGGCTCAGCATTTTCAGCTCTGTTGTGGGATACCTGAAATGCTCAGATTCCAAAGAGAAGTTAGGGTCAGCAAGTACATTTTAGCTAAGGTCAAATAAAATTTGTTCTCAGGAATCCCTGTTAACTAAACTGCTGTGTTTCAGCGAGATATGAAATTAGCACAATTTATGTACAGACAGCCTTTCCAAATGTCTTCTCCAGATAATTCAGCTAAACTGTCATATTTTTAAAAAGTATTTCTGAGTTGGTACAGAATGAGATCATTGTTAGAAACCTCTCTAATATACATGTGCATTCATATGCATTTTTCCCCAAGGTGGTTCACACAGCTAGCTGTGGAATACATTTAGTAGACTATTATACACAGGGCTGTCTTTCTGTCATAATCTTTCCTTGCATAGGACAATTTGTGGGACTCCATGATATGCAGCTAGCAGTGCCTCTACTCAAATGAAGTGATACTGAATTTCTATTATGCATGTGCCTTGGAAACCTAGCAGCTCGCCATAAAGATTTTATTCACACAGCAGATTTGTTGTTACTTAGATAGTTTCAGACAATTTTAGATTTGAATGGACATGGCAGGATCTGACAGCATAAAAAGAAATACCAAGAGAAAGAAGCATGTAGAACCAAATGATATATGATACAACCTAGAGAGCAATAAAGAAAGCTGGATGTTAAGGTACTCTTGTAAACAACTATCTTTCAAGGAATTCAGGTTTCTTTTCCATAACACTTTTAAAATATTCAGTATGCATTACATAGGGAATAGATAGATGCATAGATAGATACATACGCACACATAGTCTTGTACACAGATGCTGCGCTTGTCAAAATCCTTTCTTGTCTCGTAATCTTTCTAGGATCACTTTTAAAAAATTCTGTCTAAGCTGCAAACACAGGATATGCAAATCTACATATCAACCAAGCATACACACACAATTCGCACTTCTCCCAAAGTTTCCTTTCCTGCAACTAGATGTACAGTTTTGTACGTGCATTGAAGGAGGAAGTAGTGTGCTATTTTTAATGCAGACATAGACTCTTTATTTCTCACCATATTTAATATTTCATTTTCCAGTACCAAGGGAGCAAATGTTTTTATATATACCTGAAGCTGAAATCCTGCTCATTGCAAATGGTAAGAAAGGGAGGTGAGTATGTCAAAGAAGCCTTCTCCTTCTAAGTAAAGGGACAGAACAGTGGTGGTTGAAAATTTGCTGCATATGAGAAGGGAAAAAAAAAGAGTTTCTTTGTTTAGGGGAAGTTATACTTAATTATGTTTGTGGATGGAAACATCAGTGTCAGAACAATCCCATACAACCAATCTTTCATCCTGGATAAAAGAAGAAAAAGGACAGGATGTAATATCTGTAACTTAACCAAACTTCAATTTTACTAATTGAAATAATCTAGAAATGAACAATCAACTACAAAATTCTCTTGTATTTATACCTGTATAATATTCTTCCTCAGGTTCCTTTCCTCTTCATAGCTCACATCACCCCTCCTATAGTGATTAAGCACTTGTCTCCTTGCACCAGGTAGTGGAACCTCCACCTCCTTCTCTTCTTCTCCTTTGGTGTCATAACTTCTCAACTCTTTTTAAAACTCTGCTTTAGCAAGAAATTGAAAAAAAATGAGCAATAAGTATACTAATTATTTTTGGCAATCAGTAATTCAACTATTTTTTACCTTCCATCATCCCCCATTTTCAATAGCTAGAGAAGCTGACAAAGGAACACACAGGAGAAAGATGTTCCACTTTTCCTTTCAGAAGCACTTATTGTTTGTGTGTGTGGGGAGAGAAGAAAAGGAATCTCAGACACCATAGAAAAGTAAACCATTGTGTGCAACATGATTCAGATGTGACCTAGATCAAACACTAGTGTTTTATCTGAGAAAAAATAACTATAGTAAGGAACCAAATCCTTCTATAAAAACAGACCTATTGAAGACCAGGAGAAAATAAAAGAAAATTGAACAGATGGAAAAATAAACAAAAAGCAGGGGAAAACACCCCTTTTTAAATTTTTCCCCCAGAATTGCTCTGGAAAGTGTTAACTGGTCTCCTTGAGCTGATATCTCTGTGTAAGGGAATATAGCAACTGGACCATTTCTGACATCTTCTTGTAAATCTGAATAAGAACACCGTTTCCTGCAGATCTTTCTCCCAAAAATTTTAGAAGAGTGGGGGTGTCATGGTTTGACACTGGCCAAACACCAGGTACCCATGAAAATTGTTTGCTTACCTTCTTTTGCTGCAGTTGAGCAGAAGAGGGAGGAAAAAGAATTAACAAAGTGCTCATGAGTTGAGATAAAGACAAGAAGAAAACATTCTAAGGGCAAAACAGGTTCAAATTTAAAGGTATAAAGTAAATTTATTATTAACAGAGTCAGAGCAATATAATGAGAAGTAAAATAAAACTTTAAAGCACCTTTTTTTCTCCCCAGCCCCTTCCTCTTTCTCTTTGACAGCACAGGGAGACAGGGTGTGGGGGTTTTGGTCAGTTCGTCACTTGAGATCTTTTTCCACTCACTCAGGGAGAGGAGTCTTTCCTCTGCTATGCCATGGGGTTCCTCCCACAGGCAAAAAGTCTTCCCAGAACTGTTGTGGTGTGGGCCACTCATCCACAGGGTGCAGTCTTTTAAGGACAGGCTGCTCTAGTTTGGAACTAAGAGCCTTTTCTCTTTATTTCTGGAAGAAGGGGCCCCCTCTTTCTATTCAGGTCTTCCTCTAGACCACAGCTTTCTTTGGAATTCACCTGCTCTGGTGTAAGCACTTTTTCCATGGGCTGCAAGTGGATCTCTGTGTCCCCTTCATGCATTACAGGGGGACAGTTTGTTTCACCATAGCCCTCATTATGGCCTGCAGAGGAATCTTGGCTCTGACACTTGGCGCACCTCTTCCCTCTCTTTCTTTTCCACTGCTCTTGGTGTTGCCATGCTGTTTTCCCTCACATGTCTTTTCTTCCTCCTCTTCTCTGACTAGAAGAAAAACTGCTGCTTGTAGGTACTATTGCCAACAAGTTCCACTAATTCAAAGATTCCTGCAGGATCCCACAGGGCTGAGGGGTTGATTTCATCCAGGTTCTACATCAGGGAGTCACCTGCCACATTTTCACTATTGTCCAGGCAGTCCCGCCACCATCACGCTGGCAGTGGTGGCCGCTGTGGCACTGGCGCTATTTAACACCTCTCTTCATGTGGGGCACTGGGAAAGGGAAGCCACCACCCTTGCCCCTGCCCTTTCACCTGCAGCACGGCTGGCTAGGGGCAGCCAGGCAAGCAAGGCTCGCTGTGGGCTGTGCCAGCATGGTGGTGGCCACAGCAGTGTATGGCTGCAGTGCCTTTCCACCCCTGGAGAAAAAAAATGCGCCTGCACTGCTTTGAATTTTTTTCTTGACTATGTCATCACAGAGGCGTTACCAACCTCTCTAATTGAGCCAGCAGCATGTCCATCTTCAGAGCCATCAGAGATTGGCTCTGTCAGACATGGTGGGACCTAGCAGCTTCTCACAGAAGTTAACTCTGTGCTCCCCTACCCTGCCACTACCAAAAAAATCAGGGTGTGCCAAATCAACACAGCGGGTCACATTATAGTACACAAAAATTAATACAGAAATGTAAGACCTTGATTAAAAGGAGAGTCTTATGCTGTGGTAACCTGCAGTACCAGGGTAATGGAAATGATTACCTAAAATGGCCTTTCTAGTGCCTTCTTCACCTGCTTGGATGAAGTTTGATGATTAAACGCAGCAAACACATGCTTTCATATTTCTGTTTGCTTGTTTACATGCAGAAATATGTTATCTAATTCATGGACGACCATGAACATAAGGATGACAATGCATCTCAAACATTATATTAAAATAAATATTCTTACCCTTTATTTGTTTTAGTCATGGACATTGCTATGAGTGAATTTAGTCTTTTTAATCTTTTTATTAATCAAGTGTCTTTTGAAGGTTATGCTGCAGAATGCCTAACTTTACCTATAAAAGCCTTGTGTGATCTTTCTGATTTACACACAGGGCCTAGAAGAGTGCATAGCAGACCCGTTGGTAGTAGTTGCTAAGATATCTATACTTATGAAATCCATATTCTTCCTGTTCTGCATTGACTCTCCAGGTTTGTAATCTATCTCTGAAGTGAACAAAACTATTCTTTGATATTTTATTGTCTGGAAAAATGTATGGACTTGATAAGAGGAGTACTCCTGCACTGAAGAAATCTAGGGAATACTTTGACAGCAGGTAATCTAAATCATTCTCCAATTGTATCATCCTGATTATTAAAGGGTATCCAACCTCCAAAGTCAGGCCTCCAAGCCCTTGCCCTTCTAGTTGTGTATCTGAGAAGAAATTATGGTAATCTTAAAATCCTCTTGATGCTGAAAGGCATTTCATCAACTGCAAAAATTAAGAGTGAGATGCAGAGGATGTTTTTCTATTTAGAGGAACCGCTGCTTATATGAATAGGCTTCATGTGGTGACTCTTTTGAAGCTGAGGACTTCAAAGCAGATCAGTGACTTCCAGTGGGATAATCACTTAATGCAAGAGTGGGTAGATGGAATTATTACCATGCAGTCAAGGTAGATTTATCCCTTCTCCCCTCCTTAAAAAAAAATTAAAAAAGAAGATGGGAAAAAGGAACAAGCAAAGCTCTTGGATTCTTTGTCGCCATACTTTAAAGTTGATGATGACGGGATACTAATACCAGATTAGGCATCAATTGAAAAGTGAAATGGGTTTAAAAAAACAAAAAAAAAATCTAAAACACGTAAGAAAAGTCACTAGTTTCAATTAATTTATCAGAGTAACAATTTCTGATTTTCACCACAGAAAGCTTTACATTGGAAATACTGCTAACCATCTTTGTAAATAAAATCAGATCAGAGTGCCAATATACTTTCCTAATCAACAAATGAAATGTCTTTTTTAAAGATTTTTTTATGGATATTTATGGATGTTGATGGTATCATGGCCAAAAAAGAAAGTTGTTGTATAGGAAACAAGCTTCCTTAGCTCTTAGAAGGTTGAAGCAACTCATTAGCAAACCTAATTTTGTACATTTTCATGCAGTATTGAGCGTGATTTCTAGTAATTTTTAACCCTGATGGCTTGTGTTTTAGCCAGAAGTATCTTTGTCTCTCACCTCTTAGAAGAAAAGTACACAAGTTACTTGGGAGAATTTGGGATCCTCAGTTTTACATGTCAGGTTATTCCTATTAGAGGGGATCAGGTAGTTGCCAAGCTCGTTAGCATACAGTACCTCTATTTGTGAAGTAATATTTCTGATGATGGGGAAGAAAAGGCAGATTTTCTTGGTTTTTTTCTAAATCTTTTTTTTTTGAAAGGTGAGGGAGCATGAAAGCCCAGTGATCAGATCTCACCTCATTATGAGATTTCATTTACTGAGTACAACTGAGATGAACCAAGGATCTGATGTCACATATACCATTGTTAAAACTGTAGAGCTTGCTTGACAAGTCTTGGTTAGACGCATCAAGAATACAAAAAGCATGTGTGTACGTGTGTGTATGTGTGGGTGGCTGGGCTGAAAACAGGATTCCTAAAGTCACTCACACATATAAATTTATATACACACTTCCCTACAACTAGGCACGTCAAAGGGACAATTTCCAAAACAAACATTGTTTATAGACAAAATGTAAATATTATGAGTCTACCACCGGCATAGATAAAATTCTACAGCCATCCCACTCAAGCAATGGCTCACAAAGCTTATATTTTTACACAGAGTCAAACTTCTTTTTGAAATTGC
The DNA here is from genome assembly GCA_034509425.1 of Eopsaltria australis. Taxonomy (NCBI): domain Eukaryota; kingdom Metazoa; phylum Chordata; class Aves; order Passeriformes; family Petroicidae; genus Eopsaltria; species Eopsaltria australis. Next base: position 485,391 of record JAVTVJ010000872.1, on the reverse strand, counting down.
CACTTCATTGTTTTCAGATAGTTGTGTGCCACTATTCTTCATCATATTCCATGCTAACAAAACACCTAATGCAGGCTCAGTATTTCAGAAAATTAGCCGCATGCTAGTTGTTGGAATTTAGAGGCACAACTCTTTTGAAAATTTGAGATTAAGAGCCCAGAACCTGCAGACATTTCTTTCTTAATGTTTTCCATAATGGTAAATAGGAATAAAATTAAAATTAAGTTTTAATTAATTTATTAATAATTATTTAACACCTTTTTCTCATCTTTCTCAACCAGCCGTAAAACATTCAAAAATTTTTAGAACATTACATCACAATTTATGCCACCCTTCCTACAAATTGATGCTCCCAAACTGCAATGTCAATTTTCTCCTATACCACAAATGACACGATATGTCACAAATTACATTTCCTATCATCTTTTCATGCTGTCTTTTTCCACCAAAACATGTTCTCAACCCCTTTTTTTCTAGTGGCTCTGTCCCAGACACAGAAAAATCCTTTCCCCTTAATTATTCCTTTGCTGCAGTTTAAAACCAGTTGGAAATCAAGCCCCATGCAGCTGCTCCCTTTCCCCCCACTCCTTCTGGCGAGAGGGAAAGAAAGGCAGAGATTCTTAGTTAAGAACAATTTACTGGAAAACAGCAATGAGATAAGAAAACAGTACCAGCAGCAATACTAAGTACAACAGTATATAAGAAAGGGTGATCCCATGCAAAATATATGCATTGAATCTGTGGAACCACCCCACTGCTCTGTTCAGCACCTGCTCGCCCAGGGAAGGGAAGAAAACGGCCACCACTTCTCCATGCGAGGCCTCCTTCTTCCACTGGAAACCATGCTTCAGACATGAGAATCCCTTACTTCCACCCCTAGCAATGACATACATGGTACGAAATAAAAACCTGGTGTGCCCATATGGCTCCAGGTTCCACCCCTCCCATGGCAACTGCAAGAAAATGAACTCTCTCCTTGGCTGAAACTAGGACGTCCTTATATTCTCTTGTCAGGTAAAAGTTTACACTCCCTTGACAAATCCTAAGAAGCATTATTGATCCTTGCAGTGGCTGTATTCCAAAAAGTACAGACTTTTGGTCACTTGTTTTCAAATTAAAAGCAGTTAATATTATGCTCTACTGACTACTGAGGATTGGGTTTGCTTAGCTTTTCTATTTCTGTGTTTATTAAGATAGCTCCTGTTGATTTAGCATCCTGCATGCTATAAAGGAACAAAATAAAAAAAAGTGTTTTCACTAAGCAGCATTGTGAGTAAAAATAATTGCATAGCAGAAAATACTGAAGAATACATATAGTAGTATCATTCATGGCTAATGAGTTAAAAGGATATCACAGTGCATTTATAAATCACTACACTGTGTTGCAAAGTTTATTTAAATTCATTGTGTCTCATTATAATTGAGCTATGCACCTTTAGGTCTGAGTTGATTAGGAATGCTATAGCTCAGAATAGCTTTTAATTCAGCGAAACATGATTTGACCTTTACCATAATCCTGTGTGAAACACACTATAGTTTAGACATTAATAATGATACTACCTCCTTCTTGTACTGGTAAGATGCCACTTTAAAAAATTGTATTATTAGTTAACAGGCTCAGGACAATTTATCAAAACCAAATTATCCTTCTGTGTATAACTGCAGTACTTAATTCCAAGTTCTTCATCTCTTATAACTATTACCTACCCTTTAAAAATGCTAAAAACTAAAACATAATAGTGTCATGTCAGAGTAATAAGTCACATACACATACTTACGGACTCCCCACGGACTTATGCCAATCCCAGCTTAGGGATCAGAGCAACATGATGTACATTTTACAGGATATGCTATCTCTTTTGTTTGACCTTTGTCTTCATATTTAAGTGTAACATTTCCTTAAACCACTTTCTGGTAACTCTGCAGTTTCCACTGACAGCCCTTCTCTGCTCTTTTGTCATTATTGCTCAGTTTCAGGCTAATATTGCAAGGATGACAAAGAAAAGACGTGTAGAGCCTGAGCCCAGCAATCAGTCCCATAGGAGCTGGACGACCACATTAGCTTGAGAGAGTTTAAATTTCACACACTAAGGCTGCCTTGCCATCCATGACCCCAGGGATCAGAGTGGCTTTTTGGTCTCCCTATCACTCCTTTAGTAATAAGTGCATTTACTGAACAAAGCTGTTCCTTAGGTTACATTTGAATAATTTACAGTTTCCAGTCTTCAAAGTCTTAGTTCAGGTTTGCATGACTTTTCAAAAGGCGTGTTTGTTTTCAGCATTGTTACTATGTTCAGTTTTGGGGACCTCATGGCATGGTGGGCACCTCACTCCAGATGTGTTCAGAGGTAAGCAGCAGAGCTGAGGGTCTGGAGCACAAGTTTGATGAGAAGCTGAGCATTTAGTATGAAGAAAAGACCTTATTGTTCCATGAAAGGAGGTTATAGCCAGTTGGAGGTTGGTCTTTTCTCTCAAGTCACATGGTATAGGACAAGAGGAAAAGATATCGAGGTGGGATTAGATTGGGTATTAGGAAATATTCCTTCCTAGTCAGGGTGGTCAGGCACTGGAACAGGCTGCCTGGGAGAGTGGTTGAGTCACCACCCCTGGAGGGATTTAAAAGATCTGTACATGTGACACTTGGGGACACAGTTTAGTGATGGATTTGGCAGTGCTGGGTTTACAGTTTGACTTGATATTTCAGAGGTCTTTTCCAGCTTAAATGATTCTACAATTCTATGACCTATGATTATATGATTCTATTTTTAATGGCTGTCCAAGCTCCAGTAATATTCTTATTACGGCTACGTAAGATTCAGAAAGATTAATTCTGTTGAAAAAGGTAAGGTTTTGCATCTGTGACACAACTGTGTTTCTGATCCTGATATCAATGACAATATTCTCTGAGCAAATATGAAATTCGCAATAACAGGCATCAATGAATTTAATATTTCTAAATAAGAGTGATTATATGTCATCAAACTACTTCAACTTACTTATGAAACAAAAGATCCTGAATAGATTTATTTGCTCCCCCTTTATCTGTATAAGAGAAAATCAAGTTCATATTGACATTAGTTAACATGTTAAGTAATCTAATCATTTCCCCCAGCTGTAGCTGTAGGTTAATGTCCCAGTTAAACAGACTGAGATCAACACAACTGGGTCAATTTCAATTCCCTAAGCTGAGCTGCGGGAAACACAGCTTGTGTCAAAACAAAAAAATATGGTTTTTTAAGCTGAAATTTAGTAATTGCTGACCTAGTCTCAGTGTTCCTGCTTATAAAGTTTCTCTTCCCAAGGGACTAGTGCTTCCTGAATACTTAATAGAAAACAAACAAAAATACTTTTTAGTTTCCAAAACTGAAGAAGAAAATTTCCATTGTTTTTCATGACTTGTGCTGTGTGCTGGTTGGTTGTGATGAAGAGGAATGCATTAGTGGTGAGGTGAGCCAGGAAAACAATATCAGTTTAGTATGCTGCTTAGCTCTGAAAACTGTATGCAAGAATAACCTGCATTTCCAGCCTAAGTATCTGACTATAGATCCTCTCCGTTTTCCAAGTGTGAGCTGTCTCATCACTCAGAGCATCCAAGGAAGGAAAAGTAAGCATAGTGCAAGCTCTGAAGCATAGACAGAACAAAGAGAAGAAAATTACAAAGAAGTTTGACCTGGTAATTATCCACATAGATCCAAATAACAAACACCTATTAAAACAGTTTCTGAAGGCCTGGAGCTTTCACAAGAAAATATAAAGGCATTTCTCCCTGGGAAACATTATCTTTCATCTTTGCATTCTTTAGAAAACCAGGTCTTTTCAAGTTTTCTGGCTAAGATGTTACTGTGTGATGTATCATGTGTTATATCTAAATGCATCTGTCATGAAGCTTTGAGTTGACACATGTTCCTATTTATACCTGTTCACTCAAGCACTATTCACTTCCACACAAGGTGGTTAATACAGTATCAAATTCCAGCACAGATAGTCTATGTGTGAATTTTTATTATAATAGCCATATTCAAGACAAAGTTTGCTGGGTGAATACAGGGCACAAAAGTAGGTTGGATTGTACCAAACTATGTATTGCAAATGATGCATTCTATATATACTAAAATTATGCAACTATAAATTAATTAATTAATTTCCAACTGAACATTTTTAGCACTGTGCGAAATTAAATCTGCAGAAAAAATGAACAAAGATGTCTTTTTTCTCTCTGAACATTTACAGGTAATAAATAATGATTTGGTAAATAGCTTTTCTCACATTTCACTTATAGTAACATTTAGCATTACATAAAAACTCTATGAAATACCACCTATCGTGTTGTAGGTACTGATGGAAGAAAACAGCTTTTTTTATTCTTGTTAGTGGCAACACTAGTCTGCATTTGCTTGATAAAAATGTCAGGAGAAACAGAGAAGTGTCTAAAGAAGGGAACGACTCAGGTGCTTCATGGTGTTGTCCAGACATCCATCTGTGGTTGCTGGGGATTTAGATTCCTCTAGGCTAATGCATGGCTCAGAAGGACTTGGAGGAACACTGGAAGACTGCAACATGAGACCAGTCACGTATACCAAGAGATGACAGGACAGATTCAAAGTAAAACACCTCACAGATAATCCCTTTTAAAATGTACATTGTCTTGCATGTTGCTTTTTTTTCTGTGCTATAAGACCTTACATAACAATAGGTTACCAGAAGTAAACGTGATTTTATTTCGTTCTGCCTAAGTGGAAACTAAACAGGAGTGCTCTGCCTGATGAAAGAAAAAATAGTGCAACTTACTACACCAGTGTGGTGAGGAAAAGCCCCCCAAATAATTGTATGATCTCACAGTACCAAACCAGGATATCCCCTAATTATTAAAAGCCAAATATATTGGCTAATATATTTTCTATGCCTAAGCCAAATAAAGTCATAAGAAAAAAATTAGCCATGTAATATACTAAGAACATCTTAAGTAACCTGTGAGAAGTCTTAACCAATTAGACCAGACTGTTCCCATACCACCAAAACTCAAAAACCAACAGGAAAAAATTACAGAAGTGGTCTGAATTTGATAAATCAACTGTATTTTCTGTGAAAACAACGGCAGCCAAACGCCAAGAACTAGAGTTTTGCAACAAATTTCTATTTAATGGAGAAATTCTGATAAATCAATTCTGATGCACACATTCAAAGACTAATGTCTTTAAACAGACTTGAATTTTATTTAACATTTTACAATAAAAATCATGGAAAGATATTCCCACAACAAAGAAAATCCACTAATACATATTTGTTTCCCTCTTTTCTCTCTCTTCTGTGAAATTTATAATGTTAAAACATATATTAATTTCTAGTATCTTTCTTTAGAAAGTTGATTTTTGAAAATATTTAGGTCCTAGGAAGCACTGAGAATTGACACTGATAAAGACCACATAATCCTGATGTTTACCCAAACGAAAAGGGAGAGTAAAGCCATAAGTGCTTCTCTCTTTTGCACATGAATTTGAAGAGATATCCTGCAGGAAAACAGTACTATCTTCTATGGGAATATTAGATTTTTCTGATATCTGTGCAAAAGCTACAAATAAAAAAAACCCAAAACACAGTAGTTACTCTAAATCTTGGTATTGTGAAATAAACCAATTGCCTCAATTGAGTCAAACAGCCATATCATTTCACATGGCTTAACAAACAGCTCTGATTCTGCACCTATTTTTAAAATAGTAATGTACAGCATGGTGGAATTAATGAGAGTTGAAAAATTTGTCACTGTGCTACTTCTCAAAGTTCTCTATAGGAGTTATACATATTTAAACATAAAAGGCTCCTGAAATAAATATTTTACCAAAACTGTTGGGAAGTTGATTTATTTTTCTCAGTTTTTATGCTTAGCAAAATAAGTAGGAATCTGTCATACTATTACAAGTCTAGTTTTTAAGCTCAGTTTTATCTCGTGTTAGTATAAACAATGTGAAAAACATTTCTTTACTGTCAGTATTTCGGAGGCAATTTCAAAAATGCACAATACTGTTATATCTCTGTCCTACTGAAACCAACACAAACTATCAAGCAAAGGAGAAAGGAGGTCTCACTGGGATAGTTTTCAGTTGCTGTGGGCAAAAAGTAGGTCTGATGGGAAGAATTTAGAGAAGGAGAGGAATTTCAACACAAAGCAGTGGGATGTGGCAGGGGAAAAAACGGATGGCTGGAATCCGAGTGCGATGGTGTCCGCCCTGCAGCTACCCTGATAGACATCCTGTCCAAGACAATTAAAAGAATGTTAGAAGTACCCAGTACACTGTCACTGTCAAAATTTAGCTTCACTCCACAAAGAAATTCTTTCCTGAGCAGACAAGTATTGCAATAGGTGGGTGTTGAGGAAAATTTTGTAACATATTCTTGAGTGAGCAAGGCAGGGCCACACATATCCTCAGCACTAAGGGCTGGGCAATATATCTCAGCTAAGAAAAAATGTTGTTTATGAAAATCAGTACAAGCCTTCATCAATTCTTCTTATGCAGTCTCCAACTAACAAGGCAAAAGAGAAAATCTGCACATATATACCTCTTTTTAATGAAAAAACCCTAAAAAGTAACAGGAAAAAAGATCGGACGAGATACAGTGAGTTAATAGGACATTTAAAAATTAAAATACAGAAAGAGGGGATGAAATTCTAGAAAATAAATTACAGTACCATATCAAAAGCTCAGGAAAGTCACAAGCAATTATATTCTTGAAAGGTTGCAGTGATCTACTGCTCCAGAGTACTTCTATATTTAATGGACATGCTGATGGTTGTTTGCCTTCTTATTCATTGTGGTTCTAATCCAATAGTAATATTTTTCTCCTTCTTGAAAAATGTTTAATGGCTATTAGGAGCCCAGTTCTGAAACAGGCCCTGTCCCCAAGTTGTTAAGTTATAGAACAAAAAATTCAGATTTTTTTAAAATCATAGACCTTTGTATTTGTGCAAAATTTTAGTTTAGCTTAATTTTTCCTCAGAAACTGCATTTTTTAAGAGGTCGAGTTGAGGTTTTTTTTGGTGGTACATGATAAAGAGCAGAATTGGTCCATATATACACATATTATGCTATACATGTGTAGCATTATGTACTTGGTAGTGAGTTCAGTGAGTTTATTGACTGAAATATAAAAAAAAAGAATATAATTTTACATACCAGCTCTTTTTATTTGTTTATTATTAAAAGTGTTGAACATAGGGTTCACTGAAATAAAATGAAATATATTTCAGTTCTCCTTCTAAGGCAGTGACATCCTCTGCAGCCTTTGCAAGCTAAATATAATATTGTTCTTATCTACATTATTTACTACTTATCCCAAGCTTTAATTTATTTAGTTTCCAAATTGTACAGTCTGAGAGGTCTGCATAAGATAAGACAGAAATATATTTTCTTGGTAGGTGAACTTGAAGAGACATTGAAGGTGAACTTAAATAAGACATTAAGGAGCACCCTACTCTCAGAAAAGAAAAGGTATCTCAGAAAAAGACACACATCTTTGAATGTAACTGATTCTCATGGTTACAAAAAATGTTAATCAATATAAGGGTGCTAAGAAGGGAAATTGAAATACCTAAAGGAATCATACTAAAAGTGGTAGTGCTTGTCTTCTACCCAACACTGGGATGCACAACTGGTATTCATTTCTGGGCTCCTCAGTACAGGAGAGACGTGGGTATGTTGGGGAGAGTCCAACAAAAGCTTCAAAGATTATGTCCTTGAAGCATCTGACATACAAGGAGAGCTTGAGAGAGCTGGGACTGTTCATCTTGGAGAAGGGAAGGTTTGGAGGGATCATGCCTATGTGTATAAATACCTGAAGAGGGAGAGAAGAAGACAGATCTAGATTCTTCTCAGTGGTGCCTGGGAAAAGGTTAAGATGTAATGGGCACAATATAGGTAACTACATTAAAAAAAAGGAAAAAATTACCAAATCAAACATTAGAGTGAGTTGCATGGAGCAGCCTCCATCTTTGGGTATATTCAACACCCAGATGTACCCAACTATATAAAGTAACAGACATCCTAGACACTTAACTCTGCCTAAAAAGTAAATAATTTTTATGTGAGGTATTCATACATTAGCTGTATTTTATATGTCAGCCTAGTTTTCACAGGTGTTACAAAAATAAGAATACGCATTTATGTTCAGCCTGTACTCTTGTAAGTTATTCTGGAGATTGTTGTCTAGTTTCTGTTCAATACTCAAGGTAATTCAAAAGTAAATACATTAACTTTTTGAGTAGCATGAGGAATACAAAGGTTTAGATGAGATTCTGCTGTGCAAAAAAGAATATTTTCAAAAATTTTTGGCCACTATGGAAAGCAACAGTTTCTATACCAGAGATAAAAAAGCAGCAGTCTAAACTCTACATTACTACATGACCAAGAGAAAAAAAACAAAGCTGAGTGGAATTTGCCACCACGTATACATATGGATTTAAGTAAGTTTGTGGTCATACTTAACGTTTGCCTTAGTAAAGTGCAACATTTTTTTAGGCCAATAATTGATGTCAAGATTATGTCTCAGTGCTTATTCTAGCCACTTGGACTAGTAATGATGCTGGGAGTGTGGGCATGTGGCCACACCAAAAGCTGTGAGATGCAAATATTTATAAAGAGGGTAAATGGAAGATATTAAAGATGCTGAATGTTAGGTACAATGAGATTACACATTTAAGCAGATTTCCACAGATGACTAACAAGGAAGGTATAGAGTGCAATTTTCTCACAACAGTATGAATCTGTTAGTCTGTATGTCATAAAAGGTAGTAAAAGTTAGCTGTTAACCCATTTAAAATAAAATAGACTGAAGCTAGAGTGCAAATGAGTAACACATGACCCACCATTACTTATGGCATGCCTATGTGAGATTAAAATGAACACTAGTTATGGGTTATGATTGCTGAAAGAACCTTAACAAAGACACTTCACACAGGAATAAGCAGGGGTTTGTATCATCTTTAAATCTTTCTCTTGGAAATGGGATACAAGTCTGAGAGACATATGATATTTGTAAATACACTCCAGAATATTTACCAAAAGCGTGGTTAATATCCAGATAATCTATTTAACAGCTGTACATATTAAAATAGCTTTTTTAAAAATTGATCAGTTTCAGGAAAATAATGTGAACTGTGACTGCCAAACACACTGCTGGTGATGAAACCTTGTAGAAAATAAGTAAAAGTATTAATAGACAATCACAAAGACAGTATTTTTCCTGTTTCTTTTGGGAATTCTCAATATTTTACCGGTTTTTTATAAAGGAAAGAAAAGCTTCTTGTTAAGGAATAAAGAACAAAGATCATCCTCTAAGTGTTGAAGAACAAAAAACTTCAAAAGATATATACAAAGGACACTTATTTAAAGGTGTAAAATTTCAAGGTCCGAGACAGTAATGTGCTCACGCTAGACACAAGCACTCAAATATTGACTAGATAAAGAAAAGAGACTGTCTTTGAAATCTATGAAGAATTAACTTGTCATGAAGTAGACAATAAACACTATTTTACCAGAGATAGATCTCAGAAGGAAATAAACTTTTATAAATGCATAGATCCAAATATCACAGTGTGAATATAAAGCTAAACCAAGAACTGTACGTGAAGAGTTATTGGTAGTTAACTGTCAAGAAGAGAGCACTTTACAGATGTACTATGTAATATTGGGAATATCTGCATAATTGAATCAAAGGTATATGTAATACATTTGTAGATTGCACTAGGGTGGCAAGGGTTACTAACATATTTTAAGATGATAAAGTTTAAAAACATCTTGACAAACTGGAGGCATAATCTGAAAAATATGTTCGTTTTCAATAAAAGCAAATGCAAGATGTTATAGACAGGCAGGAAAAAAATAGAAAAGAAAAAACCCAGCTATATAACCTGGGAAACAATGGGTAGACAAAATATTCAGCAGGAAAAATTAGAGTTTTTTTATAAATAATAATTAATTTTAAAAAAGCAGTCTTTTCCATTTGCATAAAAGGGCAATCCTGACTTGTGCTTTATAAATAGTAGAAAAACATCTAGATTACATGAAATAATATTTTTTTCTGTTCTGTTATGTAAAGTTTTAGGTCGATTGAACTGTATTTCCAGAAGAAATTAACGGCTTATATAAAGTCCAGAAAACAGAACTTAAAAATAGCAGATGTGTAGAAAATATAGTCTATGAGGAAATATATAATAAATAGAAACTGGTACATATAAAGAGGAGGAAATCAAAGGGCCACACTATAAACATTATCAAAATCATCAACAATCTCTGTGAAGGGAAAAGAAACACTATTCTCCAAGTAAGTAAGGTAAAAGGTCACAGGCTTGTACTACAGGCAGGGTACATTTACCATGGTAAACACCATGATAAATTAGAAGATTACAAAGACCTTACAGAAAGTTTAGAGAAGGACAGCTGGTTTTCTCTTGAGACCTGGGCTGGCTGGATGGTTTCACAAGGTACCCCCAGCCCTATGACAAGGCATGGAAAAAAAAAAGAAAAAGAAAAAATAGGAAGTAATTGATTATTACTTTAACTTTCATGTGTCAGCTTCACTAGAATATTCTATAATTTATTATGACATCAAACTTTTCTTAATCACGATTTATCTAATAACAGTTCTCATTAAGCTGTCTGCAGTGATCTGCTAGTTAAGTCATGTTACTTTCCACAATCCCATGGAAACCATAAACCAATAACTTGGTTGAAAACGGCCTATATAAGAATACAAACTCAGATTTCAGCCTTTAATTAGTATCATGAAAATCCAGGAGCACATCAATGAAACTTGGGTGACCATCTGCTGAGATTTTGGTGAAAAAGGGAAGAGAGGAAACTGTATGCTTGCCTTATTAGAAACTGATGTCAGTCATCAATACTTGCAGATAAATATGGTAATAATAAAAGCCCATATTAAGGTGAGTTCATAGAAACTCATATTCATATTTGTATTGGTAAAGAAGGTTTTTAAACATACTGTGCTATCATAAAAATACTTCTATAATCCTAGAAGAACATTATTTCAGTTTGATTCAAATCATAATCCTTTTTCATTGCTCCATATTGGACAAGGTGATTGCTTGTCCAGAGGCAGTTATGAGGATGTCATATAAAAGAGAATTCTGATGCAAATATTTGAAAATTAAAATATAATGACAAAAGCATATGGAACAAATACCTTATATGGAACAAATACCTTATAGCCTCTGATACATAAGCACACCCATCTCTTTATTACTGACGTATACTACAGCTAAAATGTATTATGAAAATTGAAATCTTCCCCAACAACCATCAGTCTCCAGAACCCTTTTTCCCCATAGTCTTCCAAGAATGTCAAAACTAATAGGTAAAAAGCAGCATGAAGCCTTATCTCCATGGCCTGAGTGTTCCTGCATTAACAAATATGTTGACCCGTACTGTTTGGATATAGTACAACAGCTGTGGTTAGACCACAAAAGATCTCCAGATGGACACCACCTCAGCACTTTGACACTTCTCCATCCTCAATCTATCCAGATTTCCCAAGCTGCCTGTACTCACTCATAATTTTCTCCAGAAAACTCCAAGTTCTTGATTATTGTTAAGGAAAGTTTCCTGTCTGACCATCCAGGAACCACTCTGGCAGTCACACTCATACTACTTGAGCTGGGACCAAGGGCTTTCTGCAGCTACAGCCCCCACATTCACATAGTCAGACCAACCCTAAGTTTCCCATGGCAGAGGCTGAGACTTCTCCACCCCTAAAACAATTTCATCTTGCTGCAATAACAGAGTAACAGCTCGAGCTGGTGCTTTCCAGAAGGGACCTTGAACAAAGGAATCCCTGGGGGTTTATATCTCTGCAGTCTAAGCACAAAAGAGTCCGGGGGTCATTGGCTTCTGCCATGTCGCTGAATGAACCTGGGTGTTGCCACAGGTCCCTCAGCCTTTTGCTGTGTTAAAGATATGAGGCCTCTTGCCTTGGGCTCCCACCATTTCCCCCATCCGGATATCAATCTGCAGCTGCACATTGAACTACCTGCACTAAATATTTTCCTCAGCATTGTGAACAAGCTTTCTCAACATTGTCCTACAGCATAGGAGGATATAATTGTCCTACATCGGCTGGATATGAAGTTGACTTTGATTAAACTATATCCTGAAGGAAATGAAAATGCTTTGGCTTACAAACAATCCTTCTATGTGTTTATATTTTTAGGCAGGTTTATAATGCCTAATGAAATTACATCCAAATCTATACTCTTTAACATTTACTAGCATTTAATAAAAGTATGAAATGCTATCTTTTCATGTCAGAAGACTTCACCGGAGTGTATTAAAGCATAAGATGGATTCATAATGTTCCTGCCCACATTATGCACTGAAGTCACTAGAATTTCAGCCATTATTCAGTCAAAACAGATTTACAATAATTGTTGAAGAAAAGTGTTTATTTTGATAGACTGTCAATTGCAAGAAATAAATTTCGGGTCAAATAGATCAGGTATTAAATGAATAATGCATATGGACATATAGATTTTTAATTGTTGTGTTGTATTTTTCCAGCATCATTACTTTTTACCAAAATAAATTTATGCTTCAATAATTAGAAATATAACATGGATATTTACACATTATTTGATAATATGCTGATAGCACACCATTCAAAAGTGGCAAAATACAATGAAACATATACTTTCAATTTTAAGGTGTTGTTAAAAACCCAAAAAACATGATTAGACTACTCCATTTGTACCACAGGAGCATTAGCTAAACAGCACTATCATTCTCAGTAGAATTTTATATTCAAAACAAAGAATAAAGAAAATTATGGAGAAAAAAAAGTGGCAAATTGGAAATAGAACCAGACACTCTGTTTTACAGGCGGTTGATGATCGCTTTTCTATTTTATGTGTCAGGTTTAAATTTCCCTGTGGCAGCAATTTAAATCTTTTCTTCTTTCCTGAGGCTGCTTAAAAATTTAATTTAGCTCAGGCATGGTGTCTACATTTTATAATAAGAATATAGAAAACTCTTGTAATTTGGGGGATGACCCTTTTAACAGATTAGAGAAATTTAAACATAATTAATCAGCTTTATTCATAGAGTTACATGGGCTTTCCACAATTTACTCATGTAAATTTCTTTGCTTGAGTTACAGTAGACTACATTAGAGAAGGGTATTTGAAGGCAGATATTCACAAGTCACACATTCATGTAGTGCATATACAGTGGAGTAATTTGCATGCACATCCACACACACACAGATACACATCCATAAATCCAATAAATCTACATCTCTTCAGAAGTTTCACCAGTCATTCTCAACTCACATTAACTCCTTCACACTCAAATTCCTGTATTATTTTTTCAGTATTCTTGTTAAGGTCAGAAATCTCCACATGGTATAATCCTTCCATCCTTCTCTCCAAGTTAGAATTTGAGTACTCAATATGAAATGGTTCTAAGATCAGATATAAGGATCATGGTTGCTTGTTAGTGTTGCTGAGTGTTAAAATACAGTACGAAATTTTAAAATAGTAAAATCACCATAAAATCCATAATTACATGATTTGTTCTTTTCTTTGAAAGTTGAGCTGAAAAAAGTTCTAAATTGCTTTAAATGGTTTTATAAATGAGAGAGCCCAACACAGCAGACTTAAAGACTGCATTTCTCAGGACTCGTATCTTATCAGCAGATAAATTTTGGAAAGGATAAGGATCTTAATCCATTTCTGGCATATCTGCAAATCTCTGGATGATTTTTGAATGTTCTTGGGAATTTGGGGAGTTCCCAGTTCACTGGAAGCTGGCTAGTATTGTCCTGATATTCAAAAAGGGCAAGAAGGAAGACCCTGAAAACTACAGGCCTGTCAGTCTCACCTCAATGTCTGTTAAGAATATGGAGATTATTCAAAGAGGTCTTGAGAAATACCTATGAGACAGTGCTGTCATTGGACACAGATTTGTGAGAGGAAAGTCCTGCTTATCAAACCTGATTTCCTCTTATGACAAGGTAACCCAACTAACTGATCAAAGGAAGCCAGTTGGTGTAATGTTTTTGGATTTCAGTCAAGCTTTTGATACTGTCTCTCATAGTATCCTTATGGATAAAATGTGCAGCACACAGCTGGATAAACACATCATGGAATGGGTGAGAAACTGGCTCAGAGGTTTGGAACAAAGGGTGATAGTAAATAGGGTGACATCAGACTGGTGACCTGTCAGGGCTCTGTCTTTGGCCCAGTGATTTTCAGCGTCTTCATAAATGACATGGATACAGAACTGGAAGGGATATTAAGCAAATGCATAAAACCATGAGGAGCTGCTGACTCCCTCAAAGGCAGGGAGGACCCGCAGAGAGACCTCAGCAAATTAGAGTGCTGGGCAATCACCAACAATATGAAGTTCAACAAGGGAAAGTGCTGGATTCTGCACCTGGGATGGGGACAGTCTGAGGAATGAGAGGCTGGAAAGCAGAACTGTGGAAAGGGTTTTGGGGATCCTAATTGATGGCAAGTTGCTTATGAGTCAGCAGTGCCCTGGCAGCCAGGAGGGCCACCCACATGCAGGGGTGCATCAGGCCCAGCAACACCGGCTGGGCTAGAGAGGGGATTGTCCTGCTCTGCTCTGCTCTGCACTGGGGCAGCCTCAACTCAAGTGATGGGGGCAGTTTCAGGCACTGCAATCTTAAAAAAGATATCAAGCTATTAGAGAGTGTCCAAAGAAAGGCCATGAGGATGGTGAAGGGCCTTGAGAGGAAAGTGTATGAGGAGTAGCTGAGGTGACTTGGTCTGTTCAGCCTGGAGGAGACTGAGGGGAGGTCTCATAGCAGTCTGGAACTTGAGAGGGGAAGAGGAGGGGCAGACACTGATCTCTTCTCTGTGGTGACCAGGACGTGAGGGAATGGCCTGACGTTGTGTTCAGGGGAGGTTAAATTTGGATATTAGGAATAAGTTTTTCACCCAGAATCTGGTTGTGCACTGGAACAGGCTCCCCAGGAAGCGGTCACAGCACCAAGCCTGACAGAGTTCAAGAACTGTTTGGGCAACACTCTCAGGCACTGGTGTGATTCTTGGGCTGTCCTATGCAGGGTCAGGAGCTGGACTCCGTGGTTCTTTTGGGTCCCTTCCAATTTAGAATATTCTGTGATTCTGGAATGTAAAGTACACAGATGTATTATGGCTAATCCCTTCATTTTGGGATTATGAGATTCCAAAATATTCAGGAGAAATTATCTCATCTGGGAAAGAAAGTCTTTGAAGAATACATTTTTTAGAACTTCTATTATATGTATTGTTTATTTACCATGTTACACAATGACTTCAAGAATTTGAAACAAAAGAAAACCTGTCAATAATATTTATGAGCAGAGTTAATCTCAACATTCATTTACCCTTTTCTTATTCTTTGAGCTGGACCCATTTTTGCAAAGCCAAGCAGCTACTAGTTGACTTTAATTAAAGATTTAAGAGTTCTATACATTTCAGGGTTCATAGGTTTCTGACTCTTGTATTATAGTTGCTTTGATTGGAATGTTCATCATATTAAAAGTCAGGACTGGTGTCTGAACTCTTCAGGTCATGACCAAGAAGAGGTTCATAATGGTAGTGAATGCCATCATAATGCCTGAATTTCGATACATGCTGTGAAGATACATGTATAAGGGCAAAAAAAATCTCTTAGAAACAACTATCTCTTAGAAAAAAATCAAAACCAGATTGTAATTTTCAAATACTCATTATTGATAAAATTATTAAGTACAATCATTTTAATAAAAAAACTGGAAAATATCTTAAAATTTTAGAGATTGAAGAATGGTTCTTATTTACACTAAGGTGAATTCCTGATGTTTTAGCTATGCATAATGACCTTTCAAAGTGAAAACAGATACACCTATACATGCCTCTTGTGATAATAACTAATAATTAGTAAGGTGTTGATTTGTACCGGTGTATACAAAGATAAAGCCTGAAGTGTTTTTGAGTCCAGGTTTACACCACCTGATGCTGAAAGAAATCTTTTCAAGGATGGCATGGGATGTTTCATCAGGATATCTATGAGACCCTAGTTAAAGAATGAAGACCTAATTGCTGAAAGATGAAAACACACTGTAAGGACTTCTTGGAACCGCAGAACAAATCAAGATACAGAAAACATTTCAAGTGGACAAGTTTCTTCCTGTTACAGAAAGTAATATATTCTACATCATAACCTCAATGCAGCCACACTGACAACTTGATGGTATATTGCACAGATATCCACAAGATGTGCAAGTCTAACAGCATTTAATTCAGCCATGCCAGGGAAGTTCCTGCCTGTGAAAGAACAGACTTTGTGGAGCACATTGCCAAATCAGGCTCTGTATTGTTCACACTTTGCAGTGTCTGAGAATCTTACAAGATCTTTTGCCAGCAGCTCTCCATGAACATTGAGTTTCCTTGAAAGCTCTTTTGGCACCTAAGTCACATCTTCCTCTTCTTCAGTCTCAGTTTCGTCACCCCATTAGCTGTATTGGTCATTGATTTTTTCTGTAATAAACTGTAGAGCAGTTTTGGGATTATTGTGGTGTAATCCAGTTCAAAAAATGAACAGATTGAAGACAGAATCCCACACATATGTTGCATAGCACAGTCTTCTGACTCAGCACAGCAGGAGTTAGCTGATAAAATATAGAAATGACAATTTTCTTACATTGTCTAGATAGCCAAGAGAGGATAAAATGAAGCCATAGTTCCAAAATCTTCCAAATTTCCTGTGCAACAAATTCCTACTTATGTCCTAAAATGCAGCTCAATTTTGAGAGCCATGCTTTCACAAAAACTAGTGCAGTTTCTAGCTATTAAGTGAAAGCAGCCTAAAAGCCTTTTGCCAGAAATGGACTTTTCTCAAAATGTTTTCAAACAGACCAGGCATCTTCATATTTTGTAATTTCTCCAAGTACTTTAAAAAGTATTTTTAAAAAGTAAATTTTGTTCCAAAAATTTACAAATGTACTCACATACCAGGCATTTAAAAAAACAGTCTGACTAAATATAATCATACCATAAGTATTATCAGATTTCCAGCTCCAGAGATTAAGTGTGCTATTTCTTCTTCTATTCACCTTTTCCTGTCCTGTACACATTCACCATTCCCTTTCTGTTTGACTGAAGGGAGACTGATCTGGTTCTGAGAGGAAAATCAACCATTACAGAATCTATCTAGACACATTTGTATTGCAATAATTTATCCATTAGTTTCTTAGGATAAACAGTGTTGGAGAAAAAAAAACTTTAGATTTGATATTATTCACAAAAGTTACATCAGATTAGCTTTAAAAATGAAATAAAATCCATTCATAATTGTGGACTGGTTTTAGTGCACTGATAATTTCTACAATATAATAAGTTCGTGATTTATTTTCAACTCAGGATCAAGAAATCTATTTTGCCTAACTATCAAATTAATTTCTAAACTCTGGCCTGCGTTGAAATTCATTGTGCAATTCATTTTGAAAAGGTGAGTGAAAACAAGAAAATAAAACACAATGCAGAAAAGAAGATAAAATTATGCTAGAACATAGTTTTAAAATCTGTTTAGACTCCAGGAAATTCATGCTGTGTAGACAACTAAATGACCTTATCCTACAAATCTGAAGATAAAATGAAGCACAGCTGATGACTGCCACGACCATGCTTTCAGTGAGACAAATTCCTGTAAGACCTTCAAGTGAGAAGGTTTTGGTATAGCAGCAATCATGAAATGTGTATAGGAACAAAACTATTGACAATAGATATTTTCTTGGACAAACTCTAACCATTAAAGCTGGAATAATGATCAGTAAATTAAAGTAAATGTAAAAATCTTTTCCAGCAAAGGGATATTTTTCAAACCCATTTTTAAAAACCTGGATGTTATTTATGACTGAAAGGTAAATACTTGGTTCACTTTGGATGAACAGATTTCAGTGCAAAAGCAATTTCATCTTCATACTGATAGTGAAACTAGGTAAATACAAGCCTGGTAACAGCCAAACAGCTGCTCCTTTGTGCTCCACCATCACTACTTATACATTCTCATATTTTTAAGAGAAATTTTGAGCCCTTTTGGACCTAGAAGCATCTGAGTAAGTACTAGGTTCATGTACTTAACATTTCATATTAAAACTTAATTTTTGTCAGATCATTGTTGATGATTGGAACATGATCATTATTAACTTTATTCTTGGAAATATTAAAATGTGTAAAAAGAGACTGAACCTCACCTTTCCCTCTCTACTCTGCACTGTTGTGGCCTCACCTTAAACATTGTGTGCAGGTTTAGGCAACAAAATATTAGAAGACACAAAGCTTTTAGAGAGTGTCCAAAGGAGGGAAAGATGGTGAAAGCTCTTGAGGGGAATCTGTTGGAGGAACCTTTGCTTTCCCTGGTAATTCGGATCTGTTCCTCCTTGTAGGCCCTCTGTGATGCTCCGTAGACATTAAGGAAATGGACAGGCATTCTTTTTTCACAGGAATAACTTGAAGAGCAAGAGAGAAATTGCAATTTATTGTTATTATTCAGGAGAAATTGGAGATTTTATTGGAGAAACATATGCTTTGGGCTGTAAATATGAAAGAATTCAAAGTTGCCATTTACTGGCTTAGCTAATAGACAAAGACACATCTATGCTTAGCATTTAAATGAATAATTATGTTATGTACATTTTTGTAATAGGTGACAAAACACCATAAGTTACTCACTGAGGAATTTTCTTCTAAAGCTTAGCCATATCTTAATAGAATATTCTATTAATAAATATTAATATATTCTATTATTATATTTAAAATATACATTAATGTGCTCTATTAATTGAAGTATACCTCCTTCATGGAAGTATTTCTCTTATCTCACTGACTTCATGATGTTGGAAATCAACAACCATATATAAAAAAGCCAAAATAAAATTGAAAAACAATGAAGGTATAAAGGAACCTTGGCCTATTGAAACTTCATGAATATGACAAAACAATTAGCAATGATACTGAGACAGAATGGAATCTTCTAGAACTTTATTTTTGTTGTGTCACGAAAACTAAGACAGATGACATCCTGTCTTCTTTTTCAGATTTTTATGAAACCCTACACAAACATACTGATAATAAATCAGAGTACAGATGATGTCAGATGTAGAAATATTCCATTAGGTGACATTGTCCCTTCTATGGACAACACAAAGCTATTTCCCAGCAAGAAAATTTTTCTCTAGATCATTTTTCAAAGGCTCAGACTATGGGGCTTCCATCACTTCTCTCAAGAGACTATTCCACAATTCTAATACATCTCACTATTAGATACATTTTCCTGGTAATAAGACTAAATTTTCCTTTGCTCAATTTCATCCCTGAAAAATGCATCCCTTGGTTGCAGTATGAAACACTCGCTGGTTCAAAGCTAACCATGTGTCTTTTTGCTTCCATGTAGCAGCATTACCTAGAGTGATCTGGTTTTATTCACTTTATTTTTAAAGATTTTATATGCTATAAAAGTCACCATTTTAGTACATAAAACACGATTTTTTCCCATTCTTATTTTTTTACATGTGGGAATTCCACTTCTCCATTTTCCAGACTCTAGAAAACTGCACCTTTATGCATTGTTAATGGCATGGCTCTGTCCGCCTGGATTTTCAAAAGCAGTTCACCATATACAGAAGAGTTTAAAAAACTTTCATTCTCTGTGAGTGAGTAGTTTGACTTCTTTAAACACATAATTTCATGGCCTACTTTCTTATACCAAATGGACTCAGACATATCTAGTACATACAGGTGCATTCAAGAGGAGCTTCTTCATTTAAATGTTAAATATTTAAATACTACATTTACCCTGTGTAAATTCATTTCCTTGATAAAAAAAAAAATTAAAAACAAGGAGAAAAGGGAGAAAAACATTCAGATATTATTTCTTAATGTTGAGCAAAATGTTACATCTCAGTTTTTCTTATTTTCATTTTACTACTGTATTATTGCATGATTACCCCTGTAGTGCCACACGTATCACGATTCTGCCCCTGACAATATCAGCAGTGTTGTAGTACATCAACCCAACAGCCTGCATGCAAACTAGGAACTAGACAGAATTTTTCCTATTTTGAGGAGGTTTCTGGACAGCAGTGTGCTCACAACTGGTGTTTCATTGGGTATTTGCTACAGTCCATGCCTATACGTGTATAAATCATATCCATCTCCAAAGTGCTTCTTGCCTCATTGTTTAATATTATTCAAGGTGTAGCGTCTTTGGTCCCTCAAATATTTAGAAACATGGAAAGATTGGTGAGACGTAGATTTCATAAAAAATTACAGGATGTGACTTTGGCTCAGTAGAAAGTGAAATCCAGTGTTCACTGCCGAGAAATTCAGCATGAAAGAGTGCAAAATGAAATGCCATATGGGTGACAAACCCCAGAAGTTGATAAACAGGTATATGTATCAACAAGGCGCACAGGTTCAGATACTGGAGCAGCATTTGCCTAAGAGAACACTTTCCTAGTTTGACTCAAGTTTTCTTTAAAATCAGGGTCAAGTGAACTTGTTTTACTAAAACGAGAACTGACCTGAACCTTCACCAGACATGAACTACTTTGTAAATATTTCAGAGGGGCATGAAAAATGTAAAATTCTGCAGAAATGCTTAAGCATGTATTGCTTGATTCTGCCATCATTGCTCACATCAAATAGTCTCTTATTCTTTGAGTAGTCCCACAAAACATATGTATTTACCCAGGGAATAAGATAGCTGCACAATATAATGGTACAGAACAGCACTGTTTTTGCCTACTCCTTTCCTTAGCAGTT
Source organism: Eopsaltria australis (assembly GCA_034509425.1). Classification (NCBI taxonomy): domain Eukaryota; kingdom Metazoa; phylum Chordata; class Aves; order Passeriformes; family Petroicidae; genus Eopsaltria; species Eopsaltria australis. The sequence goes on along the minus strand of JAVTVJ010000872.1, from coordinate 464,579 downwards.
AGTGAGGAAGATGTCTCACATACCAGACCTGACAGTAATGTACAATAAAATGCCTAGAGAGAGGTAGATACCTCTATGTTTAAAGCAATTTCTGAACCAGACCCTTTTCTAATCTCTGCTTTAAGTACAGTACTTAGTAACAATCTGAATATATTTTTTCTTGTTAAAATCTTCTTTTGACATTGCATCTGTCATGCAGCCAAAATGTCTGACCCAGATGTAAGGAGTGAGCCCAGCAGATTATTTGTCAAACAAATTCTGGAACCTGATATTTGGGTCTTTTAATTTAATTGGTATGCAAATCAAGAAACAAGACAGCATTTGTGTTTGATACAGTTGTCACTTCTAATTCTGGTAACATTCGTTATCATGCTTACAGATTTTTTTTTCCTACATCCAACATCTGCCAATACTACCTAAACCGCAGGAAGTTGACAAACCTGTGCAAACTTCTTCTCAGGCTTCCTCTCGCTTTTTGTTATCTGTTCCATGCACACTAATTTTGTGCATCTGAGGCCTCTGCTCGCCAGAATTATGCCTGCTTCCTAACACCTCTGCCTCCAGAGCTTTGGATTTGAAATTGAATAGACACAGAGCCAATTTATCATAGGATGACATGTGTCATGTTCATGGTATAACCAGAGGGACCTACTGTATGCACTGTATTTATCCTTTTGTTGTCAACACGGACAAAGACAATACCAGCAATAGACAGATATTAAATTTTTAAAATACAATGCATATACTTAACTGTTGTTCTGTTAGAATTGGAATTTTTAAATGTAGCACTAGCTCATTTTGTTTAACACCAGATTTCCTTTGTCAGATAATCATCTGTCATTCAGGCATGCAGTATATTAAAATATGTGAGCACCAAATACCAATGTATTAGCAGAAAGTCTTCAAAAAAGAATTATATGCATACAAACCATTACAAGCATACATTTTCTGCAAGTAAGAAATCATAATCAGATTTAATGACAGCTAACACATATTTATACATACTAATGTTGTTTTAACTACAGATACTTAATGATGCATAATGCGTTTGCAAAATAGACGTATAAATATGTGTATATATATGTGTGTATATATATGTATGTGCTTTTATGTGTTTGCATATATAAATATGTATATATAACATATAGTATGTTACAGATTAAGATGAAGACAAAATTAGTAGCTTAACTAGAAATGAGCAGAACAAAAAAAAAAAAATCTCAAAATATCGACAGGAGATTGTTACCAGAAAAGTATGTCCAGAGATTTTATTCCCAGAGAGTAAAAGTAAGAAGGTTGATGAAATTTGCTTTTCATCTCCTGACTCTGAACAACCCCAAGGACAGAAACATCCCAAGAGCCTTTCAGCTGATTTCAGGTATGTTCTCCAATGCCTTATTTACCTGCTGTTTTTTTTTTTCTGAGGAAAGTCACAAAGCAGGGATGAGTCTACTCTTTCATTGCAATGATAATCTTGAACATGTCTTCATTTTAAATAGCATTATTCCTACAAAATCCTCTTAGTTAAATCTACTGGTTGTTCTACAGTAATAGCGAGGTGAGTTTGTTGAACTATTGGCAGAGAGCTATTCAAGGGACAGAAATTCAGGGTTTTACTTCAGGAACAGGTAGGGATCAAGCAGAAACTGTCCCAACAACCTGAAAAAAAAGGAGATAAGACCCATTTCTATTGATATATTGCTCATTTAGGAAAACGGATTGTTTTTTTTTTTTACTTGTATTCAAATATGTTTCATATTATAGCATACATATGAGCTGAATATTCTGAATTCATAGGTGATCAGAAATCATCAAGGTTATAATCTATTACTTCTCCCTATTGGATGAATGAGTCTGTTTAAAAAGGGGATTGGCACATAGTATGCAGAGAATAATGGCCAGAAAACACATATTTCACACTACAGAAATTATGGTATGCAACTATTGGAAAATTACAAAAAAATCGGTTTTGGACATTTTCATAGAGTGCAAATGATTGCATAGTAGAAAAAATTCTGCATTTTTATTTGTACATATGATATGATTTGCACTATTACACTATTAATAAAAAATGAAGGGATGTGAAAAAGGAGGGAATCTTGCTCCATACGCATGCACTTTTGAGAAATAATCTAGTACCACTCTTGTCCCATTCAGCAGACTGTGGGTTTCCATTTTTTTATTTGCCAGTATAAGAAGCATCCAATTTTACTCTTGAGGGACAGTAAAGAGTAAGTTGAAGTATTTAAAAATTCAAGGTATATTCAGATTGTCATTTAGACAAAGGATGAAGGGCTTTGATCTTGTTTGATATCATTCAATTCATCTGCTCCTGGTAATTTAAAACCATATTAGAAAAAAGATAAGGTGGAGGGGTGAAAGAATGAAACAAAAAATTGTTGAAAACAGAAAAACATTAACATGAAATAAACCAAGTAATCTCCATTCTTCATAATAGCCCCTCTTCTGTAGAAATAAAAAGAAATAGAAAGTTCAGCACTACATTATTGCAGTAAGTTAGCATAAAAGACAACCAGAACTAGGCATATTATGCATTTTGTTTTGTTTTATTTTTAAACAATTGGAGGGAGAAAAAGCTTGGATTTAGCAAGGAATTTGCAACTGAAAATTTTCTGACAGTACTGCCTCTGCCCATCTGTGCAAAGATTTTTAGTAACGCAAACATAGCAGTGATGAAGAGCATAACATGAAATACCATATATTCGGCTCATTTCAAGATACCAGCCAGAGAGCATGGCTCAAAAAGCATGGAATGACTGTGCAAGTTCTTCAGCATAAATATTTCAGTGGGTAGCTAGTAAGTGGCAAAATAATCAAAAGTCAATTCTCACAATCACATACTTAAAATTTTAAGGGAAAGTTTCATTTTCACTATAGGACAGGAAAAAGGAATAACAGTGAATGAGCTTGGGGAAGCTTTTCCTATTCACCCCATGTAATCTTTCTCCTTAATCTTTTCCCAACTCCACAAGTGTACTTTTCAATTATAAGAAATACCTTGGAACAGCTTTATGTTGTTTATATTTTATGCACAAGAAGATACTGATTTTATAGGATTAGTCATTGGAGCAATGAGAATGAGATAGAAAAGAAAAATATTATCAGGTAGAAGTAGGCCAAAATGTCTACAAAGTAGAATGTCTTTATCTGTCTTGTAAAAGCAATATAATTTGGTCCTACTTTACAGAGAATATGGAAAAACAGAAAAAGATTATTTATGTGAATGGTTTATAGCTCTAATGTTTCAAAACACCTTGTGCCTGCTATAGCTATCTCTCAAGACATTGATCAAGGCTATATCCTAAACAGAGTCTTATAAGTTACTAAAGTACAAGTTTTTGCTGGTTCTGGTGTTCTCTCCTATACATATGGGGGAAAAAAAGGGAAAAAAGGAAAAAAGTAAAGCATATAATACTTCAACTTCAGTTACAAACAGCTATAGACAACAGCACATTTGTTTCACTGCTCATGGATAACAGGAAATGTATTTCCCATTACGTAAGTTATACAATGTTAAGCAGTAGATTTTTCTTTTCAAGCAGGTATAACAGACCAGGTGTAAAGGTATGTGAGGACCAAATCTGATTTAAATTTTTGAGCTGTTCCAATGCTGCTGATAGGCAGGAGCACTAGGAAAAGAAACTGGAGTCTGCATAGCCCTCCAGCCTAGGCAGCAGTTATATAAGTGAGGTCTAAATGGGAATGACATTAAAGTGTAAGCTAAACACAGCAGAAGACAAAACATAGAAAGGGGAAGAAAATATAGGTTCTTTGATGTGTAAAAACTACTTCTCACTAGAACTTTCTCTTGAATTTTTTCTCAAAAATGAGAAATTCTATTATTATCTGCTATCTCAGATATGTATGTGCTCTACAGATTTGAAAATGTCATGTTTATTAAAGAAAAAAAAAAAAGAAAGAAAATGTGTGACAAAAAGCAGGAAAAAACATGGTTGAATCATTAAGGGAGAAAGCGTCCAGCTTGCCTTTAAGTATAACCAAATTGCTGCTGAATCACCAAATTAGATGGCAGTTCTCGCTGTATAGGAAAGCTGTAAGGTCATTATTTCAGACTGATGAGAAAATACTGCTTACAGACTGTTTAGGTTTTTTGTCTTTCTCAGATTATTTTCTTTAATAGACAAATCAGTATAAAATTATCCTATTGGGGTACGCAAAAAAAAAAAGGGATAAATCCGATTAATTTAAGCAACAGAATTCACTATTAACACTAGACAGGATTCTCAGTGCCACAGTTCCAGCTCTGCACAGTAGGTATTTAATTTTGTGCAGTGCTGAGAGTCATTCATAGTAACCTTGCTTGAAATTTTCTTAGGAGTCCTTTTTGAAATCCATATGTTTCATCATACAGTGAGTGAAAAAACCCATCAGGCACAACCTTAGTCCATAAGGGCATTGATACTTCCCCCTCCCATAAAAGCCCTGGATCCCATTATTTGCAGAATGTTGGCCTACATCCAAACACTGCAAAAGGGTGCAAAATGCAGCAATTAAATAAAAATTTCCTATCTCTGTGCTATTCAGCCTAAACTTGTCCTCAAAACACCAAGAGAAATCTGAAACAACTCACTGAATGTTTCCTCTTAATATACAGAAAGAAAGTGGGGAGGAGAGGTTCTGGAAACATTTATGTGCAGTTTAAATAGACTGGCTCTTCTCCCTAATGGCCTGTTCCGTCCAGCTGTGAGTTCAAAACAGTGGAGAAAATGAAAGAGGCCTCTTACCAGCTCTTTCTTACGTGTTGCTCTCCATCCACATTTGGTGGTATGCAGGATGAGTGTTATACTTGTGTTTCAATGACTATGCTTCTGAGGACTTCTATTACAATGTCTGCTGCAGCTTAACATCTGCCCATGTCCCCGTAGTGCCACTGTTTTGAGGAAGAAGGAAAGAGGAAAGACTGAAGATTAGGACAGACACTAGTGGAGTGCTCTCAGTATTGCACATAGAATAACAAAGCAAAACCAGACAGTGATGACTGGAGATATGGAAGAAAGAACACACAATCATTTCAATGTTTCTACTTCTTCTGGCAAGGTATAAGAAGGAAGTACCAAATAAAGAAGAGCTGCATAGATGTGAAGTGGTCTTTTTTCCTGAATTTTTACACCTCTCTGCCTTAAGGGTCTGCTATTGTCTTCAGATCTAACACGTACCTGTGATACCAGTCTTCCTCAGTGAAGGGCTTGGACCTCACAAAGGAAGGCAGCTCACAGGCTTCCTGGGGCAGGGGAGGTCTCCTGTGTTTCTAGAAGGCCGTACCTATACAGTAGTGTCATGTATCAGCAGTCACTCCAGGATCATAACAGGACATTGAATAGGACCGAAGGTCCTCACCACTACTTCTATGAGGCTGAAGCAGTATAGGGATGGTGTCAGTCAGCACAACTGCCTGCAGCAAAAAGATCATCCCCAGCATGTTCTAAATGCTTTGACTTCTCTAGTCAACAGAGATGGTGAAAAGATGAATTTTAATTACAGTCTGATATGGAGTCAAAGGCCTCTCCAGTGCAAACCCTCCAGTAATGTAATGGAAGGTGAGAAGCAGGACATGCTTTGCAGTCTTCTACCAGAGGTCCTTTTCAGGACCATGTCAGTTGAGTCGTGTTGCCTGTTTTGTTCACTAGAATTTATATTTTCAGGGCTATCTTTACAATAAAAGGAAGTAAAAAAATTTAAAAAATTTAAAAAAATTGTTTAAAACAGAAGGGGAAAAGGAAAAAACTGAAACAGTTGAAAGCTGTTACTAGAGGGTTAAAGGTTAGCTTTGTTAACAATGATCTTGTCAGCAACCCTTCAAGCACTCTGGTGTTCATCAGCCTTAGAGGACACAGGGATGGAACCTGTGATGAAGATTGTTAATAAGTAAATATTCCTTTGTTAATGTTTGATTGAGCTATTTACAAATGCATCTGGTAGCACCTATCAGCTACATCTATTTTGTACAGCAATAAGGTTTTCACATTATTACTTTGGCTAAGAAGGAGGTCTTAGCCAAAGACCAAATCTACCCATTTATGTAGCTGGTCATTGTTAATAAACTGAGTAATCATGGGAATCCTCATATATCACTTACCACACAACTCACAGTGAATCTGACAACTATCTAATCATTGAAAGAGGACAAAAAGTAAGCAAAATTAAAGAAAAAGGGAGAAAAAAGTCTGTTGAAGAATTTGAGAAGAATTTAGGTAAGAAAATCTCCAACCCCTAGGATTAAGCATTACCAATTTCAAGGAAAGATTGGGATATCTAGTAATGAAGGTAAGAAGAGGGACTTAAAAATAATTGTGTTTCTATTCACCTTGCAAGTATTATTCATACGCTAAAATGGAAACTAATGAGAATCTTTTCTTTCTGTGAATTACGCTTAGCCTGATGTTGTTATTCGTATACAGACTGGATTCATCTTTGTTTTCCCAAGTCACTGATTCAACGTATTTTCCTGCTTCTTTGTTTCATATAAATCATAAAGTAGCTCGTATGGGGTGAAGGGTAACAGGTCTTGACCAGGCTTTTTGGTTTAAGCAGGATTGTTTGTGCTCAACAGGGTGCTGAGAAATTGCCTTGCACATTGTAGTGTGAGGAAGGTTAACAAAGAGACATACATGCTACACACCAGGTAATGAGCAAAACACTACATTTTTTATTTTGATGTATGCATTTGTCACTTGACAATGTAATTTCTCCAGCCACTGGCAAAGTTACTTTGTTTTTCTTTATAGTGACAGTCTCATACCATTTATCTCTCTGAGTCAACATATTTAAAAAAAAAAAAAAAAAAAAAAGAAGGAAGAGAAACTCGATGTTCTTTATTTGGGATAGGATGAGTGACAGTATCCACAATGTGTGGATTGGATCCCTGCTGTGTCAGGGAAACACCAGTCAGCATAGTAGAGACAGTCAGGTTACCATTGACTTGTCAAGTGTTAACTTTATTTTCTAAGACAGGTTCCAGTTTTTTCTGCTGAAAGTGCAGCAAAAAATTACAAAAGTGTTCTACATGCTGCTATGATCAGGAATGGGATATTTTATACCTGAATCAGATACTTTTCCAAGCTTCTTGGTGCAGCAGAATTGCTTATATATAGGCATATTCATAGACATGCATGTTTAAGTCCAGTCTCATCCATGGATGAATTTTGGGCTGTTATTGGGAAGTGGAAAGCAGACGCTCAGAGAGTTCAGACTAAGATGTGAATTAGCTAATGACTCCAGAAAATGTTCTTACTTTGAAAACCGACATTACATGTGCAGTTGTAGCTGAGATTATGTCTCTGTATAAAATTAATAAGAAAACATGCATAAAGAAGTCTTTCTCTCCATCCTCAGGTAAAATACCACTAGTGGTTTTACATCTACTAGGTCTAGCCTTTCTGATGTAATTTTGTTGCATGTTTTTAACTGTCTGTTCTCTTTCTACAAGCTTTGAAGTTAAAGTCAAGGCAATCTTCTGCATTTCTTGAAGACTATCTTCTGCTTTAATTTCACATCAGGAAACTCTCAGGTTTATTTCAAAGGCTAGTTACATCTCAACATTTATTTCTAATTGGTTTTGTGGCAATACTGCAATTAGAATCTTTGTGCAGCAGCCAGAAGTGTCAGGGTCCCCTTCCACTCTGCTTGCTGTTCCTGTATGCCTCCTCTTTTCTCCTTGATTTTTGCTCCAGAACTTTGACAATCTGTAACCTTTCAAGTAGACAACTGTCCCAACATTATCTTTTTTTGCTGTCCTGAATATGTAGCTCAATAGACACGTGAAATTCCCATGAATTCTTTGCCTTAATAACACTCTTAATGATGATTTTATAACTTTATGTTCCACAACACCCTCTTTATTCTTTCTGCCACTAAATATTTTCATATTCATCTTTAAAATGTTTAACATGAAGATTATTTGGTTTTAGTTGTGCAGAAAATAATAGATGTTTGCGATAATTTGTGTTAGAGAGATCCTGTTATCAAACTTGTGGATAAATATTTATTTATGCAGCTAAAGTAAAAAAAAAACCAAGTAATTCCTTAGTGGTTTGAAAATTACTTTATTTCTTTGCTTATATACTAAGTAGGTTGAGCAGAATACAATCCCTGAATACCCGAATTCAAATAATCCATTACCTTGTGTTGCTTACTAGAAATGAAATGCCAACATGCATATGCACAGCTGGTGTTGAGCCACTACCACAGAGATAGCTTCCCAATAGCAGTTAGACCAACTATTAAGAGGCAGCAACTATAAAGAAAAGGAGATAAAATGCAGTATATAGCTCAGAGTGGTGTAACAATATTGAAATATATTAGGAATAAAATACTGTGCTGTCAGACAATACCCAGGTCACCAGTTCCAAATGAAATCAGTTTCCTTTGATTAATAAAGTATTCATGCTGTGCTAAATATTTCTCTTCCTTTCCACCCAGATGTGTTCTACTGTCTGCATATGAACCATTTCTTCTCCTAAGTTACTCTGGAAAGAGAAGGTTTTCCACTCTTTTCATATTAATACACACTAATCATTAGACATGAAAGCACAGAGTGGATAAGACTGTAGAGCTAATCAAGGGGTAAATAACATTGAAATGCCTCCTTGCAGTATTTTCCCAAAGAAAATCATCATTCAAATAGCTGAAATTTGTTTCTTCCTGCTCAACTGAGGAAACACAAATTAAATCATCAGTACTCTTATCATCTCTCATGGCCTACTCTCATTTCCTCAGGAGCTGTTGTACTCACGCTATATACATAAGGTGCTGGAAGTCAAACCTTCCTCCTTCCCATGGGTTATCTAGTCATCATCTTGTCCTTGTTACACCCTTTCCCATTGGACCCTCAGCTACAATAAACAGGATGAATGAACTGCTCCAACCAGAGCTGCTTACTTGTGTTTTCACCCTTAACAAGGGCCTCCTTTTGCTTCATTTGGTGTTTTCTACCAATTATATTGTGGGATAGACACAGCAGAGCACTGAAATAAATAGAAGTGGAATGTAGATCAGTATAATTTCTTTGAAGGTGCAGCCTGGTTTCTACTCAGTTTTGAGAGGCTTTGTGTGTAAAAACATCAGATGTATTGTATTTGCAGCAGTGTGCATGTAAACTTTAATCCAGCCACATGTCATGTGCAATTCCACAGTATGGGATCCAATGGGAGCACCAATGTGTACCACTATTTTAAGCTTTCCTAGACACAATGATAATCCAAACCATCCTGTTCTACAGGACTAAAAAATTATGCACAAACCCTAAATAAAAACCAAAACATTAATCTTTTTTTAAAAAAGTCAACAAAATTATAAAACCTAAAGGTAGTCCCCACCCACCCACAAACATCAAGAAGTCATGAGTGTATTAGGTACAAGGAAAAACATAAACCAATACAGGTTTACCAAAACTTAAAAATGCTCTAACATGGGACTAGTTAACTGCTATTAGAGATCAGGAGACAGGAAACTAAGAAGAGGAACCTGAAATAATGGAAATAATAGTTACCACATGGGAACTACCATAGCATCTCTTTCCCTTTAACACTGAGTTCTTGAAAACTTGCCTGTGATGAGTCAGAAGGAAGACTGCAGGTAACCCATTGACTCCACAGGCCATGACTATATCCCAAAGTTCTCTTGAACAGTCAGAGTTATGTTTCTGCTGTCACATTATCTGTCATTTCACCTTTTCCATATCACTTCTTTTTTTGCTTCATAATTAAAATCCACTTGAGCTGTTCTTCTGCAATACTTACAGTAATCCTGAAACTGAAAAGGTAGATAAAAGCTTTCAGCTGGTCACAGTGCGCTACACCTCTTGAAGGCATAATAAAAATTATATACTTCCATTGCCTTTCCAAAAGAAGATGGTTGGAGAGAAAAACAACATGTGAAACCAAAACTGTCTCTTCTCACAGTTCTTTTCATTTTAACATGCATCTGTTTTCATCTCAAGGTAGTAGTCAGAGATCAGTAACAATATAAGCAACCTCAACCGTTCTGGACAATGTTTTACTTATTAAGGAGACCTATTCCCACATCTAATAGACTAAGTTGGAGGCTCAAAAAGAAATTCCTGGAAAAAAATCCTGTAGCTAGAAAGGTAATAAGGTTTTTTACCTTCAGACTTTTATTTATGCTTTATATTTTCAATGACTGTTATTTATATGTATCTTTAGCAAAACTTATAAACCATATTTATTTTAAGATTTCATGCATGCCAAGCCACACATACTCAATGTAATCATATCAAGATTTTTTACTCTGAGGACCACTTACAATGAAAAAATACCATATGACTCTTATTTTATCATCTACTAGCACCTTCCTCCTGTTTCTGCAACCTATGAATACTCTTCTTCCTTTTCATGGTAAGCTGATCAAAACTAGAAAATCCTCTTCCTTGTGCTTTCTGATTCTTCATAGTTATTCTTCTCCTTCACACCCTTACATCTTCTCTTGTCCTAGAGATCTTAAGCCCTGAATCTATTTCTGGGTGTTAACAGAGGAAAAGCAACCAAAGTAGTAAACAAATATAACTAACTAAAGAAAGCATTTTCATAACATTTCAATCTGATTTTGCTTATAATTTAGTGGATTTCCAAAGCAGACCTGATGACCAATTTATGTCTTGAAAGAAAGTGTTTTTGTCAAAGCAACCAGGAATAAACTTTGTTTAATGAAATATAATGAAGGATTCCAGGAATCAGTGATCAGCACTAATATTCTTGAAACATAGCTAGCTCAAAAAGTTCAGTCCATTTTTCTTAAACAAGTCTGTGTTCAACCTCTGAACTAAATACCAGTCACAGGTGTTCAAAAGAAAGAAAATTACCCCAAGCCTTGTACATAGAAATAAGAATACAAGAGATATCATAATATAAAAAAAAATATATCACCAATATCGACAGAAAAAAAAGAAAAAGTGTTGACTATAGCATTTTAGCAGCCAACTAAAGAAACATAGTAAGTTCTTATTAAGGAAAGAATAAAACCACCAAACTCTTTAAGAACAAAATATTTGCATCAGGAATAAATTCAATTAAACTTTTTCTGATGTTTTACTGCATTTAAATCAGCTCTTTTCTGAAACTGGAAAAAAAATTGCAAATCATATTTCTTTGTGCATATAATCTGTTTAAAAATATTCCTTTTTTTGGTTGGTTTGTTGATTGTTTGGGTTTTTTTTATCCTTAACAAGAAATTATCATCAGAGTAAAATTCCACCTAGTCTTCTGACTCCATTTTTCTGTTGAAAAGACATGTAAGCTTCCTCAGGCCGTTAAGATTTGGGACTAGGAAAATGTTCACAATCAGAAAAAAAGAAAACTTGCAAGTTTTCAGAAGTTCAAGACTGTTCATGGCAGTGAAGTCTTTCATGACTAGACAAATTCTCCAAGAGGAAAAAGTTTAGAGTAAGCATAAGAACTGTCGAGATGAAAAAATCATCAAGGAACAACAATGGACTTATTATGCACTGTCTATGTGACCTTGGATAAAAGGTCTACTACTCTGTACCTTTATTTTTCTCTCTTAAGCAAGACAATAAAATTCTACAATACATGAAAATAACAAACCATTTTGTGATTAATGAACATCGCTGCACAAAAGCAGAGAATAGTATTTTTTGTGTTTACAACTGAGACTCCTAAAAGTACTGACAAATCATAGTCTCCTACATATTAAACATAAAACTGAAGGATGGCTTGGGATGGCAAACTGTATTTTTCCTTCTCTGAGAAGATGATCTCAGTATGGACATTTGGATTTTCTCCATACTAGTTGATCAGTACAAACACAAAAATTTGAAGAGCTCTGTAGCTCTGATTCAATCTGTAGAAAGTTTAAGAATACTTGACCACTTCATGTCCTCTGGCACTTACTCTATACACTGAAATTATCTCCTTGCTCCAATTCTGTATTTGAATTAATTAACCTTATCTTTTTAAGTTGTCTGCTTATTTACCTTCAGAAAGGAAGCAGGAAGATACAACCACAATTTTTTTTCTCATCTTTTTAGTAGTCCCCTGAATCAGGTAGATCTTTTGACAGTCCATTAAAGTGTAAGTGCACTGAAGCTTTGAAACTGGGAAGATAAAAACAGTCTGTTAGTTCTGCCTGTTCAGTACACATAAGAATTACAGAACCACAGAATTGGTCAGGTTGGAAAGGATCACAATGGGTCATCTGGTCCAACCTCCCTGCTCAAGTTGGGTCATTGTAGATCAAATGGCACAGAATTGTGCCCAGATGGTTCTGGAATATCTCCACTGAGGGACACTCAACACCCTCTCTGGGCAATCTGTTCACCTGCATGAAAATGAAGTTCTTTATATTCAGGTGGAATTTCCTGTGCACCAGGTGCTGCCCACTAGCTCCTGTCCTAGTGGTTTACACCACTGAAAGGAGCCTGGCTCCATCTTCGTGGCACCATCTTCTTGGCACCATCCCTTTAGATTTTTATACACATTAATGAGGTCCCCTCTCAGTCTCCTCAAGGATGAACAGGCCCACCTCCCTCAGCCTTTCCTTGCAAGAGAGATGCTTCTGTCCCCCAGTCATCCTCAAAGCCCTCCCCTGGACCTGCTCCAGGAGCTCCGGATCTCTCTTGTACTGAAAGGCCCAGAACTGCTCACAATACTCCAAATGGGGCCTCACCAGGGCTAAACAGAGAGGCAGGATCAGCTCCCTGGACCTGCTGGCAAAGCTCTTCCTAATGCATCCCAGCTTTTCTTTGGCCTACTTGGCGACAAGGGCACGCTGCTGGCTCACGGACAGCTAGGTGTCCACCAGGATCCCTGGGTTCTTCTCCTCAGAGCTGCTTCCCAGCAGGTCAGCCTGTGCTGGTGCCTGGGGTTATCCCTCCTCAGATGCAGGACCCTGCATTTACCCTTTTAGAATTTCAGAAGGTTCTTCTCTGCCCACCTGTCCAGTCTATGAAGGTTCCTCTGAAGGGCTGCACAACTCTCTGAAGCATTGGCCACTCCCCCCACTTCGTATCATCAGCAAATTTGCTGAGGAGGCATCTGCCCCTTCATCCAAGTCATTGATGAACATGATGCCGTAAGATTTTAGCTTTTATGCTTTTCAAATTCTATACTACATTAGTGCATAGCTCTAAATTCCATATAAAGTGTAGTTTACTGTCTTCACATTTTGGTCAGACAAAACAATCCCTCTGGGCCTGTGATCCAATGACATCCTGCAGCCTCAGACCCCAAAAAGTATAAACAGGAGTGAATTGGGAAGGAGCAATCTGGCGGAATATGACTTCATTAGCTGAAGCTGTAGTTGAGGGTTAACGCCTGATATGCAAATAAACCAAACTTACATCTGTCTGAAAAACTTGTGACTGCTGTCCATCTTGGGTGCAGCCTCTGTGAGGCTTTTGGCTGCCCAGGGTGTATCAATTGAAGGCCTTTAACAAATACCAACATTATTCTCTTAACTTTGTCTAGCCTGTGTTCCAGGTAGCCACTCCAAGGCATCAAACAGAACTGAACCCAGCACAGAACCGTGGGGCACACCCATAGGGACAGACCTCCAACTAAACACAGCCTTCTGGAATCTGTCACTCAGCCACTTCTCAATCCATCCTAGTACCCGTTCATCCAACCGATTCTTCTTCAATTCGCCTATGAGGATGTTATGAGAGGCAGTTTCAAAAGCCTTTCTTCATTGCTTATCTTCATTGACTTTTTTTTTTTTTTCTTTTCAGTTTAGGAGCTGATGTAACTGACTAAATAATGATATTGATATACTACACATATTTCAGTGTGGGATAACTCCAAAAACATCTGTGCTGTATTTTTAAATTTACACCACTGCAAATATGATTAATATCTAGTTTTCACTTTCATCAAAATTCTGTGTACCATACAACAATCTCATCCTAAATTCTGGAGTGAGGACTGAAGTGAAGAACTTTGTTTCCTGGAATTATCTATTTCTGGGGTCTGTAGTAAATGCAGATGCCATAATAGCAATCAGTAAAATAAAATTATGCTTGTCACTAGATTAGATTTGAAATTCACTAGTATATTAAGTATATGTACCAAATTTCATATATTGCAACTGTTTGCATAAATCCCTAGTATTGTAAAATAAGATTTTGAATTCTAAAATTAAGCCAAATGTGGTTTTGAACACCTGAATAATACCCTCTCTTTAGTATACCACAGTTTTTTATTGCCCCCTCTTCAGTATACCAAAGCTTTTGATGAACATAAGAAATTATAATGACATGGATGTATATTGATATATGCACATATAAGTGTGATTTCTAGGTTTTTTCCTGGATGGGAAAGAAAATTCTTTTTAAAATCTCCTTTATGAAGAAATGATGTGGAAAGAATTTGAGGAAAGCAGGAGTAAAAATGGTGATTTTTAAATCAACATGGAACTGCAGAAATAGTTCAACTGAAGGGAGGAGGAGGAGGAAGAAAGACCCAGGCATACCTCTGCACCTCTGAAAAATCTCTGCTTCTTTTGTACAAAAAGTACAATTTTAAGCATGCCTTTTTCATTTCAGCAGGAAATGTACAGAATAGTAGGCAGTGCAATTTTTATTGTTTTATATGGTTAAGTACTTTTGACTTTATGCATTAATAGATACAAATGAGTTTGTTCGGGGATAATGAAGTGGAGTAAAATTAGGCATAATAACAAATGTAAAAATTCAACAACCTCTCTTGAAAAATGGCTGTTTGACTACATAAGTGTTAGGCTTTAGATAAGTACCAAAAGTGTGGTTTTCTACTTTTGAAGGTCAGGTTGCACTCATTAAGAAGTCAATTTCATAATGGTCCTAGTATTTACCACTGTACCAAGTAATGAAAATCTCAGCTGAAATGGCTGAACACAAAAAACAGTTATCAATGGTCAGATATGAAGTGATACCAAATAAGCCTCAAAATTATTAATGAGACAGTTTTCAGACTCTGTCTGGTTCTGGATATTAATGTAAAGCTTCAAATTCATGTACTGACGGCAGTAAAAGCAAAAAGATCAGGACTCAGTACAGGCAGTACCAGGGGTGACTAGATAATTCATGAGGTGTTAATCTATATATCTATTTATTCAGCTTCCAAAAAACTTTCCAAAGTCTATGCCGAGTTTCATGTTTCTACAGTACTGCAAGTATCAATATATTATAAGTAAGGAGGATAAAATACAATCAATGCAGTGACTGAAGATAATGCAAAATAGACACTTCCTTTCTATATCTAGGCTGGAGAAAAAACTACTCTGATAGCTTGACTTGTTTCCTGTTTTTCAAAACTGCTTGTTTGATACCTAGGTTTTTGTCATTAAAAAAAAAAAAAAAAAGAGGAAAAAAAAGTAGGCTTCACTAAAGAATGGCAGGATAGACAGGTCTTCAGATCAGTTCTCTCATTAGAAAACAATGAGCTTCCAGTTATTCTGGCAGTAACTTTCACTGATAATTATCTGGAAAGGACCACTGGTGTTAGGAAAATTGAAATGAAAGAACCTAAGATTCAAGGGTATGAGGTCAGGTAGTGCTTGCTTGGATTTAATAGCTGATCTGAAACGACTAAAGTTTTCTGCATGAAAAAGTGCACTTTTTTTTTGACAAATGCCTGGTTATATGCACACATAAAGAACTTATCTGTATTCATTAATATATACCTTGAAGTTGCCTTTAAAGCACAAGGAACTTTTTTTTTCACTGACATTTTAGGATGTAACTGCATTTTAAAAAGAACAATAGGCTTATAACTTGCAAATAATTTTAACGATAAATGGTTTGGCCTTAAATAAAGTCTTAAATTTGGAAAAGTTCATATTGCACCTATTTTAATGTCATAAACCACTGCACTTGTTTGTGGAACTTGACTCAGTTTATTGAGTGCTAAATTCAACTTCTCATTGACCTGCATTTCTAGATATGAAAATAACAGTGGAAAATTCAAAAGAGCATCTAATTATTTGTGGGTAGGTACTGTTGAACAAATGATTCCATCTACATGTTTTATAAGCACATATTTTATTACAATACAGTATCACTCAGCAACCTCCAAATCAAAAATAGGCCGGTTTTTCCTGCTGTTACTGACCAACATTGTTTTGGCAGCTGTATGTACTTTTCCAGCTTTTACGCTGTTAACAGCAAGGAAATGAGGACAAAGAATAGAAACTATATTATTGTTCATTGCTTTTTCTTGCTCACAGAGCTCATGCACTAAGGTTGATTCCATGAAATGTCAAAGCTACCTCATCTTGAGTTTACAGGCCAAACCAATAGTGAGAAATCTGCTAAAACATGCAATATCAGATAAGCCAATGAGAAAAGTAAGTAAACATCACAATAAAGACTATTTTTCATCCTTTTAATCTTATATCAAACAACACAAATGTTATTATAGTATTATGTAACATATTTTCTTTGTTGTAATAAGTATAAGACACTTTAAATCTCAAAAAAAAAATATATGTCTTATATAACAGTGCGATCCAATTTCCTGACATTTTCACAGATATATAAATTGACATTACCAAGATGCTTTACAATTCAAGTTCACTTCCTTAAGATCAGTAATCATCAGAATTAGATATTAAATAATCAGCATGAGTTCATCCTTACAAACAATAAGTGAACTGTAGGAATTATGTACCAATAGTAATATAAAAAGAGGATGAAAGAGAACAGATAGTATTTACATACAGTATATCAATTATTTTAAATTTCTGAACTATCATTATATATTTAGAATCTTAATTTGCACACAAATGCCCTCAATATTAAATGGGGATATTACTGTTATTAAATATGGCACAACAAAAGCAGTCTCACTATCTGTTTATAATGGATCTCTAGTGCCCCCTTCTGATACAAAGTAAGAGGCAATATCAAAGTTTTGCAGAGTACACTTCATGTTATGCTCTAATATGTAGAGATGTCTTCCCAGTTATGTTGTTATTTTTAATGCAGGAAACCTACTAAGACATTAGTTAGAAACTAAGCAGCCTTGCATTCACAATGCTAAGCACTTTCACATGAGTAAACTATAGTGTAAAAGGGAGAAAATAGATAAATATGAAAAATTAAGTAATGGACTACTAAAAATATATTAATAACTTTGTATTTTTGAGTCTGTCATCTTGTAGTATAACTTTTAGAATTATTCTGGAATTATTTATTTTGGGTTTGGGGTTTTTTATAAATAATTGAAATTCTTTCTGTGTGTACATGAGAAAAAATAAACTGAAGCTACAATCCAGAATTAATCACGTTGAATGTCATAATGCCAGGTTTTGTAGAGAACTGGTGCCGAGGAGAATAAAGACACGGTCATACATTATAGCCCCTTCTCTTTGACTTAATATAAAGGGCAAAAGGCAGGATGACAGATTTAAAAGATATTGTCTGCAACATTGATTGCACGACATCGATACCTTTTTTGTAGCTGCATCTTGATGCTGTTTTGTGTGTAAGCTGTATGTTCATTCCTTGCATTATTTGATGTTACTTACTCCTTCTTTTGAATTGTGATTATTTCCTAGTAATTATGAAATGGAGATGTTAATTCATGTATTACAATAGTAAGGAAATTATGTCCTGAAAAAAAAAGAAGTTTCTTCCTTATTTGAAAAACTGTTTATTTTCTCAAGAAGACATTAAAAAAGCATTTTAAAAATTTTTCATTATCTTGATCTGGCCTCTTTTTTCTTTGTTTAATATTTATATATATTCATACACTATATTAAAGTTCTAGAGCTTTCTGTAAAAATACCACAAACAAATCAACAGCAGATTTCAGGGGTACAAAGAGGATCCTGGTACTTGTTTGGGAGCTATTTGTGCAAAGCTAGTCCACAGTCCTTGAGATTACACAAGGAACAAATTACTGCTGTAATCAGAAGTGTCGACTTAAAACAGGATCTTAATAAGCTTGAAAGCTAGTATTTATTGGGGCTAAGCATATGTTTTGGCTGTGAAGTGCCTCTCTCAAATATTTTCATAGTAATTCTTTGGAGAAATAATGCTCTCTTTTAATTTGATGTTTCCTCTTTCTGCATCTGGGTCTGAACATATTCCCTCTCACCATAATCACTTCACACACAAATATCAAGAGATTCAGTTTTCTGACATAGCACAGTAGCTTCTGCTGTCTCTTGCACTAAATATACTTGGATCTGTGCTTTGTGTCACAAATTTTAAGAGGCTGATTTTATGAAATATGGCAAAAGCAGAAGCTATAGATTTTACCGACAACCGCAGATAAAAATTTGTAATTTTTTTTGACAGAAATTAGAAAAGTGTTAGCTATTTATCAAAATCTTGCCTTCTTCAATCAGAAATTTTAGCATCCCTATACTATAAAGCATATAAGTTCTCTGTCAAATCCCATTTTTACAGGCAACTCAACAATATGAAATACATATGTTGTATATGCGTTTCTCAAATTCACCATTTCCACTTATTGGCTGTGTCTCCTTACTTGTCATTACACACAATTACAGAAAATACAAAAGATTTTAAAAAGAGGTATTTTAAATAACAAATTCCAGTTTGGAAATTTTCTCTGCAAAAAACAATTGCATTCAGAAACTGCCTTGCTTCACCTTCTTCATAAGCATTTCCACTTACATTTCTAAATCAACTCCAACATTTTTAAGACTACATGACTGACACATTTTGAAGCTTGGATATTTTTGTACTTAGCTAAGTACATCACTTCCATTAATCCAGAAAAGTGGATGCTGGTGGGGAGACACCATTTCAAGACAGAAAATATCGTATTAACAGGCAACAGGTGACCAAGCTGTCTGAGCCTGTCAGCTGAGCCTGACCTTTGAATTGTCATGAAGTATGAACACTAAAGGGAATAATTTTTTTTACAGTCAAAAGATGCAGAGGGAGCAATGCAGAGAGGAGTGTACCAATATATTGTGAGTTTTCTGTTTCAGTGACATACTGTCCTTCCAGTCTTGCATGAGCCACAAGACTGTAAATCAGATACGTGTCTGCCATTCACCTAACAAACTGTTATACTGGAAAAATGCTGTGGCCTATGAAAATAAGAATTTTTAAAAAATTAAATAGCCTAGGATGAATTCAAGAAAACAGTTTAGATGAAATTGTGCCAAAGAGGTTCTTCCAAAGCAGGTTTTTAGTAGCTATACACATTTACAGACAAATACTCAAAACGTTGCATATTTCTTAAAAATATCACTTTCTGTTCTCTCTCTTGGCTGAACTTCCTAGTCTGTAGCACTGCAATTTTTAAGGCTAATTTTAAAACTGACTGAAAAAAACCTAACAGTGATTTTAGCAATTTGCCAAGAATAAATGGAACTACAGTTGCAGGGGATAAAACCAGATGATAACACATTATTCCAAGGATCAGTGATCAGTATAGACTATTGTGAGAGACCATATTAATCTCTTTTTTTCATTAAAACAATAGCATGGCAAACTTACATAACCTAGGCATCACTATCTGTAACCGTCATTTAATTTTGTTTCCTCTGTCTGGAAAAAAAAACAAGAGTCCAAGCGATAACATCTTTGTGAAAAAAATAAAGAATCATAAACCAAACAGAAAAATCATTTAGAAATGTCTCTTCACAAACTCATCAAAAAGGCTTTGAGGTACAAGACAGCAAATGACTTTTTATGTAGGAATAAGACTGCAACAGGAAAAAAAAGATACCACAGAGCAGAGTGTCCTATTGGCATGTTGGTCACACACTGGGGCCACAACACACATGATAGAGCTCAGCACTCACACACAAAGCAAATTTCAGTTTTGTAATTCATAATTACTTGACTGCTGGGGAGCTTGGACTCCATGGGTGACATGGGTGTTCAGCACATGCCAGGCTCACTTGTGGTTTTACATGGTCACCATCACTGCTTTGGCTTCCCAGTGTCCATACTGCAAGGAGAGATTAAGATCATAATCACCACATGTTTAAAATTTGATTTACACCTTATATTCAGCAAGAATATTTTTAGTGAATCTTGCCTGATCTACTTTCTATAGAAAATGCTTACATGTAATGGTTCATGCAATGTGTGGTTCATATTGGTGAACCACAAATGTGGAAAGAAAAAATAGGCAGATCTCTTGTACAGTCTCACAAAACCAACAAATAGCGGGACCTTCTCTACCATCTAAACCTGCTCTAGGCCCTTTCATTCTACTTCATCCTCTCCATATTTAACATGTACGTCAGCAGCAGCTAACCTGATGCAACAGAGCTTTTGTCTGCCAGTATTTAGCCAGCTGAAAGAAGTCTAGCCCAAAATGAGAAAAATCTAAGGCCAAAAATTCCCCAGAATTTATAGGTCAGGGTGAGCTAATGCAAATTAATCTGAATTTATATTTTTCTGTCCTTATTGTTCTCTCCCTGGTACAATCTACACTATGGCAATTAGTCTGTGTGCAATGCCTCCAAGTGGGAGTACAGATTTGCTTTTGCTGACATCAATGGAGCATTCAGAGGAGTCAGAATCTGGCTATTTCTTCTTATCAGCCAACATCTGACTACATGGCTCCATCCTCTCCTACCATCTTTGTTCAAAGTTGAATAGTTTTTTGGATTTTTTCACACAATGGCCTCAGCTTTCTCATACCTTACTGTGCAAAGGGTCATATGCCTGAAAAGAAATTGGGAAAGGGTGAAAAGGCTGTGTTAGCAAGCTAGGAAATAAATCAGCAACATAAGGAAAGAAAAGGAATGACTAATTCGTTAGGGGGGGAAAAAACCCTTGTGTTGCCCCGTGCAAGCTTCAAGCTCAAATTCTTCTAGCTCTGAGCCATATACTTTCTGCAAATAGGTCTCCTTCACAGAAGATCCCAGATGCCTGGGGACAGCCACACACATACCAATGCTTTGAGACGTTTTGCAAATTATAATTCCAGTAGTTCACATGAAAATGGCATTCACTAGCCTGATTTTGGTAGCTGTAATTCAAGCTATTTAGTTTTCACTGCACTATCAAGGTCAGGGCTTGTGAACAGGAAGATGCTATAACTGGCTATGACTGTTTTCAGGTGGAGTTTTAGATTTTTATAGGGAAGACTAAGACCCAGATTCCTATGTGGGCCTTTAGAAGTTCAGTGTGCATTACTAGAGTTTGTCCAGATTCTTACAGGCTTCAAACTTCCTCACCTTTATGACAGACCATAATGTTACAGCAGAAGCAAAAGCTCAGTGTAGCTTTTGAAGTTGGCACTCTGTGCCTAGTGAATGGGAAAAACTAGCAGCACTCAAGCTGCTGCACTGAAGATAATCACTCTTCATTATTCCAAACAAATTTTAGCAACACTGTTCCCAGAACAAAAGAGAGGACTGAAAAGATATTGGGAACTTAAAATCTTTAGCTTGAAGAACCGTTGCAGACTGTGTATTGTTTTGCAGTTGGAAATGTGCAACTGACAGTAGAAATGTGTATGTGTCTGTGTATGTCTGCTGTGTGTGAAGTCTAGAGGGATTATTCCATGCTAATGAGAGCCAAGGAATTCCTCTAGCAACATCTTGTCTAAGTGAGAATCACATAATTTAAAGCTGGCCAGTGGCAGCTTTAACTTACATGCCATTTTCAAAATTGTCTCTTTTTTTTTCTATTTTTTGAGGAAAGAAAAGCTATAACTATACTCATTTTTGCTAGCCTCTTCTATTTTGCATGTCCACTAACCATTCTACAAGACAGAGTTGCATCCTTAAATCATGTAAGTGGTGTACATGATTTTGCAGAATGAAACTGATCATACTACACAACACTTCCCCCAAGTCTATTAAATGAAACTCCAGGCTATATGGTCTGTAAATCACAGCAGATTATGCACCTAGAGCCTGTATTCTCCCCTTTTCTAATTCCCTTCTGTTTTATTCTGTAAAGCAGTGTGGAAAGGGATGTCTTTCATTCATTCATTTATTTGTTTTAATGTCCCTAGCCACTGGAAAATGTGATACGTCTCCCAGTTTATTTTCTAAAATCTGTAAATAAATCTAGATTAAAATAAAGGGCTTTTCTGTTTGCAGCCATTCAAATCTGTGAGAATTTCTATCTCTCATCATGCAGTAAATGAAAATCTATAGTTCATAACACTTTATAATAACTTAATTCACAATTTGTGCCATTTTACAAAGCAATTACTTAATAGTAACTCATCGAGTGTCCAAAACTGAAACTGCAGAAGATCTAGCTCTGATGTGTTGAGAAGCTCTGGACAAAGCTCTTGTTTTAGGTGATTTTTTTTAGCTTAAGCATTGCTTCAGAAATCCCCATCTAGGCTAGACATGGATATAACACACGGCTGCAATCTTTATACAGTAAAATGTGTCACAAAGAACATCTGTATAAGTAAACATAAACTGCAGACAGAACTCAAGATCTTTTCACTACAGTTTTAATTGAATTTAAAATACTTTTCACTACACTTGTACAAATGAATCCACCTTATAGTATTGCTGTAAGGAGGGGAAATGTGATATTAATGATACAAATTGACTATTCACAATCTTTCCATCCCTAAACTTCTTGCCATCCCAAACACTGAATAGAAAAGGTATAGAAAACTGCCTTAGTGTCTCTGTTCAGCAGGTAATTAACAGGGAGCAGGTAATTAACAGGAAGATGGAGCCACCACAGAATTCCAGGAAAGCTACCCAATAACAAAAAGTAAGATTCTATTCACATAAAGGCTTCTTTCTTTGTTTGACCCTTGATGAACACACATACAAAATCTGTAACTATTGTGACTTATGAAAAAACTGAGGAAAGGCAAAAAATATTTCCTGCAAGCATTTTAAGGGAGTGTGAGGCAAGACTCATTTTAAAATAGTACCATTAAAGGTTGGCTGGAGATTACAGTAGCAGAGATCCAAAAAAGCCCATCCAAGACTGTATTTTGTTTAAAATTATAAAATCTCTATAGAATGACTCAGAAGTAGTGGGGTTTTTTTTAGTTCCTGCACAATAATTTAAATATGAAGCAAACCCTCAACATTTCATACTAACTACCATTTCTTTTATTCTCAAAGTAATCTTAGTAGGTGGAAGGAGGGAGGGAGGGAGAAGCAAACCTTTTAAGCATTTCTAGCTTGATGTGGGGGTGGAAAAAGAAGCTTGTAGAATCTGATAGTGACTGCCCCTTGAAAACAATAATTAGCTTGAGAAAAGCACAGCAGTTTCAGCTGTCAAAAGGCACGAAATCCCAGTGTCACCAGTTTGATCAGCTCATTGATAGGATATGCAAAGACCTGTTTAGAAACGAAGGAGCAGCACTGATAGGGATCAGCTTGTTTGTACAATGTCAGTTTTAGGCAGTGAAAAAATATGATGATTGTCAAATTTGAAAAAGTAAAAATATATACCAGAACTTAAACAGAGTGGGTTATAGTTCTAAGGATGATGTCTTAGCTAAGCCTTGCCTTTCATTTTTCTGAAAGAATAAACAAAATACAGGCTAAAACCAATTCATGGACGAAAGAAAAGGAGAAAAAAACAGGACAAAAATCTTTGTAAACTGATCTCACTTGCCCCCTAGACATAAAAATATTAGTAACTACACAAAAGAAATTTTCCTGTAAGTTACTAATAGAGGAAGAAACAAATTGAATATTCCAACACCTCTTTTTGTTATTTTTATTTACTGGCAGACTTTTCTGGTGCTTTACAAATCAAGAAAGTCACAGTTTCTGCCACTGCAAGTTTGTCACCTTTGCTAAAAAATACCCTGTAGAGAGACCGCATATTCACTCAGGTTGAAGGTCAAAACTTCAGGTTTTGTTTGTGTCTTTTGCAGAAAAGCACATTTTTCCTAGTCAGCCAGTTTCCATTGGAAGCCGTGCATTTGTAAAATGGTTGGCTAAAGACTAGAAGCTCTTTGTGCAGGGTTCATCATTTGCTTTATTTTTATAGCATGCTCAGCACGCCAGAGACCTGGCCTCCTGGGTTATGTCTAACCACAGCCAGTGCAGTACAAGAAGTATTTGGAAAATAAAACCAGGGTGGGAACATGCTAAGGGGATTGCAGAAAATAACTCTTCTGCTATCATTCTGTAGCCTCTGTGCATCCACAAACACACAGACATCCACAAATAAAATCTGATGTATAAATCAGTGTATCCCCAGCTGCTGGGAAACCATCATCAATATTCTTATTTTGGGAAATGAACCATCCAAGAGCAACCTGTACCAGCAGTGCCTACCAGCCTGTCATTTCTGCATTTTAGGGGGAAGAAAAAAACTTTATTGCAATATTGGAGGCAGAAAAGGGGGTCTTGGATATCTTTGCACGGGTATGAAGGAATGGGAGCAACCGTAATAGCAATAACCCTCCCACTGCAGCTGACTGTCTTACTCTAATCTGCTTTATGTACAGCACTCACAATGATGTACAGAATTTAAAAGACCACAGGCCCAGCTATGCAGAGAAACCCATGCACACAGGGTGTTGCTCTGATTATATCCGATCAGCACTTTAGGAATGCTTAAAAACTTTGTTTCTACAGAGCTCAAACCAGAACTCTCTTTTCTGAGAATCTGAAGCATTTGCTTTTTCTGTTTCCACATAAAAAAGAAACACACATGCAACATGGATAATAAAAGATGATCAAATGGTACTTTCTGATCAAAAAGGAACATAAATTAATTCAAGAACCATGCCATTTAGGAAACTTGATGCCTTCTGCATCGAGTCAGATCGAGTGGTTGAACTACTCCTTTCCTGACACAAACAAAATTTTAAAATGTCGAGAAACCACACTTGATATTTTCTAGCGGTTTTCCATGTATCTCTGGGAAACACAACACACATATAATTTTCTTACTACAATTTTAAAATATATCTAAAACTTTGCTTCCAAATATAAATATTACAAATAGTGACTGAATTTAAGAGAAAAATATCCATTCATAGAAAACGAAATATATTTTTTTCTGAAAAACAGCCACAATCAGTCAGTTGGATTTTTGCCAAAATAAAAGTAGATTAAAACACGATTAAAAGATATACCAAGATATTTCTACAATAATTCTCCTACATGTGAATTTTCCTTCCTATATCTGGTAGCAAACACACAACCTATGAACAATCAGGTAAATAAGTTTTTAACTGTTTTTTTCCCTTAAAAGAAAAAAAATATGATATTATTAATTCTGATTTAGACTATTTCAATTGTAGAACTTCCTATGCTCCAAGTCCAGTGCACTAAGTGAAAGACTATTTAGTTAAATTACAGAATCTCTGGAAAGGCATGAAATCATTCCAATGGAAATCTCAATTATTAAGGAAACACAGATTATAATTATTTTTAGCTAATTGGAGAAGAAAATATTTCTTAAACCTCTATATTTGAGAAGGTGCATCTATAATATTCCTGCAATGTCTCTTGGTTTTGAAATGTGGCATATTATTCAGCCCTAGTCCTTTGATGTGTGTTTTTCCCTCAATCCATGCTCCAACAATTCTGTCATACAGAGAACTGAAAATTAAGTTATTCTCACCAGCCATACTCCCCCACAAAGAATCTATCAAACCACAGATATAAACCTCAGAACAATCCCTGCCAGGTTTCTCATGCAAATGACGCAGAAAAACTTACAAGAGCACTTTAAGATATTGAGAACCCTTCAATACAACCCAGTATAATAACTTTTACTTGCTAATTTCTATGGGTCAGTTGCAAAGGAATAGACCTGTCAATCTTTTTCAGATGTAGCAGAATTTGTCTGTCTGCAAACAGGGATGCTTTGTTGTTGCCATAGATACTAATCCTCCACTTTCCTTCTGTTGACACAGCTAGTCACACTCTAAACTACCTGATCACACTTCTAATAGGCAGCTGACTCCAGTACCATAAAATGCTCAAATCAAGTTCACAACACTTGACGCATCCACTGTTGCATTAAAAAAATAATAATAACAATAACAAAATTTATAATAAAGTGTTGTTCAAGGATAATTCTACTACTCTTGTAAAAAATACAGTAGATTGTATAGAAATAGTGCCTATCTAACAATGTCTTTGCTTCAGTTTCAACTTAATTATGTTATTCTAAGTGAATAAATTGTTATAATAGAGGAAATGTTATTTTGAAACTTTTTTTTATATTTCAGGTACATTTCCTTTAAGCACTAATTGATAAAACATGCAAAATAGTATAACAGTTATACAGGAAATAATTTTTACTTCTTTTCACAGAATTCAGTACATTATATCATTTTCAAAGTTTAAAACCTGACAAGAAAACAAATGTGGAACATACTCACACCCTGCAACAGAGCTGTGCTCTGGAAAAGACAGTTTTCATTTGGATAACTTCAAATTTTCTGGTGTTTTAATAAATATTCTAAAATTAAAGCTGATTCAAAGGCTATTACTACCTATTTGGTTTCCAAATCAAATAGTCAAAAATAAGTCTTTTCCTTTAAAAAAAGAAAAGAGAAAATAAAGGTTTTGCACATTTTCTTTTTTCTGGATTTGAATAATTTTACAATTTTTTCTTTGCTTAAATAAAAGGTGAAAGGGATTAAAACAACAAAATAGAAGTACATTAAAATGAACTCTTTAAGTTAAATGAACTTTTTTGCTTCTAAAATGAGAGAAAATATTAATTAATGTTTTGTCATGACATTATTTTGATATTTATGGTATCTAAGTTCTTTCGCACGCTGGCAGTAAAATGCCTTTACTGCCATTCTTCAAGCCCCCTTCAGCTGTCTTCAGTCCTAAACTGCTAATTCTCCTCTCAGTTCCTTCTAATACAGAATAAAAATTCTAAAGGTAATTTTCCAAAGCTATTTTTCCCTCCTTTAACATATATTATAAAAATTTTGTTGAGACTCCTTCAATTAACAAGAAAAATTTATGTGTCATTAATTACGTCAGTAGAAATCATAAATCATCAGTGAACAGTGCAATCAATTATTTTAAAGTCATATGAAGACAAATGACAGGCAGAAGATAAATCCACAGACCCTTCAGATCAGAGTGAAATGGGAGAGAAAAATGGAGAAGAAAGGATGCAACAAAATCAGCAACAGTTTATGAATTAATATACATGAATTGTTTTCCTATTTTAATAATGTTTATTAAGAGATTATAGAAAAACTAACACAATAATAGAAGTCAACAGTGTGTCCATTAGAAGCCTAAATTTTCAAGGTTGCATATTTTTGTTATCAGTATTCATAAATGGACTAAAAAAGATTCTCTTATACTGCATTTGCTTTATGTTTTTCTTTGTTTTGAAGAAGGGTAGCTAAAATGCCAGAAAGTTCGAGTACTCTTCTTTAAAGTATTTTGCCATCTTTGCTGCTACAATGTCAGTGAATGATATGTTGTTTTAACCAACTTCTCTTCTGTTGCAAAAATTGATAGCACGAATACAAAACAGTAATTTTCTGTGTGGATATTAGTCATATATGAATGATACAACCTATGAATTTAACTATATTCATCTTTTTCTCAAATATTTGCCCTAAGAAAGGTGGCTGAGAACATCTAGGAACATGTAGAGGAGCTGCATACTCCAAAACACAGGCCTTTCCTGAAAACAGTGCCAAATAGGTTTAGAAATCTCGTGAATTTTAACAAAAGTTGCTATCCTTGTAATCCAAGTGTAAGTATTTGCACAGTGTTGTTACATACACAGATGTGCACAAATATGGTGTAATGCAGTCTCACAAATAGTTGCATTAAGACAGAGATAGAAAGGGATTCTGGAAGGAAGGAATTCTGGAAGGAATTCAGGAAGGAAGGAATTCAGGAAGAATTCAGGAATTCAGAAATTCAGGAATTCAGGAATTCAGGAAGGAAGGAAGGAAGGAAGGAAGGAAGGAAGGAAGGAAGGAAGGAAGGAAGGAAGGAAGGAAGGCAGGCACAAGCAAACCACCTTGGAATTTATTGTACAGAATAAGAAATTTCCGGAAATGAGGATTTAAAATCTATACCAACATTTTTTGTATGGATATTCACAAATAAAACTATAGATACCAAATCTGCATGTACCCATACATACTTACATGTATCTAGCAGCCCACATAGTTAACAACTTCCTTTCTTGGCTGCAGTCAGAGGGCTTAGGACAGAGCCACCAAGATCTACATTATAAAATATTTCAAGTTCAGAATTTAAACTCAGTTTTTCCAGGTAACTAAATAGACATATAGTATGAGGATTTCCAAATAATTTACAAAATATTGAGGCATTCACAGTTTTCACATGCACTGAGTGACATTTAAACCTTTTCCAATTGTCATCCATCCACAGGGTATATACAGGGAATGCTAGAGTGAACATGTGTACACCGACAACACAACTCAGCATCCTAATTGAATTACCAGCTATGGAACTGCAGCAATGGTACTTTGTAGAGAAGACAAACACACTCCAGAATCAAAACTTGTGCCTTTCACTGCAATAGTTTAAGGGCATGTAGGCTTTCAGACTGCAGAATTGATTTATAGCTGTGAAGAAGCAATACCTGTTTTAAATCACTCCACAGGACACCATGCAAATAGGGAGTCTGCAAAGAGAGAGAGAGAAAGTTTGTGGATTTTAAGCTGTTCCTGTCTCACAGGTATGTGAATTTTATGGTCTTTTTCCTTAGGCAGGCCAGCTCCTGAAAGAAAACCATGTCTGTTATCATTGTCCATCTTTTACCTGTACAATTAGGGCCAGTGCTTTTAAATTCCTTATTTGTTCTAAAATTCAGTTGTGCAACGTCACAATCAAAATGTCAGCAGCCACTTAAATTTTATTCAGAAAAATGTTTCTACTTCAGTTATCAGTAACAAACCTAAGAAGGAGGTCTGAGACAGGAAAGTGAGCCATTTTCTAAAGAATCCTTATGAAAAGCAAGGTTTTCTGTTTAAGTCTCACACCACTTGAGAGCATTCAGCATTTATTCTTGTCAGCATCAACAACATTATGATTTTTTGTATAGTATTGAACTTATCATTGTACACAGAGTCACAAGAATTTTACCTTCAGATGAAGTTGCATTTATCATTAGTTTTTCCAGAGACATAGGGAGTCATAGCATTTCCCTGACCTTAAAAAAGGCTGTGCATTTACAGTACTACTCTTTTTCTCGAAAGTCAGCTGATTTTATTATCCATGTGATAAGCAGTACGCATTAAACTAAATCATAAACAGGCCAATTAGGATCCATCATGAGTGTTGTGCGTCAGTTAATAATTATCAGTTTTTACATTCAGCTGTACCTGACTACTCCATTCCTTGAATAGTTCCAAGAGAAAATGAATAGGCTTACCCACTGAGTATACCACTATATGTTAACCACGACGTTAAACAGTGGGAAATTTGCTTCATATTTCGGTTAGAAATCATGTCTCCATCATGTTATTTTCCCATATAACCTTGTTTGTTGTGGTATACATACTTTCCTTCACTGAAGTAGCACAGGAAAATGAAGATGTGAGGTTGTCTGTAAAGGCAGTGTTGCTCATGAAGGTCAAGTGCAACTCCAAATAGTCTAACATGGGCCCCAGCAGACTAATGTGTGAACAAGTATTAGGATATTAATTCCTAAACTATTGAACTAGGAGACTTGGTAACTTTAGAGCATACTTTAAGAAGACAGCTTTATCCTACTTAGACATTTTAGTAGACCACTATTCTAGGAATTATAATTTCTTAAGCAGTGTAGGCAACACTAAACATACATGCAAAAACTATCATTTTACTGAATCCTTTGGGCAAATTGAAAAAACAGTTTATTTTTTCTGTTATAGGAGATTTATAGAAAATTCAGTCAATTGAGAAGGTCAAATAAAAAAACACAAGGAAAAATAATAAAAATGCTTTATATTATCAGAACATTTTTTTACAGTGCCCATTGAAACCATTTCCCCAAACATAACACATTACCGGAATATACCTTGTTTTCTTTTTCATCATTTCTGTTTCATTGGTAAAGATGACCTATCACAGATCAATTTCCCACTGTTTTTAGCTCTTTTTCTTCCAGGCTGCACATTGCAACTTCTCACTTTCAACAAAAGAAAGGATTTAGAGATCAAGGAATATTGATTTTATTCCAAAATCAATGTCATATATCCTAAATGTGCATCAAACAACAGAAGTTAATTTACAGTCATGCATATGAGACAATTAAGGACAAACTTTTCTGTCAGAATTGCTGTTCAGAAACAGTAAATACACTAAATAGGCCAAAACTGACTTAACAAGACTGCCAGAATAACTATTGATGAAAAATGGAAAAGTTGATCCATCAAAAATTGATATAAGTACAAAAGTCACATTCCTTCACTGTATTTCAATTCAGTGTTTCTCCTATCAATTTTTCTCAAAGGCATCTCATTGCAGGACATAACTTATTTTCCTAAATCCTGCATGCTTTTTTTGGTTGCAAAATAACTACCATGAAAAATTCTAATTGTCATAGAGAATCTAAAGTCTTCATAGGTCTTTATTTATTTAATTAAATACTAAAATGACTTGTGAGGTAACCTTCTAAAACAAAATACATTGCACTCTTCATGTTTCTTCAGCGAAACATGTATATCACATTTGTGCATCATGGTGGCCCTCAGCCATGGTATAGATTTTCAGTCATATATTGCAGCTTTACTTGTATTTGTTTTTGTTTTGATGTAAAGAATTGTATAAAATACATTGATTCTGTAAAAATGTGGTGGTAGTAGTAGTAGTAGTAGTACTAATAGTAGTAGTAGTAGTAGTAGCAGTAGTAAGTACATTTTTTTTTCCACAAAAATGGAGATACTCCACTAATTAAAGAAAACTCCTTGCCCCTGGGTACAGAAAGAGAAACTGAAGACAAAAAGAGTACATGAAGGGGTTTTCATTGTTCTTTTGGTTTTTTGTACTTTCAAAATTATAGATTTTTTTCACAAAACGATTACAGAACTATACAGAGCTGCTAATAAATAATAGGATGTATTTTGTCTATTGTCCAAAGAACATGCTTTTGTCACTCTTAGTCCTCCTGAGCAATATTTTATATCAAAATCAGAGCAGTATTTTCTCTGTGTTAATAAATGGTAGATCAGAATTTGTTTCTTTTTTTTTTAACTGCTTTTAGCAGTCTGTTCTTCTAATATGTATTTTTAAATGTGGAATTTATCAGCTTTTTTTTTGTATCACAGTCCTCTCCCATTCAAAAATAAATCAAAATGGTTGATATATAAAAGTTCAACTTAGGTGAGATTTCAAAGACTAATCCCTGGGAAAAATAAAACAGAGTATCAAAAAACCATTTACCCAGTTCTAGGTTTTGCGGTGGGAAGAGTAATACAAAGGATGGGTGTGATGGTGAAGTCTGGAAAGTTACTTAAATGCTTTTCAAACCTACTTTAGACCTGGCTATGAATATGCTATGAATCCATTGTTCAAGAAAGATATTCTTCCTGACAAAATAAGTGAAATCTGTCTTGATTGACAGCTATGACAAAAAGTTCTGCTTGGCATCTGTGGGACCAGGATTTTTCTATAGGGATCTGCCCTGCTTCTTATTTCCTATCAGTTCGAGAAAGAATTGGCCTTATAGCTAGTTGCTTTGGCATGAAATGGAGTGGTATTTACCCCCAGAAAGGATCTGCATTAATCATATTTGGCCGTATGTGAAGAAGACATTCACCTACACTACAAACACTTTTACATGAGATAACAAAAGACTTTTGTACCCTCAGATCACTATATCTCCCTGGTCATAACACAACTTGCCAAAAGAACTTTGATGAAATATCATGAGCATAAATTAATGGCTTTTCATTAATGTCATAAAATACAGGGTTTTCCTGTTACATGGGCAATAGTGAGACAGAAGTTTAAGCTACTAAACTAACTGAACATGAAGATCAGAGGACAGTATTGAATTAAAGGTTTTAGGTACAAGAGGTATTCTTTCACACTGTAAAATACTTTGCACTGATTACCTTATAATATAAAATTATTGAGCCTATGCAGATGCATCTTACTGAAGTTATTTACATGTGTGACATATTTGGCGTTTGCAGGACACCTAATGACCTAATGACACGGTCATTTGCAGAAATGTGTCCTTTCTGTGCCTGCCTAAGGACACCTGGATCACAACAGTAGTGTCTGAATGTTAATAATTAACAGATTCTTTTACAGCACATAGCATTTGAAAAGGTAAATGCCTGTATGGACGTTTTTGTAAGAAAGTTACTCCCTCTGTTTGCATCCAGTCATCGGGGTTGGCTAACAGCCTCAGAATTTAATATTGTTTCTGTGTGACTAGACAGCATTCTTGAACTGAGGTATATCCTCAGTTTAACATCTGAGGATATACCACAATCATCACCCCTCCCACTGACGAAAATAATGTCTGAAAAGCAAAGATAGTTTTATTTTACAGGAAAAAATGACTGAATCTGTACTTTTAAAGGGTTATTTTTGCATCTGGTGAATTAATAAATTCTTTTACTGCTGTCTTTGTAGATTTATATTAATTTGGATATAAAAGGTACAGCTCTGATTGGCATGCAGACAATCTTTAACTGTATTTTTCCCGACAGTAATAAACTTCCAGTTTACTTTGTCTGCCTTTAATACTTGTTACTCTGTAGAAATATGCATGTATGTACAAACATTAACAGCTTTACAGTGAAGCAAGGATTAAAGAGGCTTTATCCTTTTATCTTTTTCATCATTATCAGCCACATGGTATGAGCTCCTGTATTACATGAAAAAGAACATCCCCTGCCTCATCTCCATTTAGATTATGGTAGTGTACTCTTGTTATGTGTGCCTAGAGATATATTAAATAAACATAGTCCTTCTGTTTATTAGTTCTTTATGTATGATTAATACTGTAACTAAACAAACAAACAAAAAAAATTTCTGCTTTAGAAAGTTTGGTTGACAGCACATCCGTACAGTTACATGCAAAGTATTTGTTGCATAGCTGGAGATCACCCCAGACAAGGAATAGCCTTTCCACACAAGCTTAATAAACAGGCAGGTCAAGAAAGGTATGAAAACAATGTCCACACTGTGAAACTCCCTTTGGGTACATAAAGAAGAGCATTGTATAGTCTGGAGAGACACCTTGTCAAGGTAGAGAATTAGGTTAAATTAGCTGAAGGCCACTAAATACCTTTGGGTGTATTTATTACATTTTTTTTCATCACTTGCATGAAGGTAAAATGGTCTTAGAACAAGAAATAAGCTTGACTCAGGCCTTTTTTGCTTTTCAAATGTAATTTGGACCAACAAGAAACAGATCTGCAAGACAAACAATAACAGAGACTCAAAACAAAATGAAAAGTTTGTGCAGCAATTCCATAGATGAGCTGATGTCCTTCCTGCTGGTGGAAAAAAACAGTTGTCCAGTTGCACAGTCGCATGATGAATCTATATGACACAAGATCTCTATAAATTCCTAAGTAGCACACTGCCAGGTTAGAAATGATGGATACTCTTCTCCAGAAATTTTCTATCCTTTCTGATCCTAAAGCTTCTTACAAGTTCCCAACACACATTTAATTGCTGTTCCTGTTATTATTATCATTACTACGAATATTATTATTACTTCATTTCAATATCTATTTTCTGAAAAATAAATTGATATTTTTGTCAATGGGTTAAACCAGACTGTGGATTTTCCTCTTTGTGCTTTTTTTTTGATTCTGGGGGGCTTTTGTAGATGAAAATTCAGTTATTTACATGATACTATGGACTATTTTCTTCAGTCTTTCAATATAAATTTTAAAAATCTTATTGATAGGCGTGGAGTCTTACATTCCTAAAATATAGTCCTGATATCCAGTTACAAAGCTACATTACACAACCTACTCAGTTAGGAATCTGCAGGCAGAGCAAGGCAGAACAAAAACTCATCAAGATGAAAACAATTGTGAGAAGTGATGCAATTCCACTGGCTTTTAATACTACAAAATCTTTTGAAGTGGAAAAAGCCAGAATCCTAAACTAGCCCTGTAAATCCTTATTTGTGGTGAGCTTTCCCAAAACAGTTTTGTAAATCCTTCTTTAAAAATTATGGAGCTAAAGACAGAATTTGTTTGGTTTCAAAGAGGAATTAAATTCAGGCAACTTTTTGGACTGCAGTTTCAAGGAGGAGTGGTCATCTCCTTATAGACAGACAGTGATGCTGTTGCAGCTGTTTCTATTTGTTATACTGTATTTCACGTTTTCTTCACTGTCAACCTTTTATGCATGAAATCAACATCACTAGGGGCGGCCTCATGCACTACAGAAGTGCATTTCTGACCTACTCTGCGCTTACAGCCATGCACACCAGAGCAGAATCTGTCCTAATGAAACACAGGAGAATGTACTGAAAGAATTCTTATGTTTATCCTTCTCCTGATTTTATTTCTTCTGTTTCCTCACTTATCAAATGAAGCAATAGCTTTCTTCCATAACTTCAGCAGAGACTTAATTCCCAGGATTCCCACTTTGATACTTCGAAGTTCCTGGGAACTGACATTCCTGCCAAGAGCAAAACCATTTAGTAAATCTCTAAGAGCTTTTGTAAATAGGGTGCCACAGAGCAGATTAATCAAACATTCAAAGCAAATAGCTGAGAGGTTTGGTAAACAAGATTTATAGTAAAGTAGAGTGTTTATATATATATATATACTCTCTCTATTCTTCTGTTATTTATTTATTTATATATGCACTTGCATTACAGCCAGGAAACTATTCATGCCTGGGACGACTGCATTATTAGTCACAGCACTGTGACCTCTCACCCCAAGTGATAAAGTACACAGGTCAGAATTGACAATACATACTCATGGCTGATCATGGCTGCCAGTTATTGATCCAAGGAGGGGAAAAAAAGAAAACTTTGCAGGAAAAAACATTGCTCTGAATTACAAACATGCATTCTCCTGAGACTCAGCAACTCTCTGGGTTTTTCCCACTGGAGCTGGAAAGCAAAAAGTGAGTTCAGCCAGTATTTAATATCAAGTGAATGTGGTGTTTAATCAATACTATTCTGCTTTTGTTCCACGATGTGGAAAGCAGTGTCTATTCATTCAGTAAAGGTTAATGCCAAGGGTCAAGTGATTTCACACTCTCTGTAGGATCCACAACATTTCAGTAGTTCAGATGCCTTGGACAATGATGACTCAGTTGGACTGATTTATTGCCACTCTAAGGTCCTGCTTAATACTAAAGTGCTATCTTATGATAATACCTCAGAAAATAGCACTGATAAAAAAGAGGCTATAATTACCTACATTTTGAAGTAATGTCTTCATCTCTAACATCCTATAAAGATGTAAGGTCCATTTAAAATGATCTGCTCCTTGTATTAGCAAGTCAGTTAAATCAGCTATTATCAGTGTTCTCTAGTTTATGAAATGCTATCTATGCAAAAGGAATCTGGCTGATGTATTAAGAAAAATGCAAATTGCAAGCAAATGTAATACTGTACCTCATTTAACATACATTTTAATGTATGTTAAATGTCTACCTGCCCAAATAAAAAATATACTTCTAAGACTGATTAATAAGACAAAAATGGGGGGAAATTTTCAGACAATGTAGAATAAAATTATAACAATCACAGATACTCTAATTGGGCTTTAGTATGTGAGACCACATAACCAATAGTATGTAAAATTCCTCCTATTTTTTTTCCTCTAAAATTTCTAACTTTGGGGTAAATAGGCAAAAAGGAGAAGACTATATACTCCCCCTCAATATGATACACTGAAAATGACATTAGGTGAGGTCATTGTCTAAATGAGAATGCATTTGACTTT
The DNA here is from genome assembly GCA_034509425.1 of Eopsaltria australis. Taxonomy (NCBI): domain Eukaryota; kingdom Metazoa; phylum Chordata; class Aves; order Passeriformes; family Petroicidae; genus Eopsaltria; species Eopsaltria australis. Next base: position 428,808 of record JAVTVJ010000872.1, on the reverse strand, counting down.
GTCAGGGGTTCTAATTTTGAACATGTTAGGATCCCTGCTTATTATTCAGCAATGCCTTATTCAAGATGTGTTTTATATAATGAAAGAAGTTCAGATGTCACTAGCAAAATAGTGTGAGAAGAATTAATTGGAAGGCTTATCAGACAAAAGTAATTTAGAATCCAACTCTATCTAATATATCATTGAATGATGAATATACCAATCAATTAGCAAAATAAAATAAATTCTGCAAATTTGACTGAAGACATCCTATTATTATAAGTGGGAGGATATTTGGAACAGTTAATTACTCCTTATTTTAGGTCCTAAGTATGCAAAAATCCTTTATGTGAATTTTTAACATCCTTCTCTTGCCCCAATTACAGATATTTAGAAATTTCTTCTGACTTGTTTTAAATAATGATGTCATGTTTTCAATAACACTATGGCAGATATAGAAGAAAGACTTTTTAATGTGAACTAAAGGGAAAAAATCGTGCATTCATACATCTGTGGGATAGTGTGTTGTCTTTCAAAATAGATTAATCAGTGCAAAAACAAAGACAAAATGTTCATTGCTACATTTATTGAAAACGGCTAGTTTTTATAAAAAATATACATTACAAGGTAACCAGTTTACTCTCTCTGATGGAATAAATTGTTACTGATAATTTTAATTGTTTAGTCAGTAAATTTCTTTCCACTCTTTGACTGCTCTGAATAAGAAATGCCAAAAATGCCATAGAGGGCTAAGAATGACGCTGAAATGATATTCTGAAAGACCAGAACAATCCCTCTCTCCCAAAGACTCTGTGCTTTATTTTATAGATTTAAAAAGCTCCAAACAGTTCACTCTTCCTGTCAACAGATTGATAATATCTGACATCTGTTGATTTCTTCCTCTCCCAACAAGGTTTCAAAGTCACAATTTAAAATGTAAACCCCTACCACCTTTCTAGTTAAAATTTCAAGCAGAAGTTTCAATGGCAGCAGCTATCATACTTCAGAGATATCAAAAACCAATTCCAAAGATGTTTAGAACAGAAAAAAGAAAGAGTTTGCCTACTTAAAAATAACGGAAATTAAAAAATAAGATCCTTTGTGTTAGAAAGGAAAGTTTGTCTTTTTACTTGAACAAGAAGCTTTCTTTAACTTGTTTAAAATGAGAATGCCTTGGATTATCTCAGTTTGTGATAACAAAGACTTTGTCACACAAAATCAGACCACTGCACCATTAAGTTCAGAATCTTGCCCATGGGCCCAGTGAGTGCCCAATCTATCAGACAACAGGAACATCTATGGAAAAACACATATTCCTGCTGACCCTGTTGAGTGTGAGTATCCACCTTGAAGAAGTATTAGGTATTTTTTGCTGGTAGAGCTTTATAAGTTAGCATTCAGCAAATTTATATATAGAAGTGTACAAAATGTTGTCTTTCTTAGTCCTAAATAATTTTATCATGACTACATACAGGCCCAGATCATACATAATATAGAGCTTTGCTCTGAACAGGAATACTACATATATCTGCAATATCCCAAAATCGTAATAAAGAACAGGACTTTCTGCATCACTCTGTGAAATAAACAGGCTGGGAAATCTGAAGATGGCAAAATTGGGCCAAAAACTATTTTTAGAAAATTTAACATAACAGTATGATCTAATGATTCTAATATTTCAGATTTAATCCAACAGCCTTTTGACACTGCAGTGGAATTTTACCACAGCAGGCATTTTGTAAATTAAGTTTTTAAAAATAATGAGGAGAGGAGAGGAGAGGAGAGGAGAGGAGGAGGGAGAGGGAGAGAGGAGGAGGAGAGGAGGAGGAGGAGGAGGAGGAGGGAGGAGGAGGAGGAGGGAGGAGGGAGGAGGGAGGAGAGGAGAGGAGAGGAGAGGAGAGGAGGGAGGAGGAGGAGGAGAGGAGGAGGGAGGGAGAGGAGAGGAGGAGAGGGAGGAGGAGGAGGGAGGAGAGGAGAGGAGAGGAGAAAGGAGGAGAGGAGAGGAGGAAAGGAGAGGAGGAGAGGAGAGGAGAGGAGAGGAGAGGAGAGGAGAGGAGAGGAGAGAAGAGAAGAGAAGAGAAGAGAAGAGAAGAGAAGAGAAGAGAAGAGAAGAGAAGAGAAGAGAAGAGAAGAGAAGAGAAGAGAAGAGAAGAGAAGAGAAGAGAAGAGACAAGAGAATGGCCATTCAGATCAAGATCCCTGTAATACCTAGTGGGATACCAAAAAAAAAAAAGAAGAAAAAAAGACATGCCTAAAATTAGACTTCTGAATCCGTATTTAGGTAATTAAATAAAAAGGCCTAGTTATGAAGACTGCTAAGCAGTTAGGAGCACCTATTTTGCTTGGTGTCATCCTATTGCAGTAAGGGCAGTGGACTAGTTGGCTCCTGAAAAACATAGCTGAGTATCCAGGCTAATTATGCAAAAGACTTGCTTTGTGACAGAGTGCAACATCAGTGAGATTTATACAAGCAGGTTTAGCTGCCTTTTATATACTGAGTGGTACAGAATGATTTTGGATCTCCATTCATGTGCAAGTTATATGTGATATGAATGAACACATGAATCAATCATTAATAAAGTGTTTATTACAACGCTGTTACTAGTTCTGATTTATGCTCTTCTGTTCTGTTTTCTTCCATTTTTATCACTTTTTTCTGTTTAATCTTCATCTCTGCATGACTTTGTGGTTTGGCAATCACTTGAATTTTAGTCATGTAACATTATCAGAGCACAAGATAAATTAAAATGTTACAAATAATTTTTTCCAAATATTAAAAACTAATAAAATAGTTATTTAATAACTTAATTATTAGAAAACACAAATACTGATTTCATATTACTATGCCACCTGAAAAAGCCAGTCAAAATAATGTAAAAGTAAATATTACTTATTTTTATGTAAAAGTAACACATTATTATAGATAATTCTGTTTAAGAAATGGTACTAAGTACATCCATAAGCAAAAACAAACACACAAACAAAAAAACAAAACAAACAAACAAAAAAAACCCACCAACAAAACCCCAAAACCAAAGTAATCTGAATTCTGGTCCAACAGAGAGTGTTTCTCTGCAGCTGTAAAGTACAAGACAGTAAAAGAAACCTGTCAAGGCTCAGAACTCTTATGGGACAGGTTTCCCTGCAGGACTGAAATGCTGATTTGTAGGAAACTTAAACAAAAATATCTTTTCTAAAGGAGGCTATTACCGAACCTTGACATGCAATCTTTTCTTCTAGAATTGTTGCTGTGCTTTCACTGAAGTGTGCAATGAATTTCATGCAGTCAGGTGCAACCTGTTGAGAATGCATATGTGCATCTCTTATCTCTTAAAATTTTCAATTTGAAGTCTCCAACTGCTTAAGGTTGACTTCCAGTGACCTAGAAAATTCGACAGCTAATGCCAGTGTACTGAACAAGACTGGCATCCTAACTGAACCCATTGAGTGACTTTGGAAAGACAAGGGAGTTTATGCTCCCAGCTGCACAAGAGTAGAGTAAATATGGCTTTTCATATCACTGTGAGTTGCAATGGACACCACAGCAGACTGAAAGGGATAAGCAGGCTCTCAGAAATTACTCAGGTGATATCATGCTATAGCTCATTCAGTCAGAAGAACTGAAGCCAAGACAGAACACCAAACCTAACAAAATCAAAATAGTAAAGGGTATATTTTGCTTACCTTCTCATTTTCTTTCTTTAAATAATTTCTGAGAGCGTTTATTTATTTGGGAAGTGCAGATCACCATGAAGGAGACTGTAGAAAATAAGAATTTCCTGTTATTTTCAATTCTAATGAAAGCTCCCATCTATTCTCAAAACACTCATACCATTTTTAAAGGGTCATGATTCTCTATGCTGTGTTCACTGGCCACAAGCAGGAACTTAGGGACCCGTAAGCCAAATCTCCTCCTTTACTCACAGCTTTGATATGATGTCTCTCAAGAATATAGGCAAGACTAGCTACACCATGTACCTCCAGTTGACACAAGTTTTGCTCAGTTCCCTGTAATTTCACTTGCTGTCCTCCTTCCATCCTGCTGGCCTTGGAAAAGCATGCCCCAAAGGCATGATGCCTGTGGCTGCCCCCTCTACATTATACATAACAGGGCCCACCTGAGAGTACAGTATCCTAAATCCTGACCTCAGGAATATTCAACAACCTTGCAAATTTTCCTCACCTGTGAAGTAGATGGGGAAAAATATGTCACATGCATCTGTTTTATCGTGTAGCCTTAGTCTGGTTTTAATATCCTCAGTTTTTGAATTGAAATGTTATACAAATATGTCATTCTTTATTACAAAAGCCAAATAAATGCAAATACTATCATTAAAAAGAAACTCGAGTCTGGGTGTAATGGGAAGATCAAATGAAAGAGGCCGTAGCTTTTGCTCAAGGAAAGCAAACATAAGCGCTCTTTGTCTTAAAAGAGTAATTCCAGTCCAGCACACCAGTTGGGTTACACTGATCTGGATGCTACAAAGCATAAATACTCCAAACCAGGTGTCCAGCAACTATCAATAAGCACAAAAACAGTGATTCATCCCCAGACTGAAAAATTCACTATCTAGCTGCTGTGATAAATCTCTTATTTCTGCAGGAGCCTGACCTCATTCTGCAAAAAAACCTCTAACTGCCCCTCAGAGATGAGACACATTGGGGAAACATACAGTCTCTTTGGTACAAAATGCACAGTTTTTAAACACCATTTTTACCTGTAATATACATACATGTCCTATGAATGAGGCCTCACAACTTCACTTCTTGTCTGTGATTATCAAATAACACAAACTAGATGACAAGGGGAACCAGAACTCTCTGTGAGTCAATCAAAGACAGTATGGTTTGTCTAGCTTGGATAAAGAAGCCTTTAATCTTTACATGCGCATTATTTGTTCTGCCATTGCACGGTGCCCACCATGGTGAGACCCTCATCTAGAGATAGTGCAAACAGACAGTGTAAAATAGAGAAGCTCTTACCTCCTTTCATAACTGATGATTTATCATCTTCTCAGCCATCTAAATACTGTGCTTACTCATAATGCTGACTGAAGATCAAACGAGCATGTAGACAGCCTCCCTCCAAAACCTCCCACCCCTCTCCCCACACAGCCGTTCACATCATATTTGAGGTCAGTCCAGTCAAAGCTACCTCAGCTTTGCTACGATTTCTGACAATACTGTAGCTTTTGGATGCCAGTGCAAACAAGCTGCCATCACATCCCCAGGATTAGGAAAGATTTTAAATTTCAGTCAACTTGGCCTTGTTTGTTTGCTTTAGCTAAGATGAGGAGTTGTCAAACTACACAATTTCCATAGCTGTCAAGGATGTTTTTGAACATGCAAATCTGCAGTACATTTTATCGCAAACATTGCAAAAAGCTTTAAAACCAGGACATATGAAATATGTATACATTTTTTTTTGGTTAAAAAAAAAAAAGTATCTATCTCAGCATATAGACCTTCACCCTGCATATCAATGTATTGCTGCCTCTTTTGTTTTGTAGCCACATGGAAACAATAAAACATCAACAGCATTGTCAGCTCCTTCGATTTATCTTGTTTCAGCCTTTTATTATACACAGGCATGAAGAATGTTATTCTTACTCAGTTTTTATTTTGCTTGGAAGCCTTGAAATTTTCTGACGATGTGATCTAATCTCATGTACCAGGCCTAATTTACCCTATCAGGCAGGTATCCAAGAGAGGTTGGTGTACAAGGCAGCTGCTTGCCTAACATGCTGAGGGATGATGAGCAGTCTGAAGGGTATTGGGTTCATTTATCAGTTGTCAGATATACACTAGTCTTCCTCACTTATGATCACACTGTCAACCCACAATCCAGAAAACATCTGACTATGGTGTGTGCAGCACATTAAAAGTGACTAAAAGATGTCAGCATCTCACTTAATGCACGAGAAACTGTTTACAATAACTAGGTAATTATAGCTAACACCTTTCAACAGCCATCACTACTAATTAAAGTTCATTTGCCCAAACAAGTACATTTAACATTAATGAACTTACAATAAAATATTTTTTAGGAAATGTATGTGTAAGCCCCAAATTAATTTCACTATTGGGGTTTTGCAAACAAAGATGTATAAATGCATACAAAGTTTAAACTGATTTAATTTACTTTAGGCACACAGACATCTCCTTTAGCCCTTTAACCCAATGCTGTGCTCTCCTTTCTCTCCATAGACCTCAATTGCTGTTGGCACACACAGGGGCAGATGTGATGGCGATTCAACAGCCTTCAGGTCTGATGCTGAATTTTGTATTCTTCCAGCTGTGTTTGAAACCGCCGGTAAACCATGTCTTGCACTCACAACAGAATTCTGTCCTTTCCACGAGAAAACACTCCTTAAGTTTTACCTGTTTAGTTCTTCTTGGTTACAACTGGAGGTTTCATGTTAAATAGGCTCAATAACAAGGGAAGATTTGAAATGCTAATGAAAGACCCAGACAAAACAGACTTAAAGATCTGTTGGAGAAACTGCAGAATCAACCGAGATGCAGAGAGAGACTGTGAAAAGAGTACAGTATTTATCTCTGCTGTGGTGTGTTGCCTTCATAAGGCAGAAATGTTGAAGACTATTCCTGGGTTTTGACCCTTTAGTTTAGGTTCATTTTAAGATATTTATTTTGAAAAAGTGAGATCACTGTGGTCTGGTTACAGGAGCCCTATACAAAATACCATGCTTCCCCACTTCCCACATGGAATAAACATACAGGAGCAAAATAGACAAGATTTCTTATTATATTTGGCAGTTAGTCTTATGACTCATTGCCAATATACATCTTTTCTAGAAACGCATTCCTTATAGTATATATAGAATGTTAAAAACCTTTAAATTCTAGAATATTATAAGACTAAGATGAGCACAACTATTTGCAGCACAGAAATATGGTTGTCAAAAAATAAGAGTGATTCAAATACTGCCCTTTTACATTTTTTCTTAAGGACAAGAATCCTCTGTGCTCCCTCAGACATCTTCAAGTAGTTGTTGAAATGTATTATTCTGCATGTTTAATACCACGTAGGACTCTGAAGAGATGAAGTTATACAATGCCTTAGGCAATTATGAACAAGGATTATAGGGAAAAAGAAGGCTGCAATGTAGAGAATAAGCGGTATGATATAAGCAGAATATTTGATATTTAGGGCAACAAAGTAAATACCATGCTGTCTTGACTACCACAATAGGAGACACCGTTTCTTTTCTATGCATCTCAGATCTATTTATCTGAACTAGCAATGTTCAAATTCATTAATGAAGCCATTATTGATTTGTGGAACGTGACTTAAAATCTCAGCAAACACTGAACAATCTGTGAGAAGCTCTTAAATACTGAACATATGTAACTAGACATCTCAATTTAACAACCACACATACATTTAACAGCATTAATAGCTCGGCACTTAATGGATCAATTCCCACTGTTTGTGTAATGTGGAAATAAAAAAGGCTTATTAAATGACAAGCTTTCCCTGGTTTGTGCTAATTAATTATACACTGCATCTGACTGCTAATTTAGTGGGAAAATGCAGCCCAAAACTATGGTTTCTGCTTGAACTTTGCCTCAGCACCACCTAATTCTGCTCAGAGTGCAGCTGCGACCTGCCTCTGAACGATGGCAGTATTAAATTAGAGCACAAGGCCATCAATTTAATAAGTACTGTAGCAGGTAATTTGAATAAGGACAGTATTAGTATTCTACCAGTGCACAACTAAAAGCAGCTGACCTTTCAGACCAGAGAAGATCCTTGAACACATCTAGCTGAATCGGTGAACACAGTAATAATGTGACCATGTTAAGAGTGCCAAGAGAGACTTTTACAGCTCTGCACCTATTACTATATATCAGCTATTCTACAGTATATAAGAACACTTTATGTACAGAAAAACAAGGTTATAAATAGAACAAAGGCAATGTGAAAGATGTATTTCAAGTGGCACATTTGAAAATTTTCCTTATTACCTTGATTTATCGTATAAAGAATGTAAAATTAATCAATGCACATAAAAATGCACTATGAACACCCACATAACAACCTAGTGACTTTTCACCACAAATTTAGTACCAGGAAGAACACAAGTATGTGTTGTATAGTAAAAGTAAAGCATATAAAATTGTTTTGCTATCATATCTGTTTTTAAAACAGAAATATAAGAACATAGCATTTTGTCAGGAGAAAGTTAATGTTTTTCAGCTAATTGACAAGGCTTTTTTGAGGTTTATAACTACAATAAAAATTCCCTATCCACAGTCTGTGGTGTAGTCACAGCACTAAGTGAAATTCCCTAAAATTCAGTGAATCTACTTTGAAAGGAATGAGGAGGGCTTTTTGCAAGGGTCTGCTTATAAATACTAAAGATCACACATTGATAACAACAAAAGAAAAATCATGATCATACACATATGATTGTAGGAAGAACTATTTATATGAACAACCAGAAAAATTATTTTCTGCTTTTGTCATTTTGTGAGGAATTGGTGGCAGAGGGATGTATTTTCTTTAACTATGTGAAGGGAAGGTTTTTAAACAGTAGATAATACCAGTCTGCAGGCATCTCATAGATGTCTTCTAGAAGAGCTTTTTAAATAGGAGTAGGGTTTTCCATATGATCCTAACTCCTGTTTGTCAAGATGTCCCTTTAAGTAATTCTCAGAACGATATAATGGAAAAGCACACTACTGTACCAGAACTGCTCCAGAAGTTGGGATGCGCAGTAAAACCTGACTGAGGGTCTTGTCTTTTATTTCCTTCCTGAAAGATACAGTTTAGGCCCACAGGTCCTGCCATATCCACCATTTATTTCAGAAATGGTCATGTATTCATGTACTGTCAGTGATCATACAAAAAACTGTTTACTAATGCATGACTGAAATGTTTAGCAATACTTGATGCCCCTCAAACTGGCAGGCCATTTATTTTCAATGACATAAACCTGTTTAACATGATTTTACTAGACCTTAACATAGAATTGCACAAAAAATGTGAAGTTTAAAGGCAACAGTTCTGTGGACATATGAATTGCTAAATAGCTATGAAAGAGTTTATATTTCTTTTGTGTCACAGTGCACACTGGTTTTTGAAGCATTGCTTGCAAATATTTAACACAGTATGAGCTTTTAAACCTGTCGTCAGAGCAAACAAATGTAAGTTCATTTTGGACGTTTACCTTTTATCCTCCCAAGCTGGAGCTAATGAGAGCCACCCGTTCAGGTTGGCGGTAAGACTTAGCAGAAGAGCTATGCATATTTATGCAGACTCCTGGAAACTGACACAGTTTGTCACATCTCCTCAGAAGCCAGCTCAGAATTTCAGACCATTTTTACTTTCCTTAGCACTGGCAGGAAAATGGACTGAATTTGGAGGGACAATTGATATTTCGATATTATTGCAATACTGAACGTATTTTTCATGGCAATAACCAGGCATATATCATATTGACAGACAATTTACAAAATGGTATTGTTCAGTTAAAATATGCATAAAGCATTGTGGGCTATATAAAATATTTATGGTACAGATGCAAATGGCAGGTTAGAGGACCCCTTTGGGGCAGAAGGAGTCCAGTCTGGAAGGAACACAAAAGAAAAGCAACATGGAGGATAAAAGAACTGATATGGAAATGGGGAGGATAAAGCCACATATGGAGGTGACTTGCTGCCTATAAAATAATGCGATCCTCACTTGTGGTTGCACAAAGTCCCACAGTATTCCTGCCATGAAAATGTTTTTTATTCTATGGATATTTCAGATTAAAACAAGGGTATTGTCCCAGAGTACAAGTTTAGCAAGTATGAAAGTGAACTCTCTGGTGGGGGAAAAACAGGCTCAAAATTAGGACAAAATATTAAAAAAGAGACAAAAACTGAATGATGACCAGGAGTTATCAAACATGACCACGTTGTTCCAGGTTTGTTTGCTTGTACATTCCAAATTCTAGTCTTATTGATGCCTTTACTTAGTACCAGGATAAATGCAATGGATATATTTATACTCAATCCATCCATCCTTAATGAAAAGTTCCATGAAAACAAGGATTGATAAAATTAGAATAAAGGAGGAAGATGAGAAAGAATGAGATATGTAAGGGGATTGAGATATCTAAGGAAAAAATATCGCTTTCCTCTCCCATCTATTTCAGCCTGTGCAGATTCTGCGGTTGCCCAACACCAGACAAGCTTTCTCCTAGTTTCCAGGGCTAAAGTAATGCTGGAAATTGAAAATCATGTAGATTTGTAAATCAGCAATTTTCAGGAAAAAAAAGTTTTACAAACTCATTTGAGTTTTCTCTCTAATTTACTCATCCTTCACACCTCCTTACCTTTTCCATTTCTTATTTCCCACAGTTTAAAAAAAAAGGTATTGCTACATGTTTTAGCCACAGAGGACTGAGTGCAATGTTAAAATATTACACGAAAGACACATGGCAAGGTATTTCCGTTAAACTTATATTACATAAAAATGGAAGGTAAACGGGACGTGATTCATTCATGAATAGACCGTTTAGTCTGATTTGTGGCAGTAAGCATGCTGTCATAGGCTAAGAATGTATCAAATTATCTTTGCTGCAATTATTAAAATTCCTTCTCCACCTTACAAGTGAACTTAATTTCGAGTGCCAAGAAACTCCCCAGTGATCTTTCCCATCAAATATTTCATAACTAAAAAGTTAAATACATCTGCTAAAAGACGACAAGTAATAGTATAATCCATTTTATTTTAAAAAGGCATGCAATTTCAGAAAGTACTAATACTAATAATATAACCACCTAGTTTAAGTGTGATACTGTAAAATACCTTACCTGCCAGTCTACATATCTTGCAACCACAGTAGCTGTACATACAGATGGTATTGTTTAACATAAATTGCTTAACTTTAGAACTACAGTGTTTGAAATCAGTTTTAAAACAGCCAAGCAGAAAATGATAATTACTGCAATAAATACTGATTTTCTTCAGGGCATCCATGTCATATTAGAAAAAAATCGGTGTCTTAGCTCTACTTAATTAGGCAACTCATGTTTTCACTGACTGAAATGGGAAAAAAGTAGTCTATAAATTTGTTAATTAACTAAATGTATTCTGGCATTTCTGACATAGCTACAGTTCTGCAGAGAAGGATGAAAAAGGGTGAAATCCCACTGTATAATATAGTAGAAGTATAATGATGAACCTATCTTTCTAGACAAATATATTATTTTTCATTGCTAAACCTGAAGCTCTCACAAAAGAAACAATGACAACCAGATCTTCTTCCCCACTAGCAATATGTCTTTTAGAATTATTTTTAAGGATGAGATTATTGTCTGCAAGGGTAAAAAGTGTTGAAGTAGGCAGTTTCAGAATGTTTCAGCATAAAGCAAGTTTTAAATCCAGCCCTGAATGAAGCAGAAATAGCAATTTTGGTGGCTGACTTTTTGGCTATCTGGTTCTTTTGGTCTCTCTCCCCTGTTATTGGGTCCCAGACACTTTGGATGTGACTGCTTTGAAGGTTTTGGCTCTGGCAGTAGTCCTGTATTGACAGGACATTTTATTGCTTCAACTGAGCACTGCAAAGGAAGGCTGTGATTGGGACAAGTTTCTGTTGGTGTGAGGACTAGTCCCTCACCAGGACTTGCAAATCACAAGTTTGAATGGATCCATGTCCAGTGGAAAGCCAGTACCATTTCACAATATGTTCTTTTTATAAGGACGGTAAAACAATCCAGTTGTTCTTGTTTCGGCATTTAAACATATAACAGAATGCCATTTCCTTTACTTCTGATAGTCAATGACCTCCCTCTTCTATTTCTGTGCTAAGGAAACTTAATGAGGTTTTTACAGTCATTGTATAATGGAATAAATCTTACCTGAACTGAGCCTTGATAGTCCCAAACATACTTGCACCTTGGTAAGAGCTCTGTTAGCCTTTAATTACCTTTTCCTATTCCTTTTCACACAAGAAATATCTTTAATGCCATCAATGACACAATCTTTGGCCCTTTTATTTCTGTAACTCACCACAGGAGGAAAAAGCTTATCCTCGTAAACATTCCTATTTCTTGATTCTAGGTTAGTGTTTCTTGGGAAAGAACTCTCTAAAAATGTCAGAAGGCATTACATTTTTTAAAAATTAAGAATAGACTGAGAATCAAGTAGAAAATATGTCATATTACAGAAAACTATTTATGAAATCCTGAAAAAATTCACATCTTGAATACGACTTCAAATCTGGTCACTGTGACTCAGAAGAGTATCAAAGAGCATGGTAGGGCCTTTGAAAAAAAGAACCAATGCAGGGAGCAATTTTCTCTGAGGAAAGGCATAGGAGGTTAGGAATGTATCAGGAAAAAAGAATCTAGAAGTAACAAGATGGGCGATCATACAGCAAAGATCTCTGCAGTCATTAAGGGTATACAGAGATGTTTAGAGGATAATTAATAGCTATTCCATCCTGAGAACTAGCAAACATTTAGAGAACCAATTTTAGCACAAACAAAAGGAACCCAAGTGCATTATGCAAATAAACAGATGCAATCTTTGGCTCAGGATACTGTCAAGTACAAACAGATCCCAAAAGGGTTCAAGGGGCATAAGTTCAGGTCTGCATCCTTCTGGATGTCCAGCTCTCAGCATAATATTATCATGGTCAAGGAAAACCCCAAAGAAAACCTCTCCACACAGGTAGGCCATCGTTAGCCAATACATAGTCAAACCCACTAAATCACTGGAATTTTCTCAAAAATCAAAATGTCAGGTTTTCATGGCTATTGTTTATGCTTTATTGCAAAGTATGAATTAATGAAATTATCTTTCTTCTCAAATACTTGAAGTTTATAATCATGATCCAGTTCTCAATCTCTGTTTATTAATTAAAAAAAAAACAAAACGACAAGTCACAAACATAATATGTGCCTGAATTCAGACCTTGGGTTTATCATTCTCTTCTCAGCGCCTGCGGAAATAATCCCAGTCCTGTTACTCATACTGATAATTCTGGCATCATTTTTCATTAGGTACTCTTCCTAAGGCTTCAATCCTAGGCTTTAACTAAGTGTGCTGATTTTTCATGCCTAAGGAAAAATCTCCAATATACTGTCTAATCTATTCATCCGCATAGCTAAACCACCTCACATCCTGATTACTGAGACATCATCTTCCATCACACTGTTAGATAAAACCTTGTCCCCCTCATATCCTTCAGGATGCTACTGGAAAGATACAATGTATTGCTTTTTTACATGTGATCTTTGTCTATTTATAATACAAACAACACACAGTATTACTACTAATAAAAATAATATCATGGCAAATATAAGAATAATGTTTAAAAGTAATTACAGAGTACACACTACAACACACAAATCTCAAACAAATATCTATTCTCCTTTCAGTTTTATTAAGGTAGACCCAAAAAATGAGTTGAATAACTTCTCTATTTACAGTGGTTCTCACAAGAGGAAAAGTCACTGTCTTCCAATCTTGACTGGCCCAAAAATCCTGTAACAGGCAACTCAAAAATGTCTAGGGATTTTCCTAAGGATTACCTTATGCTGTTTTAGTTCTTGGATCTGAAGCCCCCAGACCAATAAAAGACAAATATTCACTTAAAAGGGAATACTTCTTATTTTGGTATTTCTTATTGGTTTTAAAGAACTTTTTCGAGCAGAAGAATCAAGGAACATTTTGGGTTGTAAGAGCTGTTAAGAGATCATCTAATACAACTCCACTGCCATGGGCAGGAACACCTTCCGCTAGACCACGCTGCTCAAAACCCCATCCTACCTGAACCTGAACACCTCTCCCAGGCAGCCACAGCTTCTCTGGGCAACTTGTTTCATTGCCTCACCACCCACACAGAGAATTTCATCCTAGACTTTAATCTAAACCTTCCCTTTTTAAGTTTAAAGCCATTCAGTTTAAAGCCATTCCCCCTTACCCTATCACTCCATGCACTTGACAGAAGTCCCTCCCCTGCCCTCTAGAAAGGCCTAAGGTCTCACCAGAGCCTTCCTTTCTCCAGGCTGAACAACCCCAAATCTCTCAGCTTGTCTTCATATCAGTGGTGCTCCAGATCTCTGATCACCTTTTTGTCCTACTCCGGACTAATCCCAACAAGTCCTTACGCAGGAGAGGTGGACACAGTATTCCAGACGGGGTCTAAGAATAGAGGAGCAGAGTAGAGAATCACCTGTCTGGCCTCACTGTCCATTGGCTTCTTTTGATGCAGCCCAGGACACGTTTGGCTCTCTGGGCTACAGGTGCACATTGACACCTCATGTCCAGCCTCTCATCCAATAGCACCCCCAACTCCTTTGCCTCAGGGCTCCTCTTGATTTGTACACCTCCAGTCTCTGTTGATACTGGAGATTTCCCTGGCCCATGAGCAGGACCTTGCACTTGGCTTTGTTGACCTTCATGAGGCTCATACAGACCCACTTCTCCAGCCTGTCAAGGTCCTGAATATCATACCTTCCTTCCACCATATCAGCAGCACCCCTCATCTAGGTTCCACCTGCTGAAGGTGTGCTCAGTCCCACTGTGTAATGGATGAAGATACTAAAAAGTATGTGAGTCAGTACAGAACCTTGAGGGACACTATTTTTTCCTGGTTTCTACTTGAACACTGAGCCAGTATCTTATCCTTCTAATATCCAGCCAGTATCTTATCCTTCTAACAGTCCATCCAACACATCCATATTTCTCCTATTTATAGGTATTCATGTTCCATGGGAACATATCAAAAGACTTACAGGAGTCCAGGTAAATGACATCCACAGCTGTCTCCTCGTCCACTGATTCAGTCACTTCATCATAGAAGACCACTAGATTAAAAGGTCACATCTTGACCTTAGTGAAACTATGGCTGTCTCTAATCAACAACTTGTCTTTCAATGTATCTTCCATGAGGATCCTTCTTGCCCATGATCCTACTGGGCATGGAGGTAAGAATGACTGGTCAGTAGTTCTAAGGGCTCTCCTCTTTTAGCTCTTTTTAAAACTGAGTATGATTTTTCCCTGTTTTCAGTCATGGGGGACTTCATCTGATTGCTATGAGTTTTCTAATACGATGAGGAACCTGGCAACTACATCATCAGGACTCTAGGATCTAGCACCTCATCAGGTCCCACGAACTTAAGCATTCCCCAGGTGGTCTTGCATCTCATCTCCCTTACAATGAGAGAGAATTAGACCCCCACATCCCTGCCTTGATGTTCAGAGGTTTGAAAGCTGTGGGAAGAGAGACTATCATTGAACACTGAGGTAAAATATTTTTGAGTACCTTGTTCTTCTCCATGTCAGTTCTTACTGTTTTTTCAGTCTTATTTAGCAGTGGGATATTTTTACATAAGCTGCATAAACCAATAACTGGTGTAATGACCTTAAATCAAATACACTAAGAAAGAGAACATCATAAATAATATTGAATAAAATTGACAACATTTTAACTAGTAAATTGTGTTTCTTAAACTAGACAATACACACAGCTTTGTCTCTAAGCATGCAACTAAATGAAGAGTAAAATTATATGTAATGAATTGATAACATTATACATCATAAGTCACTGAAAAAGAGAGGTTTAAAGTGTAGGTGGTTGATCAACTCTGAGATCATATCACTTTGCATAATTTTAAAAATTGAAGTAATAAAACTTCTTAAGCTAGGTGACAATAATAGATTTGAGGAAATTTAATGCATTGGTGTGAGACAGTGACAATTATGAAAAAAAAAATTGTAAAATTAGCATAGGCCAACCTGTGTAAAGGAAAGCTGCTTTCCACTGACCAAACATGCCTTCAACAAAACCATTTTTAAAACTATTAATATGTGGTTATTTCTGCTCAGAATTAGATAAAAACAAAAAAATGAGATATTAAATTGGAATAAATACCAATATCATAATATATTAAAACCAAAATCAGTATAAGAATCTTTTCTGGTGTTATATTTCAGATTTTGGGATGCAGGTCCTATAGCACCAAGAAGAGCTATAACTGATAAACCAACAAGTCAACAAAAACATTACAAAATACCTTAGATAATACCAAAACCCAGAAGAAAAACAGAAAATGATCCTATAAACATTGTCTTTATTGCTGTAAATTTTTAACATCTCTAAATTAACTTTCCATGCTAAATTCCGTAGACAGATCAATCATTTCCTAGGAACTATCAAAAACTTTACTTTATGCAATTATTCATAACAGCTATTTTTAAAAAAATAGACCTCAGAAGACATGAAAAAAAAATAATCACCATAACAGGCCAGACCAAAGCTGTCTTAAATACAGAAACTTGTCCCTAGTACCACCTCTAGAGGAAGAGCTGTACACAGAACAGGAGATTAATGGAGAAATCCTGGTATGCCAATATATCTTTCAGCAGTTAAGTCTTCTTGACCTTGGGTTACATTCAATCATATTTACTAGCCATGAGGACTTACCACTCATAAACTTACCTAAATCTAACCTATGGATATCCCACAGGATAACCATGATATCCCGTGACAATGGGTTGCACTACACATTTCAGAAAATGTATGAAAATTACTTCCTTGGTAAATTTTCAGCCTGCTGCCTGAATACTTCTTTCAAAAAAGAAGCAGAAAAGCACAATAAAACTGTAAAGAATTGTTTCTTATACCCTACTTATCTTCTGGAGCAGCAATAACCCTTCAGCTGCTAGAACAGCAGCAGACGTGTAATAGATGTTTTACATCCTATTTCTGATACCTGGGAACTATCACCTTCCAGATTAGTAACAATCCACCCCATGACAACATGGAGACTTTAAAAACAAATGCTAACATAAAACCCAACCAAAACAACTCTCTACTATACGGACTTCAAGACACAATGACTCGTTACAGGAATTTTCTACTTCCAGTAGCAGGACTGCTTTCCAGCTAAAGAGAGGATTTTGAGTTCATAAATGTGAAAAAGTATAGTGCATGACACTTGTAGCGAAGTGTCCCCACCAACCTCAGGTTCAGCACTTAATTCCGGACCAGTGCAACTGGCACTGCTACAGAGAGAGAATGGACAGCCGTGTGAGGCAGTGCAGTGGCTTTCATTTTGTGAACAAATGGGCCAAGAGGGCGAGAAAAACTATTTCTAATTGACACTTGTATGTGTGTAGAATTGGGTCTTGGAGGTGAAAGGCTAGTGTGGTAATTCTCTATTGCAGTCCAGCTCCAGCTACTCTTATTTCTGGACCTAGATGGATAATGACAGGACTATGGGAAGGAAAAATTGGTAAGATCTGAGCTATACTATAGATATGGGAAAACAATCGTCTTTCAACTCATGGAAAAGTGCAAGCAGAAAAACAGGGCAAGAAAAAATTTTTACTTTATCCAGTAGTCACATGATGACATGCACTGCTCCAGGTCCAAACTACTTCATCAGAGCATAAAAAAAAACCTGTCAAGATCAGAAGGACAAAAGAAGCAAAAATATCACCCATTCAACTATACTAAAAGGTAACAAGACTTACTTGAAATAGACACCATAAAAAATATATATATACTCTCTTATGTGAGAAACAAAACCCAAACAGAGTTGACACTGACCCTGCTAGTCACAGTGGTTATTGTTTCTATGTCACGTATTTGTTTACCAGAAAAGTTATTCTACAGAAAATTAAGTTAGGTTGCCAAGTGGCATTCCTCATGATGATATGATATAATGGAGTTGAAAAATAGCATATAAAAATTAACAGCATCTTAGAAAAAATTTCAGAAAAAAACAGTTACTTTCTAACTGGCAGAAAACAACTTTCATGTCTCAGATGATGCATTCTAACAAGAAAGCCTGCACATGGAATAGACTGTCCATGGAAGTGGTGGAATAACCACTCCTGGAAGTGTTCAAAAGTCTTGTCAATGTGGCACATGGGGTCACAGTTTAGCACTGAACATTAAGGAGCTGAGTTAACAGCCAGACTCGATTTTATATGGTGCAGGATAAAGAAAATAAGTTAGTTTCCATGAACTAAACTTCAGAACCTCATTTACTATGGTTACAACAGCGTGATTTTGTATGCTAGTGCTACAGCTATCTAAGTTTGTTTATGATATCATGGTTTTTGTTTGGTTTTTCAGCCATGTCTAGAAAAAATTTTGTCAAAGCACAGCATACATTCTACTAGCAGAAAGACAAAATTTTTTCAGGAAATGAGGTATTGTTAGGATTTGGAAGGAAATCTGTGAGCTGGCAAAAATTGGTTATACTTTGTTGCCTCACTGGAGTAACGGTAGTTCTCAGGTGTTAGAGCAGAAACAGGTCCAAGCTTTGCAACTGTGTGGCCTGAAGAATTTCTAAAGGCAAAGTATACGTAGATCTAACCACAGGCTAACAACAGCTATCAACAGGAGTCAAATTATGATCTCTTCTGAAAGACAGCTGTAAAATCTACCCTTTTACAAGGGAATTCAGCATGGGGAGAGAGGAAAAGAGACCAGGATGCTGTGCCATTGCATAGCTGCTGTACAGCACCTGGGCTGTAACAGCAGGTCCTGCCTTCCATGCCATTTATCACTGAGCAGCTAAACCATTTATCAAATTTATACAACATTGCAGAACAAAAAAGAATGGTCAATAGCAAAACAATTCAAACCTGGGTCTCTTATGATGACTGGATGCCAAGGGAAAGGGGCTGAAGAAACAGCATTGTATTGTACTTCCTGGCACTGCCAGAGAGCCTTCCAGCTGCCACTTGTACTCAGGAGACATTTATATCCACATCTTCATATATATTTTAAAACCATTAAATAAATTTAGAAGCCATTTATAACTTCTCCATTCAAGATAACCTGAACTCTAAACTTAATCATGTGAGAAAAAGTGTGGGGCTTTGTCTGTTTTGAACCTGATGCTTGCAAATGCCAATAAGAATAGCTGTCCTCTGTTACTCAGTTTAGCTCCTCTGGGATCAGCCTTCACATGCCACAAAACCCCATGCAGCCCACCACATTCATTGTGCACTCTGCTGAGTACCACAGGGAAGAAGTTCTGCTTGTTCACCCATTTGTCATCAAATAGTGACCAGGGTAAGATTTTTCACATATACCAGGTCTTGTTGGTTCATTGTGCATGGTTTTTAACTTTTTGTGGCTGGTTGGCTGGTTTGTTTGTTTGTTTGTGGGGGGTTTTGGTTGGTTGAGCTGAGTTTTGGATTTGATTTTTTGATTTGTGATTTTGGCGGTTTTGAGAGGGGTTTAAGGGTTTCTTTTGTTTGGTTGGGTTTTTTGGTACTTTATTTTGGAGGGCCAGGGAGTGTTGAGAAAACCTACAAATATTAGAAAAATTTTCTTCCTGGTATAGATGAAAAGCTCAAATTTCATTCCAGCTGTACAGTAGACAATGCTGTAAACATTTCTTGGTGAAGTTATAATGTGATCTGGGTTTGTTATCATTTCATATGCATCACTTTGTTGCTAAACATTTCTGTCCAGAAAAGAAAGATTGAGGTTGAGAGAGTCTTGGATCCCCTCAACATTCTTTCCATGCCTCTCTTGTGGCCGCAAGAATGTGTTTTCCCTATCTGTCTGTCTATCTATCTATCTATCTATCTATCTATCATTTTAAGATCTAGTATTAGTATTTGGAGTGTATGTATAAATACAAAATAAACAGTTCTAAAAAAATTTTGTTTATAAACCAGTTATAGAATATTTTTGTGGCAGAGAAATTCTACAGAAATGCTTGATCTTGCATTGCTAACAAGATATTAATAACATACTCACCAATCATTAAAACACATTTTAGCTTACTAAATTTTTCTAAGTTATTTCTATCTGTGCTCTCAAGAATGATAAATTTGTACAAATTCTTAACTGGTCCTATTTGCATACACTGATTCTGGAAAAGGGTTAATTACTGTTCAGTGTTAATCAGAATGGAATACCCTTACTGTTATATTGAATGCCAAAAGTAATTTAAGAAAGTGTACTGGGAAGAAAAATTTGTGTTTTGGATGAAATATATAACTCTATTTATAGACCAAAATCTGAAAAATATGAGTTAAGTTC
Organism: Eopsaltria australis; assembly: GCA_034509425.1. Classification (NCBI taxonomy): domain Eukaryota; kingdom Metazoa; phylum Chordata; class Aves; order Passeriformes; family Petroicidae; genus Eopsaltria; species Eopsaltria australis. Next base: position 408,793 of record JAVTVJ010000872.1, on the reverse strand, counting down.
TAAACACAATATTTCCAGAATCAGCTACCCTCCTTGACAGTTTCACCAACCAAAGGAAATCATAAAAACACCTATATTCATATGCAACATTTGCAAGACTATGAGATTAGTGTGTGCCTTGTAGTAATGCTAATAAATATATCTCTAAATTGGTTCATTTGGTTCCTGCATTAAAAAAAAAAAAGAAAGAAAAAAGAAATCAACATGTCTGTGTGCAGAAATTAGACTTGTACAAACCAACTGATTCTTAGCTAGTCCTACGCCTGTTGGCATTCATTTATTTGAATACATACATTTTGTTATTTGGAGCAGATATGCTCACAATCTACCACTCTCAGTTGTACTGAAAAGCAATATTTTCAGCTCCCTATAAGCAAAGGAGGAAACAGTCTTCTGCTTCAACTCATTATTTCTTAAATTATATTTCTGTACTATTTTAATATGACTTATTTCACAAATCCTATCTTATGAATTTTTAAGAAGTTATAATACTGTTTTTGTTTTGAAGCATCTCAGCTGCACAGGTATGAGTCAAGAAATCCAATGTTTTCCAAAGTATTAGAAGTCCTTTCCTAATCTCTTTATAAAATATTTCTTGTGTATTATATCACCTTCTCTGAAAACATTGTGGTATCAAATCTTTCCAGTAAAGCTTCTTCTCAGAGTGACTTTTGCCCAAACCCATAGAGTAAAAGACAATGTAAAGAAAATGGAATAAACAATAGAGTTGGAGCATTTTTGGTCATATGAGGAGGCTGAGCCAATAAATAGAAATTCACCACGTTATGTTGTCAATAAATATACAGGCACTTATTTTTGCTGGGCAATAGGTAAGTTTCAGAATACTGACCAACAGAATAAGATTTAAGTTGAAAACAGAGTTTATAGACAATAAGAAAGAACAACTAGATTTTTTCTTTATGTCACAATGTATTAACTGTCAAAAACTAACTACAAAAGTGAGAGATTAATCTCACTGTGAAAGGCTGCACATTGTCTATGGCACTCTGAATCTATCTTATCTGTATCTGAGAAAGTGAATTCCCCAGAGAAAGTATTTTTACCAGTTAGGAAGATATCAACAAATAGGGGTTGCAATGCAAAGATGGGAAGTTTGTACTTAAACTACTGGGAGCATGGCTGTGGTCCATCCTGAAAGGGATGCAGCATTAGGAGGCCCCTGCAGAGGGAAGGCAGTGGAGTGCACGTCTGCTGCAGAGGTTGTGGCACCTCTGGAGGTCACAGAGCAGCAGACACAGGTCAGTAGCAGGCTGTTGTCTAAGCACATTGCCACAGGCCATTTTAACCATCATTTTCCTTTCCACCTGTTTGTATCTATGCACAGGCCAAATATATCTTATGAGTCATGAAGTGCACATATTTTTAGGCACGTACCTTGGGGTGCAAAGGAGAGCTGAGGGAATAGCAATAACAGTAAAACCTGCAGCAACAAGTATGTGTTAGTCTGACACTAATGGGTACAGTATGGATTTTGTGTCATTTTGCCAGAATGGAGCAGGAGTGTCAAGGCAAATTCAATTTGCTGCTATACTCTTGCAAGAATATCTGCATAACAAAAAGGTCAAGTGGCCCAAACGAATATGTTTTAAGGTATTAGAGCTGAATGTCTGTGCACAGTCTACCTGGCAAAACTCACTATATCCCATCCAGCCTACCCCTGCATTAAATAAAATTTACTATATTCTGCAGCTCTGATCTTTTAAGTTACTATTTTTTTATTAGAAAATTAGAAGTGAAAATGGATCTAGAAGAGATGATTTATGACAGCCATGGCAGATTGTGCATCTGACAAGTGTAAGCTCTAAGAATAAAAGAGCTTTTGATAATTTTATTCTAAGTGACATTCGATGAGGTTTAGGCTTCTACATTACTCAGACACTTTTGAAATTTTTCCCCATAAAAGGAAAAAATCAGAATCCATTCATCAGATGAGAATATTTCAATCGTAGCTCCAAGCTGCAAGAGTTGTCTCAGGGAAGCAACTTCAAGATGTAACAGTGGTTTATACCAGAAATGACACAGCAAAAAAGCCTGCCAAGCCGAGGCAAAACCTTCCCTACTTCTGCCACTCAGATAAAGACACTCATGGAGACTATGAGATGTTCTGGTCTTTATTTTTGATGGCTGATTCACTCTCCTACTGAATGTTAAGGAAGCATGGATGAGAACCTTATTCTTTCCTTTTCAGACCTGAAAGTTGGGATTAAACTAACAAATGGAGGAAGAAACAATAAAATCACAAAGAGGTGAAAATTACTGAAGAAAAAAAATAATGTGCTGACATTACTGCATAAGTGGATAATATGTTGCCATGTGGTAGGTTTATTTTAAAAATACTTAAATGAATTACAGTCCACCCTGACCTTTCTTCAAGTATTAAAAACATGTCAGGAAAACCCGAGACATTTATTTCCTGCTGGCAACTTCCAAAATAAAAGTGCTGTAGAGGAAAGTCAAGTAGTGCAATTACATTTAGATAAGATGCATAAACAACAAAAACATTTATGCTACCCATAAAAATCTTGATCTCCTCATGTCCCTTTAGACTTGTTTTTTGTTGCTCTTTGCCCTATAAAGCTACTTACACAAGTACAGAGAGTTTGTAAGGTTAGGGCAAAGACACGTCTCTTTAACTAGAGAGAAAAGCCTGTGCAGGTGGAAAAGTGGTTGTTATTTTCAAACTAAGGTGTTTAGCCACACAGTTCCCATTGAAATTAATTAGAAGTGAGCAGATTATTCTCTCACCTTGCTTAAAGAAGCCTCAAGTACACAGTATTAATGAGTAAAGGGATGGGAGGAGAAGAACAAAATGAAAGCCTTATAAACTTTTCAAAGAAAAATAGTCTAAGTTGAATGTATATTTCAGTTGTAAGAGCCAAAAGATTTGGATGTTTTGTGTAATTTAATGCATACCAATACACAAAGCTTATTAAGAGTACTCAAACCTCTTGGGTTACTTTATAAGCATGAATTATTTCATAAACGTACTCTGTAGCTCAAGGTGTATGCAGTTACACAAGGGAAAAAATAAAGGCAGGCAATATACAGCAAAAAAAACTTGCAAATTGAAATTAGAGGCTGTAACATCCCCTAATTTTTCTCTCAGAGATTGGTATAAAGCCAATATTAAATATCAGCTTTATTACTTGCAGTATGAGTTAAATATAGATACACAAAGGTATTTCCTGTCCTTGGTAACTCAATGCCAGTAATACTGAGTATATTTGAGGTTCAAAGCTGGGAAGATCAGGTTCCTGAAAAATTCTTTACCCAATAGTTGGCCAGTCTAAACGCTGCCTTTTCCTAATTTCCCATTTCCATTGGGATATACTGGTATATTTTTATATTTAGTAGATTTAGCTATAAATCAAAGGATCACCATCCTCATTTTTAAAAATAACCTATTTCCCAAAAAGAGTATAATTGTCACTGGATTATCTCTGGAAACATTGCCTTAGACATGGCTTTCTATGGAAAATGATGACCTCTTTCCAACAGCCACTTCAGGTAAGGAGCAGGTTGATGGATGTTGCACGCCTTTCCACTGTTATTTTGAAATTCATGCAGAAACCGTTAAGACCCAAGCCTTTCAATTACCCCAGTTTGCTTTGAAATGAATTATGTTGAATGGCCAATCAGAAGTCAGGTAAGACTTTCATTTCTGTTTTGTGGAAAGAAAAAGAAACAACTTGTAGTACTGGCATATTTTTCACTAAACTACCTTTTTAAACTAGTTGTTCACAGCAATGAAAATGAATGTTTTTATTCCTCTTAAAATTTATAAATGCATCAAACTAAAAGAGGGGAGACCTTATCAACGAGTACAGTGTGTAATAGTATCATCATTTAAGAGATAAAGGTTTTTTTTCTATTTATAAAAGGACTCTTTCATAACCAGGCATGGTAGCCACAAATTTTCTTCTTCCTTTCTTGTTTCTGTTCTTTTCTGTAATGTTGGTGTTACTTTTTGAAATTCAATGCCCACAAAAGAGTACTAAAATAAGTCTTATGGCTTTCTATGTCAAGTTCTCTGATGATGTGTTTTATTTTCATTGGAAGAAGCAGGAGGCACTACAAAGCCTCCTTTAGAGCCATAGCATTGTCTTGATCTTTGTGTCTATGCTATTGTTTTTATTCACCTTTCATGTCCCACAGTATCTGCATTAGATAATCACAGCATCACTAAGCATAACTAACCAAAAGATAAACAAATTTACTTTAAGGAGCCAGACCTTCAGTCTACCATGGTGGGTTCTGATGATGCAAATACAGAATGGCTTCCCCCAGGCTTTTAAGTTAATGCAGAGCACCTTATCACTATCAGTCCATGGGGCCACACTTTCACAGATCAGACCTATATTCTTGGTTATGTTTTGTGCATCACCATAGTTGGCTATGCTAATGAATTCCAAAATAATTTACAAAAAAAAAATGAGAAATATGTAAGAAAAAGAAGCTAGTCCTTTCCAGTTTGTTGTTTCAAATGCCCCAATTTGTTGACTTATGGCAACAGCCTGTTCCAACCCACATATATAGAGGGAGGAAAAGTTCAAATATACCTGGCACAAGATTAAGACACAAAAGTGGCCAGATGTTAGTAACCAAAATGGTAATACACTTTTATTTACTTATAAGAAAGAGAACAAGGAGAAAAGATAAGAAAGTAGAGAAAATCAAAAGATTACAGAAATCAAATGACAGTCCCCACCACGGATCAGAATCATCCCACAGACTCTTCTCCCCAGTCTGTCAGTGGGAAGAGCTCTGTCAGACTTGCTGTGCACCCGATTATACAATGGCTGAGCGGTGCTTTATGGCAGCAAGGATCATGTCCCGTTATCTCCAGCTGCACATCTTATTGATGGCTGGGCAATAATGAAACAAGATGCTCTTTAGCACTTCTCTACACAGCCTTCTGGAAAATAAGGGGCATGAATCAACCAGGGAAAAGTAATTTTCACTTTTTAGCATTTTAAGCGTCTTTTTGTTAGAAACAAAATTTGTTACATGTGTTCTGTATTGTGACAAAAATCTACTAAGATCTGTCTACTACAAAAAGGTTTCTGGAAAGTCCAAAAACAGTGGCAATTATTAAAACACAAACATATTTATAGATAAGTCTAAAGGCAAGGAAAGCAAAGTTAACAGGTGCCAATTCAAAACTGGGAGCTAAAATACAGCTTGATGTTATTCATGATTCTTTTCAAAGTTTATTTAAAAGAAAAAAGAAATTGTACATGTTTAATGATGTGGTTATTTACATGCTGTGCTAGGTGCATTTAAACATAAATAAAAGACAACCCCTCTGTCAAGAAGAATTTGTGATCCAATTTTATGTTTCCCAGATGAAAAGAAAAGGTGGAACAGGGCAAGAAGAAAAGACTTTACAACACCAAACTTACACAATGTGTTGGAACCATTCATGTTTCCTGCTATCTCACCTACCAACTGTTTGGTTCTCTTGCCTGGGTACTTTTCTCATTTACTGTTTGATGCAGTAGTGTGGAAAAGAAAATATCCACTGATAGAACTTGAATTGGAAAGGATTTGTGTTTTCTGAAGAAAGGAGACTTTGTCTTACAAAACTATAGAATACTTTGGCGGAGGGTGGAGGGGGAGGGAGGAGAGGCACATAACACCCAAAAAAACTTCAAAGGACCCAAAGAATAACTGGAAAAATTAAGGGAACCTAGAAATAGAAGTTAAACAAGGACGTCTGATAGGTAGGTCCATGCAAAACCGTGCAGACACTATTAAAAAATACCCTTAATAGCTAGAAGAATAACTGAAAGATGTCATTATATGGAAAGGTCAGTAAAAGAATAGACTTGATGAAGTGGAAGAAAATGTTGAGAACAGAAATGAGGGGGGTGAGTTTCCTGCGGAGAAAATGACTGTCCACAAATAATGTTTTGATCAAACTGGCAGTGGTAGGTGGATTTACAAATGGACTTACCAAGGAAAAATCAAAAACACTTCAAGTCCTACAAGACTGACAAAAATCCATAGCAAATTGTCACTGATGTCACCCTTATAGGAATAAAAAGGCCTTGGTAATTTTATCTATTTAGATGCTCATTTTTAACACACTAATTTGATCTTGAGCCTGTTTGTGAATACAAAAAAGAAAAAGAATGAAAACAGGAAAAAGCAGGACTCTTTAGGTAACTGTTACACAGAGAGTCTGTATGATTTTGCCACTTTCTAGAACATTTATATATTCTGAACATGCAGAGCAGACTGCGCCAGTTTCCACACTTAATGAGCTTGCTTTTCGACCTCTGTATGACCTTGCTAAAGTACTTTTTTCTTAAAGAAAGAAGTCTGGATGCTTACTTCTACTAAGTTTAGTGGAAAAGAATAATGTAATTTCTCATAAGAATTCAGAGCTGTACGGTTATTTACAACTCTTTGTCATAGGCTTACTGTTTTACCTTTGGGCAACAGAGTTACCCTTTGTTTCTGAAACCCTGTTTTTAAAAGGGAACAGATCCACTAGTAAAGTTGTTGGTGAAACAAAAACCATCAGACACCTTGAAATACCAGCATTTAAAATGCTTCAGAAGTGCTTAACTGTGGTACAAATACAAATTTTACTTGACAACAAAGGGATAAGAGCAGGATGGGTAGGGGAGCAGAGATAAAAAGAATGTGCTAAGCTAAAGACAAAAAGAAAAATTTGATATTTCATGTACACATTTTGCAATTTGCATTGATATATTTTCTCAGTCTCTCATGTATTGAAATCTCTTGCTTGTCCTATAATCAAAGCATTCCTTTGTTTCTCTATAGGTTGTCTTGGCCTTTCTTCTGCTTCCCACATGTGTGTCAACTGTTAGCAAAAACATCACAGGCTCTAGAAGACTTCCAGACTCTTTTCCCATCTCATGGTACGATTTGCTGAAAAACAACAGAGAATAGTTTAAACACAGCAGAAACAACATAAACTACAAAAGAAAGGTAGTGAAAGTCGGTGCACAAAGGAAGCAGGGGTTCACAAGAGTGCTGGGTCCAGTTCTGGGGTTCCCAGTATGGGAAAGAAATGGTAATTTTGAGCATAGTCCCACAAATGTCCACTGAGATGAGTAAGGAAATGGAACATTTCTCCTGTGAGGAAAGGCTGAGAAAATTGTGACTGTTAGAAGGTTCAGGGGAATTTTCCCCATGGATACCAATACCTGAAGGGAGGGTGTGATGCAGATACAGCCAGGCTCTATTCAGTGGTACCCAGTGAAAAGCCCAGAGGCCATGGGCAAAATGGGCAAATAATGGAACACATAAGGCTCCAGATGGTTATTGAGATACACTTTCTTACTCTGAGAGCAACCAAACACTGCCACAGGTTGCTTGGAGAGCTTGTGGAGTCTCTACTCTTGGAAAGATTCAAAAGCCACCTGAGCATGGTCCTGAACAATAATCTGTAGATGACTTCCTTGAGCAGAGGACTTCGATCAGATGACCTCAAGTGGTCCCTTCCAACATCAGCCTCTCCGGAATTTTTTGATTAAAGAAATTAGGAGGAAATTTGGTTGTCAGATGAAATGAAAAAAAGCACTAGCAGAACTCCTGTACAGATGTACAGTTTGTGAAGTCCATAGATTTTGTGTACAGAGACAAAGCAAATGTCTGGACAAAGGTTAGAAGACCTCAAAAGGGTCAGATACTGAAATCTTATATGATTCCATCAGTTCTTCAACAAAAAAAAATTAAAATAAATACAAAGAAGATATAAGGTGTAGCTATCAGACTCGCAAATAGTCTCATGCAGTTAAAATTAGTAGAGTATCAAATGAAGTGTAAAATGACTGTAGCTAAGTGTTATTACTGCTCACAGCAAACAGAATTTTAAATTAATAAACATGAATATATTACTCCACTGTACATTGTGCAATAATGAGGAATGCTGATGTTACACATGCATCAAATGTCAGATCTAAGTGTGACAGAACAATTCTTAGCACTGCAGAGCAATGTGCAGAAGCTCAGAAGACCTCCACTGAAGAAGTTGCCTGATTTGAAATCACCCAAATGACCCCATCCAAACTGTTTATTCTAAAAGGTATTGTGAAATCTGAACTTGAAGAGAAAAAAGATCAAAAGAGCAGCTACACAATCTTATTCTTCCTCATCGTCTCCTCTTATAGAGAAAGAAGAAGAAATGCTTTCTGACTCTCAGAGAACTGCTTCCCTGTATTTTCAGTATGATGAGGTCAAATCTTGTCCATTCACTGATATTCCAGGATGGTAAGGGACCTTCTTAGAGTGGGCACATCCACAATACCAGGAAGAGAAATACTCTATATTTTCGACATGTGGGGGGAAACCTCCAGTACCATATAACATGTAAGCTCTTAATCTATTTTCCTTATCTGGTGTCATCATTTGGCCCCAGTCCTGAAAACAGTGGGAAGCTTGATGGTCTTAATTAGACCCTAGCACAACATTAGCCTCAATTTGTGTGAATCTCAAAGCAGGAGAGGCACCCACTTTGGAGTTTTGAACTCATTCATATAATTTAGTGCCTTCCAAAATTTCATTTTCAAAAAGTGCAAAAAATTACCACTTAAAATAGTGTGCATGGATGTCTCAGTTTTTGATCCATCTAGAGCAGTACAATCTAATATCCAGGGTCACTAGTCTAAAGCTTCTATGTGACGTGTTATAACTAAATATATGTACTAGTTTGCATCTATTTGTGTTGCAAGCCAATTGAATTTGGAAATTATTTGCATCTGCGTACTTACATAATTTGACAACTTTGCCCATTCTCAACCAGCTTATTTTTAACTTGCTTTAGCAACTCAGAAGTGGTAAATAGTTACTGCTTACACTGCATTAGTGTGCAGTGTCTACTGCATTCAACTTTGCAAATAATACTGAGCCACCTTTGGAGACTCCATACTGTGAGATTTTTGCTCCAAAAAAGTTTAAACATGAAAGGATGAACAGAAATGAAACAGCAGCACTAAGCAATGACTTGCCTCATTCATCATATTCATGTCCTCTCTGTTAGGCTCATAATGCCTCTCAAGTGGTGAACATTTTTTTCCCCTTAACTTTTGCATTTAACTTTCCTCAGCTCATTTTGTGCAATTTCTTTTTAACTTTTAAAAATATCATTTGACAAATTTTGAGGATCTAAACATTTTTCCAACAGACACGTTTGTTAAATTAATTTCTAATTCAAAATGTCATGCTTTTGCACTTCATGCATTCAAAATGTCATATACAAGTGCCGTGGCAGCAGACTATGGAAATCTTGGCTTGTGGAGGGAAGATGGGAAGGAATATAGTAACAGATGCTCACACATATTTATAGACTATTGTACATAGAGACAGACACACAGCAGGTAAGGCTAGGACAGAAAGGGATGCAGTTCTTCTCTAGAGCCCCTGCATGATCATTTGGAACTGCTGAAATACTTACAATACGACTTTAAGCTTATTTGCCAGTATGGCTGGAAATTTCCAGTTCTAGTCAGTCAATTTTCTGTACCTTTCTAAAACCAGATCTGCTGTCTCCTAGCAGCTAACCCTATGTCCTACAACGCTGTGCTGTTAACAGCAGATGTGCTGATCTGCAGCAAGCTGAGCAGAAGAGGCCAGAGGAACAGCATGAAACAGCATTCATTACTTGTGGAGCTCAAGGCCATTTATTTGGCTTATTTCAGCTTCTCCACATATCTCAGTGGTCCAAAACAGTCATAAAAATGGTCTAACATTTATGCACTTGGCAATCCTGGAAGTATTCTCAGTATTCTTCTCTTCCTCCACTCCATGTTCCTCCTTACTTCTTCTCACTGGAAAACCAAACTTCTCAATAGCAACAGGAGTAGCCTTTGACTGTTGCTGGCAGGTGGCAAAGGCCATGATGTAACTGTAAGACTGATCTGCAATCTGTCAGCCTTTACCTGAAGTTGCTTCAGTTGCCAGCTTCTTCAGGTATGCTTCTAGAGTCTTCAGGGAATGTTTAAACACTTTCTTAGTGCTGCTTTTTAATTCAACCAGTCACAGGTGCTGGCAAGAAATTGCATTAAGTTTCTATGCCTGGGATTGTGCGAAGCGAAGGCACCCAGGTGATGCAAAGATGACCACGACCTGTGGCTGAAGTGCAAAGAGTAGATTTAGTCCATCTCGCTGTTGGAGGATTTCAAAAACCCAAGCAGAGACACATGCACTACTAAGTTTGTTTTAGCAGGGGCTAAAAAGGACGAGGCCAGAGCCCTGCATTACATATCCAAGAACCTGAAGCATGCACAAATTTTCACCAGGCTGTGTTCTATAATCTTGAAACTCTCTTATCTCCCTTCCCCACCTACAACGAGGCCCCAGTCTGTGGGAAAGGCTTTTAAGTCTTTAACAGCATCCTGTTATCTACTCTGAGAAAAATCCATTATTTTTTTTCAGCAGACAGAAAACATCTCAAACCAAACACAAATACTGAATTTTCTCACATTGAGTATTTTCTAACATCTCCCAGGTGCAGGGCTGGTCTTTAAATGAAAACAATTCTTAAAACAACTATTTTTTTCCCTCCTTTCCAATCTTCACTTTTTCAACCCTTTCCTCCCCACGGGGATAATTTTAACAAAAAATGGTATACATATTAAAATGCCTAGGAAACTATTGTCTGTGTGGTTTTGGCAACCTTCATTGAGATGTTTGGTTTAAAATATACACAGTCTGAAAGAGAATCATAAAATGTTTACTACTCACAATCCAACTGAGGACTTCAGAATACTTATTCTAGAGACAGAAGTACCTGTAAACTTCTATTTTTTATATTGTCAGAAAAATATTGCAAATTTTCTCTTTGGAAACTTGGGTTTTTAAACCAACAACAAAGAGTCAACAAATCCAGAAACTGAGGTAGCTTCTCAGTCCATTTCATCACAGCCTTGAGTGAAAATAGAATTTAGCACCCTTCCCCTTAAATACAACTTCATGGTGGCAGAGAACAATAATGCAGACAGACAAAATGTGACAACCTTTCTCACCTTGGGGCACTGCAAGACTGTATTTCACAAGATACAAAAAGATGAGAGAAAAGGTCATTTTTTGCTGCCCTTTTTTTTTTAAATGTTGCTAGTCCTGAATTTCATCTGCAAAGCAAGAGACTCTTACAAAAAAAAAGAGGTCAAGCACAAGAAGAAAAGGAAAGCCTTCTTTTTTCACATGCTACTCCCATCATTTTCCTTATATTAGAGTTTAGATGCTTACAAAACCCTTACTTTGCAAAACAAATTGATACTGAATCACTCAGTGCTAATGCTATAGCAGCCCCTAGTAAATAGAAGGGCCATCATAGCTGTGATTTTTCCATGACTGCTTACAGAAATTCAAAGTGTAGTTGGTGATGAGAGTTTATGGAACAAGCTCAACACCAACAGCAAGCGGGAAAAACAAGCCTCAACTATCACAATTCTTTCTGCAACCTTTAAGATAGTTGTCTAGTATCTATCTTTTTATTATACATGTGTGCACTATAATTCCAAATCTCTGTAACATCATGAGTCAAAACTGTATTATGACAGGCAGATAAAAATAAATTGATATAACTTTTCTGGACTCTGGACTTCTACCTGTATCTACACAACCCTCTCAGTTGTATGCCAGAACTTGTCATAGCCACAAAATAAGGGACGTGTCTAAATTAAAATTGAAGAACCATATTGAAAGAAAAGCTCAAGAATAGTATCTAAAAGCAAACGGTTCTTTAAGTCCATCTTCGATTTATTATAAATATACATCCTGTATACGCGTACTTACATAAATGCACACACCCTTGAACACATGCACGCACATACAGCCCATTTTTGTATGTTCACATCTACATGTATTTAGCTGAAAATCTCACTGTCCAATAGAAAGTAAAGAATAAATTAAGCTAAAATTCAAGAGGAAGAACTGGACCCATTGGGGCATTGAAACATTAAGGCTGAATAAAACTATTTGGCACAAACTGATATTCCAGGTATATCTTTGTGAGGCCACACACAGGACCTTTTTCCTCTCGGTTCATAAAGAGTGTAAACCTGAAAATCCTTAGGATACTACAGAGGTTCTTTAAGTCTTGGCCTTGATGCCTGAAGGATTTTTTCTGCTTTTTCTCCTGAATATTTCTTACACTGTTCCCTATATTCACAAGTATTAGCATGCATACTTGTGATGCTTTAGGTGATAGTTTAGCCTGGTTTCATGGTGTTTAGGAGGCCAGTAGACTAAACACCCCTGAAACCGCGTAGAGTTCGAGACCAACACCCTGTTTTCGTGAGCCCTCAAGGTCTCCTAGTAGGAGAGATTTTGTAAACCGGAAGTTAGCCCACCCCAGCCCCTTATTGGGCCCTCCTGGTAGATATGCTAATGTGTAGAGTCCTTAATTGTATACTCTCTTGGAGGGAGAGAGCTTTTGCGGCGTGTTCTACCTGGACGGCAGAAGCCATCGAATGGGATCCTATTAAAATACTGAGGTAAACAACCCCCAACCCTTTCACTGTGTGTGAGCCTTTATTTCCTAAAACCAGAAAAAGGCATCACCTGGACTGTCATGTTTTGGAAATGACTATTGATTATAGAAGCCAAAAAGAGATGTAAGATGCCAGCCCAAATGCACAATACAAATCACTGCTGCCATCACAGACACAGAAACAAAAGGACATGTTTAGGGTTTGAACGTGGTTCAATCTCTAATGCAAAGAAATTGAGAATTCTGTGAGATACCTGCCTTTACCATCAGATTTTTTACCACCTAGTTAAATTAATTTGTGAGTCTCCAGATGTTTCAATATAAATAAACAGAGAAAGGGAAACAAAGGATCAGACAACAATCTCATCTTTCCATACCATATACTACAAGACCAAAAGTACGGGAATAAATATTCAAGAAAGAAAGGGAAGAAAGCACAAAATGAGAAAGGAAGCATACCTTTGCAGTGAGATGTTTCTGAAGCTTATAGCTAAATCTGCTTCTTGTGTTTTACTGAACTCTGATCATTTTTCTTGAAGGATTAGTGGCAATTATCATTAAGGCTCAAGCATTTAACTGTGACTGCTGCAATAAATCTTATTAAAATAACTGAAACATACTTTTTTTGCATGTGGCAACCTGTCTCTGAATCACAACCATCTGTACAGAGTTATTGCCTGGTGCACACAGATGGCAGTAAAACAACTATAAAGCTATACCATTCTTTAATCATAACTTCTAACACAACTAAACAAAGTGAAATTTGAGTCAGACCATTAGCATTTGAAAGACTGTATGATGACTGTAATTAACAAGTACACTTTAGAATCCCTTTATAAAATGTTTTATTGGTTTCTGATTGAAAAAATAGTAACAACACTTGCACTGGGCAAGTGTTTCCGTCTTTGACAGCTCACTTAAAAAAATCATATGTTAACAATAGAATCTCAGTCTTAAAGTTTTTATACTGCACGGCTCCCTTACAGATTTAAAATGACAGTGAAAGGTAGTAGAATAATTTATTCCTTCTTGCTTAAGGCACAGAATCATGAATGCTTCAGGTCAGTAACTGCAGGGCTACACTAAACCCCTGTCACTCCAAATCAGTTACAAAGTGAGCATCTGTACTCTCTGCGTAGCCCTCAAGGAGGAAAAAAAAACCAACAAAAACACCAAAAAACCCCCCCTGCATAATACGTACAAATGCTGAGGCTCTGAACATGAACAGCTCCTAAATGAAGCCAACAGACAGCTACACAAATGTCTCTCTTCTGCACAATACCGTAATACCTGCTACATCCAGTACCATCTATTAGATAGAAAGCACGTGAATATTTCTACTTTAGATGTCTGACCTCATCCTGTAATTTTGGTTGGAGGTGATATGGGAATTTATCCTAGTGGTTGTTAACCCATTCAAGATCCAAAAAATACAATCACTGGACAGGTTTTGAGAACTGTAAGACTATTACCAAAACATGCTCTCCCACAGAGACATACTAATATTTCTGCCATAATGTGTCTTTGCTTTATCTAATAAAGCTTACTTTTTAAAATATTTCATCCTCATCTCTTGTTCACTTCTAAAGAATATATGGGCATCAAACTTCCTTCAATTTTATTACCCCACTTTTACCTAAAATAACATGGAGAAGGACAGGGAATCACAAACAAATGTGTTTCAGTAGCTTATAAAATTTACCATTTATCATCTGACCTGCATCAACTAATAACAGAATGCTTTTACTCATTACAGAAGCAAAAACATGTATTTGAAATGAACTAGAAGCCTGCACATGGTCAGTTGTGTAATTCACGTGAAGAAAGGAAGGTTTTTAATCCATGGTGCAAAACCTTTAATATGCATCAGAAAGCATTTTACAGCATCCTCTGGTTGGTTCATTGTGAAGAGAGCTCTCAGAGAAATCATAAAGGAACTGAAGAAGGCAGCAGGTCCCCAGATAAAGGCTGCTTGTACTATGTTTTGAGACTGTCAAAGCACCAGATAAAAATTAGCAAATTTATATTTAAAATACTTGAATAGGCTGTCTTGGTCTTTAAATAGATAACTTTGTCTCTTAAAGTATGGACCAACTACAGAAACATTTCACAGAATATACAAAAGAAGTTTCATTAGGAAATAATTCACCAAAATGTCTACAATGTTTGTCTCTTACAAACACCTTGTTCTTGTACAGTATTAAACAGGCACATGTTTATCTCAGTCCTTTGTCAGCTCTGAGTACAAATAATAGGAGACAGATGTGGTGAATGTATATGTATCTTGTGAAGCATAATAGCAATTCCTTGATGGGCTTTGGGTAAGCATTTGCCCTCCCTGGGGCATATTTGAACTGTTTGCAATTCTTTGCTGCCAGCTACACAGCTTGCTACCTGTCAGGAACTGGAATTGGCAGAAAACAGCTGGTAGAAATCAATGGATGTGCCAGTTCTGGTTCATCCAGCAGAGATACTATGGAACAGTGCCGCAATTCTGATTGGAATTAGGCAGCACAAACAGGTTTTATTTGCTCATAGCTTCAGTGCCTTCTCACTCAGGGAATATTCAGGTTAAGATGATGTTAAGTGATTATTAAGTTTTAAAACTTGAAATTCATCTAACAAACAATGGAAGAAATCAGTTGTAAACTGGGAAAAAGCCAGTTGCTCTATAAGTTATACCACAAATCCCATTGTGAATCTGTGTCAAGAAATGTCAGCTCTGTTATTTGGTGTGTCGGTCCTGGGAACATGAAAGAAGAGCTCAGGGAAACTGTAGAGATTTAAGGACAGCAGCCTTCAAATGCAAGAGCAATCTAACATAATACTCTGTAAAAAGGTAGGAAAATAAGCAGACCAGTCTGCCTTGTCAGGTAACTCATGCCAGAGCTCCAAAGCAGGGGTGGGAGGATGATGCAAGATACTGGCTACAACAAAATTTGGAAGCACTGGCTGGGCATGGTATTAGGATGCTGTAGGGAAAATACCAGTTTAATTGGACATTTACAAGGAATTTCAAAAGCAAAATTAAGAGCTTCAGCTTTACATCAACCATAAAAGGCTGAAAAAAGTAAAAGGGATATTGTGGAAGAATGTGGATGATTCCCAAGAGCAGACACAGATGAGGATGAGTTACTCCATACCTTCTTTGCCACAGTTATCCTCATCAGCTTCTTCCAGGTGTCCATGCTTAGGGGCAAGATTCATGGAGAAAGACTGAGAGTAGGGGATGAGCATCAAGCCATAGATTACCAGAGACAACTTTATCCATAGAAATCCACTGGTCTAAACAAAAACCATTAAAAAAAAAAAAGGAAAGTGGCTGATGTCCTTGCAAAGCCACCCTTCTCCATCACTGAAAGATTACAGCAATCAAGGAAGATCCCTGACAATGGGAAATGGGCAAACATTTGGAATCACCCACCAAAGGGGCCCTTTTTTAACATGAGCTTGGTTGGACTAATAACATCTTAAGAACCTTTCCACCCTGAATGATCCCACAAACCTTTGAAAGAATAATTAATTCATGACAATGAAGGTAAAAAAAAAGGACTAAAACACTTTTACAATAGATCCAAATAGATAGATTAGATGGATTAGATAAATAGGTAGATACCTAACTATCTGTTTAGATAAAAAATACTTGTACATATAACCCTCTCTATCAGATTTTGTACCTACAAATTGGTTTAGCATCACAGAGTTAGCTTTAAAAAGAGAGGGAAGAATACCTGGAGAGAGAGGGGAAACAAATTTTAAAATAGTTCTGTTACGTCACCCCCTATCAGATGTACGCACATTGGATAAGCCCCCGACTTGTGTACTCTAGAGCTGAAAATGTCATTTTCACATAGGATACAATAAGAAAAACAACATCTGCACACTGAAGGAGGAAAACAAAAAAAAAAAAAAAAAAAAACTACATAAAAAAATAAGAAGAGAAGTTTGGAATAAAATGTATTTTAATCTTTTTATCACAGAAGTTATAAGTTTAACCAAACTCGGCCAGGCCAAGCAAAAACTAGAAAGGAAAAATTAGGTACAAAAAGAGGATGTAGAGACACCGCTACTCAGTTTGAAAGCTAAGCAGAAGGCCACGTTAATAATTTCTAAGTGTGAAATTAAGTGGCTGCCTTTCAAATCTCAACAGGGCAAACTGACCTGATGTTAGTGTGGTGGGTTGACCCTGAGCGGACTCCAGTTGCCATCATTCCCCTTCTCAACAGAACAGGAGAAAGAAAGTGTAACAAGAGACTCAAAGATCAGTATAAAGACAAGGAGGAATCACTCACCAGTTACCATCATAAGCAAAGCAGACTCCACTTTGGGAAATTAATTTAATGTATTAATAATCAAATAAAGCAGGATAATGAGAAATAAACACAAATCTTAAAACACCTTCCCACTCCTCAGTTCTTACTGGGCTCAACTTCACTCCTCAATCTCTCCCTCCTCATTCTTGCGTGGTGCAGTAGAATGGAGAATGGGTGTTGCGGTCAGTCCATCACAAGTTTTCTCTGTTGTTCCCTCCTCCTCACAGGGAGGATTCCTCACTCTCTTCCCCTGCTCTAGGATGGAGTCACTCCCATGGAAGAGTGGGGTACAGTCCTCCACAAACTGTTCCAACATGAGTCTCTCCCACAGACTGCAGTTCTTCATGAACTGGTCCAGACTAGGTCCCTCCTACACGGTACAGTCCTGAAGAAACAGATTGCTCTAACATGGACCTCTTCTGTGGGGTGCAGTCTGTCAGGGACTTGTTTCTCCAGCATGAGTCCCCCTAGAATCACACATCCTGCCAGCAGGCCTGCTCCAGTTGTTGCACATTTTTTCCCCCTTCTACATTATCCCAGAGATGACACTACCATTGCTGACGGATTTGGGCTCGGCCTTGGCCAGCCTTGCATATATCTTGGAGTTGGCTGGCTTTGCCTCTGTTAGACATGAGGGAAGCTTCCAAAATCTTCTCACAGAAACCATTCTGGTAACCCCACAGCTACAAAACCTTGCCCCGCAAACCAAGTATGGCTAGTTGCACCAACTTTGGTTGAATGACACCAGTTTTTCATGGACGCACACGCGCACAAACACATGTACATGCACAAGGAAAATAAAATTATTAAATATGTGAGCTTTTTTAAATGCAGCATAGAAATGTGAAAATGGCAATTTACACTCTTACAGAGCCTCCTTGTCTTCATTGTCAGCACTATTCCCTCAGTCAGCTCTGAGGGATTCTTCTGTTGCCTATGCTAACCTTAAAGTACCTATGTATTTCATCTCATCTATGAAGAATGCAGGTCAGATCCAGACTGACTCACACACACACAAATTCACATTAAGTATCACAGCCACCCATACAGAACTCAGAATCTGCCTAGGTAAGACTACTTGTTTTGTAGAGACCTCTACTTTAACAAGTCAGTGGACATCTGGGAGCTAGCGCATCTACACACTTAAAAGAGGGTCCTAAGCTTCGCTGATTTGGCAGTCATTAATTATTTATTCATGATATTTATGTATAATATATTGTTTATAAATTGCTACAATCCTATTATATAAATCTGTACTTAATAATCGATTACATTATTGAAATAAAATAATTTGTTGAAGAGAAGATATCACAAGTATTGTCTCCCAACCGTATGTTCACTAATTTTGTAAAGGCCATTGGGAATTCATACCAGGTGAAAGGCTGATATGGTCAATTTGCCAATATTTATTTTATGATTCAGATTTGGAACAAACAAGTCTCTATTCTTTTGTGCATGTTCTTTAATAAAACAAAGCCTTCAAAGCCAACCAAGCTGTAAGGAACTACTTTCAAAATACAGTTAAGAAACAACAAAAAACAGTATATAAGCCTTTTACAGGTAAAGACAGTTTTTCTATATAACTGTTCTGTGGTGAGAGACTTGAGATAAATACAAGGTGGTACTATTGCCCAATAGTCCCAGGTCTAAGGAGAAGAATGTGTGAGAGACTGGAATGCTGATGGCTCAAGCAATCAGGAGGCAAGATGCCCACATGCACAGTAACCCAGGCACAGAGGAAGAACACATGTGCCAGCTCAGGCAACCAGCTGAGTGCTGAGTAAGATAAGAAAAGGGGCAAACCCTGTGAGGCAGGGTAGTGTTTCTTTGTCTTTACTCAGGTGAAGTCAGCTGAGATAACTCTCCTATTATGGCCCCATAATAGACTATAATTGACTCAACTGTGCTGATGTAGTAGTCAGCTGTAATGTATTAGAAGGTGTAGGACTCCTGAAATGTCTCATCGTTCAGAATTACATCATCCAGAGTATAACTCTTTACTCCAGGGGTGGTACCCAGGTGTTTTCACCTAGCCTAAGCATAATATAAACCCAATGGACTTTGTTTCATGGACTTCTTCCATCACCCCCAATGAATCAAGAGCATCACTTCAACCAATGGACAACTAATTTGCAACAATAAAGTCTGGTAAGATCTGTGGGTGATGACATGTTTTTACTCCTTCCTTTGTTTCTTTGTTCCTTCCTGTAATATTTTTATGCTTTCATACTGCTATAGTACTATAGATAATAGCAATCAAAATGGCTACGTACCTGCTTCCCATTGCTACCATATTGTTCCAAAGTAAACCCTACATAAATATATTTACAAACACTCATCAGTTTTGATTCACTCTAACCCACCCCCAGGGATCTGTTAACAAGAACCTGGGTTACCCCACCTTGTCTTCTGGGGCAGGTCATAATGCCTGGTCTTCAGAGATCTCTGAAATACTTTCTGAGTAGGAGGACAAACCACAGCATCTTCTAACTCATCACAATTGTGCACCACACAATAACAAGATCACAACTATGATGGTTTAAAAGAAAAGAGGAATCTCTTTTTTAAAAGGCTGTAAGGGACACCAGTAAGAGCAATCTGATGAAAAGCAGTGTTCTGTAATATACAAGATGTAACAGAACTTAACTACAAGCCTCAAAATCTATGAAGATATAAAAAACTTTTATTTTCTTGAAAAAAATATTGATTCAGTACAGCAAAATACCAAAGTTTTCATTTAGATTTTGGTAATGTGAATTACTGAAAATCCAGCAGTATTTGTGATCAGGCTGCTATTCCATGTTTCCATCTGAAATGTACTATATTTAATACTAAAGTGCCTCCCAGTCTCCATGCCAACGCTTCTCTGCTTTTGCATCCTTTGATACTTGTTATTCTACCATGACCTCCACAGTCAGTCCAACTTAATTATGCTTCTGTCCTTCTCTGCCTTCTTTTATCAAGATACTTATGTCCTTCTGAAACTATGCATCACATCTTTTTCCCTTCCTCCATTAACACATTGGTCTGCAAATAATAGCTCCAATTAAACTGAAAACTCATACTACTCAAAAAAAAAAAAAAAAAGGGTGTGCAGATGTGTTTGATAGCTCCTAAGGTAACCATGTAAACTTTCCTTTCCTTTGTCTCTTTATCAACACATTACCATCTTCAGCTACTATTTTATTTCAGAACGGCAGAACAGATTTGCAGCAAAACCAGTTTGCTTTTTTTTTCTGGACTACTAGTTCTGTTACTTGAAATCATGTGAAATCACAAGAGCTATGCTCATTTCCTCTAACTGACAGTCTGGTCCTAAAATGCAGCATGCATGTTTTTGCTTTTTCAGACAGAGATGTATGACAAATCAAATCATATACTCCAGTATTTACTTCACCCAGTGCAATGGCGAATATCTTTGCAGAGATTATATCTTCTAATGTAAGGAATTCTTCATTCACTGAAGAATTGGAAAGAAAAATACACACCAAGACCTTGCATTTTATGAGTTTTAGAATTAATTGATGGCAAGAACTAGAACACAAAGCTCAGTAATCATGCAAGCTGAAGTTACTAGACTTTGACTGGGGGAAAAAATAAATTACGTGAAGCACTTAAGCTTGTAGAAAATATCCCTTGACTGGTTTATATATGGGGATTGTATACATCATTCTCTAGTAAATCTAACCACTGCAGGCTAGGTATGCAGAAAAAGGGTTTTCTTTCTATTAGCTCATGAAGTCAACAATGTGTGTCTGTAAAGTGAACTGCTAGGCAACTCATCTGTGAATTCTCTCCTAATAAATATATAATATAAGCTTTTCATAAACATTTTATCTTGGAAACAGAAAGCCAGTTTTTACCATTTTAAGTTTTATCCTTTTCTGCAGAAATCTTTCTAATACTAAAAAGAACTTCAGATATTTTGTCTGATGATGAAATGCCATAATTCAAATATTCCAGGAACCATGTAATCTATTCTCTGCAAGAAACAAGTTCCTATATAAAAGCAGACATTTTCCTTCACATATCCTCTTGCCCAGTCAGGCTGTTAAAATATTTGAATGACAGAAATTTGAAGTTCATGAGAAGTTTTACCTCTTCCACATTTTTTAATCCCTACTAAGTTCCCTTCCAGCTAAGCATATTGGGTGAACTTACATGAAGTTCTTATTTCTAAATCTGACCCTTTCTAGGCTGGCATAGAGAGAGATTCAAAGGCTTGCAGCCTTTGCATGACTTGAGTCTCAGCACTGAAGATATTCACATTTACTCTTGCCATGAGAATAATAATCATGGCTAAAAGGCAGCTCTAGTATTCATTACTGTCCAAGTGAACAATTCTTGTGTTGTTTTTTGCCAAGAAGAAAATTTTTTGTAACAGCTACTGAATATTAGCAGCAGCAACATATGCAAGCTGTTCCAGATTACCCTCCCTAGTCACTTCAAGTACAGCCAGCCAGTCCTCAAATACGAAACTTCTTCACCAGAAGGATAAACTAACTTCAAATGCCTTTGGTAATATCTTGTTCATATTGCTATTTCTTCAAAGAGGGTAAAATAAAACCATAATTTTCAGAAAACTTTTAAAACTCTCGTTTAATTTCAGAGGAAAATAAATTTGAGATGGCTATCCTCTATATTTTTAAATTCCTAATCCCTCTAATGTGTTATTGCAAGTCAAAGGGGTTCTGTTGCCCATCTACCCATTCCTGGTTTGTTTTTTCTTTTTTTTGTCAAGGTACCATAATGGATGCCAAGAGTGCCTGGTTTTGGGTAGCCATCTGACCACACAGCACACACTTGCATGATTCACCATCTATTATATCACAAGTTCAAAGCCATTAACCTGAAACTGCAGAATTTACCGTACTTAAAGTTTGATATTATTAACCTATTGTGTACTACCTTTACATTATGACAATTGCAGGGAGTAATACAGCATTCCCTTCCCCTTTCTTCCATCAACTCTGTCACGTGACTTGGAAGCTAAATGAGTTTAATGAAATTACTAAGCTTTAAAGGCATTAAATATTTTATTTGAATGCTGTGAAACATAACAATGTTCCTTGAATAAAGGTTGATGAAGGATTAACTGAATTTCTAAATGAAAAGAAGACTACAGATTCCAACTTTTAGGGCTCTTGGGGCAGATGCTCAGCTCAAAGTCAGCCAGTTCTGAAGACACTCTCCAAGCAGACTGGGTACCCTCACAAGGCTGTGCTTCTCCTGCTGTCAATGGACTGGGAACAGCTGCTTCAGTTCCTGGTCAGAAAGTCACCCCCTGTGCAAGAATGGCAGAAGTAATTATATATGTGAATAACAGACACTTTCTCCTTCAAACCTCTCCTAGTCACCAGCTGTAATTTCCCTTGCAGCTCTAAATAGATTTAGAAAATCTCATAGAGCAAATGTGCTCCACCAGAACTACCCAACAGGTCTCTGTAGCTCAAGGAAGTGGAAAAGGAGCTGAGGGTCCTTTGGATACAATTCACTGAAGTCAGCAGTGCTATCAAAGCAGCCTGCGCAGATGTCTTTGAGCTACCTAAGGCAACTCCTCACTGTTTCCCTGGGAAGTGAAAGGGAATGCATGCATGCAGTACCACAAGTCAATTCTTCTACTGAAAACTGTTTTGTGTTCTTGTTTTACTTTATTCTGTTTGAGTAGCTAGCCCAAAGGCATGAGGACGTACCATTTGTGCATGATTACCTTGCTTCAGAAATACCTTAAACTAATCAATGATGCTCCTCTGAAAAATTAAATAAGTTTTTTTCTCATTTGTTTGTTTGAGATATTTTTTGTTCCAGAAAAGCCTGATGCATTTTCAGGTGGGGTAGCAGAAAACAAAATTGCTATATTACATCTTCAGAAGCACTCCTACATTTCTCTCAAGTAAAAAGTAATGTACAAATATATGAAAAATCGCTTTGGCTTTTGGTAATGAGTTGAGGTCCCCTGGAATTCTCTGGGTAAGTGTTATTAATTTCATTGTGAGAATATAACAGACCACTGCAAATGACTATTTTGACATAATTGGAGATGATGGAGATTGGTATCTCTCTCATTTTCCGCTCTTAATATTTTAGTTATCTCTAACTTTTACTCCATGAATTATTTGCAATTCCTGTTCCTCAATTAACTGAAATAAGGATGATTGTTTACTATAGGAAAGCAAATTTTCTTATTACAAAACTTTTTGCAATTCCTTAACATTTCTGTGCTGCCTTGGTCCAGAATCTCCTGAAGTTTATTCTTGGAAAACAGCAGATTCTCAATCTACAAAATTACTGCAGACCTCCATTGAGTAACATATCCCTAGAAGCAAAAGAAGTACCTAAATGAGATAATTTGGGTAATTTTGTAAACCTTGGCCAGTAGAGATTGTGAGATTCCAAACAAGAGAAATTAAATTAAACTATTGACTGTAGTCTCCGCATCAGTAAATCTAATTTTATACAGTATGTGTTGTACATGTTAACAAAGAATTTTTAAACAGTTAGGTAAGACAATGAAAAGGAGACAGTATTAGACTGTATATTATTTAGCAAAATAATTCAGAACACATCTATTAGCATTAATTTCACCCCCACAAATTTTGCAAGTTGGAGAATGGAAGTAAGCATTCATTTCTTTCACAAAGATATCCAGTCCTCCAGGTGTTGTATAATAGCTTAAATCAGGTACACTGAAACCAGTCTCATGGACTACCAAAGGGCTGAACCAACAACAGCATTTATTTCCAAACATTTCACCATCACTTATGGTTTAGCCCATCACTCATGGGCTAAAATGTAATTTGAAAATATTCTTGAAATTGTTAGGTGTATTTCTGCATTAGGAAGAATGGACTTGAGTACCCTTGGGATCAAGAATTCTTGGTGTCAAGTATTTCCTAAATACCCATATTTCCTTACCTGGCTGGAAGGAAGGGTAAGAACACAACTCAAAAAATGTAGGCATGAAGTTCCTTGGTACTGCTGATGAGGGCAGAACATGGGTATTCTGTTAGTCTTCTCCACTGCAACTTATGAAAAGGCAGAAGAAGGCTGCAGAAAAGGAAAGGCAGAATACTTCTGCCTTATATCACAACTGAATCTTACTGTATATGAGCATCATGTATTTGAAATCAGGGTACTGGAGAGGATGGAACACCCTCTCACATTGGAGGATGGAACTCTGACATTGCTTCTGAGTGTTGCTTGTATAGATGCAGTATAGATGATTGCAGTACTTGTGCCCTTATAACTTCCATTTTGTGTTTTCCAGCATTCTGAGTGAAAGTACAGCTCACTGGAAGATCTTGATTTAATGCTTAACAACCTGCATGGGAAAAAGGTCTAATTGCTCTAGCCTGGGAAATATTTCTGTGATCAAAGGGTGACACTGGATTTTCATTGACAACTCTGTCTCCCATTCATATAATGCATTAATCATAGTTTACATAAAATTATTCTATTCCATCAGATGATCTTATTCCTACCCAGATGGTAGAACTAATTCAGACTGCATAGTTTCAAGAAAGCAGATGGGAAGAGAGACTCTTAAACTTCTGGAATTATCCCAAATATACTGACACACCTGGCAAAAATAAAAAAAAAAAAAAGAAAAAAAAGAAAAAACCACAAACGAACCCCCACCAAGAAAAAAAAACAAAAAAACCAACCAAACAAACAAACAAAAAAAAACCCCAACCCACCAGCAGCCCCCGAAAAAGTCAACCAGCCAATCAACCAACCAACCAAATAACCAAAACCCCTAAAAGCTTATCTGGCAATAACCACAGAGGGCCCAAAAGAACTGAATTTAGCCACAGAATGTAAAATCATCCCAAAGTTTAAAATAAAAATATAAAAATATAAAGCCCATACTTCCCTGTGTTGAAAAAGTAGTCATGCTTTAATGAGTTTAAAATGTTCAGGAAATGAGAAACAGTAAGGTACTTAAGCTGGTTTAGAAGATTATTTACTCACAGAGTACAAAGCACCTTACAAACATAAGTAGTTGGTTCTAGTCTTTTGCCTGATTTTCTAAACTCCAAATTTACTAGAATGTTGGGTGAGGACATTTTGGTTATTGTTAAATCTTAATAAAAGTCAGAACGCTCTGCCTGGCACTCTGCCACTCTGTTCATCTGGTCTAGTGGCCACCCGTTAGGCAGGCTGTTGCAGAGACCATGACTCCAAGCTGTTTGCCCTCCACACTCCAGGAACAGTGAGCTAAAAAGAACCCCCAAATCCTTGGGTTTCTACCTGGCAGGCGATTAGAGATGACCCAAGAAGCCCCAGAAACACTCTCAGTATTTCACAATGAAATGTCACTCTGACCTTCTCTAAGCAAAATGTCAGAATTTTCATTATGTGGAAAATTTCAAAATGTCATTTTTGTTGCAGTTCTGAATGGTACTATTTTTAATTTCCACAGGACAGGAATTATGGTGTCTGTTTAACTCTTGCCAGTACACATTCGCCTCTCTACAGGAATCTAGGGTCAATAACTTTTCGTCTAATGTTTTAAAGATTTTTTCTAAACCACAAAGAGAGTGAATCAGAAGTCAAGCATACAATTCCCAGTTTTATGCTAAAAAAGTAGTTCCACCCCTTGCACTTTATTTGTGTTCAGAATAATTTTCCAAAACTTTCCTGACATTGCTTGATACCACCATAACTTTGTTAGCACAACTGCATCAGTTCCTGAGGAAGCAAATTCTAGTAGCAGTTCAAAATGATTCCAGCAAAAATTTCAGGATGCTAAAAAAGTAAACCAGCACCCATTACCTCTACTCATGATTAGAAAATACATTGCATCCATGTCATTATTCCAGTGTGTAACCAAAACACTATGCTCAAACTGTTAAAAATTGCTTTTTTAACTGAGTAAATTAACATAAAAATGGTCATTTCTGAGATGCAAAGTTATTTAATTGGCAGATTCAAGGGCTGAAAGCAAGCTGATGAGAAGGCATAGAAAGTGATTATTTGACCTCTCTGGCCACAGACAAGCTATCTGCTTGATGCAGTCTTGTCTTGGGAGATATAGCATCTTAGACACCAGACCTGATACAAAAGACAAGGACAGCTTAGTGCCTAAAGAATATTAATTCTTGAAAAGACTGCCACATTATCATTTTTTGGCATATCTCCAGCAGAACTCAGCTATTTTAGCATTCACAGCTCCTCCAGTTAATATTCTTTGACATCCATCCTTAACAGATGTTATTACCGAGGTTATCTGTAGTTCTGTCTTATTTGCTGATGGACTGGGAAGGTTTGGAAGGATGAGCCTTTTTAGGCAGAAGGAACACTTATTTTTGTTTATTCAGGTCATAATCAGTTTTATTCCTCGTCATCTCATTTCTGAATTGCCTTTCTAGCTGCTGCTGTCTTGCATTTTCTTTTAAATGTTGTTACGAACATCACTTTGCCCATTTTTTTCATCTCAATTTCCATTCTTAAAAAATGCTGTAGTGCTTTGCTATTTCTTTTATATCCTTCTCTGTTTGAGGTACTCCTACTCATCCCATCCAGTATCATCACTGGTATAGGGATAATAGGCAAGGGAGGGACCACATAGTGTTCAAAATAGCTCTGGATGAGGTCACGTTCATGCAATAGAAGCAATAGAAGAAGAGGAATTGACAAGGAATGGATGTGGAAGATTGCTGGGGATAGACAAAAACTCACTAGAATGAGACAAATAGTGCAAGGAAGTATTTTTTCACTGCTCTGATATATACCTTCTAAAGCAGAATAAGAGAAAAACATGTATTTTTGAACTGTAACTAACAATAACATCAACCAGTAACTTCTAAACCACAGAAGAAGGAGAGACAGAAGACAGTTTTGCAAAAATTTAATTGTACAGTTATGAGCCAAGTTTGCAGCTATCAATCATACAAAGGCATGAGTAAATAGCCAAATAATTAAAAAGGCCTCTGAATGAAAATCATTTGCACATTCACCTGCAGCAGGTATTTGACCCTCTGCAAATGCAATGCATGCCTTATTTACAAATTTGTTTTATTCTTTCCTTTAAAATAAAGATGTACAAAATGTCTGTGTTTACAGAAAACTAGGTTCAGCACCAACACCACAGCTGAAATGAACTTTCAAAGAATAAACCATCAATTTTTACTGTAACCTGTCAAATATGTACTACTGAAGTATATATAATTCTCTTCCTTTCTTTCTGTGTTAACAATTCAATCAGCGATGAGAAAAACTAGCAGCTCTCTCTGCCTAATCCCCCTTTTCTATCTACAAACAGAGTCTCATAGGAAGCATCAGAATTTACTGTTATTTCTAGCCTTTTGGTACCACAAAAATAATGACTTTTCCCCTGTTAATTTTTGATGAGATTTGTAAGACTTGAAAATCCCCAGTAACCTTGTTTTGGCATGTGTGCTTTGCAGATTTCCAGGAACCAAACGTATTCTGACTGAGATTTCCCAGTACAGAGGATGCTCATGCTGTTCAGCAAATTTCCCTATTTTTTTGTCCACCCCTAGAAGAAAAATGTATTTTGATTACCTAGCATTTCAGCCAATGTCTACTGGGTTCAGAGGGCACTACCAGCCTTATCTCTCAGAATTTGCCTTTCCCTCACAGGGTCTAGGTCAGCATTGTACTTTTACTGCTGAATTTAACTTACATTTCACGTGTATTTTGCAAAAAGGGAAGGATTACATTAGGTTCATATTAAAGACAATTACATCTTTAATTTCTCATGAACGTATGAACAGATCATATGTATAGCTGGGACACTTAAGTGATAAATTAAAGCAGCTTCAATAAATGAACATGAAGTTAGGAAAAAAGATAAATATAAATTTGTAAAATGTGTGACTGTGTCTGAGCTACATTCTCATTTCCATTTCTGAAAGAGAAATATTGATTTATATGACAATTAAAAACACACCCAGTAGAAGACTTTCAGGGATCTTATTCTTTAATTCTGAGTATTCATTGCTTTCCTAGCTGTCAGGATATGCATGTATACACTGAACACTACATAAATGTTACACTGGCTCTTATACATTCCAAATTAATAAATAACCAATGAGAAGTAATTTTCATTAATTATGTATTATGAAATAGACAGATCTTTAAAAATGTAGGCAGAGCCAGTAAATAAAGCTGCTATTACAAAATCATAAATATACTTGGCCTCTGATTAACCTTCCAACTGAGTGCAAAAATTGACCACTCAACATGCGTCTTAAAACTAACCAGAAAAAAAAAGAAAGAAAAATTCTGTGTTTTGGGTAACCCTTTTTTCCCCCTCTATGCTAGAAGTACTACAAATACAAAATGGGTTTTTCCTTTTGTATTTGATTTCTAAACTGGATTTTGCTTTTCTTTCTCTCTCTCTTATTGTCTGTGTAATGTATCTTTTTTCAAACGAATTCTATGAAAAAATATACAGCATTTTCTTAAACTGAGAAGGGATGTTGCAATCTTGCCATTTCAAATCCAGATGTTGCCTTACATGTAATACTCTCTGCTGTGCTAGAAGCCCAGCAGACTCAGACACCAGTGTCAGAAGTTCAATTATAGAACATTTTATATTTTTAATCATCTACTCCTATTTTCACTTTTGCTTTATGAGCTGCAGAATTGTTTCTGCTACTTGCCTGCATTGCACAGACAACAGCATTCAACAGCTCTTTAACACCTGCAGCTTTACTAAGCTGAATTAAGAGATACCAGGCAATGTCTGTGATGTGATGTCTAGTCCATTAATATACATGCTTCTATAAGCCCTAATTACTTTTGATCAGAAACATATTATTTTTTATTGCCCACACTGTCAGCAGTGCTACACTGTGAGAGGGGGGTGCCTGCAGCAGCTCAGCTCCCTGCGGTGTGAGAGGGGGGAGGCTCTACCTGTCCCCAGCTTTACCCTGCATATCAAGGGTTCACAGTAAAATAGTCCTGACACTGACCTCTCAGAGACCTAGCAGCTGAAACAGCCTTAACAAGGTATTAACACAGCAACGTGCCCCGTAAACATTACCAGCTGCAGGCTGGGGTGTGGACCTGGGGCAAGAGCAAGAGAGAAGGGAGAAGGAGAAAGGAAAAGAGGAGAAAAAAATTGGAAAATGGGGTGATTTTCAGCTAGGGTGGTATTGGCATATTCTTTTAACCTCTTTTCTGAATTTACCTTGCAGTTGCATAGCAATGTGTCCTAAGTTAAGGGTCAGGTTATGTCTTGCCATGCCTGAACTGGTTGCTCTGTTGGGTCCTTCCAAACCACACCACATAGCTTTAGCAACAACAAACATGCTCAAAACAACTCCAGAGAAAGTAGAGTTTATTTGCTTTAATTACGGGTGGCTAGCAGCCTGCTGAGCAAAGACAGAAAGTAGCAACTGAAAACATACCGCCCCCTTCACAATCTTATTGCATTTTATGGTCTAGTACAGCAAATACTACGCTTCCAGTGCAATCCAAATTTACAGGTGGTCTACCTGCTATATATTCATTAAGATAGATTTACTTTGCTGGTGATTCCGCCTTTGGGACTCTTTGGGCAACAACACTGCACTAATCCAAAACAGTTTAAAATAGGAACCTCAATGTCATTTTTCATTCAGCTGAGCACATGTAGTATTTGCCATGCAGCAGTGCTTAACAAGGGGCTGTTGCTACAGTGCCCAGGAACCTCAGTTCAATGGTAGACTGCCTGCCACACCTGCACCGCTGAACTTCAGCATCAACCCATCCAGAAGCTTCAGCTGCTTGAATAGTGACACGAGATGTTAGCTGGATTCAGAAAGTTAATATTTCAATGGTTTATAAAAGTTGGCATTTAAATGGTTTATAAAAATTTCAAGACCTACTGTGATAAACATCAAGGGAAAGAGTGCTGGATGGAGAAAAAGCCTTGGGTTTCAGGACAGAATCTTAACAATATTTTGGCCTGAGAGGGCATTTTATTCCCTACTGCAGTTTGTACCCTGATACAGCTGATTCTAGTTTCTGGCTGGTCCAGTACCTCCACCCTAACAAAGGCTCTTCTGACCCACTCTGGCATTGCCAAGAATACTCCTTTGAGATAAAAACATATACATGAATAACAAGTAGCTGAATAGCTGCAACGCTTTTTATCAAGAGGTATGGCACCCATTAAGTCTTCAAACAGGACGGGAATGGAGCTCTATCATTATGTGTTGCAACTCATTCACTCTCAGAGCACAGCTGAATTATTTGTATGCATTATCTTTCATTGTCTGGTCGGTTGTCTGGGGGTGGGCAAAACCCATGCCTTGTGCTAGAGGCTAATCAGTAATCCCAATTAATAAATAAAAAATACCTAAATTAAAATTTCATTAAAGAGTCCATAGTCATAAAACATGAAAAATATTTAATATCAAGAAATGTAAATTTTTACACCCAAATATAATGTGAAGTTATAAATAAGCAAATATTAGTGGTATTACAGCATTGATAGTCTAAACAGAAGATAGCATAGGTTGTAGGGGACTTTGGCCAAAGGCTTTGCCACAGTTAACAATGTGCAATTTTAAGGCTTGAACTTTCTCTATCAGATGTGATAAGAAACAGTAAAATCCGTGCTAGGTAGATGTTAGAAAGAATTTTTATTAATTTAGACTAGTGTTTATAACAACGGTTAATCAGCTTGAAAGAAAACTAGTTAGCCCTCCCAGCACAAAAAGATGTTAGCAAAGGAAAAGTTGATTGTACATGTAAGAGTCTGTAAAGTCAAGATTTTATTTACTCATATAGTTAATTTCCATTTGAGTTTGACATTTCATGCTTCAAAGCTTAGGTCTTTTGAAGATACTTTACATGTCTTAAATGAGGCTCAGAACTGAGATCGGTTCTGGATGAGTGATATGAAACATTTTAAAGAAGTTTTTTTCGCTTATAACTGGGTGTCTCTGTGCATATCACCTATCTGTGTTTCTTATGTTCACTCCAATGCCTACTGATTTTTCAGTTTCAACCACTTAAACTGAATGAAATATTTGTTCATATGTGATATATGCTCCTGTATATATGATGTATGTTCCTGTACAGGCTCCATGGTTATCAATTAAGAATAATTGAGTTTTTGAGAGAAAAATGGAATTGACTTATAAAACAAGCTAATAAGCGAGGGAGACCGAATTCACAGTCTGGGTTGTAAGATATTTATTTACTAGACACCACAACTCTGCAGACAGAGTCAAATCTGACTGCAGTGGCAGAAATGTTGGCCAGGAAATGGTCTGCCATTGTTTGTCCTTTACCCCTAGTTCCTGAACTGATGAGAAAAATTAAAGAGTCAAAAAGTGCAGTTTTTCAGAGATATATAGTAAGGACGGGGAGAATTCAGCTGATCAAGACAGAAGAAGAAAGGAACAAAACAGATAAGGAAAAAATAATGAGAAAAGATGACATTCCAAAGGAACACATAACAGGAATATCACAGGAAAGGAAAAGTGAAGTGGGAGGAAAAGAAAGGGTGATAGAAGGTGGAAGAACTATGCAAAAAGGGTGGACAGAATAAAGTATTTAACATAACGGAGTGAAGAGGAACATGACAGTAAAGAGAATATGACTGAAAAAATCCAAAGTGTAAAGGTCATATATAGAAACAAAACATAGAGGGAAAAAAATCAAAGAGTTAGGAAGAAAAGTAGAAAAGGGTGAAGAGATTTGTTTACAAAATACTGCAAATGTACATAAATAATGAATGAAAGTTAGTTTTGATGAGGGGAAGTATAGAGAGGAAAGGTATCTGAAGGCATGGGAAGTGAAAGGCAGAGAATACACATAAAACTAGGAAATAAATAAATAGCCCGAGATCAGGTTTTTTTACTTTCGGGAAAAAAAATGTAGATTAAATTTAAAAAATAACAAAGCCCCAAGCCTTCTATTTGACTGTATTAAACACAACAGTAAATAATCACACGAGTATCCCATAATCTGTAGTTTTGACTTTACCTGAGCAAGCTCTGTAAAAGGCTTCGGGACCTAAAAACCCAGTATCTTACAATTGTAATCGCAAAGATTCTTTCTACAGCAAGGCTGGTTTTGTTGCATTTTTCATGTCCTGGAATTCATCAATTCCAGGAGAGAAAGACTCTCTGCACCTCCGCGTTACTCTCAGGCAGCGCCGGCGTCTCAGAGCCCGTTCGGGCTGCGTGTCGCTGCGGAGGCGGGGGAGCCTCGGGGCGATGCTCCGTGCCTGCCGCCGCGTCCCCGGTCCTGCAGTGACATCCAGCGTCCCAGCAAGGCACAGCCGCACCGCCAGCAGCCCCTGCTCTGCTCGCCGCAGTCCTCACCGGACCCCACCGGCAGATACGGCCAGCGGGTTTTCTGCTCGGAATAAGGCACACCACGGTGCCAGAGATGCCCGGCATAAAACTTTAAAAAAGTATGAGAGAATTGAAAACCGGCATAGGTGATGCACCAGAGGTAAAAAGCAATTTATAAAATACCATCAGAAGAAAAAAGAGAAATTCCTTTGAGTAACTAATCAAAAAAGGGACAAAATTTATGGCCTGTAAAATCATAAGCAAAAGACCTAACTTCTTCCCTTTTTTAAAAATTTTTCTTTTAAAGCTTTGGAATAAGTGGAACAGACCGTAGTGAAAATTGCAGAATCTTTTTCTTTTTCTTTTCTTTTCTTTTCTTTTTCTTTTTCTTTTCTTTTCTTTTCTTTTCTTTTCTTTTCTTTTCTTTTCTTTTCTTTTCTTTTCTTTTCTTTTCTTTTCTTTTCTCTTCTCTTCTCTTCTTTTCTCTTCTTTTCTCTTTTCTTTCTTTTTTCTTTCTTTCTTTCTTTCTTTCTTTCTTTCTTTCTTTCTTTCTTTCTTTCTTTCTCTTCCTCTTCCTCTTCCTCTTCCTCTTCCTCTTCCTCTTCCTCTTCCTCTTCCTCTTCCTCTTCCTCTTTCTCTTTCTCTCTCTTTCTCCCTTTCTCCCTTTCTCTTTCTCTCTCTTTCTCTTTCTTTCTCTCTCTCTTTCTCTCTTTTCTCTTTCTCTCTTTTCCTTTTGTGATTCTGCATAAAATCATAGAATCTTAGACTCATATATTTGTGTTGGAAGGGACCTTAAAGAGCATCACACCATAGGCAGGGAATAAAATCATAAAGTCATCACAAAAAGGAGAATTGAAGAATTGAAGAAATAGCCTCATGACAGTCCCTTACAAAAACATAACCCTTTTTTCTTCTTCTTCTTCTTCTTTTTTTCTTTTTATTTCAGAAGCTTCTTTTTTGCCGTGCTCATGAGGTGAATAGGCTGTACAAATCCAAAATGCTGTGGTCAGAACAGATAAAGTACAGGCAGATCATCAGAATGTTCAAAACCCCTTTATTCTTGCTACAGGATCACAAAGACCTCTATTATAGCCTTCCAAAAATAGGCCTGTAACTACCTAGAAGAAAGTTTGTGACAAACAAGATTTTGGAATAATCAGATTGTATAGGAGAAAAAGAAAACTTCTATGAAACAAGACAGCTTTCCAGCCTCCCACTCTTCCTAGAGAAAATGTTAGCCCTCTAAAGCTACTTGCAAAAATAAAAAATTCTGGAGGTGTGGCTGTAATTTTAAAATTGTATGGTTCCTATGAGAAATTTGAATATTTCTCTGGTACTCTGTACTGCATAGCCTAGTACTTTTGATTATTAGGTGCTCTTATTTTTTCCCTTTTTATGCAGTGTGTATCTGTGTGCATCTACTGGATATGTGAGGAACGAAAGAAGCCTGTAAGAGACAAGTTAACTTTCAGCTACAATTTCCGTGGATTCAGGCTGATAAGGTATCTTAAATAAGGCCTAAATAATCTTCTACAATTCACAAACTCTTAGTTTTTTAATATGACGGCTACCCAGCTCTTCTGTGATTAGCAGACAGGATTTGCAAGGGCTCTATTCATTCAAAACAATCTGCAACCTTTGATGTCAAAGAAGCTGTGGAGTGCCTGACTGCAAGCTGCAGAGGGTCACAGATCTCTGCTCCGCACACAGCCTTATCTATTCATCAGAAATTCATCCAGGCCACGGAAACTTTTTCATTTTCACTGCACAGGCCTCAGAAAGCCAAATGGCATGGGAAATTTAATGTAAGTCAGTCTCACATTCCCTGACCATGAATGTGAAAAAATTAATCCTCTGCAGCTAAATACTTTTGTAGTCATTTGGTATAAAAGGCAATGGTCTGTCACTTATATCCTACGCTAAACTAGTAATGAAATCTTGAAAGAGGAGGCGGGGGGGGTGGAGGAGGCAGGAGTTTCACTGCCACAGTGAAGCCAAAATTAGGCCATTGCTTTACTACTCTGAAGCAATTTGGGAGTTAGCATAATTGAATGCACAGCATTATTCCCAGTAGCACTGGATGCAAGCAGACCTTGAGAAGTCAGGTGTGATGGCAGATGTTTTCACTGACATCTGCAGAGCTTTTGCCCTTGCTTCTTTTTAAGCATTTCCACCACTGACTGGAGTTCTGCAGCAATATTTGGTTCTTTTCATCTGGTGTTACTCTCCAAACTTTATCATAACATTAAAAGAAAGTGAAGCCTTGAGGATCTCCATCAGACACAACCAACACTTGATTTTGACCCCTCTTCTTGCTTGACAAGCTCCTTGGGGAGGACAGTTCGGGAGGAGGTAGAATTTTAGAACCACAGAATGGTTTGAGTTGGAAGGGATCTTAAAGATCATCTCGTTCCAACCTGCCTGCCAAGAGCTAGGACATCTTTCACTAGACCAGGCTGCTCAAAGCCCCATCCGACCTGGCCTTGAATACTTCCAGGAATGGGGCATCCACAGCTTCTCTAGGCAACCTGTGTCAGCTACACCCTCACAGTGAAAAACTTGTTCCTAATATCTGACCTAAATTTGCTGTCAGTCAGTTTGAAGCACTCACCCTTGCCCTTTTGAATTTTACAAAATTCCCTTTCCAGCTCTCTTGGAGCCCCTTTAGGTACTGGAAGAGGCTCTAAGATCTCCTAGAAGCCTTCTTTTCTTCAGGCTTAACAACTCTCTCAGACTGACTCCATAGCAAAGGTACTCCAGCCCCCTAAGAATATTCATGGCAACCTCTGAACTCCCTCCAGAGAAATGAAACAGGTGACAAATGGAAGTGTTACAGTGATCTTCCAGTCCCAAACACAGATAGTAAATACAATAATAATATGAGATAAAGTTTAATCCATCAGCAGAAGGAAATAGGAGCATATAAGCAGTGATGAGACTCTGTGACTGCTGCTTCACCAAGCACACAAATTATGACTGTCCTTAGCATTCATGACACGAATTATCTCAATAAATGATCATCAGCATCAGAAGAAATGGGAGCCTATAAATACTATGCACTTCATAATCTAAGGAATAAATATGCTGAGAATGTACTTTATGAAAAATTATGTATTTTTATCCTTTTAATTTAAAAAAGAGGAAAAGTTTGTTGCTGTTATGAAATATGGGAAGTTAGCTTCTGATGAAAAATCTAAATATTTTCAAAAATTCACAAAGATCAGAAACATTTATCAGAAGAATTCATGTTTCTGATAAATATTTAAGTGTGCAAGGCAGAACCATGGAGAACAGTAAATACTTTATAGCTGGCACTATGTCAAAACTATAAGTGGTTCTGCCTTTGAATTTTACATCATCACTAAATTTACAGTCATTTTATAAGTGGCACAAGACAAGAATTACTTCTTTCTAAATCTAAACCAAGTAATAAATCTAACATCAGGATTCCTCTTATTGTCTGTTATCATCTGATGACAATGCCTTTTACCTTCATTGTCTTGACAGAAATATGATATGTAAAATCATAATGTCACATCACTCACGATGATTTAACACTAGCCAGCCCATACCATTTTAATCAATCAACATTGTCGCTTTTTAGTGTAATGATTTTCTGGTGGATTCCTTGTGTTTAATATGATATATATGTCTTATCAGCAGTTGATTTACTGTTTCATTTCAGAGTCTAACAGCTCGGAAGGCCATTCTTGCCTCCTTCAAACACCACTGGAATTAGAAAACAAGCATTGTTTCAGGTACTGCTCAATAACTAATTGTGGGAATCAGCTGGAAGATATGAAATTACTTTTACCACAAACTTGACACTTGGGGAAAAGAAAGACAGAAGAATGCTGTGAAATAAAGGAACTAAACAGTACAGCACAAGCAGGAGCAGATTTTTTTTGTCTTCACTGTACTGAAATGAACACAGGGCATCCCTAATTGGACAATGTGATTGCTGAGTTCCACGGTTTGGTTTTAAGACATTCTGAACTGTGCAGAAGGTTTCTCTGAGGAAATGAGCTCTTTCCATAATGTTTTTCTGCATATTATATAGTCTTTTTATTTATTATTCACAGAGGGCTACTGCATTTATTTTTCAGACAATTTCAAGAAAAACAATTTTTGCTTGGAAAGCTCTCTCAAACACTACCCAGTATATGACTGGAATAACCCACCTACACTTGAACACATCTTTGCATTAGGCTGTAGCAAAGCACAGATGTTTAGAGCGGTCAAAGAATATTAAAGCAACAAGTTTAACAGGAAAATTTTGCTTTTACATTCTATTGCAGAATACTGGGAAGACTATACACTCATGCATGGAAAAATACACATGTTCAGGTAACAAAGGAATGGGTGGAAACTTATATTTCAGGGTAACAAGTTCCTTTTAAGAGTCCTCTGTCAGTTAATGTTTGACAACGTATAAGATGTAAAATTTCAAGCGGCAAAATCACTCTAAACTCAATAAATATAACACTTTTCATTCCTGAGAACAAATTAGCCCTCTCTTAGTGAGAGATAAAGAAATAAAGGTAAGACAAATGGTGAGACAAATAGTGTTCATGGAGAAAAGTGACATTTAGTTTGCATCACAGATCATGCAGCTAACTGAGAAGACATGAAGGCTCTTTCACCAGTTTATAAGTGGGTAAATTCTCAATATCCTACTGAAGATCAGAGAAATTGAAACATGATTTATTTTCCTTCAAAAAAACAAAAATATTTCGGAATATTTTTTTACCATAAAGCTATTTTTTTCACAATAAGAAAGCATGCAAAATGTCCTTTTGAGTGTACTTTTATTTGTTTCATAAATTCTTCTTTCTTCTAAACTTATGATGTAAGTTACTCAGAATAGGACATTGCAACTTTTTTGAACAATAACTAAAAAAAATAAATCTGCCAGTCAAGTCCCAGCTATGTCTTTCAGGACAATGCTGAAGTTTTATATGCTCTTACAGTAAATTTCTATTTACTGTAAAAAAGTGTTTGGAGATGACTGAATTACCTCATAATCCCTACCTTTTTATATCACTACATATTCTCTTTATAAGGTGCCACAACCAATGGGACAAAAAAAAGTTACAAATTACCAAGACCATTTTCCCAAGTGCAGGAAAAATGTACTGAGGACTTTTTAGGTCTTTGTCCACCTTTCTTTCGGGACAAGATTTTTTGTGTTCCATCATGAAGAGATGTTCAGCAGGCATTAAATATCATCATGTTCTGCATTTTTTATTTTACTACACTTAAAATGCTCTATATCAATGGTATGTCTTCCATGTGTCTAAATTCTATCCCTGACCCTCAGAAATAACCATCTAGTCCTTTTTCCTTCAGTCTCCAAGTTCTCTACAAATCTAGTAGTGGAAAGAAAGTCATCTGTAGTGTCACAGTGTCCTCCTGGTACCACAGACTTGGTTCTTACATGTTGGACATAAGCAACATGGCAAAAGAACTGCAAGAACCTTGATTAAACTCTCATAAATACAAATTCACCTTTTCCTTATGTATTTTACACCTTTTGCAACAAAGTTTCAAGAAGGGTGAAGGAAGTATCATTCAGCTGCAAAATGACTTAGCTGTTGGACCTTTGGGAGATTTGGGAGTAAATGGAATGATAAGGCAATATAGGAAGACAACAGTACGAAATACTAAGAAAATAATGGGAAGTTAAGTGAATTTAACAGCAAGTTTTGAGAAGTCAGATTTTTTTTCCCTTGTAGTCAAGCATTCAGACAAGACATAATTTATAGCTGCTGCATGTAGGTACAATTTGTACCTGGATGCCCCTGAGTGCAGGGTTTTTCTGTGAAGAACACCCTGATCTCCAGCACACTGTTGCCCTTCACAGTCACCAGAATATTGCTATCTGATGCTGATGTACCTTGTCCAATCGCCTACAGGAAAACAGATTTTGAAAAAAAAATACAAGCTATAATAGAAGCTATTGTGTATCACCTTCACTAATTCTTGTTTTATCTTGTTCTTTTGGAATGATAGTATTTCACAGCAGGAACCACTTTACTCCATACGTAGTCTATACTTTTAGCTACACATCACACAGAAAGAGAAAAAACAGAGTCAGCTTAAGAGGGATATTTTTATATGACCAGGTTATCCTTTAATCTTCTGTAGTAGACTTCCTTATCTTTCTCTGAAGTGTTTAGTCCACCCATAGTCTCAGTCATGACAGAAGCCTGATCTGGTACAGCAATTCCTACCATAAACAGCACATTGCCATACCTCAGGCATAATTACTGGACCTGACTTGGGAATGCAGAAGTCCCTTGACTCTAAGGATAAATCTGCTGCTGTAACATTCACCATTTTCTCAAGAAAGAGGTCACTGCAAATCTTTAATTAAAACATTTCAGAAGTAAAATAGCTTCTGAAAACACCTACCCCACAGCTCAATACATTGCAATTAGTCTGTAGCACTCAGATCTAAATACACCCACAACGCAATTCAGTACAATACTATCAGTCTGTAGAGGACACACTCCCACATCACAATTTCCAAAATACCTTCTGTTTAAAGAGGAGAAGACACTGTATGTCATATCCAAGCTTTCATTAATTTTATGCAAGGCATGGTTTCAACCCTGAAGTTAGTTGTGATAATTTAACACTGTTCTTCCTTGTTATTATCACATTGTTATGCTCTTCAATTTTTAGGTTATTGTTCTTCACGTACTTTTCTCTAGAAATACTTTCTTTGGAAAAGAAGTTTGGCCTAATTTGCACACACCTTGCAGAGCTTTGTGCAGCCACAACCCCTTGGAACAAAAAATATACATTAGGAAAAATACAGCAGATTATTTTCTCAGCAAGTTGATTTTTATTACATTAAAAAAAAAAATAGCAGTAGGTTTGAATTTCATTTTAATAAACCATTGGATCTTTGCCCTTATGAAGAGCTCAAATAAGCTTAGTCTCTCTACCTTTTTTCTCTAATTCTTTCATCCAAAGGTTTTTCTTACATGGTACATAACAAAAGTACTTAAAAATCGCTAATATAATTAAAAGTATTAGGGCTAGATATAGCTGACAATCCAATCGCAAGCTCTCACACTCATGTCAGTGGAAAAATAGGATTTTTAAATAACATGTTAGATAATTTCTTTCACTCATAAAAAAAAAACAGATTGCATTCTGTGTTATCTGTGGTAGGCACAGAGATTCCCTCTTGTTGTCTGAATTCTGTGATACCATTTTAAGTATTAAAAGACGGAACTACAGTAACTAAACCAAACATTCTGTTACTGTTTTTAAAATAAAATTAAGGCAATCATATAACACTCTTTCCAAAGTATCAGTTTGGAGGTGAAGGACCACTGTCCCTTGGAAGATTGATATTGTAGCCCAGTGTTCTTAAAAATATTTTGCTAAATAGTGTTTTGAGTTTCTGGCTTTTTTCAGATTCTCCGAATCAAAATAAGGTTTAGATTCCTGCAAATAAACAATGAAGGTCATTTAACAGCTCCAGTGATAGGGAAAAAAATCAAAAAACAGAATTTTTTTTCCCCTAAACCCATTGTTCCAGCTGTCATACAACATCTGCAGATCATGTGATAGCTTCAAGATTAACCTCGAAAAATTTAGATGAGTTTGCAGCACTACTTTCTTTAATAGCATTCCACAGGGCAGATCAGTCACTGAATGTCTAGGGCTCAGCAAATCTGCAAGTAAAAATTACTACTACCAGAAAACAATTCTCCATGCAAAGCACTTCAGCTCACACAAATCAAATGACACAAAGAGGGCTTCATCTGCTTAGCCAAGATCAGGTTGATAACCATGACAGGCTGATATTGGTTTTCAATGCATTCTTCTCTGATAAAATTGAACTGCTAGCAACAGTTTGCCTTATACTGGATTACATCCAGTATAGTTGCTAAGGTCATTATTTCTTTCCACCAGTTTCCTTTATAGCCACCAGAAAGTCACCTTTTATGAACAAATAAAGTTTAATCTCTTTCTTTCTAGAGAGAGAGAGGGTTTCAGGCCTGGAAAGACCAAGTTTGGGTCTGTGCCATTAGACTTGGCTTGACAGTTATAACCATACTCAGACTGAATAAAAAAAAAAAAAAAAAAAATGCAGTCAGTATCAGGCCAGTGTCCTTTGGACCTAAGTATTCAGGAATTTCCTCTCCCATGCACGCATCACACTGTTTCAGATTTGGGACTTTTTTGTGATAAACAGACAGTTAAAGCAACAGCCAAATACTTTAATCAGATTATTCGAATTGCAAAGCAGTTTGAATTTTAATAGAAATAAAAATAACCCTATTCATACTCATGAAGGTGATCCTTAGAAGAATGCCCTTTCAGAAATTAAAAAGATGAAAAGGCTCAACTTTATAGCTCAGCTTTAAAGCGCACAGAATATGCAAGTTCATGACCCATATCCCAGCACATGCAACTCCTGATTCGTTAGACAATATAGCAGTAATATCTCTTCAAGAGTACATAGCTAGAAGACATTTCCAAAATGGGGATAAAGCCATGGCCTCACATGTTGCATGATTGAGCTATCTGTGTATCTAAAAAGTCATGAATCCCACTGAATTAAATCATAAGTAATCTTTGTAGAAATCATAAGGAATCTGTGCAGAAACAAAATATTTTAATATGTCTTTCATTCTTAGAACTGTGAAAACAAACTCAGAATTGACAGCTAATAAAGCATCATGTAAACTCTGCAAACATATAAAATAATAGAAGGCTGGTGGATATAGTAAGGCAACTATGGTTGTCCCTTAGGCTGTCTTTCTGTAAATACAGTACAGTATCTTACAATATCTTACACCTAAAAAAGCTTGATTTTCTTTGCTTACACTAAACAAAATTAAGTAGTGGACAATGACTGGTTTGTACATATGCTACAGTACTGTTTCCATAGTGTGACATCCATCAGGCGCTTCTAAGAACATTGCCTTTAGCAAATTAGGGGTTTCTTATTGAATTATGCTGCAGCTGCTCTTCAGCTCAAAACGGCACAGAAGCATAAATGAGACACTGAACTCACTGACAGACATCACTTCAGCAGAAAGCACCTTCTTAAGTATAAAATCAAGCTATTACTAACTTATTTTTACTTTATAGTATTTCATTGTAACTCATTCAGAATATATTTTGAAGAAAAGTGGCAGGATAGATATAGTATACAAGTGTGCAAAGCTCAAGCCTTTATGAAATATTGTATTTCCTTGCTACAAACAACTTCAGAAAACATTGTATTTACAATGTAAATGACAACATTTCAAAAAGCTTTGAAAAGCTGGGCACCTTAAAGGTAACAACTTGCTTTCAGGTTTTATTTGGGTTTTATTTGGGCGTCAATAGAAAATAAGGAGGAAAAAGAGAATCTTAGCTTGTCTGCGGCACACCATGAATACACTGAATTAATTTGCTCAACTGATGCTTGACATAGATGCTAAAAACTCGAGACATCCTCCCATAAATTTTATCCTGTAAATAATGGAACTAGGTCCTCTTTAAAAAAAACACAGCTCCATTGTCAGGAAAGTTTCAGAGAATTACATTGATGTTGTCCTTTATAATTTTGCCTGTGGTTACATTAAACCAATTTCATATATTTGTTCAAACTTGTTAAAAAATGGGTGAGATGTTCATAGTGAGAGATAAAGAAATAATCCTGGTGCAAACCATTAGAGATATCAAAAGTTAATTTTAGTGTGATTATCTTCTGATGGTAAGCTTTGACATTCAAGCAGGAATTTTGAATTCAAATATTTTTGCATAACTTGTGAATGCCAACATAGTTGGCATATACTACCTTCCCTGAGCTATTCATGTTTGGCAGGAGGCACCACTCATATTAATAAGAAAAGTTAGGAATTTGAATTATTGGGGTTTATCCAAAACAAAGTCATAAGTACTTTAACTAGATAGAGAACAAGAAAGTCACATTAATTTCAGTATTAGGTAATGGACAATGCACGTTTAGAGTCAGATGCATTCTGCATTAAGGTATTCTGATCAGAGACTAATAAGCATGGTGGAAAAACAGGGATATAAGGAAGGTGACCTCAATCTATACACTGTCATCACTCTACTACTTCACATTTTAAAAGCAATAGAATCTTTAGCCTAACACTAATACTATGTTTTAAAATTCAAGGAAGTTATCATATTCCCTTGATTCTTCTTGAAAAAAGTATAAAGCTGCTGCTACAGGAGTCAGTTCCACTACTGCCACCTCTTTTTCTGTAACCATCCCTGCTTTTCCCAGCTGTTTAAAGCACCTCATGAGTCCTGTATCTCCAACAAGATCCCCAGATGATGGCATGAAATGTGATAGACATATTGCATTCAGGGCAATCAGTGGCTCCTACAGGAACTCAGTACAAGTCCCAAAGTTATACAATGTGCTGACATAATAAGAAAAAAAAAATTAAAATAATTCTCTTTTTTAACTTCTTGTTAAAACATTCAGGTCCTTTTCATTTCAGTTGTATTGGAGGGTTTGAAAAAGCATGTTTCTGTTAAAAGCGCGTTTTAATCTTTCCTTTGAAAACAATGCCACAGTACTTTTCATATCACCTGAGGATCTGACAAAATCTAAAAGTGCAGCCTACTTGTTACCACAGACTGTGGTTGATCCCTTACTCCTTTCCAAATGAGCTAATGATGTGCCACTTGATAGAAATACACCACCAAGGAGAGCATTTGAGCACTTTTTCTGAAATGCTAGTTGTAAGAAGCAATTTTTTGCTTTTCTGACAATGTGCATAAAACGTCTTGTGATATGATAAACCCTCACTACTGACAAACCAATGAAAAGTAACAAATATCAAAGTAATTCTCTGTGCCCATCGTGTGTGTGTGTGTGTGTGTGTGTGTGTGTGTGCGTGTAAAAATCTGTTAATTTAATATAAAAAGGAGTGAACTCTGTTTTTTCATAGTCAAAATATTCACACAACTAAAAATTTGGCAACATGAAAACTGAAAACAACTTAAGCTCATACGCTGCAAGCTTCCAGGCTGTGACAGCTGTAATTCTGCCAGCCTGAATTAATGGTGAACTGTGGACAAAACCAGTGACCAGAGCAGCCAAAGAGGCCATGGCAATTTCTGGCAGCGACCTTCAGCAATACTCATTGCTGACCAGATATAGTTCCTTCTAAACTCCATGGATGTTTTACTAAAGATATTAGCAAAAGGGTATTTGGACAACTATTGAATACTCTGGGAAATTCTGGCCAAAATGACACCATGTTGTGAAGATCAGCAGTATGAGGAGTGTAAGCTGAGAAAGCCGAAGGTCCTGTAACAAAAACAGTGTCCTAAAGGATTGTTCCAATCACATATTTTACAATCTTGACCTAAAAAATAATTAAAAATTGATGTTTAGAGTACAATACAGTATGCAACCATATTTAAACCTACTGTTTTCATAAAAAGAAGAAAGCTGTATGAAAAGGTCACAGTCTAATTTCATGACCATATATTTACTCTTTATTCCCACAGTGAAAATGTCTAATTCAAAAGAGCAAACTAATACTTACTTATTATAAAGGTATTTTAGTCAATACCTAATTTCTTAATATTGATTATTATTTAGACATTTGAAATGTACTCTACAGCAACATTTGCCATATAATTCTTACCTGTGCTTGTAAGCATGTAAGGTATCAACTAAAAGCAGCATGGTAAAATACAGTTTGTTTAGCCATCTAACAAACAGAATTTAATTAGCAAGTAATTTAAATACTCAACAGTTACATATGTTGTTTAAACAATGCAGATTACTCTTACAAAATATATTTAAACCTAGACTTGGTTAGACATTATGAATTCTGATTTCTCTTTCAGGGACATATTACAGGAGAGGCAAATGGCCAGGGTTGGTTTTGTTGGGTTTTGGAGGTTCTCTTTATTTTGGGGGGTTTGGTGGTTTTGTTGTTTGTTTGTTTGTTTTTCCCTTCAGTGGTAAGGGACATTTGTCTCTTTAATGCCAAACTTTCAAAAAATTAAAAAGATTAATTCAGTTAAAAGGGTCCTTTAGTGTCTCATTTTAAATAACTGGCATCATGCCATATGAAACTCACCTGTAATTCATTATGCTCTGTGGTGGGTATTCAGAAGTCTAAGATCATAAACTCAGCTTGGAGAACGAAGGTAAACGTTCAAGCAAGTATGAAACCTTCATGTTGCATTTTTCTCTTTGTTTGTGTCTCTCTTGTGTAAATATTGGGCTGTATACTCTGCATGAACCTTTGGCAAACCAATCTAATGAAGAAATTAAGATAGTTATGAGAATAGTTTTTTTAATTATTAATTTTGATACTGACCTCAAAGAGTAGGTCTTGAAACAGTAGCTTGAAATACTATCAGACTAGAAGTCTACATAATCTCTTCCTTGTAACTATTCAGCCTATTTTAACTATTGAGACTATCTTAACTATTCAAGCTGGGTCTTCTCCCTAGGCAGAAAGCACACATATTTTTTCTTTAAAAAACAGGGATCTCTGCTCCTGTAAAATTACAGAATTACAAATAAGCCCAAAGACAAGGTTTGGGGAGAATATGGTGTGCATAGGGGAAGGAAGAGAGATGGGAAGATCTGATTTAAAACCTGAAGGCAGTCTTTCAATTTACTTTATGTCAGATCCTTAATTGATGGTTTTCCTAATTCTTCCTGAATTAGAGGACTAAAAATGTGCCTTTTGTGAGTGGAACGGTCT
This sequence comes from Eopsaltria australis, assembly GCA_034509425.1. Taxonomy (NCBI): domain Eukaryota; kingdom Metazoa; phylum Chordata; class Aves; order Passeriformes; family Petroicidae; genus Eopsaltria; species Eopsaltria australis. The sequence continues at coordinate 364,008 of JAVTVJ010000872.1, read as the reverse complement.
TCATCAGACAGAGCATTAGACAGAGTATGGGGAAAACAATTTTTATGTGAGGAAAGGGTCAGACAGTTAAACAATAGCAGAAAAAAGCAATTCAAGGCTGTCATCGACTGTACTATTTCTCAAAGAGTAAAAATTGGGGCCTGCTTGTCTACCACAGGGCAGGAAAAAACTCTACAGGTCAGCTTTATTCATCATTCACTCCCTCTCTAGCAAAGGAAATCAAGAATTTTCACTAGGCACCATGGGGAGCTGAAGAGTGTAATAAAACATTGACATTAACTGCAAAGGTTAATTGAACATTTCTGCAACAGCAAAAGAATTCAAACAAAATGCCTCTCTAGTTTTCACCAGCTATACACAAATATGTTTTATGCGATAAAATCCTCCACACAGTCACAGGCAGTCAGGGAAAATTCCACATAAATGGAATAGGTGTTCCTATTACTAGTGAATGAGCATAATTATTGGGTTTTGTGAGATGCCCAAACCTTATCATGAGTTCATGAAAGGATTTCAAAATGGCAAAGAGAAATGATCAAGTTATTATTAGAAGTAAATAGTAAGACTGTCTTCTTGCAGAGCTAAACATTCTTGACTATATCTATGATATATCTCTTATATATATCATATATATAGTATATATCATAGCCAGTAGGACTAGATCATTGTGAGTCCCTTCCACCTGATTTGAACTGTTCTTTTCTGAGTTGGAAGATCATCCATTTCCAACTCCCTTGCCATGGGCAGGGACACTTTTTACTAGACCAGATGGCTCAGACCAGGCCTTAACAGTTTGAGGGATGGGGCATCCACAACTTCTCTGCACAACCTGTTACAGTGCCTCAGCACCCTCAGAGTAAAGAATTTCTTCCAATATCCAATCTAAACCTGCCCTCTCTCAGTTTTAAACCATAATCCCTTCTCTCCATCACTCCATAAAAATTCCCTTTTCAAAAATTCCATCTCCATCTCTCTTGTAGCCCTTTTAGGTAATGGAAGGAGCTCTAAGGTCCCCCAGAGCTTCCTCTTCTTCGAGCTGAATAGCCCCAGGTTTCTCAGCTTGTCTTCACAGCAGCTGTGCTCTAACCCTGTGATCATCTTTGTGGCTCTCTGGAGTTGCACCAGCAGGTCTATGTCCTTCCTACGTTGGAGGCCCCAGAGCTCCAAGATCTCCAGATGGGGTCTCAGCAGAGCAGAGCAGAGCAGAGCAGAGCAGAGCAGTGGGGCAGAATCACCTCCCTTGACCTACTGGCCATGCAGCTTTTGATGCAGTCCGAGCACTAAGGGCTTTCTGTTCACACACTGCCAGCTCATGTTGACCTTCTCATTCAATACATACCCAAAGCATTCTCCTCAGACTTTCTCTCAATCTGTTCTCTGCCCAGCCTGTTCTTATGCTTGGGGATTGCCCCGACACAGGTGCAGGACCTTGCATTTGGCCTTTTTGAACACCATGAGGTTTTCACATACCCATGTCTCAAACCTGTCCAGGTCCCTCTGGATGGCATCCCTTCCCTCCAGCATGTGACTGCACCACAGCTTGGTTTTGTAAGCTGAGTGCTTACAATCCCACTGTCCAGGTGACCTACAAAGAAGTCAAACAGAGCTGGTCCCAATACCAACCCCTGAGGACAAACATTTGTCACTGGTCACCATTTAGACATTCAAACTGTTGACCACAACTGTTGGCTTTCAATGTGACCATACAGCCAATTCTTCATTCACTGAGTGATCCATCCCTCAAATCCATATTTCTCCATTTCAGAGACAAGGATGCTGTGCAGAACAGTGTCAAATATTTTGCACAAATCCAAGTAGATGATGTCAGTCACATTTTCATCATCCACCCCTGCTGAGGCACCATCACAGAATTTGTCAGCAAATTCATCAGCAAATTTTTCAGGCATGATTTGCCCTTAGTGAAGCCATGTCAGCTGTCATCAATCACCTCTTTATTTCTGTGTGCCTTAGCATACCTTCCAGGAGAGTTTCCTCAAATTGTGCCACTGTTCACAAGAGTGCAGAAATCAGTCCCTGTCCCTACTCTTTCCCTACTGAAGATGTTGAAGACATGATGAGATCTCTGCTCAGTCTCCTGTTCTCCGGGTTGAACAGACCAAGTGACCTCAGTCAATCTTCATACAGCTTCACCTCAAGACCGTTCACTATCCTCATGGGCCTCCTTTGGACACTCTCAAACAGCTTAATTTCTTTGTTGTATTGCAGCGCCCAAAACTGCCCCCAGCACTCAAGGTGAGGCTGCCTCAGTGCAGAGCAGAGCAGGACAATCCCCTCCCTTGCCCAGCTGGTGATGCTGTGCCTGATGCACCCCAGGACACGCTTGGCCCTCTTGGCTGCCAAGCACTGCTGACTTATTTCCAGCTTTTCACTGACCAGGACCCCCAAGTCCCTTTCAATGACACTGTTTTCCAGCCTCTCATTCTCCAGTCAATGCACACAACCAGGGTTGTTCTTGTGCCAATTTAGTACCATAGGCAAACTTAGCATTCTTTTAAGGCCTCTGTCCAAATTGTTAATGAAGATGCTGAAGAGCACAGGGGTGAGGATCGAGCCCTTTTGGAGCCCCACTAGTGACAAGTCACCAGTCTGACACCACCCCATGCATTATAATCCTTTGTACCCAGCCCATGAGCCACTTGCTCACCCATCACTTAACACAGTTATTGAGATGATATTCTGTCCAGAAGGAGACTGTGAGAGCAGTATCAACCCTGAGATAAGCACGTTTGGTTGGAGTATGGTACAAAGAATGCCAAGGTTAAGGGTTTGATCTACATTCACCATAGGACTCAATGACCTTTGTGAATCCCTTCCAATTCAGAAGATTCTGTGATGGCAAAGTCTGTGACAGCTAATTTTCTGCTCTTGTTTCAGCAAGTCAAATGCCTGTGTATGGGGTACAAGAATGTCATCATGGAAGTACTGTGTCTCCAAAGGCCATAGACATAAAAAAACATATCTTTAAAAATACACTTCATAGAAAATATATATATCTTGTGAGAAGAAATGTAATGCACAGACAACAAAAGTGTTATTATTCCTGTGTATCAAGGTGGAAAGTCATATTACCAGACTCATTTTAATTATCTAAATATATTTTTATGTTTTGACACACTACCTCATTCTCCTTCTCAGATACTTTTTTACATAGTCCATTTGATTGCATTATATGCAGAACACAAGGAAGATTCACAAATTCAAACAGTTGTTTCATATAAAATATCACACACAGTTGGAAAGGAATTAGTATTCTTTTCTCAGGATACCATGGGGTTTTTTCCAGTTATTGCTCTTAAGAATTTATGTGTCTCAATACAGAGTCATTCTGATGAAATTTGGGGATTTTGAGCTGTAGTCATTAGTGATTTCTTCAGAGAAGAACCACTGTGACCCAAAAATTCAAGCTGTAAATAATAACTTCATTTTTAATATATATTCAATGTTTTATTTACAAGTAATGCTTCTACTTATCTATTAACTGGTCTCCTTTAATCTGACCATTTTCAAAATATTGACCTAATCCCAGTTGTCTAAATTTGAGTAAATTATGACAAGATCCTGGAAACTTGGCAAATATATCAATGATTTTATATCTGGCATCCCACACCAAATACATATTGAGGGAATGAAAAGATTTTCTGTTTCTTTACCTTGCCTCATTAGTCATCTTATGGTGATGTAGGCATTACCAAGTGCATGCAGTCTGCAGCTCCCATGACAGCTAGAAATCCAACATTCTCATAAAATTCATTAATTACTTGCTGCAGTGATGATTATCTTGTGCAAAAGTTAATAAGATTATTATCTCTGCTGAAAAGTGCATTTATAAATCACTGTAGTGAGAATATTAACTTATACTCTGTCAGCAGAACCTGCTGAAGCAACAGTTAATGTAGACGTAACCTTAATTGTTACAAGCACTCTACCAACCCTAAAATCAAGGAACAGAAAGCAGCAACAGCCATTTTCCGAGTTCTGTGTCCAGAGGTGCTTTTCTGCAGCTGTCAGTGAATGCTGCATACTCAAAAGTCACCTGGAAAATTGAGTCAGAGGGATTTGATGTTTCCTTTGAAGTCATAGAACAGGATTTTTTAGTTTAATTAGTGACCTAGGGTCTTAAGTTACTGCAAAGTTAAAGATTGCTTTTCAAGTCCCAAATCAAAAGGGTTATAATGGATCAATTTTTTCAAATTGTAAAATTTCCAACCAGTACAGCTAATTTTTACATATACTGTGTGAATCAGATGATTTGTAAGCACAGTGTTCACTGAAATCAATCAGTATCTTTGCATGCCTTCCCATAAGTTGAATAATAGAATGTTAAGTGGTTTGAGTGGACCTTAAAGATCATCTAGTTCCAATCCCCACTGCCATGGGCCGGGTTGGAACTAGATGATCACTAGTTCCAGGTTTTTCAGAGCCCGAACCAACCTGACTTTGAGCATCACCAGGAACAGGTAATCCACAACCTCCCTGAGCAACCTGTTCCAGTGTCTTGTCTAATCCATAGTAAAAGATTTCTTCATAAAGTCTAAACTAAACTTTTCCTCTTTCAGTTTGTACCCATTATTCCTTGTCCTATCACTACAGCTCCCGACAGAGTCCCTCTCAAGCTTCCCAGTAGGCCCCCTTCAGTTACTGGAACATTGTTAGGAGGTTTCCATATAACCTTCTCTTCTCCAGGCTAAACAGCCACAACTTTCTGAAAACATCTTCATAGGGAAGAAGCTCCAGTCCTCTTATCACTTCCTGGCCCTCCTCTGGACTTGCTCCAACAGTTCCATGACCTCCTCCTGTTGAGACACCAGAACTGCACACAGACAGCACTCCAGGTGGGCTCCCACAAGAGCAGAGCAGAGGGGCAGAATCCCCTCCTTCGCCCTGCTGGCCACTCTCCTTTGGATGCAGCCCAGAACACGTTTGGCTCACTGGGCTGCGAGTGCACGCTGCTGGTTCACGTTGAGTTTTTCATCAACCACCACCACCAAGTCTTTCTCCTCAGGCCTGCTCTCAGTCACTTCTCTGCCCAGCCTGTAGGTGTGTTTGGGCTTGCCATGGCACAAGTGTAGGACCTTGCACTTTGCTTTGTTGCACTCCATGAGGTTTGCATGGACCCACGTCTCAAGCGTGTCAAGGTCCCTCTGGATGGCATCGCTTCCCTCCAGTGTGTCAGCTGCAACACACAGCTTGGTGTCACCAGCAAACTTGCTGGGGTGCACTCAGCATCACTGTCCCTGTCACCAACAAAGAGCAGTATCAGTCCAGGTACCAACCCCTGAGAGATAGTGCTTATGACTGGTCTCCACATGAACAATGAGACATTGATCACAACTCTTTGCATACGACATGAAATCATGTGCAGACATTGCATCACTTACAGTAAGAAGTAGATTTTGCCAATTGCAAAAGTTAAAGGAAATAACTTAATCAATTCATGAAGAAGAGGAAGAAAAAGAGCAACAATGACAAGGAGTAGAAGTAGAGGAAGAAGAATGGTTGCAGTATCAACAAAATCTCCTCAGTTACATTGATTATTCATATGTATTCTTTTTAATTACTTGTTCTGTAGATTAATATCATATTAATATGTATCAACTATGGCAAGCTTTGCTGTTGAGCTTCAACTGGTTATGAAATTGTTTCCGCTTTTTCCTGCATAAACAAGCCCTTTCCCAATGGATTGCAAGGGTGAGTATAAATTGCAGTTCCTATAACTATTCATGCATGTGATTGATACTTGCTCTTCTGAATCTTTTGCCAGCAAGTCTCACAGCATCTGCTAAGAAAGTATAGAGAGGAGTAGAGCATGTTTTAACATTTACATATTTGTTTTGAATACGAGGTAACAGGTTTTTGTAGGAGTGCTGGAGGGTTTTGTTATTTTGTGGGGTGGTTAGTGATGTTTTTTTCTTTTTTGCATTAGCAGTGTATGTGTCCTCCTTTTGCCAGCATGGTGATGGAATAAATCTATTCTTCATCTACTTCAGCTGTGGATTTTGGCCATCCTGGTTACCTGCATGCATTCCTATTCACACAGTAACATATTTGAATCTCTATGGTATCCTTTCCCCCTTAAAATTAAATAACATATGTTTATAAATATATGTATAATCTATTATCAAGTATACTTAACATTTTTTCCATTAATGCTTACTTAATTTCTACCTAGCATTAAAAGGAAAAGAAAAAAAAATAAGCTTTCCTCATGATTCCCACAACAATTTACTAAAGTATCCTCTCCACCAATTTTGAGAGAACATTTTTATATGAAAATTAAGGAATAAGTTACTTAATTCCTTTTTTCTTCCATCTGATAGTAGTATGGGTGGTTTACAGGACTTTTCATAAGATAACTGATTTTTATTAACACAATGTCAGATCAAAATCTGTGTATTTAGTGACTATTTCAGGTTAAAGAAAGAAATACTCAGTATGATAAGTGGTAATAATCACTATCAATAATAGGGGGAAAGAGTGATTTTTAAACCCTATGTTTCATATTCTTGTGGCGCTTAATTCAGTCATCAGTATTCAAATCCATTGACATCTGTGGGAGCTCAGAGTGCTCAGCAACTTGCATAAGTACCCAATAAATTGCTAGATTGAGCCTTAATCCTGCAGAAAATGTTATGGGTGAGGGGAAAATCTAATTACAGTGAGGTTTTTTTTCATGTTTATTTACCATATGAATTCAAAGCAAGATTGCACCATTGACCTCAAACTATAATACAATCAAATTCAAGAAGGAACTTCAAGCTGCCTTGTAGGTCTGATCTTTCATGAATTATGAGTCAGGAAGAGATAATGAACATTTACACATCTCTAAGGGATTAAAGAAAACATTTTGCAAAGTAAACTTGCATAATTGTGATTAGTGAGATCATTGTCACTGCCACTAGTTGAATGTAGGAATGCAGTTGGCTGCTCATAGCTGAATTTCCATGATTCACAGGTCTGACTTTGTGTCCATGCCTGGTTATAATGTGCCACACAAATTCAACCCAGGAGTTTTGTGGTGCTTAAGCAGCAAGTTTTCCATGTGGTTCCACAGGCCGGGTCCCACCAAACAGAGCCAGGAGTTGTACAAAACTCATCTCAGCTAGAAATTGTCTTTTGCAACAGTAAAAATAAGAGCACTTAATTGATGAGTAAAACGCACATATAATGATGATCTCAGTTGCGTGTGCTGAAATGAAGCCTGCTCTTAAGACTTCTAGCCACTTCACTGAAAGGAACCTTCCGGTGGAATGTGAAGAAACGTGTCATGATGCAGCCCAATTTTCAAGGAATAAAACATCTGGTAGTTTTTCTAACATGATGAATGAACTAGGCACAAACATAGAGGTTAGAAAACCACTAGAAGGAGCAGAACTTATATATGATTCTTTTGTTTAGTATGCCAACAGTAACAAATAAACTGAGGATCTGATTCAGTTACATAGCCAACCATATGAATAATCCTGTATTATCAAATCTTGGATAAAAACCATAGAGATAAATATGAAGATAGTTTTTGTCTTTACTCTACTTGCTTAGTAGTAATGCAAAATTCTCTTACTGAAACTACTACCAGAAGCTTCACTTCAAAACATGAAAGAATAACACTTTTCAAGAAATAAAAAGACCAAACAGAAAACGGCTTTTAAAAATAGATTTTATTTTTTAAGTTCTTGCTAGCAAGTCCAAATCTTCACATGAGCTTAAGAGTTGTTTGTGAGGAATTTTTTTAAATTTTCTACACATGGCTACATTTTTTTTCTTCTATAGTACTTCCAATTTTAATGGCATAAATCAAAGGTGAACTAGTGATCTATGAATAAAAACCTCCTTAGAATATAAAACAGTTTTTCTTTTCAGTCTTTGAAGAATTACATTCATAGTACAGATAGATTTATAGTATGGATGGGTTGGAAGGGACCTTAGAGATCGTTTAGTTAGTTCCAATTTCCCCTGACATGGGCAGGGACGCTTTCCACTAGACCAGGTTGCTTGAAGCCCCATCCAAAAACATCTTGAACACTTCCAGGGATGGAGCAGCCACATCTTCTATGGGCAATCTCTGCCAGTTGACTGAGAACTCAGATATTTAAAAGCATTCATACAAACCTGAGAAATAAAATTTAAATGCAAATAAAAAATAACTAGTAAAATTCTACCACTATTTAGTATAAGTCAGAGAGGAAAAGCTTCCCTTTTAGGTCACAGTTTGGAAAACATCACATCCATTCTAAAAAAGCACTACAGGAATTACCACACTCACCTAGTTGGTTTTTTGAGTTTTTTATTTTCAATGGAACATAAAAGGTGCACCATATACACACCGACTACGTTGAAGTGAGTTGCATGGTGATAATCAAAATGAAGCTCCTAAAGCCATGGCCAAGGTATCAGTGTTCAGTGGTATCCTTTCCACATGTGTCTATGAAAAAGCACCTGAAAAAAATGGAAACCCAAGATATTCCCTGGTTACTGGAAGCAGCTTATATTTTTTGCAAACAGTTTTTTTCTATGCCATTTTTGAGGGTTTCAGGAATCAAAATATGAATTAAACATGAAAATAGGTACTCTCAATCGGCAGGGATGGCCACCAGAGATTTTACAACCTGTTTCTCAACTCATTTCTCCTGGTTCTAAAAAGCATGAGAGTTATTGCAATGAAAGAGGCAGCAACATTTCAAAACAAATCCCTTTAGAGACTTTAATCTGAGGAGAAGAGATTCAAGGTCTGTCGCCAGCAGTAGGAGATAATCTGGTAGGGTTGCAAGAGAAAATTGCCTGAGCTGTAGATAAAAGAGGAACTCCTGCTGCGGAACATTATACAAATCCTGAAGATGCTGAAAAGATGCCAGGGTTCCCTGGCGATGTTGGTTAGAGACATGAGGTACACACCACTGCAAAGCAAAACAATTGCAGGATTCAATCAAGCACAGCTACAGTAAGTGCCAGTGGGGACTTTCCATTTACAGAACTGTCAGAAAGCATGGCCATTTGCAGAGAGTCTTTACTGCAGTGATCCCTCCTTTGTTTATCAGGAGTGAGGATGACTTAGATGGGGAAGAAAAAAGAGAGGAAAAGTAACAAAATAGTAACTTGGATTTTTATAAATCATCCACTTAAAGAGTGAACTCAGCCCATGAAAAATAATTCTTCAGCCAAAGCTCACAGACTATGTCACCATCAGCTTTGCTCAGACACATTTACCATAATTGATAGAAAAATTAAGAGGTATAAAACATCACATATTTAGAGAGCAATGCTGAAGAAAGAAGCCATTTACAATTGTCTAATACAGGTAAAAGACAATTATGTATAGTAAATTTGCAGATACGTAAACGCATAGGTAACATGAATTGATTAGAAAATGGAAGCAAGTGACAACAAAATTGTATTAGTAACAGTTTGCTAGCTTTTCAGATATTTTGCCCGTTCAACCTCGTGCTAGTCAATGCGCCAGAAAAAGAAAAAACATGGAAGAAAAGCATGGAAGACGTACTAAACTCTAGAAATCTCAACAGATTCATAATATTAACTCTTTGTGTTCCAAATGAATCAAAGTAACTGTGAGTTTATTTTTAAAAAAAAAGTACTGTTGGGATAAGATAAGGCTCAGATTAGAGGATGAGTGAGGTTGGCAATTATGCTGGTGAGTACAGGGAGATGTTAATTACATTTATCTTCCCAGAAAACAACCGTGCTGATACATTTCATATATGGATGAAATAAACTCCTAAAAAAAAATCCCCAAAACCCAACCAAAACCAGGAATTACAATGCCTGCCAACACAAGCTCTCATTCAACATCATAGTGCTTAGGAAGGCCATGCACTAAAATCAGTATGTATCTTCATCTTTTTTATTACTATGCCAGTAGTAAGCAACAGTACCTACAGCTCCAGCAAGTGTTTCCGCTCTGTCAGAAATTGCATAGAGAAGCAAAAGATATGATACTAAAATATACATGAAATATGCATGAACATGATGTGGAAAAGCTTTTATATGAATTTTAAAATCACATTTATGAAAAATACTGTAAAATCCATTTAGGCTCAAACACCTCATTGTTTCAAGCCATAGTGGGGTTGCTGTTAAAACATATTAACTCCACTTGAGCACAAACAACCATTCTCTGGGCAGTTCAATAAACCTACCCTTTCTCAAGCTCAAAGAGACTTCTGACTGTTTAACTCCCATGGGAAATATTAAGAAAAAAACAATATACAGAGAAGAATCATAGCATGTCACAACACTTAATAATAGCTACAAATGCAGTAATTTTAAATAGTTTGCATTAGCTTGATGGGATAAATATTCTGAGGTACTCAAGACCCTTAGGGAGAAGTGTCACAATGATAAGTCATAGCATGAAATTCAGCTATTTGAGTGCTGAATACCAATTATTTTTGATTTACTGTAATTTATTGTTAAGCCCAGGAGTTTACCCAAAGCAATCAGTGTATATTTTAAATGATACATCAAGGACTTGAGATGTGAAGTGTCCAGGAACAGCAAGAGAAACACCCTCAGACAGTGATCTAGTTAATTCCATCTACCATATGTAAAAAAATTATGGGGAAGCATGAGGAAAGAGGCACTGAGCATGACATGTACCCAGAAAATTCTGCATCCAGGAAGTGCAGTTCTGCAAGCTAATAAAACTACATAAAGTATTTTTGAGTTTACACTTGTAAAGAGCTGAAGTACAGGTGGAATGAGAGCCCACTCAGTCATCTTCACTGAATGAACACGCTTGTGGCCTGAACATGTAGTCAAGGAGATAAATTTTGTCTTACTAAATACAGCTGGTCAGAAAACCAGCTGGGGAGCTGGGGAGCAATCTTCTGCTTGGACCTCTTCATGTCATTGCATCCTGACCTTTTAACACCTTACTCATGTTTGTAGGCCAATCTCTCCCACTCCTTCAACCAACGTCCTGATCAAGGAACTTCAACACAGCTGTCTTGCCCAGTCTTTTGGAGAGCAGACATTATCTTGGAGTGGGACACAATGCACTCACCTTCAGTCGCCTGAACCTTAATTATGCAGCCAAAGCTGGCTGTGATAGGCACCCAACACCGCTGGTGATGAGAGGTACCAGCAAGAAGTGATGCACTGAAGCTCTTGATTATAAGCTAGAAGAAAATATGTCTTTTTCTATAAATTACAAAGGTGAGTTAAGAGTTTTGTCTGTTAGTCACTTGGTATGTCGTTGTTTCATTGATTTGAAGTTAATCTAAAGCACATCAATGTAAAGCACAATCTTGTGCTTCCATGGTGGAGACAAACTGACTCAACTTTCAGAAAGTAGGGTATTCTTTATTTAGAGTACACATACCTGTTATGTAACAGGCTGTATTTGCAAAAATTCTGCTTGAAGATATGAGTAGTTTAAGACTAAATCCACACTGGATTTCCAAATGGAAATTTCTACCTATGACAAGTCCAAATCTGTTCTGCTTCTGTGCTACAAGGCACCAAGCCCTTGATCAGGCACAGGATTAAGGAGTATTAAGGAAATAAGTAGTAAGAAATTTTCAGAGCTATGCTGTCTGAAGTCCACTAAGGGATATTATTTCAACTGTCACTTCTATCCTTTCAGCAACACCACTGAACCTTCAAGGAGCATCTAGCTGATGCTCTTCATCATATCATTTAGTTTTAGGTAGTCTTGTGAAGAGCAGAGAGTTGGACTCAATCTTTATGTGTCCTTCCATGTTGACATAATATGAGATTCTGTGAATCTTACACCTGGTGCTTCACAGGATATGGTAATGCCCTTTGCAAATGCAGATCAAAAGCTATACTGTTCATTCATTCCCATCCTACAAGCTCTTGTTCTGGTTGTGATCCCAAATTCTTTCTTAAGTCCAGTAAAATTCTCTCTTGCACAACTCTGTATATATTCTGCAACAAGAGAGGTAATCATTGTTTTTTCAGATACTACTTGTCTGAAGTGAAAAAATAAATACTTGCAGAAGTTACCCAACACAGACTTCGTGTTATGAAAAAAAAAACATATTTTACCTGATCCATATTGTCAAAAATACAAACAACAAGTAAAGCTAACTATAATACTCACAATACTTATACAGAAGACCCTGAAAGTCTCACAAACCTTCCTTCTATACTTCATTACTACAGCTGTATCTTCTTTTACTTTACAATGCCACTTTTATGACAGGTCATGTAAAAATAAATGTCCTCTGAGCAGATATTTTAAACACTCAATGCTGGAAACTAGAGTTACTGTGATTGAAGAACTTCACTTTAACAAGTTCAAGGAGTTCATTCTACATTTTTAAAGTAATGGGAAATTTGAACTTCATGTTAGCCATGAAGCAAAATTATTTAAAAATAACTTGATGACTGAATGAACAAGATGAACCAAGCCATCAATCTACTGTTGTTTCAAACAAGACCACACATAACAAGGGTTGTTCAACATTGGATCTGGATGGCCAGGGCAGTGATGGAGTCACCATCACTGGAGGAACTCAGGAGACATATGGATGTGGCACTTTGGAACATGATTTAGTGCTGGGCTTGGCAGTGTTAGCTGGAGTCAATAACCTTAGAGGTATTTTCCAACCCAGAAACTTTAATGATTCTATGTATTACTGAGGTGGAGAGAGGGATGGATAGACAGTGCATCTGAAACACTGTCTTCCTTTGCACTTCCAGGTACAAGACAAAGACCCACATTTTGGAGAATTCTGGAGGGGGGGGGGCCTCTAAGAGTGCTGGAGTAGAGGGACCATGAGTAAAGGCTAAAGCAGCTGGGATAGTTTACCTCAATGTCCTGGTTAGAGGAGTAAGGTAGCAGTTTAGACTATGTGGCTGTAACAAAGGAGAGTATTCCACCACAGCTCACTCCCATCATTTCTGGTGACCTGCCCAGTGCACACCTGATGCCTCAGGCCACAAGTTGAATGTTAGATGAGATAAAGAAAAAGAGGCAACCCTTCGAGGCAGAGTAGTGTTTCTTTTTTCTTCACACCAATGACTCAACTGTGATAACTCTCCTCTAGGGAAGCAAGGGCACATTTACACCCAGCCTGAGGGGTCATCTCTGCTAATGGGCCATAATGGACTCAATAGCACTAGCATAAAAGGCAGCTGCAATGATTTAGACCATCAAAGACTCCCAAAAATATCCCATGACTCACAGAATTATTGCACCATCAATTGTGAAATATCCCACCCAGGGGAAGGTACTGAGCATTCCCACCTGAACCTGAGCATATATAGTCTTTGGCTTGGGGACTTCAGACACCACCACTTGACAGATCCAGAGGAGGATCAGAACTTCAACAAGACTGCGACCATTGCTTTTGCAAGACTGCCATTATCACTTAAACAGGACTGCAACAATCACTCTGACCAGCAGGGTGCCAGGTTGTACTCAGACTTTATGGGTTAGGACCAGTTTACTCTGTATCGTTGTGTTTATTGTAATCTGTCATGTAAATGGTAACTGCAACCTGTAATCTCTCCTGAGGCAATTGAGTGGGGCTCATTTCTCCCACTGGTTTACTTTTAAACCAGAACACCAAAGAATCTTGAGAAGGACTTACCTGCTATATTCCTGTATTGGGTCTGACTGGGGTAAAGCTCACAGGCCTTACACTGCTGTACTTTGCTTTGGTAGCTGGTGTTGATAACAGAGCAGTGTTTTGGCTACTGCCAAGCTGTGCTGTCCCTGTGACATTCCTTCCCCCACTGAAGGGGATGGGGGGGGCAAGATCCTGGGAGGGGACACCAGCAGGCCAGCTGAGCTCAGTCAGCCAAAGGGATATTCCATACCATATGACATCAGCTCAGATATATAAGGGAAGGAAGAGAGGAGGAGGGGGAGGCATTCAGGACTTGTCCATGTTTGCCTCCTCGAGCAACCATCATGTGTGCTGGAGCCCTGCTTCCCAGAAAGTGTCCGGACATCGCTGCTGATGGGAAGTAGAGATTGATTGTTTTCTCTTCTTGCTCTTGCGCGCGCAACTTTCAACTTGCTTGTTCTATTTTTTTCCTCCACTGTAATAAAACTGCCTTTACTCACCCTGATAGTCTTTTTCAATATTATCCTCTCCCCTCTCCCAGTGGGAGAGGGAGTGCTAGAGTGACTGAGTGGGCACCTGGCCCCTGGCCGGTGTCAACCCATGACAATTCCACAACCAAAAACAGAGTGACAGAAGATGGATCCTTGCCAGAAGTCCATCAAAAAAGGGCAAGAGTCAACAGTCACACATTACAACAGAAGTCATTCAAGTTGCACATAAGAAAAAAACCTCTTTCCCTTGTGTGTGGTTAAGCATTGCAACAGATTTCTTAGGGTGGCTTGAATGTCCTTGTCCCTGGATATAATATTATGTGAAAAAAACTCCTGGGATCTTGGATCTACTGTTGAAGTAGAAAAGGAGCTTGGAATCAACAGCTAATGACCATCACAAAGTTAGTACATGTTTGTATCTCCCCTCAGTGGTTAAATATATTTTTCGATTGTTAATTAATTTTGTCTAAAATGTAAGACACATTCCTGCCATCACAAACTTCACTTGCCCTCTGGTTTCAACACGCCATTAGTATTTCCTCACATTTTGGAATAAAGGACACAAAATTCAGGTGGTGAGAAGAATAATCTTCCTGAACACACTATCATGCCAGTAAAAGAGGAGACTTCACCTCATGAATTCACCATAAGCCTTTTCTGGAGGAGTTTCTTTAGCTGTACATGGCAAAATACCCTTCTCGGTATTATCTTTAGGCTACATAACATTGAAGAGATACAAAAAGGATTTTAGAATAATTTTCATGTAGCTTTGACTAATTTTAATAGAAATTGTGGAGTAGGAGTTATTTGGTAGAGCATTTCTAACTTGTACTGCAGCAGCATATGAGATGAGAAGTTAATTCTCTCCCCCACAAGATTATGAAATGCCAAAATTCATGTCAAAGTTTTATAAATTTCACTAATTCTTTTTGTCTCTTAAAGTGAAAACTTGATCAGCTTTTGATCTAATTCGTTTGATTTAACCAATAGGCCAAAAATTCTCCCAGTCCACATTTTTCATTAAAATTTTTCTATCCTAGCTATGAGCAAATACATTTTCCCCTACAAAAATCAGAGAATCACAGAATCACAGAATATATTGATTTGGAAGTGACCCACAAGGATCATTGAGCCCAACTCCTGGCCCTGCACAGCACCATGCCCAAGAACCACATGTGCCCAAGAGCATTGTCCAAATGCTTCATGAACTGTCGGGCTGGGTGCTGTGACCACTTCCTGGGGAACCTGTTTCAGTGCCCAACCACCCTCTGGGCAAAAAACTTTTTCCTAATATCCAACCTAAACCTCCTCTGACACAACTTCAGGCCATTCCCCCAGGTTCCATCTCTGGTCATCACAGAGAAGAGATCAGTGTCTGCTCCTCCTCTTCCCCACATGAAGAAGTTCCAGACTGCAATGAGATCTCCCTACAATCTCTTCTCCAGGTTGAACAGACCAAGTGACCTCAGCTGTTCCTCATATGACTTCCCCACAAGGACCTTCACCACCCCCATGGCCCTTCTTTGGACACACTCTAATAGCTTAATTTCTTTGTTATATTGTGGTATCCAAAACTGCCCCCAGCACTTGAGGTGAGGCTGCCCCAGTGCAGAGCAGAGCAGGACAATCCCCTTCCTTGCCCAGCTGGTGATGCTGGGCCTGATGCCCCCTAGGACATGCTTGGCCCTCTTGGCTGCCAGGGCACTGCTGACTCATATTCAACTTTACTATGAACAGGACCTCCAGGTTCCTTTTCATGGCACTGTTTTCCAACATCTCATTCCCCAGACTGTCCCAATGTCCAGGGTTTCCCCATCCCAGGTGCAGAATCCAGCACTTTCCCTTGTTGAATTTCATATGATTGGTGATTGCCCAGTTCTCTGATTTTTCAGAATCGCTCTGCAGGGCCTCTCTGCCTCTGAGGCAGTCAACAGCTCCTCCCAGTTTTGTATCATCTCTGAACTTGTCTGGTATCCCTTCCAGTCCTGTGTCCAAGCCATTTATGAAGATGAAGAGCACAGGGCTAAGATGGAGCCTGTGGAACCCCACTGGTGACAGGTCACCAGTCTGATGTCACCCTATTTACTATCACCCTTTGTTCCAAACCTCTGAGCCAATTTCTCACCCATCCCATGATGTGTTTATCCAGCTGTGTGCTGCACATTTTATCCATAAGGATACTGTGAGAGAAAGCATCAAAAGCATGACTGATGGATTAAATCCACTGGCCTCCCTTGATCAGCTAGGTGGGTTACCTTGTCATAGAAGGAAATCGGGTTTCATAAACAGGACTTTTCTTTCATGAAACCCTGCTGGATCTGACTGATGACTGTGTTGACTTTCAGGTGTTTTTCAATACCTCCCTGGATAATCCTCTCCATAACTTTACCAGGCACTAAAGTAAGACTGACAGGCCTACAATTTCTGGGGTCCTCCTTCTCGCCCATCTTGAAAATCGGGGCAATGTTCACCAGCTTCCAGTCAGCTGGACATCTCCAGATTCCCAAGATCTATCAAAAAGCATCTAGAGATGTTTTGCTATGACATCAGCTCACTCTGAGGATTCTTGGATTAATCCTATCAGGTCCCATAGATTTGTAGGGATGCACCTGGAGCAGCAGATCCCAGACAATTTCAGAGTTGACTGAGCATTTATCATTCTCACAGTAATGGTCTTCCAGCTCAGGGCACTGAAACACCCTTGGTTCATCATCTGTGCTGAAGACTGAGGCAAAGACTGCATTGAACACCTTTGCCTTGTCCCTGCCACTGTTTGTGAGGTGACCATCCTCATCCTGTAAAGGGCTGATATTATTTTTACACTGCCTTTTGCCTTAATATGTTTGAAAAACCTCTTTTTTTCTAATCTATGGTTCTCACCAGCTTCAGTTGCATCTGAGCTTTGGCTATAAGATTTTTCTCATTACAATGGCTGCAGCATCGCTGTATTCCTCCCATTTCACCTGACCTTGCTTGCACTGGGCATATACCTTCCTTTTTTGCCTTATTTCCAAGAGAATATTTCTCTTCAGCCAAGCTGGCCTTTGTCTCACTTCTAGTTCCTTCACCTGGCGACACAGTTCCTCAACCAGAGTACACCTTCTGCAAAAGAACAGTTTGGCAGCTGCAGCCTCAAGAAAAGGCACCAGGCATTCCTGGCAGCCATCTCCCACCAGCAGGTCAGTCTGTCTGTCTGAAAAAGAACGAAGGGAAGGGAAGGTTTCGGGAAGGGAAGGTTTTGGGAAGGGAAGGTATCGGGAAGGGAAGGTTTCAGAAAGGGAAGGTATCGGGAAGGTTTCGGGAAGGGAAGGTTTCGGGAAGGTTTCGGGAAGGGAAGGTTTCGGGAAGGAAAGGGAAGGTTTCGGGAAGGGAAGGGAAGGTTTCGGGAAGGTTTCAGGAAGGGAAGGTATCGGGAAGGTTTCGGGAAGAAGGGAAAAGGCTTTCGGAAGGTTCGGGAAGGTTTCGGAAGGTTTCGGGAAGTTTCGGGAAGCGGAAGTTTCGGGAAGCGAGTTTCGGGAAGGGAAGGGAAGAAGGAAGGGGGGAAGGGAAGGGAAGGGAAGGGAAGGGAAGGGAAGGGAAGGGAAGGGAAGGGAAGGGAAGGGAAGGGAAGGGAAGGGAAGGGAAGGGACGGTTTTGGCAAGGGAAGGCAGGAAGGCAGGAAGGCAGGAAGGCAGGCAGGAAGGCAGGCAGACAGGCAGGAAGGAAGGAAGGAAGGAAGGAAGGAAGGAAGGAAGGAAGGAAGGAAGGAAGGAAGAAAGAAAGAAAGAAAGAAAGAAAGAAAGAAAGAAAGAAAGAAAGAAAGAAAGAAAGAAAGAAAGAAAGAGAAAGACAGACTTATTTAAAGAAAACGTTTGTCTTGTAGGACAGACATAAATTTTTTTAGGATTTGTCCCTGTTCCACCTCAGTATAGAAATTTAATACCGTATCAATTAAATACTCTAGCATCTTCACTACTTATATCTCCAGAACTCAACAGGTCCAATACTCAACTCCTCTCACTCTTTTTGCAGATGGTCATATTTTATTATTCCATTGAAGGGAAAGCCAGCAACTTTATGAGACACTCTAATTTTCTCTACTTTGTACACTATTTTACATTTCACAGTTGCAACATCTCTAAGTCTTGACCTGTGGTAATGATTTTTGACAGCAAAATACTCTCAGATACTCATATTTTTAAAAAATTGCTCAAGTAGTTACAGTCAAAGCTTTTCACTTACTATAAATGGAGTTAATGAAGGGTCTTTTAAAGTTTACTGTACCACATTCATTAAGAGGAAACTCAATTTTGGCTGTGTTGGACCTTTGCAAAGAACTCTATCACCATTTTCCACAGCATAAGTAATGTGCTTGCAATAAAACTTTCTTCTAAAATATCTAAAATCACAGCAAAATAAGCTATTGCTTATTATCTGATTTTTGTTTATTTTGTTATTAGTGTAGCTGTTATGGAGGACTAGATATTATCACTGTAATACATATGAAAGCATATTCAATATTTTCATGCTATAATGATGTACTTTTAAATTTCATTAATTATATTCCAGAACCAATATTCAGTGGTCCATCATGGCTCATGAATGGTATTCCCCAATTGGGTGTGCCCAATGAAATACTCCAAATCATGAGCCACTCCCTCCCTCTCTTCTTCCTACCCTCCCTCCCTCTCCCCCTGTGGCAGGTTGGAGAAGAGAATTGGAGTCACAAAGGTTTAAAATCATGGGATGAGATAAGAGCAATTTATTTGAAACAGCAATGGAATAGGGCAACAAACTGCAACAACAACAATTTTAATGACAAAATGTACAAAAATATGTACAGAGCATAGAGCTCATACTGAAGTTCCAACATGTGCAGCACAGCAGCGCTCAGTGGTGGTGTGACTTCCTTCAGGCCATGATAGTCCACTGTCAGTCTGCACTCTCCACTGGACTTACACACTGGCCATATGGGACTACAAAAGAGTGAGTGAATCTTGCTGGCCACTCCCTGGCTCTCCAGTTCAGGACCCATCTCACGGATGGGGGTCATGGAGTCTTGGCTGACCTGGTGCTATCGATAGTGCACTGCTGTTGTAGTGGTTGGTACTTGTTCTTCAACCCTCAGCAGTCCCGCAGCAGAAGGATCCTCTGAGAGACCAGGCAAGGTATTCAGCTGTCTAATTTTCACTATCTGCACAGTAGCTCTCCCAAAAGCCCAATAATGCCCTTTTTGGATCCTTGAAATACCCTCTCCTGAGATAATTTCTCCCACGGATGCACAGAGCCTCTGGGCCAGTCACAGTGGGGTGTCTTTGCCATTCATTCCCACTTGGGTCGCATCAGTTTCCAGTACAGTCAGCTGCTGGGACCCCCCTGACACCCCAGAAACAGAGATTTTGCCCCTACATATCTTGATGGCATCAGGGCACATTGTGCTCTGGGGTCAACTAAAGACTTAGGTTCTTGTGGGTCTGATGTGCCAGGCCATTGGATTCACACAGTCCAATAGACTGTCCCTTTCCTCCACATGGCTGGAGGCAAGGCCTGTCTAGTTCTGGTCATGGTACTTATTGCTCACTTCTTGCAAATATGAGCTGGAGATCCTTTCAACAGGACCAGAAGCAACATCAGCCCTTACATCCTGTCTGAGGACTTGCTCACTTGAAACTGGAGCTGCATTTATCCTTTAGGAGTTTCTGCTGATGTTTGTTCTTTATCTCATCTCATGTACCTGTGCTGCCAGGGCAGAGGTGGATTTTCCATCCCACTTCTTCACATCCTCTCTGTGGTCACACAGCAAAAACCACAGGTTACCTTGTGGTTTGTACGCTCTCTCGTGAGCAGACGGGTATTTGCTCCCAATAGTAGAGACTCTGGTCCATATGGAGGGGCATGGGACATTTCCTCTCTAATCTGCTGAAGCCTTCTGAGTCTGTCCACAGGCTTGGACAGTCTTTCCACAGACAAGGTGCAGAGCTGTAGGGAGGAAAAAAGATGATCATCACATGGCTGGAGCCAGGTAGTCACTTGAAGCACTGTTTGTTCTTCTCCTTTCATGGACATCAATGCCACTGAGTTGGTGTATGATGATGGTGTGCTCCATGCAAACTTCTGCCACATGGATTGTGCACACTGGACCTCATTTGGGTCTACAGGGATTATTTGCTCATTATATGATTCCCTGTAGATTACCTCCAGCACAATAATTCTCCCAGGTACTGAGTACCTTTGTCCATGGTGTCCCACCTGCCTGGGTGCACTACCAGATCATCCTTGACAGAATACCTTTCTCTCACACATGACAGGAGTCACATCCAAAGGCTGAGAGCTTATGTCTTCTTTCCAATCCCCTTGCCAGTGCCCAGAGACTCCAGGGATCCCAGCTGCTTGGCTTCACTACCATCTAGTTTCGTATCATGGGCTGTGATATCCCAGCATTGGAACAGCCAGGTCAGCAGGGGCTCACCCAACTGGCGGCTGAAATCTGCTTGCACACCCTGCAGCTCACCTGGATATAGGGATTGGTGATTATCCCTGGCCCTGCCTCTTCCTCCTGTTCTGTCGGCATGGGCTGTTCCTGCAGTTCAGCTGCAGCTTGAGTGGCCACAGTGGCTGTTGGTCTGATTCCTCTTTCTCCCCCTGAAGATGCTGTCTAGTGGTGAGAAGTGTCTGATAAACTGTAGACAGAGCCCAGCTATAGACCACAAATCATCTACCTAGAACTTGTCAAATACTGAAATACTTTTTGCTGGTTTCATAAAGAACAATTTGATTTTCCAGAGTTAACTGAATAATCTGCAAAATACTTACAGAATTTGGACTCCTTTGGAGTTTTTACTTTCTCCATAACTTTTAGCTACCATCTTCTGGTTCTATATTTGTTTCTAGTGTCACGAACTAACAGTTAATGAGGTTACAATTGAAATACCATTTTGTGAAGACCAAGAGGACAGTTAGACACTAACTGTCTTAAAGGTTAAAGGAAAAAGTTGGTGAAAGCACAGATATAAGTTTCTCTGTAAGGCTAACTGAATAATTGACAAATGATAATTAAAATTGACTGTTTTAGACTCCAGGGAGTACCACGTTGTGAGCAAGTCACTTAGGGGATATTACCTTACCCTCAGAAATTATGGTCATGAAAAAATACTGCATTGCAGGTTTATTTCGCAAGACTTTTTGCCTACTTTTGATTCCTCTCAAAGAGGTTGCACTTTAACATAGCATATTAAGAAAAAAAACCTTACACGCTTTCACACTTTAAAGACTTAGTGGTAGATGTCACATAATCAGAAACTGTTTTGGTTTTAAATTACAACTAGGTACACAGGAGTGTAATTTTGAAGTCAATAGAAAGAAATTGCTGATTATAAAATCATAAATGTTTCAAAGTAATTTATATTAAGATTTAAAAACATTTTTAATGAGAGCAATTCTTAGGAAGATATGCTGCTGTACTGAAATTCCGCTTACATCATACCCAAGTCTTTAAAGGCTGCATATCTAAAATTTTACTTTCAACTCAATAAAAAAATAGATTGATGATACATGTTGTCACAATGAGTCCCAAATTTTCCTAAAGCTTAATACAAATGAGCTGCCTTTGCAGCAGACCTCTTCAACAACAACTGTGTTGGCATGTTTGTCAACCCTCACCTTCAGCATAAGGGATGGGAGCTTACTCTGAGGGTCTGAACAGGACCTATCTTGGACATATGGGATGCATGATTGTCGTACAGCTGGCTAGTGCATTCCTACATCCTGTCAAATTTTTAAGGCGAGAATAAAGAATTGCCAATTTTGTAAATAATTTAAATCTTTGGCTCTTTTTTCTGATCCTGTGGAGGGGGAAAGTACATGGATGTGGCTGGTATCAATCTGACCTATGCTGTTCTACACAAATAAAACCAAAACTCCGATTTATCATTTGTGTGCCTGTCCTGGGTTGACTGTATGATGCTTGTATCCCCAATCGTCTGTCCTGCTTATGCCAGGTATTAAGTTCTGTAGCTTTAAGTTAAGCCCAGAGAGAGAGAGAGTGAAGAGGGTGAAGGAGAGAGAGAAAACGCACACAGTTTGTCTACAGGAGTTACACCTTACTCCCCCGGAAATTCCTTCAGAGACTGCGCTCGAAGCAGAAACAGAAAAATAGAGATAAGCTCTCTGTGTGCTCTTGGAGTTCGCAGCTGGGTGCTCTCTGAAATCTCTCGGCTTTTGCAGAGAGAGAGAGACTTTATTTCTTTTACTAGTTTATTTCTTCTAAGACTAGTCAGCATCTCTGTAGTCCAAAACATCAAGACAATCCCCCGGGGGCCCCCCCGACTCTGCAGCCGGGCCTGGCCATCGGCCCCAGCCTCTGGAGGGACTGAGGCTGATACAGCCGCACCCACAAGAAGACTCTCTAGATCCACCATCTCTTCAGAGAAAGGAGAGGTTTCATTCTTTTATATCATTCAATTTTTGTTCCCAAACTTATAAATATTCTGCTTATTAAATAAATAGTTTTTTCCACTTTTTCTCTCAAGAAATCTTTTCCCGAACCAGTTTGAGGGAAGAGTAGCTGAAATTAGCTTGTCTAGAGGAGACCCCCTTAGAGGTCTCCTCCTAACATTTGCCCTAAACTAGGACAAATATTTTGGCGCCCAACGCGTGGCTCGAGAAAGTGGAAAAAGCTTGTACTGATTGCATTTTGGTGGTGCTGACTCTGTATTGGGATAAAGCAGTCAGTAGCCATGTTGCCTGGGTTCATAGTGTCTCTCTGCGTGGGGGTAGCCGTGTCTCTCTTGTCCCTAGGCTTGTTTGAGGTGTTTATCGCTTACTGGTCCCTAGGTTTGTTTTCCTATCCACAGATAGCTCCAGTATTGTCCTTGGCACGGAGTTTTTACAGTAGAGGGGCACGGATTAAAATTGTTATTTTGCTGGGCATGGTGATAATGATTTATAGAGAAGTAACAAAGGTACTGGGGATTGTTCAAAATATGTATAGTTTGTTGTTTCTCCATCCTGCCCTGCGTCCTAGTTTCAGTAGCATGTTTTAGAGGTTCGTTAGTAATAGCACCCAGTTTGTTAGAGGAGGGGGGGGTGAGGCCTCCCAGCCTTTTCTTCCCTTCTTCTCCTTTCAGTCTCTTACATCATTTTTTGAGAATGTTCAGTTTTCCCTAGATGCCAAAAATACCACCCTTCTAATATTTCAGATATTTCAGCTAGTAAGTTTCCTCTATACGGCTTACAACTTTTCAAGAATCAGGGCTGATATGTCCAGAAGGACTGAGGAGACACCCGACCCAGTAATGGGCCCAGTTGTGGAAAATCCTGAGTGGTGTGGAGAATGGGAAGATATGAGCCAGATCTTGAAGGAATTCTCAGAACCCATAGCTTGGGACTTTCCACGTGACCAAATACAGAATCCAGCTGAGGTGGCAAAATATCTGAAAGAGAAGTGTAATGATAGTTCTAAGGAGGAAAGGATCATTGCAATAAGCTGGGCCCTGGCATATGCTTATCACACGCTGCTAGATACTGTAGGGCAGCAGATAGAGGCAGGGGGGCAGGAAGATGAATCAGTAGCCACCCCAGCCACTCAGGCTGTGGTGGCTACCCCAGTCACTCAGGCTGCAATAAATACCCCAGTCACTCAAACTGCAGTAGATACCTCAGTTGCTCAAGCTACAATAAATACCCCAGTCACTCAAGCTGCAGTAAATACCTCAGTTGCTCAGGCTACAGTAAATACCCCAGTCACTCAAGCTGCAGTAGATACCTCAGTTGCTCAAGCTGCAATAAATACCCCAGTCACTCAGGCTGCAGTAGTCACCCCAGTCACTCAGTCTGCAGTAGATACCCCAGTCACTCAGACTGCAATAAATACCCCAGTCACTCAAGCTGCAGTAGATACCTCAGTCGCTCAAGCTGCAGCTAGACCAGCCAGTAAGCCCAGGCCAGTAGCTAAAACAGACAGTGAGCCTAAGCCACTGGCAGTCGCTGCTGCGAGACAAAAGCGCAAAACCAAAACTGATCGACCAGTAGATGATGATGATGATGATGATGGCGATAGCGAGAGAAGACCCTCAGAGACAGCAACTGACTCAAGAGCAGAAGACACTATTGAGTCTTTTTCCCTGAAGGATCTTCGTGGCCTAAGAAAAAATTACACTCGACGACCTAATGAATCTATAATTAGTTAGTTAGTCCGTCTTTGGGATGCCGCAGGCGATGTTACAATTCTAGACAGTACTGAAGCGAGACATTTAAGACACCTGTCACATGAACCAGCTATTGACCAGAAAACAGTAAAGAGAGCTCACCCTAAAAGTCTCTGGTCACGAGTCTTAGGAGCTGTGGCACGCAGATATCTGTGTACAGACAATCTCTATATACAGCAAACTCAGTAGAAGACAATAGAACAAAAGATCCAACGCTTGAGAGAAATGGCCGTAGCAGAGATTGTTTTCTCAGAAGATCCAAATACACCTAAGAATCCAGACTTAGTAATATGTACACCCATAATGTAGCGAAGACTTATACGACTTAAGCCAGAAGAACATTCTAAGACTCTAACAATAATGAAGCAGGATGAGAGAAATGAGACTGTGCTTGATATAGCGAGAAAACTCCGAGCGTATGCAGATACCGTGCATGGCCCAACACATGCAAGAATTGCAGCTGTAGAAAAACGTCTACAGAAAATGGAAGATAAGATAGAAGAGAATCACAAAACACTGAGAAAAGACCTTCTCCAAATTTCAGCAGTACAGTTCAGAAGTCCTGTTACCAAACGTAGACGTCCCCCAGACAAAGAGAGAAAGTACCCCTCACGACGTAATCTGTGGTTTTTCCTATATGATTGTAGGGAAAACATGAAAAGGTGGAATGGAAAACCCACTCCTGCTCTGGCACAACGAGTACGTGAACTGAAAAAGGCTAAGACTCAGAAAAGAAGTTCTACCAGAAAAGAAACCGCTCCAGTTGCCCACAGCCAATCTGCCAGATATGATGATGATGATGATGACGACATGTTCTATCCCCTTGAAGGAACCTCCAAGATGTACACCCAAAAAAAGAAAGATAACCAAGCTTAGAGAAGCCCTGCCTCCAGCCAGGTGGAGGCTAAGGAAAACCGTGTTTTTTGGACTGTGTGGATTCGTTAGCCTGGCACATCAGAACCACAAAAATATGAGGCTTTAGTTGACACTGGTGCACAGTGCACATTAATCCCATCAAGACATGTAGAGGCAGAATCTGTCTCTATCGCTAACGTGACTAAGAGATCACAAGATTTAACTTTAGTAAAAGCTGAAGTGAGCCTGACTAGAAATGAGTAGAAGAAACATTCTATTGTGACTAGCCCAGAAGCCCCATGCATTTTGGGCATAAATTTCCTCCAAAATGGCTATTTCAAAGACCCAAAAAGACTCAAGTGGACTTTTAAGATAGCTGCTGTAGAGACAGAAAGCATTGAGCAATTGAATACCTTGCCTAGACTATCAGAGAACCCATCTGCAGTTGGGCTGCTAAAAAGAGAAGAACAACATGTGCCGATTACCACTTCAACAGTGCATCGCCGACAGTACAGAACAACTCGAGATGCTGTGATTCCCATCCACAAGCTGATTCGTGAGCTAAAGAGCCAAGGGGTGGTCAGCAAAACCCACTCACCCTTCAACAACCCCATCTAACCTGTGCGCAAGTCTGAAGGGGAATGGAGATTGACTGTGGACTATCGTGCTTTGAATGAAGTGACTCCACCATTGAGTGCTGCTATGCCAGACATGCTAAAGCTCCAGTACGAGCTAAAGTCCAAAGCAGCAAAGTAGTATGCCACTGTTGACATTACAAATGCATTTTTCTCCATCCCTTTAGCAGCAGAATGCAAACCCCAGTTTGCCTTCACCTAGAGGGGTGTGCAGTACACATAGAATCAACTGCCCCAGGGGTGGAAGCACAGCCCCACGATCTGCCATAGACTGATCCAGGCTACACTAGAAAAGAGTGAGGCTCCAGAACATCTCCAATACATCGATGACATCATTGTGTGGGGGAACACGGCAGCAGAAGTGTTTGAGAAAAAGAAAAAAATTATCCAGATTCTCCTAAAGGCCAGTTT
This sequence comes from Eopsaltria australis, assembly GCA_034509425.1. Taxonomy (NCBI): domain Eukaryota; kingdom Metazoa; phylum Chordata; class Aves; order Passeriformes; family Petroicidae; genus Eopsaltria; species Eopsaltria australis. Next base: position 337,861 of record JAVTVJ010000872.1, on the reverse strand, counting down.
TGCCATCAAGAAGAGCAAAGTTAAAGGACCTGCTCGAAAGATCCAGTTCCTAGAGATAAAATGAGAAAATAGACGGCGTCAGATTCCCACTGAAGTTATCAACAAGATTACAGCAATGTCTCCACCAACCAGCAAGAAGGAAACACAAGCTTTCCTAAGCGCCATAGACTTTTAAAGAATACATATTCCCGAGTACAGCCAGATTGTGAGCCCTCTTTATCTAGTTACCCGCAAGAAGAACACTTTCCAGTGGGGCCCTGAACAGCAGCAAGCCTTCACCCAGATCAAAAAAGAAATTGCTCATGCGGTAGCGCTTGGCCCAGTCAGGACAGGACCAAATGTGAAAAATGTGCTCTACTCTGCAGCCGGGAGCCATGGTCTGTCATAGAACCTTTGGCAGAAGGTGCCTAAGGAGGCTCGGGGTCGACCACTGAGATTCTGAAGTAGAAGTTATAGAAGATCCGAAGCCAACTACACCCCCACAGAAAAAAAAATCTTGGCTGCCTATGAAGGAGTTCAAGCCGCCTCGGAAGTAATTGGCACGGAAGCACAACTCCTCCTAGCACCCCGACTACCGGTGCTGGGGTAGATGTTCAAAGCAAAAGTTCCCTCTACCCACCACGCCACCAGTGCTACATAGAGCAAGTGGATTGCTCTCATAACACAACGCGCCCGCATTAGAAAATTAAATCGCCCTGAGATTTTAGAGATAATTACAAATTGGCCTGAAGGCGAAAACTTTGGTCTCACTAATGAAGAAAAACAAGAGCAAGTGACACGGGCTGAAGAAGCTCCACCCTACAATCAACTACCAGCAGAAGAAGCATGCTGCGCTCTTTTTACAGATAGTTCTTGCCGTATCGTAAGAATGAACCGAAAATAGAAAGCAACTGTGTAGAGCCCTACACGACAAGTTGCAGAAGCTACAGAAGGAGACAGTAGATCAAGTCAACTTGCTGAGCTCAAAGCCGTTCAACTGGCCCTAGACATCGCTGAAAGAGAGAAGTGGCCAAAACTCTATCTTTACACTGATTCATGGATAGTAGCCAATGCTCTGTAAAGATAGCTAGAGAAGTAGAAGAAGGCCAATTGGCAACGTAAGAGAAAACCAATCAAGGCTGCTGAAGAATAGAAAGACATTGCTGCCCGAGTAAAAAAGCTACCTGTGAAAGTCCGCCATGTAGATGCCCATATTCCTAAAAATCGAGCTAACGAAGAACACCAGAACAACAAGCAAGTAGATCAGGATGCAAAGATAGAAGTGTCAAAAATAGACTTAAATTGACAACACAAAAGAGAGTTGTTCCTAGCCCGATGGGCCCATGATACCTCAAGTCATCAAAGTAGAGATGCTACCTATAAATAGACACGAGACCGAGGAGTAGACCTAACCATAGACAGTATCTCCCAAGTGATCCATGATTGTGAAACGTGTGCTGCAATTAAGCAGACAAAACGAGTAAGACCCCTATGGTATGGTGGACGGTGGTCCAAATACAAGTATAAAGAAGCTTGGCAAATTGATTACATCACACTGCCCCAAACCCACCAAGGCAAGCGCTATGTTCTCACAATAGTGGAAGCCACCACAGGATGGCTAGAGACCTACCCTGTGCCTCATACCACTGCCCAGAACACCATCCTAGACCTCAAAAAACAAGTTCTTTAGAGACATAGTACCCCAGAGAAAATTGAGTCAGACAATGAGACTCATTTCAAAAACAGCCTTATAAACACCTAAGCTAAGGAACATGACATCGAGTGAGTGTACCATATCCCCTACCACGCACCAGCTTCAGGCAAAGTAGAGAAGTGCAATAGACTGTTAAAAACCACTTTAAAAGCATTGGGTGGGGGATCTTTCAAAAATTGAGAACAACATTTAACAAAAACCACCTAGTTAGTTAACACTCGAAGCTCTACCAATCGAGCAGGGCCTACCCAATCCGAATCCGTGCACACAGTAAATAGAGACAAAGTCCCAGTAGTTCATATTAGAAGTCTGTTAGAGAAGACTGTTTAAGTCAATTCTACCTCCAATACAGACATACCCATCCGTGGGGTTGTCTTTGCTCAAGAACCAAGTTACACATGGTGGATAATGCAGAAAGATAGAACAACACGATGTGTACCCCAAAAAGATCTGATTATTAAGTGAGAACCATGTTTAAATATCACTATTTACTAGATTTTACTGCCATTTTATATATATATATATAGCTATATACTGTATATATGTGTATAATGTATGCGTGTTTAGAATCAGAATATATTAGTTTTAGTAGTGAGTTGACGATATAGGGATAAGAGGTAGAATGTCCTAGGTTGACTGTATGATGCTTGTATCCCCAATCGTCTGTCCTGCTTATGCCAGGTATTAAGTTCTGTAGCTTTAAGTTAAGCCCAGAGAGAGAGAGAGTGAAGAGAGTGAAGGAGAGAGAGAAAACGCACACAGTTTGTCTACAAGAGTTACACCTTACTCCCCCAGAAATTCCTTCAGAGACTGCGCTCGAAGCAGAAACAGAAAAATAGAGATAAACTCTCTGTGTGCTCTTAGAGTTCGCAGCTAGGTGCTCTCTGAAATCTCTCGGCTTTTGCAGAGAGAGAGAGACTTTATTTCTTTTACTAGTTTATTTCTTCTAAGACTAGTCAACATCTCTGTAGTCCAAAACATCAAGACAATCCCCCGGGGGCCCCCCCGACTCTGCAGCCGGGCCTGGCCATCGGCCCCAGCCTCTGGAGGGACTGAGGCTGATACAGCCGCACCCACAAGAAGACTCTCTAGATCCACCATCTCTTCAGAGAAAAGAGAAGTTTCATTCTTTTATATCATTCAATTTTTGTTCCCAAACTTATAAATATTCTGCTTATTAAATAAATAGTTTTTTCCACTTTTTCTCTCAAGAAATCTTTTCCCGAACCAGTTTAAAAGAAGAGTAGCTGAAATTAGCTTGTCTAGAGGAGACCCCCTTAGAAGTCTCCTCCTAACATTTACCCTAAACTAAGACAGTGCCCTCTGCTGAACTTTCACACAGATGGTTCCTGAATATCAGTCCTCACTGCAGACTTTATTTTTGGTGAAGAATGACAAACCTAACTTGGTAATGGGTGAAGGGTCTGTGAACAGCTGACGGTGGTTGCTTCTTGCCAAAGGAAAAAAGGGGAAAAAACCCACAGGTCTTTCACACAAGCCTGAATGTTTGAATCAGAGGTGGCTCTGTAAGTATCACAGCCTGTGTATAATGTGTACATTTAGGATTATATTTTGAAACCAGGTATTCTGACACATGGAGTGGTGACTGCAGGAAGGGAAAAAGTCAGGTATGTAAATGCAACATGCCACATGGTCTCCCCTGCCTGCTTATGTCAGAAACCATTCTCCTTCCTAGTCTAAGCTAGAGATTCTTTTATTCATATACTACTACCTCTGAAATAGGTATCAGACCTCCTTCCCTACATTACTGGTTAGTAAAAACTCCTCTGACCCCAAAAATCTTTAATTTCATACTCAGATGAAAAAAAAAAAGCAGAAGAGAAACAAGTCCTTCTCACTGTAGTGGGTAAATGGGGTCTTATTTTTGCCAGCAGGAGAGCTGCAAGTTTTGCCATTCTTGGGTGTGGAGAGTACTATGGTAAAGGCAAGTGACATGTGTTCTAAAAAGGCAATTAAATAGGTGGAAAAAACTTCTTATGAATAAAAGCAAGGACTGAGCTGTTCCATGTTTCCAAACCTTACATATATATTTCAGAACACATATACAAAATACATTTTAATATGCATGCTGTGTCTCAAATCCTACCCCTTCCTATGTCAGGCATTCTTTATGAACTTGCTGCAGGCAACTCAAAAATTTAGAAGTTATGAGTCTTTCACAGGAGCTTGCTCTACAGTCCTGGATTTAACAAAGGCTTGGTCTTGCTGTCTTGTAGAGGCATGAAGAAGTTAAACATTGCAGCTCTTGCTGTTGGGGTACCACAATAACTCTTTTGGATTCAGTCCAGAAACAACATATGGGGAGATGAAGAGTAGCAGCAGATGGGCAGAGAGACAAACTATATTGTTGAGACAGGAGGAAAGGAAAAAGATGAAGACAAAAGTAATGCTAAGTAAAATACAGAAATACAGTGGCAGCAGAGGAAAAAAGCCACAAAGGAAATCCCACTTCAGTAATAAACAAAGGAGAAAAGTGAATGGGAAAAAACAGAAAACTATACTATAGCAGGAAAAATACATAGAGACTGAAATGTGTCCTAAGGGACAGTGTAGGCAGAAAACACTACATCCCAAAATAGGGAAAAAAGGGCAAAATTCATGTCAGCATTCATGGGAAAATCAGGCTGACAGGTGAATTAATTGTTGAACATTGTTAGCTGTAAAATAAAAATAACACATACACCAAGATATGTATCCTTTCTTCCATTTCCACTACTAGACCAGGAATGGCAGCGTGAAGCTGTATACATACAAGATGAATAACAGCCTCTTTCTCTGACGAGCTTTTTTGTTTAAATAACCAGAAAGAAGAATTACTTGACAGAGAGAACTGTGGTTAGCAATAAAAAAGTGTTTTCCTGCCTTCTTCTGTAGTGTACACGTACACTTCCATCTCTGCATATTTAAGGTTGTTGCTATGGGCTGTGCTGAAGTTTCAATCCCTCAATGAGGTATTTCTTGTACCTCTTCGTCCTGCCTTCTGAACACTTTTAAACTCAGAAGCCAGCTGCAGTTCTTGTGCAAGGACCTACTCAGCAAGGTCTTGCTATTGGAGATTGTTTTAGATCTTTCCAGATAAAAACTACTGCAGGACACTTGCAGCTTGTGAGTTTCAATAATTCAAATGCAGCATTTTTAAATTTTCTGAGATGCAAAAACATCCTGCAAAGACAGGTGACATCCAAAACCTTAATTAGGCAAAGTAGCAAACTGATGCTGTAATCCCTTTTATGATTTCTCTTCTATGACACCATCTAACTCAGGAAAATCTCTATGGTACCCCCTATCTGCCTTTAAAAACCTTTTTGTTGGCTTCTCCATATGAAATGAAGGATCAAACCCTAATCAAGGACCTTCTTGGAATATGCTTCTTATCTTATCTGGCTCATAGGTGGCAATTTCTGAAACAACCACTGTGTTTTATTGAACCTAAACAGCAATAAAAAATAGAATGCACCTAGTATGTCTTAATATTTTAGTTGATATCTAGTAAATAAATTATGGAGAGATGAAGAGAACTTAAAAAAAAACCCAGTTATTTTTGCAACTCAAGTTTTCCATAAACAGTTGTAGCAAATCAGACTTGTTCAGAAAGCATCTGCTTGGAAAAGCAATCATCAACCTGTTCCTCTACCTCGGAGGAACCATCAGGGATTTCCTTCAGGTGAGGTTCGATGACAAAGCAACCTGAGAACCAATGTAAACCAAAGTAAGTCACAACAGAAGGAAGAGTGTCTGAAATCAAAATCAAATAAATGCATACAAATCATGAAACAGAAAAAGTAAATGAGTATACAAAAACTAAACAAATGTAGCTAAACAAATGAGAACAGCATGTATAGGAAAGAATCTGAAATACTTAAGTTCTAAATAAATGATTCGTACTCCAAGCTTAGTATTATTGGAATGCAAATAGCAGCACTATTATTACACGTTTTCTGAAAGATTCACCAGAGCTTCGTGGTACTGGCTACCTTACTGCTGCTGCTGATAAATGCCAAACATAGGGGCAAGAAGGCTTTGCATATATTAAAATATATATGCCTACAAATCTGCTTTTTCCTTCACACTAGTACAAGTTAAGCTTCTACTGAGGAATTACCTTTTTTGAGGCAGAACATTTAAAAATCAGAAACCAATGCCATCAGTTTCAGACTAGAATATTACTAGGATATACTAGTTTTAAATAAACAGGGTATCCTTAAAATACAGACAGTAAAAATACAGACATGATTTTTACTAAATAGCTACTCCAGTATATAAATGCATTATAATTTAAAACTTATTTGGGTGCATTAACATTACATCATCAAAAATAGTCCTTATCATGAAGTGAGGGACAACCTTGACCATTCAAGGCCAAATCCAGTTTGTTTTTGTGTGATATTTTTCATGTTTTTATAAGCTCGTTTTGGAAAAATTAGACCCAGATATCCCAGACCATCACAACAGAGACAAATACGCAATCAAAAGAACGCAAGAAATGTTTACTGAATCATTTGGCTGAAGATTCAGCAGAAGAAGAAAGAACTGCCAACAAGTTGATAAGCAATGCCAGAGAAGACGCCATTTGCACAGAGTGAGAAAAATCAGTTCCTGAAATGTTTACAGAAAGACCATGCAGAAAACTAAGTCCTCAGACAGGACAGAAAATGTTTTTGTCCATTGGAGTTACTGACTCTTTAGAGTACAGAGCAAGTCAAAAACTGTTTGGAAAGAACCAGCATTGGGCTAGAAAGGCAACTAAAAATTGCTTTCTGCTTTGGTCTTTGATGAACTGTTTGCTTAAAAACCAGGGCAGTTTTGTTTGCTTTTTTCTTTTTATCATGTCTTCCTTTCAAAGGATACAATGCACTTTACAAACACTTGTTTCACTTCAAGTATATGTCCACCACAGGTTATTTGCTTTTGCATTTTATTGCATATTATTTATGTGCTTTGCAAACATGTTTCATTGCAGCTGAAGGTTACACCACTGACAGTCATCACTTCGAGCTCATAAAAGTAAAAGTTCAAGAAACACCAAAAAGTAAGCCTGATGTTTTACTCAGGGCTTTTACTGTTCCTATCATGACAAAGGTAATGTTAACCTATAAAAATTTGCCAAATTTTTAGCCAAGCTTATCTCTTGCTCATTTTACATAGCTAGAATACTAGAAAAACTGATAAAATTTGCTTTTTAATAATATGCGTCACAGGGCTCCTTTTTTATACAGATGTATTTTTCCTACAGAGTCTTAACTGAGAAATCTACCTTAAGTGCTTTGAGGTTGCTCAAAGGCCACCTCCTATTTTCATTGACAACAGCATTTGGAAGTTTAACTTCATTCTTTAAATTGTACATGCATGAAATGCCTCTAGAGAACTGAGTATCTATGTGATAAAGCTACAGGAGAATCCAATGTAACAAACAGAATAAATCAAAGTACCACAGTAAGAACAAGATGGGTTTTTACCCCATATGGTTTTCTGCAGGCAAATTAGACTAAATGTGCTTTGGGAGAAAAATATGTGTGTGTGTGTGTGTGTGTGTGTATGTGTGTGTGTGTGTTATGTATGTGTGTAATTTTCATGGACTGATGACAGCAAAGAAATTTACATTGACTTAGTGATATCATTAGGGAGGATCTGCGGTTAAACATCATCTAGTCCTAATCCCCCCTGCCAGGACACCTCTCTCATGAGGCCAAGTTGCTCAAGGCCTTATCCAACCTTGAACACTTCCAGATCCAGGGCATCCACAACCTCCCAGAGCAACCTGTTCCAGTGCCTCACCACCACCATAGAAAAAAAATTCTTCCTAATGCCTAACCTAAATTTCCCCTGTTTTAACTTTTACCAATTACTCCTTGTCCCATCACCACAGTTCCTATTGAAGAGTCCCTCTCTGGCTTCCCAGCAGGCCCCCTTCAGATACTGGAAGGTGCTATGAGGTCTTTACTTCACGCTTCTCAGTAAATCTGAAGATTTCCATTACACTACATTACATTCTGGGTACTTGGCTATTTTGGAAAGGCAAGCCTTAGAGTCTTCTTTGTTCTCTGTAGAACTTCAGTCTATCTAAGTATTTTAACAATTTTTTTAATCTTAAAACAAGGACCCAAATGCCCTTAGTTGAATTATGATATGCTGTTTTAATTCTGCTATGGTCTCTTTACTGATACCCTGCAACAGATAGTCTTGTCACCCACAGTAAAAACATTTTCTCAATAAAACTGTTCTTTTATCAGGATTGGCACTGGAAAATTCTTTCATAACACCTCCTGTTATCTATTTTTTTCCTTCAATCTCAGGCTGTAAGTACTATAAATTAAAGGGTTTACATAAACTCATGTGGAAATCCCCTCTTTCCACTTATCTTCACGCTACCACCCATTCCTCCAAGAACAGTAGTGCTTCCTTGGGCAGCCAAATTCACTACAATTCTTCTTTGAGTTCTTGGTACACATCCATGTTTTTTAATCCCTGGTGGAATCAAGAAGCTTCTTCTAGTCCTCAAAGAGAAGCAGGCCTCCAGATCTCTACCTGCTGCTCTTTTGAACTTCTTTAGAACCCACGACTTCTGTCATCCTTGCTTAGGATCCATCTTTATTACACACACTTCAGTATTTATGTTTCTACTATGGGGAAGTTTAGGGAAAGTTTTGGGAAGGCACAGAAGGAAAGACAAAACAGCCAAACCACCAAGCACTCGTAGAGCAGACATTTCTGACCGTATCAGTCCTTCATTAAAATATACCACCTCCCAGCATTCCGGGTTGGAAAGCAAAATAGTCACACGTGGTGTCTGTGGCTGGAGTCAATTCTCTGATATGCACCTTTCCCAAGAGAGCAGACAGCCTTTATCAAACTCGAGATAAACGTGACAGGCTGCTGCTTCTAAACAGAGCTCTCATCAAAGCTGGGCATCTCACCTGCAGCAGGCCACTGATCTACAAGATATAGCAGATTGCTCTTATTCCAGTATAGACTGAAGAAACGTGGATGACAGTCAAGAAGATAAAAACAAAAGACTGTAGCTACTGAGGCTCAAAGTACCAAACAGCTCAGACAGCAGCAGCAGAAATAAAGATGGAAGTTTGCATGAAGGAAAACTTGGCAGACAATAACCTCAGTGCCAGAGCTGGGAGATTAAAAACCCAATAAAAATGTATCACAAGCCAAAGCAAGAGCACAGTGAGGATGGCATCAGCACTGTAACTGAAGAGGAAATTACTTTCTATATTTCCTGCCAAACACAGACACACGTCATGGGGCAGGCATAGGGAATTAAAATAACATAAATTTTATAAACATGTATTTAGATTTGTCACCTTAAAAGGGGTCTTCCCCTTTTGTTATCTTCCTACTGTTAGGATGTTTACTTTTTTGTTGAATCAAGGATCATGTTAAATTTTCATCCAAAGTTTTTTGTCAATGGAAATGGGTGCAATTTTTTCTGTGTTTGCTCTGAAACAGACTTCTTTTTCTCTCCCTGTCTAAAATACACCTGCATAAAACCTTATCATGATGCTGATCTAAATATTTTCCTGAAGGATTTTGTCCTACAAATGCATGGAATAAATAAGGTGGACTACAAAGAAGCTGTTAATGATTGCTTTTCACAATCCATGAAAAAATTATAAACCTTATGTGGGTAACTTATTTCTGCCTATGAAGAATGAAACTGAAATCTCAAGGTGACACCTTTAGTTACACTGAAACTTACATTTTTGACAGAAGTACTACCGTATGTTAAACTAAATGGCAAAGTAAAGGTCACAAATTTATCAATGAGATTAAAAAATAACATCTGTGATTAGCACTTCAGTGCAGGAGACAGGATAGCAAACAAACACGCTGAAGTAGAAACACCAGTTGAGTTTTAGGAATTATTTACCATATATAATCATAGATTATAGATGATCTAGGATCATCAAGTACAACCTCTAGCCAGATCCAGTATCCTCATATAAAAAGAACTAATTCAAAGAGTATCTCAAGATCTCAATTACCTTCTTTCATTTTATGATCATTAAAAATTACTTTTGGCTCTTATGCTACAGTTCTAGAGAACTGTAAATACCCGAAGCTGCGCTTTGTATTTTGATGACTACAGAGGTCAACAGGACTTTTAGGCTGCCTTTGTTTATGTGTGTCCTTATCTCATAGCACCTAAATCCTATGTGTTAATGGAGGATATTTTATATATACCATATTATATAGATAATATCAGGATATTTTAAATACACTCAATACTTTTTATACAGTTGCTGAATTTATGCTTTCTTTTTGAAATTATATGAATAGTAGTACACAAAACGAGAATGTCCGCACTGACTGAAATACACACAATAGCCACCAGATGGCAATAAACTCCAGCTAATGAGCAAAACTGTGGCCTCACTCAATATTCAAAATAATTTAATTGTTGCCTTCCTTTCTTACAACCACTGGACATGTGAAAAAAAAAACTCACATAACTCAAGGGTCATTCAAAATTCATCAACATCTGAAATGAAAACTGGAAATTTCAGCAATATTACCAGATTGCCTCAATATGAATGAGCTCAGTGAAACAGTAGTTTAATACAGGACACAATAGATAAATATGGCCTGGAAACTATAAGTATTAGCATAGTTCCCATGAATTGCCATAAAAGCTTTTCACAGGGTCCCATTTTCACCATATCCTCATTCATTTTCTTCTTTTGTCATTCTCCTCTACGTATTTGCAGAAATGTAATTAAATTAATAACACAAATCACCACAAGCTGAGACCAATTAATATTTTTTCACTGTTTTATAGTTTCAGATGCTACTGGTATAAGTGCTTGCATTGGGACCTACAGAAATACTATAATCTGTTTTAACTGCTCTCCTTTAATAAGAAGAATGCCTTTATTTTAATATATAGTCAAACATACGAACTTTTTCTCTTTAAAGACAGTTGCTTTTTCTCCCTATTACTTGCAATAACATCAAATATGTTTCAGTTTGGTTATTTAACAGTTTTGCTCAGGTACATATGCTAGAATCTATTCTTGGTGGATATGTTGTCATGTACAAGAGAAATTTCCTTCAGATTAAAAAGAGGAAAAAAATCCATCTACAAAAAAACCCTATTGTGGTAGATAAAAAAACCCTAGAATTTTCTCAGACTCACTCAATTAAGCCCCAATTGCTAACTATGTTTCATTTCCATATAGAACTACACACAGTCATGCATAAAACTGATAGCCATTGTAATGGATGACAATAAGTGGCTTTGTAGCTGAGAAATTATGTACATGATTTTGCCAAAGACCTTGCTCTGTGACTTCTTATTCATCAGCAACTTTAAAAAAAAAAACAAACATTTCTTAAGCATTTTATCACTCAGGGTTACTTTCAGGTTTACTTTCATAACAATTTGTTGATGGCTGGGAAGGGCGTTATGCTGAAATACCAAACTATGTATTACATTAATCAAGTTTGTCCCCTTTTCTAATGCTTCATCATTTTGGAACATTTCTGAGCTAATGCTTCATGTACTCATGTAACTGTAGAATGCTAAGGGGGTTTACTCCTTTTCCAATTAAAAAAAAAAGTAAAAAGAAGGGAAACACAGAAAAAGTGCTACAAGCATCCTGTCAGCTCTAACGTTAGGAGACGTGAAACTGTTGTGTGATTTTTTTTTTTTTTTTTTTTGTTCCTCTGTTTCCCCAGCAGAGAACAGGGCTTTCTCCCTTTGCAACACTTCCACTTCCTGAGGATCACTTCTGAGGTCGTAGCATCAATCAATTTTAAAAACTACTTTACTGAAACCACCTGAGGCTCACTGACAAACCCTGGCAAAGAACTTGATCTTGAAGATCTGAGAGCTGTTTGGCCCTAATGAATGAAAACATATGTCAGCAACATTCATCATGTTTCCATAATTTAGCTGCTTAATATAACCCTTAATAAGGCCCATACTATTTCCTTAATCTATCCCTCCCTAGTGTTAGTTACTGCTCTGCTGCCTTCTTTGTGTGCCTCTTTTCCAAGAGATATTAATAGCAGTTTTAAAGATAAAAACTACTGACAACTCCATATGTTATACAGTAGCAAGATCCTTCCTTGACTGATTTATTTAGGTAGAAAAGTTGCAACAATTTCCAAGTTGCTGTTGAAGGATAAATCAACACCCTCTATCAGGGAAGCATTACATCTTTCGGGACTTCTTCTGTGCACCAGCCACAATCAATCCAAGAAATATATCTGTGTGTGCCTATGCCAGAGTGCAAGGAATTTCTCTTGGCTAGCAAGTAACATAGGTCATTAAAACACAATATTGCTTTTCCTCTTTTAAATTGCTAGTTTTAACCCTTACCCACGTTGTGTGAAAAGGTAGTAGGTAGCACACCTGTTATTCAGATCTAGCCATGCAGGTGACGGAAATTTAGCATAATGTTAAGGCACACATGATGGTCTTCTTAAGTAGTTTCAAATGAGAGGTGTGTTAATTTCTGTCTTCAGTGTGTTCATGATTTTCGATATCTCCAGCATTTCAATGAAACAGCAACTAACAGTCCCAGCAGAGTACCATCTTCGAACCTGTTCAGCTACATTATACTTCTCAATAAAATTTTGCCATGCTGCCGGAAAAGACTCTCGTTTTGCAATCTTCACAGGGTACAGGATTAACTCATGGAAAATACTGAAATCCATGTGTGTTAACAATTGGCTGTCAAATGAGGCTATTCATTTATACAGAAACTTCAGGGAAAAAAGCAGACTTCAGCTGCTCTTATACACTGATCTGAACACATGAATGCCATTACAAGTTTTGTCACCTAGTACTTTACTTCTTTGCAATCTCCATCTTCTGCATTCTACTCTATTGGTGACTTCAGCGAGTCATTCACAACTATATCTGGAAGGCTTGTCTTGGAATAAGAAGAAAGTCTGAAGTATTTCTTCTATTCCTTAGTACACACGGCACCATCACAGTCAAAAATGGAAGTGAAGGAGAATGCTACTAATTTCAGTGTATGAATTCATCCACATAAGAGTCACACAGATCATTTTGTGTCTTCATAACAACACCTCTGTACCAGTCATTAGCCTCACCCCATCCCCTTTCACCATGCATAACACGCCTTGTTATAAATCTGTCAGCCAAGGAGCTATGGATGTTCACAAAGATTCCCTGGTGAAGGTCAGAGGAGGAGAAGGACAAATAAGTTTATTCTACCTCCTTCATCAACTAGAAATTCACCAAATCCCACCTAAAATATGTGATTATTCCATGTTTCTGACTTTGGGGTAGATAGAGTCAGGGGAAAACTATCTGCTCGGGATTGGGTCAATGGATTGCATATCTCCTCTCCTGGAAGGATGCCTTTAGATGAGCTTTGAGATTCCAATTTCATTAGAGTAGACCAAGGCATATACATTTATATACAGATATGCTGTGACTAGATTTCTGTTGCTTTATTGTCTGCATAGAAAAATACTATTTGATCAATTTGGTAGTCTGCTTCCTGGAAAAGCAGAGAGAAACTCTAACCACATGTTTCTCTTAAATGCCTAGCTGCATAATTGAACCCAGAATCTCTTCCAGGTCTAAAAACAGTATGTATGGAGAAGTGAGCATCTGTGAATGGAACCCCTAAGCTATGTTACTTTGCATCCCCCGCTATCTGTGGTAGCCCACAAACCATCCTGAGGACAGAGAGAAGCCTTTTCTTGCTGTTGCATAACTGCTGAGTTGATGTGGTAGGGAAATGAATCTGCTTGCTTTGGATCCAAAGCCTGGAAAGGTAAAAATTTTACATAGATTGGGAAAAAAAAAAAAAAAAAAAAAAAAAAAAAAAAAAAAAAAAAAAAAGAGGAATTTTATGGCATCTCAGATTTCATGAAAAGATGACAAACAAAAAAGTACCCCTTTAAAACCTCCCAAAGCACTATAAAGTCTGGTCTCTTGTTTTGTAAAAACAGAACACCTGAGAGGAATCCTGAAGTAATTCTATCAACTACAATAGCCTGCAGACATACGGTCTCTCAGAGACAGCATGCAAAAGTCCCTTCTGGGGACCATATCGTGCATCACTGCACAGTGATGCCTGAACCCCGTGAGTACCCATGGGGTACACTGCCAGGGGCTGCCTCCTGTGTGGAAAGCACTGATGAAGTGCTGTCATCTGTCAGGTATTTGCTATGAATGCAGTCAAGGAGTAGCCTTGCCTTGCAAACTGTCCCTGACAAATCTGACACGTGCCCATGGACATACAGGACATACAAACAGAATACCATCATGGCATAATTGTGATGTTTTCAGGTTGTGTCCCATAGGGTTGGTTGATAGCCAACAAATGCCCAGTATCTGAATTATAATTAGCTGGAATAAGGGAAAAGGGACTTTTGAAAAGGACTGATAGGCTTCAAATGTACTGATAGGCTTCAAATTGACATAGGGTAGGTTCAGGTTGGATATAAAGAAGAAATTCTTCCCTGCCAATGTGATGAGGATCTGACACCAAAAATTCTTAAAACAGCCAGACCACCTTGCACTGTCCTTTTGCATTTAAGCACCTTCACACCTGCTGTCACACCTCCTGTTTTGGTCTGGGTATGAAGGCTGAGTAGTGAGTAGCCTGCATATCTCTGCATGCCATGTAAACCTCCCCCTACACAGCTGCTGAGCAAAGACGGAGCCTATGTCCTCACTTTTTAACAGCACACACCAGCAAAAAGGAGAGAGGAAATGCTTCACTTTGTTTAAGGGGACAGGAATAAAGCAAGACGCATGGCTATGCCATCCGTATAGCCATCACTCTTTTTGCTGAAATGCTTATCTCACTAATAAAGGCAGGTTAATGTGCTTATTAGTTTATCTCAGAAAGATGAAGTAAAAGAGACGGCCTGAAACAGAACTGATCTGGCTTCACAGTCACTTTATTTCTAAAAATACTGCTCTAATATAAGTCGGAAACCAAGCTAAGGAAGAGCTGGTGTACTGAATGCTGGTCTGTTCTTTTTTCAGACTAAAAATTAGTCTAATAAAAGATATCAACTCTCCAACAACCCTTGCTAAGAAAAAAGAATAACAGCTTATTTCTGGATATAAAATCACAGTATGTATCATACGATTTTCAAATATAAAGCTAAAGGGTGTCCTTTGATAAACCAAAAGAAAGTATAATGAAAAGAATAACAGTTTTCTTAGAAAACTCCATTTCAAATATTTAAAACATCTTTCTAGTGTTTTTGCTGGATCACAGAATCACAGAATAGTATGAGTTGGAGGGGACCCAGAAGGATAATTGTCTCCAACTCTTAAGTTAATGGCCCATGCACAGAGCAAACCCACTAGCTTGACATTAGTAGCGCCATGCTCTGACCAACTGAGCTAATGTTGAAAAGATCCTGTGACAAAAATACAAACTTTGCATAAAAAAGAAACTTTGTATAGCCACAAATATCACAGGATTTTTCCTCAAATTGTTAGTAAGAAGGAGAGATAAACATGAAAAGAAGGAATGCAAAAGTAAAATTAATGAGAGCATGGTCCTCAGTACCACTGCGACCCAAGAACAAAGCCAAATCCTGCCTCCTCTGGCAGTATATGGTCAAACCTTATCAGAAAAGCTGTGTAACATGTTTTGCTCCTAGGCTCCCAGTACAGTTCATGATGTACTTTATTTTGTAGCTTAATGACTCCTAGGCCATTTGGATTTCATAATTCTGCATTTTCTCGTAACCTTTAAAAGGCAGTGACTATCCCACTGTTTTATACATGGCCATGACCTGAGCCAGGTATGGAGGCTCTGCAGATATCGCATGGACCTAAATGCCACCTGGCTCCAAGACGGGCCCACCACTGCCAAGGCCAAGCCTCTCAGTGACAATGGTGCTGCTTCTGAGTCAATGCATTTAAGAAGGAGGAAAAAACTGCAATAGCAACTGCAGCCAGGGAGAGGAATGAGAATCTGAGAGAGAAGCAGCTCTGCAGAAACAAAGGTGAGTGAAGTAGAAGTAAGAAGAGGTTCTCCAAACACTGGCACAGAGACTTTCCTCTGTCCTGGGATGAAGAGCATGGTGAGTCAGACTGTTGCCCCACAGTCCATGGAGGTACACAGCTTAGCAAGGGGGTGACCAAAGGAGATTGTGACCCTGTGGGAAACCTGCACTGGAGCAGGCTCCTAACAAGACCAGTGGCCCTGTGGAGAAAGGAGCCAATGCTGGAGCGGGATTCCTGGTAGGACTTGTGACCCCACAGGGGACCTGCACCAGAGCAGACGGTTTCTGAAGGACTGAAACCCATGGAAAGGGACCCACACTGGAGCAATGCATTCCTGAAAGACTGACCCAGTGGAAAGGACCACAGTGAAGTAGTTAATGAAAAACTAGCTCAGGAGAAGAATTTACATTGGAAAAGTTTATAGAGGATTGTTTCCCATGAGAAAGACCCTTCCATTGAGAAAGACCC
This sequence comes from Eopsaltria australis, assembly GCA_034509425.1. NCBI lineage: Eukaryota > Metazoa > Chordata > Aves > Passeriformes > Petroicidae > Eopsaltria > Eopsaltria australis. The sequence continues at coordinate 321,713 of JAVTVJ010000872.1, read as the reverse complement.
TTCCATTGAAGGGAAGACTGTTTGGAGTCCTCACTCTGAGAAAGAAGGAGCAGTAGAGATGTTTCCTCAAGTCAAGTCTGTTTTGCCTGCGACAGTAATTGGGGTGTGATACCTGCCTGTCCTTATGCTGACATGAGAGCCCTTTGTTGTATTTTGTCTCCCCTGTGGAGTCCCTGAGGAGTGATAGAGAGTCTTTGGTGGGCACCTACTATCTGCCCAGGTTCAACACTGCTGAATACTGAATTGCTTTGAATCAACTCAGACTGGCTTAGCCACACTCCTCAGCTTAGTCTCAGTGCCCTTTTGGCATGAGGAGCTGGCAGAAGTCTACAGATGAAGTAGCTGCAAGGCAAGAAGGGGGAAAAAGCCTTAAGGAGAGCAGGAAGTAACAACAGGGGCAACCAAACCCAGTGCAGATCATGGCCACATACCTCCTAAACTGTTTTTATTTCTGTCTCCTGTTTGACTGTCCATCATCATCTCTGAAGCATATGCTTAGATATTACTAATTGCAAATGTAAACATGTCCTTTGGTCTTGTTGTCCAGGACAGATTGCTTTAAGTATGTCTTTAACTGTTTTCTCAGTTTAACAGCCCTAGCAGTTATATTTCAAACCAAACATTCAGCTTAACAAGATTAATAGTTATGTGACATTCTGATTTTAGTAGTAAATACATCTCAGAACTCAATTTACTCTAAAATATTTTAAAGTCAAAAAAACCAAGCTACTAAACACTTCAAACAAAAAGTTTGAGTTTTGAGACTGAATACCTTCTTTACAGTATGCAGCTTCTGAAAGCAGAATCATCAGAAATACAGCACATTCTTTCTTAGTAATAAATGCTATGATCCAAGGATACAGATAATACCAGAAGAAGCTGCTCTCAGATCCTGAACCTTTCAAATTCAGGAACCAGTTTCACAGACTCCAAGTTTCTTTCCATCACTGAAGATTTCTCCACTATAAAATCCAGCCCAAAGGAAGCCTATTTAGGAAAATATTCTCTTCTACTCACAGCTCTGACAGCTGAACAGCTGTTCCAGTGGAGATAGTACCAAAAGGAAGGTCTGTAGACCTTCTGCATTTAGGAGTTTTGGAAACAGCTCATCAGTGCATAGATCCACATTATCATAAAACAACATTTTAATCTCACCACTCTACACTATAATGTGACAATATTTCACAAATATAGCCTCACAACAGGTATGATAAGGGGAAATCTTATTAAAGGGGAAATTTATTTCTCTTATGGATTTGGGGTCAGACACAACAAGGATGAATAGAAATGAGTCCATTATGAGAATATCTCACATTTTCCATGCATTTGCTGCATGAAATACAGAAACCATCCTGGAGCATGTGTTTACTTATCAGGATTCTCCATTTGATATGGATACATCAACCTGCAGAAAACACATTGCTTTTGTTCTGACACTCTCTCTAGCCCATTCTCTGCTGTACAATAAAACAGCTTCACGAGGAGGGCAAACACTGTCTCTACATCAAACCAGGCCTAGTCTCAAACCAGAATGGTCTGTAAGAAAATGGGAGCAAAGTCTGGATCTTCCTACTAACACTAATTAGCTAATAAGTCAGGAGAACATTCCAAGCCTTTCTGGCTTTGTTTTTAGAAAAAGTAATGATTGCTGTCAAGATCATTGTGCATCACACTTGTTGTTGAGATTTATCAAGTGCAGAGTGATGTAGAGGAATGTCTTTCCTCTCGTGGACATGATTTCTTTGTTTCCCACGAGAATATGCACAACCAAGACAGGTATATGGAGCTTACAGCATAAATTAACAATAGGTCCCTTAATAAATTGACAATAGGTCTTTAGTGTAAACTGACAATAAGCCCCTTGAATAGAATAATAAGCCCCTTGAGTCGCTTGTCCTTGGTCCTTGAGAAGTAGATACAAAAGTATCATCTTGATGCTTTAGCTAGCAAGAGCTAGCAAGGCCAACCTGCTGATTTAGCTGACTAGATGTGTAAGTTTGCCAATATGACCTAATGCATTAAGTTGCTACATAAGACCAATCATAAAGCAGAAAAGTGTGCGTGAACAGGACCTGTTAACCAATCATACAGTGTAAAAGGGCGCGTGGACAAAGCGTACTAACCAATCAGACAACGCGTGATCAGTTATGTAACCCTGGGAATAAAGTATAAAAATGTAGAGAAATAGAACAATAAACGGAACAAGCTGCTAACTCATACTGAGTCGTCTCCTTGATTCCCGTGCCTGTCTCCAACACAGTGAGAAGATTGATTCGCTACGAAGTTGCTAAATGGACCTAACGTCTGAATTTTGAATGGTTTTCAGCATGAATGTACCATTAGGTCACATGGAAGTTGGGAGAATTCTAGGCGTGTACAAAGGTGCAAATCTAGGCACACTACAAACTTTAAGAATATTTCTTTTTTAGAAAAATAAAAAAACAACTCATAAAGGAGAAATATTTTTAAAACTTCCAAGAAAAAAAAAAAAAAAGACAAACATGGGGGTGCTTGCCAGTTTCAAGAAAGATTTGTGAAGTGAGGTATAATCATAATGCCTTTATAGAGGCTGGAATATTGCCATCTTCCTTGGAGCTACTGACTTCAATAGCAGACAGAGCATCATCTCCATGGGTTTTGCCAGTTTAAAAAAAGAAAAGAAATGAAAATTGATTAAAATAATAGAAATATTGAAATACTACTAAAATAATTAATCAAATAAATAAATAATAATAATAATGATAATTTTTTAAAACTTTTTATGGATTTTTATGGGGAATGCATCATGCACAAGGCCTGTAAAAGGTTTTTAAATCCTGTGTCAGAATCTAAAAACTTTTAATATTTAACTAGAAGATAGTTCATTTGACAAATGCAAAAACTTAACTCCTGACAAATAACTAATATTTGGTTAACTAAACATCTGAAAATAACCGCTAAATACTTTTGGCTAAACTTCACGGTATGTTCTCCATTTAACTAGAAGCAAAATTAAGTTTTTTTTAATTCTGTATTTTAAAATTTTTTGATTCTGAGAAAAAGGCTTCACAGAAAAATATCAGTTTTGCAGAAATGCCGAAGCCAGAGACGGGTGAAAGGCAGCACTGGCATTTCACCACGTTTGCCACAAGGTGGCATGAAGTGTACAACTTAGGAGGACAAAAGTAAAATGAATGCCGTATGAAAAGTACCAGAAAGAGCAGCAGGGACTGAATGTGTATGTGTGACTTTTGGCAGGATGTGGGGAATGCATACATACACACACATAGATTCTTCTGCAGAGCTGTCAATCGAAAGTTTGTTATGCATAACACGGGCTTAACGAAATCATGTCAGCCTGTTCAGTGATCCAGACTTAAATCACATACAGCTATATACAAAGCATGGTGATCTAGGAGATGGCTGCTGTCTAGTGAGAAGGGAGGGAACACAGGGCTACGAGGTCTGCAGGTTATGTACAGGGGATGATTTTCAGCAGCTTAGCAAAGTATTTTATTCTTCTTCACCAAGTCTGGAAAGGGTAAATGCAAGCAGTACACAAAGCATGCTGCATGCACCCCAACTGTGTAGGATGATCCTCTCCCTTATCTATCTAGATATTTAAAAAAAATTAAAATCCAACTGAAGATCCACTGGAATAATAGATTTGAGTCTTCAACCTCCTGGAAAATGCAACTGCTCTTTATCATGTCTGCAGGTTTGTCCTTGGTCAGGTGGGCAGTAAGAATCAGACCACCAGAATTGGCAGGATAGGAGATATGACCCAAGCTCTGTGGATGAAAGCTGCATTCCACCTGGCTGCCAGCTTTTACAAGTCCTATAGCAACAGAAGATCACGAAAATGTGGTCTCTATGACTCACTGAGGGCACAATTATCTTTGAAAGTATAGAAAAGAGGAAAAATGTGCAAATAAACACATGCAAGAGACCGGGTGAGTCTGATGGCATGAGAGCAACAGGAAAAGCACTGTCAGGAGAGGAATTAAGTCACCTCTGCATCTCTTGCAAGTATTCTTTTTATGGTTGGACTTCAGGATTTTGAAGGTCTTTTCCAGCCTCAATGATTATATGATTCTGTGAGCTCAGGAAGTATGGATGTTTACCACGAGATGGTGCAAAAGCATAGAAAGTCCTAATTTACCCGCAAGACACTTGAACACCTTTGGCCACAAAAAATGCACAAGAATATCCACCAGGTGTCAGGCTAAGGAAAATGAGGCTTTCTTTACTTGAAAAACACCAGCAAGAATACGCAAACAGTTTCAAAACTTAACAGTAGGCATAAAATTTTAGCAGTGTATCTCAGTGTAATCCCCCAAACCATGGTGTCTTGGGTGATGTCATCCACCACCATCATACATCTTACTGAAAACTTTGTATCAGTGGGGAAGTGTGCAAGGATTAGCTAATGCAGCACTAAATAACCAAACCCAGAGCATTTACCAGAGAAACATCATTACCAAAGTAATAACAATGGAAAAAAATCAGCAGTTGGAAAGGTTGTCAGGGAGGATTTGCATCAATGTAATTTGTATTACTTGGGCAGCCATGGATACTGGAATTGTTAAATTCAGATGAATCAGAACTAATTTTCAAAAGTTGCCAGAGAGGATTCTTAGGTAGTGGAATATGAATTACCCTGAAAGCCAGGACTGTATTTTATTTCTTGCCATGTTTTTCTATCATTTCCTATCAAGCTCTGCTCACTTCTTTCCCGTTTTTAGACACACACACACACACACACACAAACACAAACACAGGAAAAAAAAACCAAAGAAACCTAACTAAACAAACGCAAAAACCCCCAAAAGCAATAAACCAACCGACCAAAACCAAACCAAACGAAACCAAACCAAAAGCCAACGGCCCACACAAGGGAGAATTTGCCAGTTTCAGAACAAGGTCTGTTAAGTGAGATACAACTTTCATCTCTCTGCAGAGGCTGGAATACTGCCATCTTCCTTGGAGCCGCAGACCCTACTGACAGAGCATCACCTGCGCGGCTCCGGCCCGGCCGCGGAGCGGCGCGCACCCCGCCGGCTCCGTGCGCGCCCCCGAGCGCTGCGCGCCCCCAAGCGCGGCGGCGGCGCGGGGCCGGGGCTGCCCGGCGGGGCGGGGCGGGGCGGGGCGGGGCGGGGCGGGGCGGGGCGGCGCATGCGCGGCCGCCCTTGTTTGTCACACGGCTTATAAGGCGGGGCCGGCGGCGGCGCGGCAGCGCCTTTGTGGGGAGACGCCGCGTCGGCACCAGCGCCGCCCGCGCCGGGGCCGGGGCTCCCCGCCGCCCCCATGAGCCGCCTGTAGGGTCCGCGCCGCCGCACCCCTGCGCCCCAGGGGCTCGGGGTTGGTTGTTTTTGGGTTCCCCCTTCCCCTTTTTTTTTCCTTTTCTTTTTTTTTTTTTTTCTTACAGTCTATTTTTGTACACTTTGCTATAAAACCATGGTGCTGGGGAAGGTGAAGAGTCTGACGATAAGCTTTGACTGTCTGAATGACAGCAATGTCCCCGTGTACTCTAGCGGGGATACAGTCTCAGGAAGGGTCAGTCTAGAAGTAACTGGGGAAATTAGAGTGAAATCCCTTAAAATCCATGCGAGGGGACACGCTAAAGTGCGTTGGACTGAATCGAGGAATGCTGGATCCAACACTGCCTATACACAGAACTACACCGAAGAAGTGGAATATTTCAACCATAAAGACATCCTGATCGGCCACGAGAGAGGTAAGGGCTGCCCTTAACTGTGCTGCTTTGTTTTTTTATGGAAAAAAAGCACGCATCTTTGTATCGCCCCGATTTAGCCCATTCTTTTTTAATGGGTGCATTGGAGAACAGGACATGCCCAGGGTCGTATCTTGGCGATGGAGTTACAGGAGATGCATTTGCAAAGTACCTTCAAGCAGGAGGACTCCCTTGAGCTACTTGCCCTTCAGCACGGCCGTTTATTAATAAGTTTTTTACTAATGTTTCACTTTTTTTTCTCTGGAAATATTTAGTATGATTTGTCGTTCCGTGGGGAAAACAGCTGTAAAACCGCAGCCATATGGGCAGTGGACTTCATTGGCAGAATCCTAATAACAAATCTTGAAACACAGTGAAAGCATAAAAACCATACTTTCTGACTCATGCGGGGTTCTGCTGATGCTATTGGGGTGATAATACAATGAATTTTTCGGGATGGCTGATTATTGGCAGATAAAAGTCTCCGTGGCTTATTTTGACATATCACCACCCCACGTGTGATTTTTTTTTTTTTTCCTCATTTCATTTACCCCCGTCCTGGTAAAAAGCTTTAATTTCCTTGGGGCGCCCCCACACCCCGCTCGGCAGTGGGGGTCACCCCGATGTAAAGATGTGTCCGAAAAGCCCTTGGTGGGGGAGCAGAAGGAGGGGGAGGAGAGAGAGGGGGGAAGTGGTGTTGCGTAATGGGAGCATCTCTCCCAAAACTGGGGAGATGAGGACCTCCTGCTCCCCACTTCCCACTCGAGCTGTCGTGGTGTCCCCACGAAGTGCAGACCCCTTCCCCGGCGGGGTGGAAGCGCCGGGGCCCGGGGATTCTGTGTGGTTTTTTTATCTCTTTTTTCGCCCGAACTTCGCAGCCTTTGTTCGAAGCGGTTCAATCCTGTTTGGGACCGGCTTGGAGGAGGGGGGTGCGCCGCCCGCTCCGCGCAGATTGGCCGCACGCGTCAGGTGGTGGCGATGACTTAATTCCCCAGCGCAAGAAAATAATGTTAAAAACCAGTTATGTAATTTTTTGTGCTGCTTGTTGCCTTTTTTCTGAATATGCATCGTATACACTGCAGCGATGCGATATTTCTCCTTCTTTCCGGAGAAAAAAAATGTAATTTTTGAACAACTCCGGGCGGCGCCGAGCCCATCACACGGTATTCCCTAGCTCAACCCGATCACACACTATTCCCCAGTTCAACGCTGTAGCAGAGCTCGGGGCTTTTTTTTTTTTTTTTTTTTTTGCTTCATGCCTCGCGCGCACCGCATAGCGAGGTGACTTATTTGCGGCTCCCACCCGCCTCCTGCCACTGCCTCAGGAATCACTCGCCCGAGCATAACTTCCCGCACCTCCGGCCCGCGGGTTCCAAGAGCGTGGCGACAGGAGAGTGCGGACACGCAGGAGCCGCCCGTGGCGAGGGGAGCACGCGTGGGAGCGGTGGGACAGGGGCCCCGCGGAGCCGCTGCCGGCGCCCACGGCCGCGTTTCAATGACGGTCCCGAGCGCAGGGCCGCGGCCCGGCCGCGCCCCCCGCCGCCCCCTGATTGGCCGGCCGCGGTTTGTTGCCCTGTTGCTAAGGCGATGCCCGCCGCTGATTGGCGGGGCGCTGGCGGCGGGGGTGAGGGCGCAGGTTTCGTTGCCTGCCCTCGGCGGGCAGGGGCCGCTCCCCGAAGCGCTGGCGCGGCACGAAGCCCCTCCGAGAGGGAGGGCGGGGGGACGCGCTGCCCTCAGTCACGTCTCTACCGCCTCCCGCTGCCGGTCCCGTCCCCTGAGGGGTCTCGGCGCGGCGGAAGGGCCCGCCCTCGGTGCGGAGCCGGCGGGCGCAGCGCACGCCGCGTGTGTGAGAGCGGCGGGGCTGGCGGCGCTCCGCGCGCGCCGGTTCAGGCCGGTCGGCTCCTGCTCCAGCCCGCGCTGATTGACAGCTCAGCACTTGTTTACCGCGGCGTGGCGGGACTGCTGAGCTGGCAGGAAGGGGGGGGAGCCGGGCCGAGAGAGGCGCAGCGCGGCCGAGAGCAGCGCTTCCCCCCCCTCCCGCGGAACGAAATTAAACAAAAAACGAATAAAGCGCATGTATTAATAAAACCCCGAAGGCAAACCAGCAGTGTAAAAAAAACATACCCTCACGCCGACACATTGTCTCGCTCGTTCAACACGTTTTCCTGACCTACGCTGAGTAGCGTTGCGTGCTGAAGGTGCATTTATTTCCGCGTCTGGGGGATATTTGTTGGTTTGTTTTTTTATATTTATTTTAAAATTTTTGGTATTTGCACTGCAGGGAGTAGAGTATCGGCGCTTCTGTAGGACAATAGGAACTTTGAACCCTTCTGCGTGCCTCCATTAGTGCTTCAGACTGTCACACATAAACTGTTCCCTTTCACTTTGTCTCACGATATCCCCGTTTATAATTCCAGCCCTTTTTATGTGCGAGGTGCTCAGTCATTTTTCACTCGACTTTGATTTTGGCCAAGTCAGCGTTTTTCTGGTTTTATGTCAGAATAAACTGCAGTTTTCTTGTGGCATTTGAAGGTGGACAAATAATCATGACCGTAAACAAGGGTCAGCATTCCTGGCATAAAACCAGCAAGTATCTGGGTCTTGCTGTCTGAGCAAGATCAAGTTAACCTATTTAAAAAAGAAAAAGTTCAGCTCTAGATAGCATTAATTGGGCAGCTTGCCATTTCCTATGCCCCCGAATCTGTCTGGTACTTTCTGGGTGGTGCTCGTACACTCTTAATTCCATTCTCACACGTTTTTTTGTGTCTGTGTGATTAATGTCTGGACACTGTTGCCAGGCAGGAGATACAAAGAAGCCGAATTTCTAAATTTAATCTTAAGCAGCAGACTTGGTGCTGTTAATGCTGGTAAAAAGCCAGCTCTGGTTCATTCTGACTAGCAATTGCAGTGGAAAGCTGCGTGATTTCCTTTACAGACATTGCATGGAGGCCTTGAAATGGCAGCAGTTGAAACTGTGTCACTGTTCAGGGGCGGGATTATAAATTAAAAGAAATTAACCTCTGCTTCTCTCTGAGGCGAAGCTGGCAAGCTTGCCTACCTTTCTGTCAATCAGGGTTGTCCCTGCATTCCAGCAGTTAATAACAAACGGACTGGAGACCCTTGTTTCTGGGACATCTCATTCCTTAAGTGTTGTAATGTGTGAGCACATTGCTTTTTTTCTGGAAGATAAGCCCATGCAAGGTATAACATGTACAGGTGGAATAGTGTATTGGTTTTTTTCTCTTTTAGATGATAATTCAGAAGAAGGCCTTCACACCATCCATTCAGGAAGGCATGAATATGCATTCAGCTTTGAGCTTCCACAGACGTAAGTACCCACTCAAAGTCCTCCATGAGGGCCCTGCTGCCCACCTGCCTCACCAAAACTCCTGCTGTGGGTGGAGGGGAAACCTTTTCAATGGTAGTAGGAATTGTGCTCCAACATGCAGAAGAGAACATAATCTCATTAAACTGAAGAGGTTGCTTTTACACTGATATACCCATCCTTTTTTTTAAAAAAATTCCACAAAAAAGGAGCTGACTGCTGCCCAGGTGCTCACTTCCTTCTTGCCCAGTCCTATTGACTTATTAAATATTCCTGTCTTTTACCCCTTCCCAAGAGGAGGGAGAGGAATTTGAACTGCCCCTGGAGTCCTGCAGAGTGGCTGAGGTATCTTCTAACTCAACCATTTACTGGAGCTATGCAAACCAGCAGAACTAGAGATAAGATCACAGTGGAATTGTTTGGGCTGAAGTCTGGAACAGATGTGGCAAGTTTACTTAGATTTCAACAAAAGAGGAGCTTTGTTCTTTTTCAGATAGGATGTATGTACCCGGGCTGGCTGTTTATGCAGAAAGCCTGAATGGAAATAAACTTAAGAATAGATGGATAAAGTAAAAGGACTTCTCCTACCTGAGCCCATTTGTTTTAGAAAACAAAGGCAAAGCAAGAGTGAGAGCAGAAGTTTGTTCTTGTAATGTAAAATTTGTTGCCCCACTCCTGTCTGAAATATGTAATGTAGACACTGTGGACATAAGATTAGACATAGAGTTACCAATATGGAAATGAGCTAAAAATACAAGTTCCAGTAAAATCAAATGTACAGGAAAAGAGGGAGTATGAATATGGATGAAAAATGAGCCTTTTGCTGTAAAAGGCAAGGAGGGGTCATTAAAAATTTGAAAGTCACTGAAAATTTATCAGTTTTATGTGAGTAAGCTCATTGCATAATATTAAGGTTATTTGTGAGAGGTGCTGGTTTTAGCAGAATGTGCAGGTGACAAACACTTTCACAATTGCAAAGTGAACAGCACAGGACTGTTTCAATAAGATTTTCTGTGAAGACCTGTGAATATGGAGATTTTAAAGGCAATTTAGCAGTCTGTGAAAATCTCAACTATAAGAAGTAGTAAGGCCAATACTGATTTTCCCTTGAGTTTAAAGGGGCATTTAAAAAGAAAACCAAAAAAAACCAACAAAAAAACAAACAAACAAACAAAAAAAACAAAAAAAAAACAACCCCAAAACATGAACATGAAATGCTTAGCTTGAAGTGAAACAGCCAGATAGCAAAATATCACAAGCATTGGTCAAATCATAGGTTCTTTTTAAGTGACATGAAGGACTAGCTGTTAAACCAGTTTCTAATAATACTGGTAAAACAAAGGGTGGTATTAAAGCCTGAACTTTGATGCTGCCTACTTACTTGCTCTTTTGTGTCTATAGAATACTTTCAAAACTGATGTAAACTTCAGAACAACAGTGGAAAGATGTGCATCATCCTTACTGATTTTTCCTCTATAGAATATGAGACAGAATGATAGATACACTGAAGTTGGATTAGAAAATCCTTTTAATTGCATTATTATGGAAAAAATGCTAAACATTTCAAATGTGCAAATAGAGAAGCCAAACCCATAACTAAAAGAATAATTCTAGTAAAGCACTAACATGGCTAGTATTATTCTCTATGGAAAACATGGAAATGTTACAAATACTTTATTTTAATGTTTATGTAACAGTGTATTCAGAACATAGTAAAATAGAAAAAAAAACCTTAGATAAAAATAAACTAAGTTAGAGAAAACTACATTTAATTGGAAATAATTGAACTATAAAGACACTTTATCTTTCATTTTATGATACTACAATAAAAAAGACCATACTTACAGGTCTGGAAAAACTTCCTGCATCATCTTTCTTCCAAGTCCTAAAACAGACTTGGTAGATTTGACAAATTTCAGAGTAGTCTTGATGATTCTGTGTGTCCGTGTACATATAAACATATATATATGTACATCCTTATATATTATAATGTTTTAAGCCATCTCGTCAGGGTAGAGAAAGATTAGAAGGTGCTCAAAATAGCCTCTCTTCAGAACTCCAAGTTGTAATACTTACTCTGCTTAAGGTGAACCTAACTACGGAAGTGCTGAGTTACAGCTAAAATTAACCTGATGTTGAGCTGCTGATGAAGTAAATAGTGCACAGTGGTTTACAAAGTGCAATATACAAAGCTAATAATTGGTTGATACTAATGGTGGTTTTAAATTGGTAGTCAAAAGGGCATGCTTTACCCTAGACGTGGAAGTGGCCTCTTAAGCTTAAAGAAAATCTGTGCTCTCCTGGCATTTTCTAGTACAATTCTTTAACTGATTCTTAAAACCTATGCAAAACTTCAGTAGGATAAATTGGAGATGATTTTTTCTCCCATCTTTAATCTTGAATTTTTCTGAGATACGCTTCATTAAGTACTACAGTGCATTAAAAATGCAGTTCTATATACTAATCGCTGACCTGATCAATTGTATCATTACTAGACAGAAAGAGTTTACTCAATTTTGACCTTTGTGTCCTGCACAGACCACTTGCTACCTCATTCGAAGGCAGACATGGCAGTGTGCGCTATTGGGTGAAAGCCGAATTGCATAGGCCTTGGTTTCTACCAGTAAAATTAAAGAAGGAATTTACAGTCTTTGAACATATAGATATCAACACTCCTTCATTACTGGTAAGAATTGACAGAATTATTCATTTTTTGTTTCTGGCATAAAAAATAATGAAGTTTAATAACTGAAACAATATTCATACCTAATTTTATCTGATACCTTACCTAATATTTATTTGATACCTAGTTACAGCCAATTTTCTAAGTATTACATTAGTTCGGCAACTCTCTATGTACTGGTATTTTGAATGCTATGTTTTCCTGTACTTGGAGTTGCTTTACTTTTAAGATACGTAAAATGTTTTTGTCAATTTAAATTGATAGTACTAAATTGTTAAGTGTAAGAAGGAAAATTTTGAGAACTGTTCCTCTTTGATTCTGAATAAAGAAAGAACAGTGAAACTTAAAAGAATTAGTGTGACAGACTGCAAATTTAAAAATGTAAAGTAAATAATGTGCTAATGTGCATAATTGATAATTTTCATATGGATAGTTTTCTGTCAATGGGGAGAAATTATCACAATGCTTTATAATCTTCTTCTGAAATGTCATTTCATTAAAATAATTTCAGTATCACAATTGCTTTCAATGAGGATTTGATTTCAATCAGGCCTAAAATTCCATTACGCCCCACTCTTCTTCAAATTCACCCCCCATGGAGAGGGGGAAAAAATCTCAAAATCCATTGAAATAGGTTTCTTGTGTGTGTGGGTGAACAATCAGACTTGCAAAGGGACATTGGCCTCACACAAATTCCATTAAAATCAAAAGACTCTCATTTGACTTTAATGGGCTTTGAATCAATTCCTAAATCCTGGTGTCATGTAAAATAACAAAGTCTGTTTAATACAGATGAACCAGGATCATTTTGAAACAGGAAATAGCAGGAGTCAAGGTTACAGTACTTTAGCTTAGTTCTTGTTTCTGAAATAGTGTACTGGATAGACATTCTAGTTTACTGGTAAATTAAAAGCTCTTCAACAATGTGGTGGGATATGTAGGCTATAAAGCCTTTCCTTAAGCTATGCTAAATTTATGTATATTAAAAATCTGTTTTAAATGTAACTGTAGTATGAAGTGTGGCAAAAAAAACAGTGTTAATGAGTATGGAATTAGAATAAAGCTTACAGTTTGCATAGCGCAATTTGCTTGAGGTTTCTCCTTCTAAATAAAACTAGATATGTTAATCAAAATGCATAGAAAGTATATAATCAAAGTATTTTTTGTGTTGATTAGAACAGATTAAGAGATTCATAGAGCACTCTATTAAATGGAAAATGCTGTTCTTTTCTTGCAGTCACCCCAAGCAGGCACAAAAGAAAAAACTCTCTGTTGTTGGTTTTGTACCTCAGGCCCAATATCCTTAAGTGCCAAAATTGAAAGGAAGGGCTACACCCCAGGTACGTAACAGAAGTAATTATAGGAAATGTTTTTCCTTCCCTTTTAAAATGACAGTTTGTACTTAGCTGCTGTTATATAAAAGAAACAAACTATTCTTACCATTTTGGGTCTGTATTTATCTGTTTTGCTGTTTTAAGCTATTAATTTTGTTAGCTTGCCGTGTCTGCAGATTGTTAAAGGACCTGTGCTTTTATTGGACCTGTGCATTTTTCTGTTAATTTTACCTCATGGTGACCTTACTCCTGCTAGCTTCAGTGGGTATTGTTCAGTGTGGGGCATTGCTAGCTGGGTCCAGTGCCTTATAACAATGTGGCAATTTGCTTCAGTTGCCCTGTAAATACATAGAAAGAATGAATTTTTGCTTTGTTTCAGGTGAATCAATTCAGATCTTTGCTGAGATTGAGAACTGCTCTTCCCGTGTGGTGGTGCCAAAGGCAGCCATTTACCAAACACAGGCATTTTATGCCAAAGGGAAAATGAAGGAAGTCAAACAGCTTGTTGCCAACCTGCGTGGGGAATCCTTGTCATCTGGCAAAACAGAAACCTGGAATGGCAAACAGTTGAAAATTCCACCTGTTTCTCCTTCAATCCTTGACTGTAGTATAATCCGTGTGGAGTATTCACTGATGGTATGTTGGGTTGTTTCATTGGAGCATGAGTAGTTTCCATGATTCCTTGGAAATCGTTAATAAAGCAGTGTGAATTGCTAACTAATGATAAGAAAAATACATAGCTTAGCATTAGGTGTCTCAACAAGAATTCTCTAAGTAAATTCAGTTTAAATCTTGCATGTTCTAAGCAAATGTGTTATGAGGAGGTGACGTTTCCATGTGAGGACTTACGTTAAGAATATGGAGCTGCCTTTGACTTGGAGGACTTTTTGTCTCCATAGGGACATTGGCTCTGAAACAAACAAAAGGAAATTTCAGTTCCTTGGGTGGAGATTGTAGTCTAATAAATATGAAGTGCTCATACAAACCTATTTTTAATCCATACCTCTTTGTTGTTCTTTAGGTATATGTGGATATTCCTGGCGCCATGGATTTATTCCTTAACTTACCACTGGTCATTGGCACCATTCCTCTACACCCTTTTGGTAGCAGAACATCAAGTGTAAGCAGCCAGTGTAGCATGAACATGAATTGGCTTGGTCTGACGCTGCCTGAAAGACCAGAAGGTAATCCGACAAAACAAGTCTGTTTTGATTTTTGTGTGCTTTATTCATTATTGTCATGCAAACAGACACAAATTATAGCCTTCGTAATAAAGTCCATAGGAAATCCCTTGTGGATGTTTCCTTGCTACCTGCTTGCTCTCTGTAGAAGAATGGAGTTCCCTCTTTGCCTTCCTCTGTCAGGTGCAAGCAGTAGAATCCAGCTGCTTGGAAGCTGGTGCAAGTGAAAGCAGAGAATACCATTGTACCTGGGCAGAATTAATTCTGCCTCCAGTATCCCAAATGTATCCTTGGTTGTAAGGCATTGTAACCTGCCGAAGTAGCAGTTAGGGTGACCTTTATTATCCGTAGTAGCCAAGACTTTGTGAAAAGAGAATGTAGTTCATTTCAGTGGGAATCTCTTTTGTCAAAGGAGAAACTCTGTAGCTTCTTCCTTCTTTTTACGTGTAATTATCTGGGGGTTTTAATGTACAAATCCCAGACTCTGATGATGGAGTCCAGAGAATGTCCTATCATTTTGAGCATAATTTTAAAGTAAACTGTAACAGCCTAACTTCTTTTTCGTGTTCAATAACTGTGGAAAAATCTAGAAAGTAATTTATCTACATGCTGGTGTATTTTACAGTATAAAAGTTTAATATTTATCATGTTATATGTTTTGACATGCATAAGAACTTGTTGTTCGAACTGCGTGTGCCTTTTCCCTGCAGCACCTCCCAGCTATGCAGAAGTGGTAACGGAGGAACAGCGACAGTCCAGCCTTGCACCCTTAGGTGCCTGTGATGACTTTGAGAGAGCGCTTCCAGGACCACTGTTTGCATACATCCAGGAGTTTCGTTTTCTGCCTCCACCCCTCTATTCAGAAGTAGGTACTTCAAAGTAAAATTAAGAATTCACTGTTTCTCTGAATTCTCTCATATGGAATAAATGTAAGAAACCATTTCTACTTTATGAAAACCAGGACAAATAATCAAAAATATGAACAGGGGAAAAAGTAACTTAGTTTTAGCAAAGTACAGGTGAATTACATCAAAAATTTTCCGGGATTCTTCACTATTCTAATGCTTTGTAGAGATTTTGAAACTGTTTTGCACCCTCTGGGCAACTTATTAAAGTTGTATTGTATTATATATGTAATACATAACATTAGTGAATACCAGCATTTTGAGTCTGTACACGCACAACACACTGTTTTTCACCTCTACTTTCTAAAAGTACTTTAATTTTAGTTCTTTGTATGTATAACTTTCAGAATTTCATAGAATTTCATAGAGAAGCTACAAAGATACTCTTTCTGGCTTAAGTTTCTCTAAATGCACAGTTCAAACGTTACTGTCTGCAAGTTTAGTTCTGTGAAAGTCACTCAATAACTGGGACACAAGTTTAGACTTCAAAAGCTTCAAAAGCCATGTTCATATTTTTCAGGGAAAAGCAGAGGTATAGGACAAAATATAATAGTGTCCTTTGGCAGGATCTTGCCTGGATCCACCCACTCTTGATTTTTTTCTTTTCCTCTTGAAACATGTAATCTGCTAGTGAGTGAGTGAGTGGCATGTTTTTTTGTATCTTGTTTGAGGACTCTTCTATAACATAAGCCTGGAATACAACTCAGCCTTTTCATTTTAGGTACTCTAAATATTTAGAAATAAGCTTTTCCTTTGTTCTAAAAAATGGCTTTTTAAAATAACTGACCAAACTATATAGTGTCTACTTAAACTGTACTTCCTTTCTAGTTTTGGAGACTTAAGTTAGTAGGTTCTTCACCTCCTTCCTTGAAAGGAAGAAGAGGTAATGTGTGGAACACATGAACTTCTAAAACATTTTATGGGATTTTTCAGGATTCATTACTTACAAATAAAGCAGAAGAATTTCTTACTAATGATTTTGTGCCATTCTAAGAAAAATGTGTTCCGAAATCGATTTAGTATTTTAAGTTACATGTTCAGTGATGGGTCAGGTTGTCTTCTTAGTATGCAATAAATAATCTAGAACATTTGTGCTACTATAGCAGGTTTTTTTCAATTTTTATTATATCTTTATGCTTATCCTTAAGCTGCCATAGTTTAAATGTAGTTTAAAATGTTTCACTATATTTAGTGATTTTCAATTCAAAGTCTTGTCTAATTTCTAGAGATACTTCAGTTACTTGGAATAACCTTTGGATTGGGAATACTATTTATCTCTGGCTGTCTTGGACTTAAAAATGTTGGTGTTTGGGTTTATTTTAATTTATTTTAATACATTTTTATTTTATTTTTAATGTTGGTGTTGGTTTATTTTCCAACAATCAGTTCTAAATATACTTTGGATTGTTGTGTTTTGTTTAGATTGATCCAAACCCAGATCAGCCCACAGATGACAGACCATCTTGCCCCTCTCGTTGAAGGAATCCATATGAAGCTGACTTGACTTGGGTTTGGAATCATACCTGCCGTGTTGAAGGTCAAGGCATCATAGTGGAGACACACTTTCAAAGAAAGTGGGTTTGCTCTTGCCTGTGTGGTGAATAAATGAAAACAACCTGTGATCATGCTTTGAAGCCTACAGTAACATTGTAGGACTGCTCCACATGCTTGAAGAACTGAGCTTTCCCCCCTCCCTCTTAAATATTGGCACATACTAGGAGCAGCCTTACTAACCTACAGTCATGTGTGTCCAAACACTCAAACCACATTAAGAGAGGTTTGGCTTCCTCTTAAGATTTGGAATTTTGCACATGCTTATTGCTTACATTGTGCGGTTCAGTGTCACTACAGCTTTTTCTCATTTACACCAGACGGTTGTTATCCCCTTCTTATTTCTTGTGGTCCGCACAATAAGGAGCAAAAGAAAGCTTTGACAAAAAAGAGAGAAAGAAACAAACAAAAAACCCAACAGCAACAGACTTCGACAAATGCACTGACTTTTCTTTTTTTTTTTTTTTTTAATTTAATGTAGCCTGGACTTTACCTGCATATGCACATGCTCAGAATTGTCCTAGTAGGCTGATCACCTCTTCAGCTTGGATCCTATTGTGGATTTATTTACAAACATCAAATGCCTTCAAGCCAATCCTTCTTGCTGTATGTTTTGCAGCCTACTGTAGTAGATAAGCAACAGATAATGGGGATAGGGTGGGAGGGTGAAGAGTTAATAGAAAGAAACTAATAGACTTCATCAAGATTGTATACTTTCTTGATTTCTTTTAAGAATTTGTTGCCTTTCTACTATTATCGCAAAGCAGCATTTTGTTACAGACTGCCTAAAAATCACTTAATCTCAGGTGAACTCATCACTTGCCAAACTGTTGGAATGCTATTTGTTTTTTTACGTTGCACTGTTGAGTTAGTTTTTTTTTTTTTGTTTTGTGTTTGTGTTTTGTTTTTATTCTTTACTTGAGAGGGAGATCTGGAATAGGGACATACACAAAAGTTACAAAACCCACCTCATTCCCATTTCTCTTTCTACATTATAAAAAAAGATGTTCAAGTTGTGAAGCTCTTAAAAAAAAAAGGCATAAATGAAAGCAGCAGCAGCAGCAGACACCAGCTGTTCCTCAAAGGAATTTTAAAAGGAAGTGGTCATACACTGTCTAGTATTCACAGACAGCTCAATATCTCAAGTAGTAGGGATAGGAAGGGAAAGTAAATTTATTTTTATATATAGCTACTTAATCACCAAAAATTCTATATGTAATGAGTCTAGTAGAAAATGTATTTCAAACTGCAGGAAAAGCTTGTATTATGCTAAGAGCTCCGTTTGTGCACTTTGTGTTACCTTCAGGGTTTATGATACAGTACAAGATTAGAAGTGTAATTAAAGCAGGAAAGATCAGTGTTACCAGCCATACTTAAAAGAGTTAGCTGGAATTTCTTTGATGACTGCATCTTCTGTGGCACTCTCAAGAGGTTTAACACAAACAGAACACTGAATTTTACCATGTATTTGAGAATACATACCAGAATACAAGAAACAGTATGGAAAGAGCACTTGCCCTTGAGTTTGCCCCAGGAAACAGAGTGCAATGGAGCCATCAATTGTGCTAAGAAATACCAGCGCTTAGATGATGCTGAGATGTACAGTGGAAATCAACTTCACTCTTCAGAAACCGTGTAACACAGATCACTGACAAAGGGACACTGTTCTGGTCTTGACTGCTTAAACAAATCAAGATCTAATCCATCAAATACCTGTCTCCTTGTGCAATAAAAAAGCTCTGAAGAAAGTGGGGGAGGGGAGGCTGGTGTTTCTGCATGGTGCTCATTCTTAAAAACCTCTGCCTTTTTTTTAAGGCTTCATAAATGTGACAAAATAGGCTTTTCCATAAGTGGCCTTTATGACAACATGAAAGATCATTCATGTTTCAAAAATGACAACAGGGTGATAAAATATAAATGAGTCGCGTTTTAAGTGATTCAGTTAAAATGCTTGGGCTTTGAGCGGGAATATTGGCAAGAAGGAAATTGGATGATGTTACTAGGCCAATTTTGTGGATGTCCCTTCCCTCTACCCTCTCCAACCAGATAATTTTTAAAGCTGATGGGATCGTTGGTATAAAAGGGCATTTGGTGGTTTTACTTTTTTTTCCTTTTTTGTTATTTTTACAGACTAGGGAACAATTGCTGATATACATAGCATTAAAGTACTTACCACAATACAATGGAAAATTGCATATGAGGCAGGATTGACCAATACCATAGTAATTGACTTGGCATCACAGCCTTTGTGATTAAAAAATGTATAAGCTTATTAAATAAAGACTTCCAGTTTAAATTACATTGTTACTCAGAGGCATTACTCTTCCACAAATATTGGTCAATTCTCAGCATTATAAAACTTGAGGTTCACAGTTTTAGCCCAGTATTTGATAGAGAATTCTGATCTGAATTAGGAAAAAGTAAGTAAAATCCAAACATTAGAGAAACAAAGTGCAATATTAAATGTTTGCTTATAGATTATATTCTATGGCTGTTTGTACTTTTTTTTTGTTTTTAGTTTTGGTGCTGAATATGTCCTTGTAGACTCTTGTTTTAAGAAAACAATATGTGGAAAACAGTTTAATTTTTCCTATTGCTCTTCCTTGTGGAAAATAAACTTTTGTAAAAAAAAAGGTTTTTAAATGTTACGTCTATGCATAAAATAAAAAAAACCACAAGTGTCACAAAATATAGGAACTTACTGCAGGAAAAGATGTGTTGCCTGTCTCAAGAAATAGAGAAAAACTGATTCTAGAACTATACTGCCGAGTACCACAGGAGTCTAGTTTTAGGATCATGTCTCTTTTATTTACATCACTGAGGTCATGGGGCCAGGTCCCAGATGGGAAATGCCTTTTTAGGACTCTGTTTATACCACCTTACAGCTGCAGTGACACCTATGAGGTGTCTGGTCCTTTCCCTGAGGAGGTGACACAAATTTTGGGGGGATAGGCGGAAACTGGGGAGTGGCCTCAAAAGTCTGGTTTGCAGATGGAACTTAGACATGAAGTTTGTTTACTTGGGGTATAGAAGGTGTCCCTTGCTGTTCTCTTGGAAGTAAGCAAGTGTCAAAATGTGCACCTGTGCCCTGTGAAGTGTTGTTGAGTCCCCACAGTGTGCAGCAGTGTGGCAGTACTGCAGCATGTCCTATATGCCACGCATGGGCAAAATGGATTGTCATCATCCTTCAGGATCAGCATGTCATTTGACCTGTGAGAAGATCAGGGGCTTGAGTGGCAGAGTGCCCTGTGCTCCTCTCTTGGTGTTTGGGGTACTGGGCCACTGTGTTCCCACAGTACTGTACCTTCACTTCAGTGATACAGCTCCTAATGTGGGCAACGCAAGCATTGATCCAACATCCTATATAACGCAAATGGTAGGACCTCCCTCTCTGAAATAGAGCATTTCAGCTTGAGTCTATTTTTGGTGAAAAATGCAGACAGACTTAGAGTTAATTCCCTCCTTATTAATAATGGTGTTAATAATTTTTGCCTATAAGCTCTGGTTCAAACCAATAGGAAACATGGAGGTTATCATTTTGCTAATCTGCTTGGAGATCCGTTAGTGATAAACCTGTACTAGCAAAGAAGGACTGTGCAGCTTCTCACTAACTGTCCCACCAGTGGGTTGGGGAAGAGAGTCAGAAGAGTCAAGTGAAGAAGACTCATGAGTTGAGATAAAAATAAAGCAAAGTTTAATGAAGTTTAATAAAGCAAAAGCCACAGACACAAATCAAGGAATTCATTCACCGACAGTGGACAGTCTTGTGTTCAGCCATCTCCAGGAAAGCAGGACTCCATCATGCCTTAATGGTGACTTGGGAAGACAAAACTCCATCACCCAATGTCCTCCCACTTCCTTCTTTCCCCAGCTCTATATGTCAGGTGGAGCATGACACCATATATCCTAGAATATCCCTGTGGTCCACTGGGGATCAGCTGTCGCAGCTGTGTTCCCTCCCAGCTCCTTGTGTACCCCCAGCCCACTCGCTGGTGGGGTGATGCAAGAAGCAGAAAAGGCCTTGATGCCTTGTGAGCTCTGCCCAGCAGTAGAACTAGAACATCTCTGTTGACAATGGTCCTTTCTGTGCAAATCTGAAACACATCCCCATAATAGCTACTATGACAGAAATTACCTACCCCAGTCAAAGCCTTCAACAAGCTCCTTCATAGCTAAGTGACAATATATATATCTACTTAATACCAGCACAACGCTTCTTGGGGGTTTCTAGTGCTTTGTGACAGAGAATTTTAACTAGCACCATTAAAGGGACATTCTTCTCGCAGTTCTGTGCAACATCTTGAAATCCTGCATTTTGAGACCAGCACGTCTACCTAACAAACTTAGCTGTATTGTCAGTGTTAGTATAAATTTGGAAGTTATCAAAGTTTTATTATTTAAGATCTGATTTTTTAAAGGCAGATGTTTTTATTTCTTTATATAAATAGAATAAATATATAAATATGTACAAAACTGTTACACCAGGGTGTAAAACGAATGGCTCTTCCACATCAGCCATCCATAAAAGTGCACAGAACAGCAGCAAGTTACAATTGCTTAAGCACTTGAGCTTTGAAATGCAATGCTGCAGTATCGATCAAGATATTTTCTGGGAATTACCTAGTTAAAACAAGTACCTAGTAGTTTTTAACCCCTTACTAGGTTTAAGCCTTTCCTTGTTTTACAGGAATGGACCACTACTTTTCCATGGTCTTCATCTACCTTACCTTTCCACAGCACAGCTACAAAGCACAAAGTCCAGCTACAGCAGCAAAGAAGGGTCTCCAGAAGTGGCTTGTGAAACTGGGCAGCAACCCAGCAATGCTTTTCCCCAGAAAAACATCTTTACCTGCGCAGATGCTGATGCTCCGAACCAATTCCTGTGACTAGGCGCACGGCTATGGGCAACTTTTGCAGAGAGACAAATGCCCAGCAGAGATTTTCCATAGGCTACTACTGCAGGACGACAACTGTTTCTAGGGCCACAGAGGCCAGATGTCCCACATTGTGGATTTTGAGTGGAGTCCCCCTTCAGAGATCCACAGACATGTTAGGAGTTACCAGGATTTGCACTGTGTGACTGTTACTGTGGCTTTTAGCTCCTGGATTTTCATGTTATCGGTAAAAGTCACTCGAAGAGTTGTCAGACACCTTGACCTCCAGATCATTTCCTGGAAATAGGAGAAAAGTAACCTATATCTTCTCCCAACAGTCATTCACTTCTGGAACTCCACCTGGATACAGCACGCTATTTTTAGAGCTGGATCTCCCTATCTCCCGACCTAGTGGATGTTGGGACAGAGGAGTAGTTTCTGAGTAGAGTCCAAGAACTGCCATGAAATCCAAGTTGAACAGTGCACCTTTCACCTAGTACAGCTCCTAATGGGGGATTCAGAGTTCAGGACACTGCCTGTTGAGTTTGCTTCAGGCACCTTGCCTGAAATATTTGTCCTATTTGGATGAAAGACAATTACTTGGATCAGAGAAGGGGAGAGTACTAAATATAACATTAAAATTGAATTACTTAGATGTATTTTAAGGGGAAGAGAAATGTACAATTAAAAAATTAAAAAACATCCAGGAAGTTCGCCTGACACTGTGTGATAATTCTCCCGTGTCTTACAAAGGAAAACCCAAGTCTCTCTCTAAGACAGTGCATTCCATCTACCATGAGCAGCTCCCTGCACAATCTTCTGCTGGGGCACTGAGGGGACTAACCCAGCACACAATGTTTCCTCTCGCTCCCATACATCACTACCAAGAGTTGCTCGCCTTTCATCACGAGTGTCTCCAGGCTAAAGCATGCCTTTGACTCACCAACTCCCCGCCAATGCTTTGTGACGGGGAGGCTACGACCGGTTACCTGTTTATTGGTGTAGTAAATGTAATTTCTAAAATGAGCTGATGAATGTGATGTCATTCAATCTTTCACAAAGGAGATAACAATACTTTTGTTTTCAGCTGAATAGTAAGCTGGAGCATCAGAGGAGGGGAAAAATTATTGCAAAACCTGGTTAATATTTATCTGAAAATTAATGCAATTCCCCAGAGCTTAAAAAGGCCTTGCTGTGATTGGACTGCCTCGATTCAAAATGAAACTCCCCACTAAAAATGGTCAATATTCAAGACAAAGCTGTCATTGTTGCCTATCCATCAACTAAGAAACAGAATTTAAGAATTCAAGAATTCACCAGGTAAAGACTTCTGATTAATAAATTGCATTTTTATTATTTACACTTTTATTTGGGCTGTCTACCCTAAGTCAGTTGAAGTCTGTTGAAACCAATCCATTTCTTCTGTAAGTAGCCTATTTTTCCTAGTTAAGAATTCCAAGAGAATAGATCATGATAACAACTTCAGCTCTAATTAAAAAAATTATTTCAGTATTAAATATGCAATATAAACAAAGAGAAACCTGCAGCAGTGTTTTACAGCTATATAATTATCTCCTATAAATTAAACTAAATGGTCCCCTTCCCTATCATTTAAAAGGATAAGACAGAAAAGAGGCTTTTACTGCTGCCCATTATACTTTTAGTCCATCAACACTGTTTATGGTGACAGAGTAGCATACCTCTAAAGTAAAAAGATGTATTTTAAGATGTAAAGTAACAAGTGACTCTTCAGTTGTACCATGTAGAACTCACCTCTCAAACAAAACAAAGGAAGACAATAATACCTGGCCTGTGCAGTAGAACAATGTAATTTAAGTAAACTTTAAAGCCACAAAACTTACACTTTTTTTTTTCTGATTTTCCCCTCTTTTTTCCCCTTATAGTTCAAAGGAAGTAATTTGAAGGCAGTAAAAATCTTCTCTTAATCAATGCTCTTAATTGCTGTCTTCCTATATTTTATTAGAACTTTTTAATGCTTCAAAATATCCTACTTCTTTTTTGTGAATAAAACTTACACTACCATAAAGCCTCATATAAGCCTCAAAGAAAACCCATTTCATCCAACTCTTTGAACCAAAATACCTTCTCAGAATAAGTTTGAAAATACACTATAGACTTTCTCCCCCTAATCATATTTTATGGAACAAAAACCTGGGAGTACTGACTAGATAGAGTTTTGAATTCCTTGTATAAAACTCACATTTTATTCATGGTATGAACTACTAAATAGGCAGTTGCAATATGGGAACTGTTTTAGGGTATTTCAGCATTGTTATTGTAAATTATCTCACAATGAATGCAAACTGATTTACTGTGAACATGATTTTATCACAGGTTAAAAGCATTCAGAGGAACCACTAATATTAGAGTACACTGCAGTGAACTTGTATATTTTTACCTGGGAGATAACACACACATCCTACCTTTGTCTCACAATTACTCCTCCACCCCAAAAAAACCCCAAAAAACCAAAGTACCACAAACCACAAACAAATTAAGTTTTAAAAACGTCTATAAGCAGAATTTTCAAGTAGTTAACATAGGGAAACACTGTTCTAATGAAGGTGATATCCTACATTTGTGCTTATAGTTTCGTGCTTCTCATATGCAATTAGAAAGTAATTTTAAATTACATTAATTTTTTTGGCGTATATTTGATACTGTTCTATGACTTTGCACGACTGAATACTAACTAGGTTTCTGGCACAACCAGATGAAACAAGAAATATTACACTTGAGAGCATGGTTACGGCTGAATCAGAGTACAAGCAGCATGTTTTATTTGCTACTGCAAAAGGCAAGCTCTGCTGTGCTAAACCTTATTCTCTTGGCAACTAGTTGATAAATACAAAATATTCCAACAAGTCATTCTTTTACCCTTGGCTCAAAGCGAGCAGATGTGAAAGGGAAGAAAAGCTGCTATTATTACAATTAAAGAGCAGTGCAGGGGGAAGGAAGAAACCCAAATTTTGCACTGGCGACTGGCCCCTCCACCCAGAGTGTCCAAGCAGCCACCAAGAGAGAAGCCAGACATCTCACCTGTGACGAACACACAGATATTTTTAGCTCAGCAGTGCAATCTGCAATTTTTAAGTGCGTTGCAACAGGAAAGTCCCTTGCTGAAAGCAGTGAGAGGACCTTCAGGAACCTCTGACAGAACAAATTCCCCGTCAACATGCATCTACCTCCGTCACCTCCATGAGTCCACAGGGATAACGTGCACAGCCCCAAACACAGGCAGACATGGACCAAAGGGACTGAGGGTAAGGAACAGCTTTGATTTATGTGATCCAGAGATCTGTTGACTGATTACACAAAACAGAGATCTGTCCGGTTCAGACAAGGACAGTTTAGGTTTGGACGTGCCATTTTGTTTTCCAGCTTTATAAGAAGACGTTCTTTTTCTGCAGCCCATAGATCTTTCTAAACATGGTGACAGTTTTAAAAAGGGGTTTCAAAATGCTGTTACTGGATTATTCTACGGTGCTCTGAATTGTACCCAGGAAACTGAACCAAACACTTTTCTCCAGCTTTCTTGCAAGGCAAGTTGTTGACAGGAGGAGCAGGCACTCTGGTGACCTTTAAAAAGTTTCACATTCATAAATTGCAACCCAGACCCCCAAGAAGCCTTAAGGCTAGCGTTGTTACAAGAAGACAGAGTGGAAAAAACCTAAGAGCAGAGGAGCATGCTGAAAACCAAAAGCTACTGGGATTTCTCAGTGGAAGCAGTGTGTGCCATGGACATAGCCAGCACGGCATAACAAGAAACCTTGTCACGATGCCTCTACATAATTTCCTCAGCTTGCCATCTGTTTGCCTTAAGTTTAGTCCTATGTCACTCAGCAACATTTGAATGTCGTGGGTGAGCACAGAACACTCCACATTGAGCAATGTAAACATGGGCAACCACCTTAATAGGGGTGCTGTGGGAACACTGGGTCTTGTCAGCAGGATCCAGGCTCCATCCCCTCCGAGCAGGGATAGTGAAAGTGCAGCCTCATCCTCAGCAAGGCTGTCTGACTCTCGGGAGCAGCTGCAGGGAAAATCGGTCCCTTGGCTCATGGTCTAAAAGTCCCTTGGCTCCTGTCTCTAAAAGGTGCTGCTGACAACAGGCTGTCCAGGGCAGGGAAAAGAGACTGTGTCACCATGTTCCCCCTGAGGGTCAGATCTGTCCACACATGCACCGGTTTTATATTCTTGGCTTCTCCTCCAGAATTCACAGCTGACTCTAGTTATTTCTAGGAGTTGTTTCTCTCCAAAAGGAAAAAGCAAGGGTGGGGGAAGAAGATGGTTGCAATTATTTAAATAAATAGCATATAAGCAATTGGTCTTATTAAAGAAATAGAAATAATAGGCTCAGCCTTTTCACCTTTTGTGTGCTTATACGGATTATGACAAGCCCAGTTCTGTACAATTAATTTCATGAGCATACAATTTGCTTCTACACGATAATACATATATCTAACTTTTTTTTTCTTTCTTTTTTTTGAGGGGGTCATATTACACAAACACAGTACATAGAAAAGGCAAAAATGATCATCAAAACTAGGATTTGTGGCTCACTGACTGTTTACTGAGTTAAAAGGATCATTCTCTTGGTTTCCTTGTAGTTCACAGATTTTAATTACTTTTGGCTCTTTAGTTCAGTTTCATCTTGCTCTGATTCATAACTGCTGCATCACTAAACCTGCAGAAAAAGAAATTTTCAACTTCTCCAGTCATCTTCCTTTTATGGAAAAAGACAAATAGAGGAGTACTTGTCTCCACACAAGGTCAACACAAACAAAGACAAACAGAAAAAGGCAATTCTGGGGGAATGACTAGACACAGTTCTGTGAAGAACATTGTGTGTTCCTCTGCACCAACATCTCAACAGTCATTGGCGATATGCCTAGATATTTTGGATGTCAAATAAATCAAAGATCCAGATGTAGAATTTGGCAATGATTACATTCTGCTGGTGTCTTTCAACCCATCAGCTCATGATTAGGACACAGAGAAGCATAAATATAATGGTTTTTAAATAGGTATTTTTTTTCAGGTGCTGTTTTATTTATTGAAAAATTGACATCTATTTCAGTTCATCAAAACAGTATTTCAAAAACTTCTTCTCTTCTAATTCTTTTTAGAGGAAAGGTTCTAAGAGGAAACCTCTCTTAAATCATAGAGAACAGTCATTCAGTTGTGGCATCAGCCTTCCCAATACCACTTCCATAGAATGATGAGGAGGAAATTGCTCAAAGGTTTGTATGAAATTTAAACTCTTACTTCTGAACTGAAAGGAATTAAGCATCCTATAAGGCAGACACACTAAAAATTAAGGAACACAGTTTAGCTCATGCAACTTACTGAAGATAAATATTCTGGGTGCATTCTTGTGTTTTGCATCTTGTGTTTTGCATCTTGTGTTTTGCTCCATGGTTTCTTTAGCCCAAGACTCAGAATTGTGCAACCAAAACTGCAGAATGCTCCACTGGGCTTGCATCTTCACAGATCTGGCATGGTACAACCAGTGCACTCACAACTGCTCTGCATGTCTAATAGATGGCAGGCTGACAGTACACTGGTTATGTCATTGAGCCCACAGATTCATTTTGCACAGTCTCTGACAGGGTCAGAAGAACTTCTTTAATTCATTAGTAACATATTAGGTAGCATTAAGAGAATTTGGTTTTTTACAGCCAAATATACTTTACAATTACTGAAAAATATACTATATGCAGTTTTGTCCTATAAGTCCCTGTGTGTTCCAGAAAGCTGAAAGTCTTGCCAGACAGCCTGTGCTCAGTTTTCTGACACCCACATCGTCTCCTAATAGACACTGCTCTGATTTCCATTTCTCTCTAAAGCAACTGATGCTCTCACTGTTGAGCTATTTGTCCTGTCACTCTGGAAGGGCACCAGTGGTGTCCACCACCCCCAGCTGAGCACTTGGATAGAGAAAAGTAGGTCATTTAATACAGCTAAGGCATAGGCAACACTGAGGACTGCTGCTTGGAAGACGCGTTATCTGAACCCCCATTTTCCGGCAAGCCTCAATCATTGCTGGGCATAGAAACACTCCTGAGCTTACTTAAGGCTGCTGAAACAAGGAAAGCAAGTTTCCTGTATGACCTATGTTCATGTAACCTGTTTTCTCAAACTGCTGCAATTTCCTGTTGAGTTACCTAAAACAGTGATCATAGAACAGATGACAGCTAAATCTTACAATTTGCAATGACATTGTTATGTTTCTAATACAATGTTTTGCTGCCTTTCTCTTTGGAGCCATGAGTGGAGTGTGAACTGCCCATGTATGAAAGAGAGAGACAGATGTCCCAAAGCTCCATCCTAATACCTCTTAATGCCTGCATAAGGAAAGTTTAGCTATGGTTAACTCTTACAACAAATATGACTTCACCATTTTAACCTAACATAAAATATAGTTGTAATCTTCCACATAGCTGAAGCATATTGATGTCCATCTTCTCCTTTGATTCATTCTTGAGGTAAAGGAGAGGTCTAAGAACTAAACATTATGTATGTTATCCATTGGAAACCTGTTTTTCAGCAAAATAATTTGTCTAAGGAAGTCTCTCTTACTGAGAGTATTCTGTGTGCATTGGTTAATAAATATGCACAAATAGGGACAAGCTAGGACTCAAAATCTATAATTTGCTCTCTGAATTTGGTCTAGGTGACCAGTGTCTTTGAAGAGTTCATTTACAAGCAACACTTATAGCCAGATGCAGTTTAAATGTCATTATCCAATCTAACTACACCAAACAGCTACCAAAAGTTTCATGTTGATCATTTTTACTAAGTGTACATTTTTGCTTGTGAATCCAGAGTAATTCTACCATGAAAGTCTTGGCATGCAGGAGATTTAGTATTTGAAAATAATCTTGGGGATCTCATTTTTCTCTTTATAATATTATGTTAAGAATTTTGAAGAACACTTTCTCACTTTCTCTCTTTCATCAACTTTTTTCACTATGATCTCAGTAGTCTTCAGGCCTCCAAGGCTGTGAATAATGAAATATTCCACATAGTTTCCATCTCCCACATCTTACAGCACCACCATAAAGAGTTAAGTAAAGCCTCAGATAATTCTGGATTTGAATGAGGTTCCCTGTGAACAAGGAGCACTTTCTGTAAAGAGAAGGGATTCTTTGCTAAAAGAGAAATTAAATTTGCTAAAAAAGAAATTTAAAAAAGAAAGGATTCTTCACTAGGGAGAGCTACCCAAATAATTTCCTTCAATATGTTTTTTCAAGTCCATGTGCTTCTTTTTAAATAATGGAAGACCAGGCAATTGCTATAATCAGCAACACATTCCAGCTACTCTAGCCTAAAGCACTATATCAGGAAACTTGACAGGAAAAAAATTAAGATCTCATTTTAAGATTACAAAACAAGATGTTTTTCAAGCAAACAAATAAAAAAAGACACCAGCAATTTATTTTCCATATTTAAAATGCTTTGCTTCTTCTTCCATTTATGAATATTATAAACAACCCTCTGAAGGCTTAAAACTAAAACTTATTTCCTTGCAAAATATTTGTTCTAGACTTTATTTTATGTAGAGCTATATTTTTAAAATGTCCACTGAAGCTAACCTGGTAGAACACAGGATGCCGAAGTCAGATTAAAAGACTGCATGTGAAATTTCCTAGTTTCCTGGGTTTATATATGTACATGTCTCTTGGATAAACACTGAAAACAGAATCAATAGATTCATCTATTATTGCAGAGTTTCTTGTAGCTATTAACCATTTCAACTTCTTCGTTATGTGTAAAGAAATTCTGGAGGTAAACTTGACAGATTCACATTTTCCTTTATTTTATTATGTGCTCTCTAACGGTATGGCCAGTATTTGGTAATTTTTGCTTAATGAATTGCAAAGCAACCGTGCACATCTATTTTCTCACTTGTGTTTCCTTTACACTTATTCAATCTATATGTTTGAAAAGCTTCTAAAAACTATATTATTAAATAAATAGTTTTGATGAGTTTAATTTAGCAATAAGAAAATATATTAAAAAACAAAAGGGTACATTACAAATAATAGGTCTTGTAAACAGCACAAGCCTATTTTTTTATGAAGTATTCTGTCTGGGAAAACACTTTGACTGTAGGAGCAGGAACACAGCTGGTGTGTGCATACCAGAACATGTAACTACTGCTGGAGTGAAACTATTGTGTTTATTGTTAAGGACCAGGGCAATGCCAGGACATCTCTGGATCTAAATCCTGCAAAACTTGCTCTGGCAGGAGCTCCCCTGCAGCTAGGGTCCAGCTCTCCAGCTATTCTGACAAGTTTTGTTCCTAGCCTGCTGAAAACAGGAAATCAGAGTGGAGAAGCCAGGAAAGAAGTACGAAAACCCCTGCTAAACGTGTTGTGTAATGAGGTTGAACAGAGGGCTTACTGAACAGAAGCTGAGTCACGTTTCTGTAACCAATGCCGGGTTTCCCTTCCCCAGTCCCCTCCCCCGCCTTGTTATTATTATTGTTGATATTTTCGTTGTTAATATTGTTTTTATTATTTATTTATTTTTTATTTTCTTGTTTTTCTGAGTCTTCAT
Source organism: Eopsaltria australis (assembly GCA_034509425.1). Taxonomy (NCBI): domain Eukaryota; kingdom Metazoa; phylum Chordata; class Aves; order Passeriformes; family Petroicidae; genus Eopsaltria; species Eopsaltria australis. Next base: position 291,561 of record JAVTVJ010000872.1, on the reverse strand, counting down.
ATGTCAGCCCTGACTTACCCCTTCACTGCCTGGGTGATTGAGAGCAGCCGTTTATAGCAATCATCTTGATATCACACAAGACTGAATTTCCCACAACTTCTTAGAAACACTAGCACAGAGCAACTACATTTTAAAAACTTGACAATGTCATTGCCATTAAGCAGGAGCTCCTCTTTCAGGGGTTGTACCATTTTTTTAAGGAGAAGCAGCAGGACAAACTAAATGTGATTGCAACAGGGCACTGTACAAGCACCGGGCAAAGAATTCGTTATCATACCCACTTGAGCCTTCAAAGACAATAGGAGTTGTCTTACTCTTACCTTGCAGCTGGTGAGGAAGTGATGCACCACGAACTCATTCCACTGTCTGGAGGAGAAATCAGAAATAGTTAGTTGCTGTAACTCCTAGCAGTCTGCCAGGCAAATAGGTCAGTGCTCCAGACATGACTGGGCTTCTGGTGGGAACAGAGTGGCATGAGCTGCAGGCTGGACTTTGCTGCTTAAACAAGCACAGCAGAAGAGACAACTTCTCAGCTGGAAGACAGGTGTGGGGACTTTTTGTGTTAGGTATAATCATGTAAAGTAGACTTTACTAAACTAGACTTTAACTAAACAGACTTTACCTCATGTAATACAGATTTTACAAAAAAAAAATTAACAGAAACAAACAAAAAAACCCCACAAAAAAAAACCCTAAAATTAAATTAAAAATCCAAAACCAATCAGCCAACCGGACAAAAGAACCCAAACCTGAAAAACAAAATATATAAAGTTCTAATTTCAATTACTGTCTTGTTATCAGAGCACAGAACACTATTTTGAGATTTGATTTTTGATTGCATTCATATCTGAACACTGAAGACCTCTTTCCTCAAGTCAATTGATAACAAGAGAATCTCTATTGACATAAAAATAAGTAAATGGCTAATATATTGTTGAGGAAGATTTGAAACCATAACTGGAATGAACTCTGATATCACAAGCCTGATATTCACACTAATAGACACATGCATACACATCACCTTCAAACTTATTCCTTTCCAGAAAATCTTCTAGTAATTTTTTTTGAATGGCTAGAGTTGACAATACTGATTTTTTTTAAATGAGAAAATAAAATAACCTGGGCTAGCCTTATCTTGTTTTCTTAGATTATATTTTGTCTCCTTTTAGTGTTATCTTCATTTCCAAATAAAATAAAAACTTAATTCTATTCCTCACCGGTGTTGATTTTCTCAGAAAATAGTGGCACATGGCAGATAATTCATATTTGCTTGTTTTGCCTTTCCTAGCAAAACCTAAGCTGATTTTCTCTTTCAACTTCCCTTAAACCTGGCCTTGCTCATTTTATGCAGAAAATAGCAGAGGTGGCCTGCATTAGCAGCTTCAGCTTGAGTCCTTAGCAGTACCAACTGAGTTTCAATTTGTATAAAAAAATCTGTCAATCTTCATTTCAAATTGCTTTGATGGGTCATCAGCATCCTTCAATGAGGTGATTTACAAACACCTGGGGACAATGCCACTATAGCTGCCAAGAGCTGGATCATCTACCAGCTATCTCTTTCTGATGAGACCCAGATTACTCCTAAGAGAAGTCTTCCTATCTGTGAAAAACTCAAATATCAGTCAGATTTTTGTCCTTCCTAGCACTCCCATGAATTTTTATCTGGCAGTGTGTAACAAGCTTCCCTTGCCTTCTAATGCTGCTCTAACCCTTGTATTGCACCACTGTATGGTGAAAAAACCAACAGAGCACATCACTCAAGGTTTGATAAAGAAGGGTGTGAAGGAGACTGAAGTGATAAAGAGGAGCAATAGAATGCACCAGACAAGTTTTCAATTCTGTGATGGTGGAGGCAGCTGTGCGTTAACCCCACCCCAGGGTCTCCCACTGGGACGTTATTCCTATTTCTCGATCAAGTGGTGCCCAAGGGTGTGATTTCATCATGTGCTTTCTAGTACTTCCAGAAAAGCTCCAGTCCCTGGAGTGAGACAACGTGACTCCCACAGTAGCTTTGGAGTTTTGTCTGCAGTAACTTTCTAACTACCTTGTTTTGTGAGAAAAGCTTGAAACCTAGAAACTAAAAAAATCAAGTTCCAAAGAAAGGACAAAAAAAATCATCAGCTACACCCTGAACTGTGTTTGGAACATTACCAAAATTGTACTTAGCTCATTGCTTTCCAAGAAACTCATGTCCTATGCAGTGTCAGCAAGTACATTCTGATCCTTCTTTTTGACCTACATGTTCCCAACTCTGCCCTGTCCCAGTCCAGCAAGACAGTGTTCTTGTACAAATTCAGGGAATGCAGCTGGGAGAAATTCAGTGATTTACCCCATCATGAGTTTGTCAGTAAGGCTGTGCAGCGTGCTTAGAATATTGCATTAATGTTGTTAGTTGTCATTAATTTTCTCAGATGATGGACAAAGATAGTACAGAATATATTGGTCTTACCTTCCTACGTTAATGAACCTCTAACTCCACTTCTAGAAATGAAAATGGGGAAAATAATCCATTTGGCATTTCCTAAACTCCCTGCTCATGAATGTTTTCTCTTGGGTATTCACAACAAATGTTATCTTTCCTTTCATCCTTGTGTTTGTCTTTGCTTATGTCATAAATAACCTTGCAAGCAATAAAATTCCTTATCTCTTAGGTAAATAAAGCTTAGCCTATTTTATCACCTTCACAGTAGGATTTTTCTTTTAAAGGTAACACAAATTCTAAACCAGACATTCATTTGTACAAAAGTATCTGTAGATTCATGACTTCATACTCCCTCTTTTTAGTGAAGCAAACAAAAAAAAGTAAGGATGCTCATTGTCAGCAGATCCAGATTGGCTTCTGATGTTGTGCATGTTGGTGTTCCTTTCTCCCCATCATATTCTGAACCATACAGGGAAGGGGAAAGGTATTTGCAACACAGGATCAACGTGCAACCAATGAGCAAAGAAAAGGTGTGGGGAAAACATGATAGTTAACTTGTTTTGGATCCACTCTCATGGTAAGGCAAGTTCAGAGAGCTAAGCACAAAACACTGCAGGTAAGGAGCTGCAGAGCAGAAGGCAGAAATGATGGGACAGGGACAGAAATGAGTCCTCCAACTCTTTTCCTTCATCTTCATATGTATTACCTTGTGAGCATACAACCTCTTTTCAGTTTTCATATCCCTCTATTCATGAAAGCCTTCATGAAGATTCTGAGTAATTATAAAGCAGAATAAAATCTGAGCTACTGCATCAGGATTTGGCCCTAGCTCTTAAGATAGCAATTACTTCCCAAAGAATTAGTCAGTACCATCCCAGTATTGGGATTACAAACTACACAATTAATTGTCTCAAAACACAAATGAGGAAGTAAAATAACCATAAGTCAGTTCATTTCTGTATTACTCAGCAAATGAGAAAGAACTGGAAATTGAAGAAACAATACAGTGAAAGTGGAGGAGAAAGTTTTCTTTAACTTGGAGGAAAGTAGGTAAGATAGTTATCTGCAGCTGTTCACTGTGTGAAAAGCTTCAGATAGTAAGTTTTAAAAACATGGGGTGTACAACCTATAAACATAGAGAAGCTCAGGGCAAAAAAATTCAAAGAAAAAAAGGGCCTTTGGTTTATGTTTAAGAACAGCCACTCAATAGCTAACAAACAGCACTTATGAGAGAAAATTCACACACATGAGAAAAAGTTTTCAAATCGTGTGGTATGTAAAATCTACACTAATAGCAATTTTACATTACATGGACTCATACATGCTGCAGAATGCACTGTAGTTAGCTCCCAAGGATGCTGAGGTGGTGAAGAATATTTAAAGGGCCTTAAAAACCAATGACTGTGTTATTCATCCCCAAAAGACACATGAACAGAAATGGAGGAATCCTAAAATAAGCTAGAAAGTCTGAATTTTATTATTTACTGATCTATATGCTACAGCTAATAAAAAGTCTGGAACAGCATTTCATTTCATCTTCGCTAGCACATCCTTATGTTACAAAAATCGAACCATTACCACCATCACAAATCTTCAATCAGCAACTTTCTCATCTGAAGAATGGTTCCTATATTGCCATAAAATAATTAATACATAATTATTTCTCAGTTTCATTACTATCCCAAACCCTCACAGATTAAGAAATGTACAAAATACAAACAAGGGGAATTACCTGTAACTCAAAGACTTCCCAAAACTTTCAAAAAAGCCTTTACATAGCCAAGGTCTTAGATAAGGCATAAGAAATGCCATAATGTGGTACAGTTGTCTCTTGAATAGTGTATCAGGAATGAATAGAACAATGAAAGACAAGGATGAAAATCTCCACAAAAAATCCTTGATTATCAGTGGGTCAGGCTTGTAGGGTAACCCATCCTCCCTCAGAAAATAGCTCTGGATTTTAGGTATTTTGACATACATCTGCAAACCTTGAGAGGTCATTTCATTTCCCTTAAAATAAACTTCTTCATAAATCAATGATTTCCTTGTTATAATAGCTGACATGAATCACAAAACAGACCAGTTCTACCTGCAGACCTACTAATACTGCTTGAGAGCATGACACACCTTAGAATGGGAGAATACCAAGTCAGGATACAAGGACAGCACCACACATAACCACACAGTCTTATGACAAGCAGTCTTTTCCACCCTTTGCATCTGCTGTGATTCAGTCATTACTCAGAAGGGAGAGAGCATCTAGTGAATGAATCATCAGGCTATAACCTGTGCAGTTTTATTTTATCTAGTGGTCTTCCAAAGAAGAATGACAAGTTTCAACCTCTAAGTCAGAGGGATCCAGCTGGGACACACACTGCCAGAAGCAAATGAGTAAAGGGATGAAAAGCACAAGGACACATGATATCATTTACATTTCCCAGCCTTGGCTGTATGTAATCAGCCATCTTCACACAACTTACGTAAGTAGTCACACAGCAGTCAATGAGCTTAATAACAGAGATAAAGTGACTTTTGCTTAATAGAAAACAGAATCCTTGGTAAAAGACATCTTTAGAAATAGAGAAATGTGTTGGCTATACGAGTTACTCATGTAGAAGGTTCCCATTTTCTTTCAGTTATTCAGTTCACTTTTGTATCAAATGTAGAGACTTAAAACATAGCTGAATGCATTTGTATGAAATATAAAAATAGCACAACTTTAGTCCAGTCACAATTATTTCAATTGCACTGTCAATCTAAGCACAACATTTTAAAAGAGCTATCATTATCAGATCATTTCACCTCATTAATGGAAAATTATTTCTAAAAGCCAGACAAAAATGATGTGTCCAAGATTGTCAAACACATTTGCTGAAGGTCTGAGGTGTGTGGGCATGCTTTATTTTCTGTTACAGATTTAAGAGTGGATGTCCCAGAGAAGAGGAAAGTTTTCCTCATCCCAAGAAAAATTTCTACTGGTAAAAGAATAAACAGGGGAAAAAATACACGAAAAGCTGCATGTCCACATAAAAGTGTGGTAGGTTCTAAATCAGTCATATTAAAACTTTATGAATTTTTGGATGAATTTTTTTCGCCTTGAATTCTTGTTACAGATAAAATTAAGCAATGTCTTAGCAGCATGTAACCTCAGCTAGTCAGCCTCCTCAAAATATATCACAGTCTCATGAAAAGATCTGCTAGTTCCTGGGTTCAGTCAGGTCTGCTTCGAAGTACAAACTGTGTTCATTTTCTAAAGAAAACAAAAGATAAAACATTGGCAAAAAGATGCCAGCCCCCTGCCAAACATCACACAAACTAAGGTAAACAAGCTTCACATTAACGTATACTTCTGGTAGTCCAGAAGTATACCTTTTCGCAGCCAAATTAAACAACACTGTCTTTATTTTTATATAGTATCATCATGAGCAGCTAATTTTCTAGATGTATAGACTTTATAATAAAGTTATTACAACTCTTTCTTTTATACTGCAGCATAGTATAAACCTGTCAATCAAGAAAATTCAAATAGTTTTCTTTAAAACAGTTATACATGCACATATGTATACAGACATACACACAAATAACATATACATAAAAATATAAGAAATACATACCATATATACATATCTCTGCATTAAAAAAAAAAACTAGAAAAATGTAGTTTATGTAATATTCAGTTTTATATCAGAAACAGTGGCAAATGTTATTTACACCTAGGGAATAAAGTACTTTTTCATTATAAGAAAGAGTTATCAGCAAGATCTCTGTTCTTTAATATACTCATAAACTATTCAGATAAAAGAATTGATGGTAGAATAACAACAACCTCTGATGATACAAAACTACTTGGAAGAGTCAGAATAAAGCCAATTGCAAAGTCCTGCAGTAGAGCCTCTTGGTATTACACACACTGAATAACAAAATGCCACATGAAAAATGCACCTCTGATTCTCAAGTAGAAACTTATCCCTGTTTCCCACATTAAGTCATCTATATATGTCTTCCTTTTTATGCTTGCTGGAAGCTTTCCAAAGACACCAGGTAAGACCCCAGGCAATGGAATCTTCAGAAGTCTTGAAATGGGGGAGATTTAGGGGCTCCTCAACATGAGAAGCGTATGGGAAGCATAAAGAGGATGTCTTTTTACAAGACATAAGAGATATTATAAGACATACGTATTTCAAGTCATTAATGATCATTACTTTCCTAAGCTTCCTGTGATCATTTATGATCACTTGTGCACTCCCTTCACATCCCTGATATTTAATGGTTAATAATTTTTTCCATTCTTAGGCTCTTTCTAAAATGTCAGTTTTCTCACACTCATGATGATATCTTCAGATGTTACGAAACCTCCTGAGGCTGAGAGAAAAGCCAATGATGCAAACTCTCTCTGCCAAATGAGATTTCACAATTTGTTCTTCAATGTTTGCTTTGACTTAAAAAAATATATACTACATATTTCTACATCCAAATTAAGTGGAGCTTAGCAATACTGAGAACTTAGTTACAAAGCATAAGGAGATATTCTCTGAAGGGTGGAGAATTTTGTTGAGCCTCTGCCAGCTGCTCTCCACTTTCTTTCATCCTGTGTTTTTAACATATTATTGGCTCATTTTAACAATATTAACTTGAACACCCGAACAACCAGTACAGTAATTTCTAGCCCACAGAAGAACAACAGCTCACTGATTCTAAACTCATTATTCTGTTGTCCTGGTGAGGGCAATAAACCCAAAAGACACTGGGGAAAGAGTGTAGAGGGTGGCACTTACAAACAAGGGAGAAACTATCATCTTCCTCCAGCTCTCAATCTGTGCACATGCATAAATAAAGATGGAATGTTAACCCATCTAAAGCTAGGCACTAAACACTACCTAATACCAGCTTAATCACACTTTCATCCTATTTTCTCCATAGGTTTCTCCTGTTTGTCACCCTTTTGTAATTCATTTGGAAGCCAAAATACCTGGAGAACACAGTGGATCTATGACTAAATAGTAACTGATACAGAGCACCCAGAGTTGAAAGAAAATTCCCTCCTTGTCCCTGAAAGAGGATGGCTGCATTCCAAGGATATGACATACAATGTGGTTGCAATACCTACCCACAGCTCCATTGCTGGCTCCTAAGGGGAATTACCAGTTATGAACACCCAAATGAGAAAACCTGAGCTCTCACAGAGTAAAACAAGCTATAGCCACATGTTCCACTTCCTAAGCCAATGTTGTGATGATGTCATGAAGTTCTGAGGTAAAACATTAGTAAAGCTGTACATTTCAGGAGAGGGTGGTTCTTGAAGGATGAAGCATGTATGAATACTTATGCAGATCAATTAACACTTACTCGAATGGTCATTGAATATCCTGTTTTAAAGATGTCCCTCCTAAAAGTTAGGTATTTTGCCAGCAATTTCATCTAAGACCTGCTGTCTTTATTGGTCTCTATAGAATGTTCAGACTCAAAAACTTTACTTTTTCCCATCATGGTATAAAGACATTAGGAAATTTTTCAGCCTAAAATAAATTATCTATTTTGCTACCAGTTCAACTAAAAAACCAAAAAGAATTCCGTTGGGGAGGCATTTATTTTCTACTGCATTCATTATTTCCTGTTCTTCCAGCTATGATCTTTAAAAAAAATAAAAAGATACCAGGACTAAGATTACTCAGTTTAAAAGGGGTCACTAATACAATAGGTAATTCAAAAGAGAAGGTCTCAAGTAATGAAATACAAAGACATAGGAACACAAATAATATAGATTGGAAAGGGTCTCTTCAGGTCCCAAATCAAATTCGGTTCTCCCTTAGTCAATATTACAGACTTACAGGGGTGCTTTTCCCCATTGTTAACTGCTCCTTTGGTCTGTAGCCACTCCTTAGTATTGCCAGTAACAAACATCCCATTAACTTCTCCAAAAGCAAGACTGGGCTATGAAAAGAAGCCCTTGATATGTCTGTACCTACTGAAGTAACATCCAAGCCAAAGGCTGTAACATTGAATTTTTATTCAAAGATTCATATTATGGTGTTTTATTTCCTCAATAGAAGCCATGAATATTGCAAGAAATGTCTTTGTTTTATAGTATGGAGATCTCAATGATAAAGAAGCTATTGTGTAAAAACAAAGGACTTGTACATATCACAGCACACACTGGGAATCTAATTTGTTAGGCAGACCAATTACTGAGTTTGGTCTCCCACAGTGAATTTACATTTGACCTCCCTAGAGCGAGGACGTTAACATCTGTTCCAGCTCTTTTATTTGTTTAGTAATTACTTTCTTATAGATTTAGAAATGTTATGGCTGGAGTATATTTTGCATTAGATACAGATCAAAAGAAATAGATTTTCCAAAGTACAAGACTTGTGGACATGTGGGTGCTTGTTCAAAGTTTCTGTACAATAAGCAAGTATTTCTTTATAGAAGACCCTATATCTTAACTCCAGACTATATCATTCTCCAGACTGAAGATGATATTTTTCCTTACTTCTGTAAAATTTGGTTCCTTAATTTTCAATTCCATACAAGTCAAGGCTCATCAGCTTCTCCACTCAGCTCACAGAAAGCACCAGAGGACTTTGAATGATGTCTAATTCATGCTGGAAGCTACTTTTTTCTTGATAACTCATTTAATGCAGCCCACCCAAAACCCAGATGGTAACAGATTTCAATTACTGTTGACATAAATTGGATATGAAACAGATGTGGAAAGCCTAATATAAATGTGAGGACTGGGTTGCCTGAAATAGAGTTCAATATTTACTGTAGGATGTATTCTTTAGTAGCAAAGTTTTCCTGTTACACTCCCAGCATTATTACATGTTCCCACTCATGGAATATATAGGAATTGTCTCTATATTAGTTTTAAGATACTATATGTCACTCATTTCTGGTTCTCTGCTTCAAGATCCTAAATGTTTTCCTAAATTTATGCTAGATGACCATAGTGGAGTGGCACATACCAGGTACAACAAGGCTATATCTACAACTTCGGTATAGAAATTAATTCACTTTATATCAAAAAAAATATTAACTTTATTGTGTTTCCATTCCAAGTTTCTCTCCCAAACATATTTCCAAAATAATTGCAGCCATTATAATTTCCAGGTGAAATAACTGCACTATAGCAAAATGTTGCATGAAAATTCATAGCAGTTTGCCAACAAATCTATTTTCTTAGTTATCTTTCACTTCCTTGGTTTGCATTCACTTAGACACAGTCACGACTGAAAAATAACCCCAAAACAGCTGGTCAGAAACCATCTGATTTTCAGCATTTCAGAGTTTGATGGTTTTGTATTTTTGGAGTTTTTGCTTGTTCAATAATCTGTGTCTATAGACAGCTTGTTCTCTCCATGCACTCTTTGTCCTGTTCCGCTCAGCCCCCTGACCCTTAGGGATGAAGATGCCTTCATGTCCTCAGGATCTTCTCCCAAATGAGAAAATTTTCTTCTTCATCTCAGGTTCTTGGTTTTGATGGCTAAACTTGCAAGGTCTTGTTCTCAGCCTTAAGATATTGCTCCTTTTGGCTGTTACACAACAGCTTATGAATGTCACATGTACTCAATCAGTTTTGAAATTTCAAGGAAAATAGAAAGGCAAAATTCTACTGCTTCCATTGGGGAAAACAGAAACACAGCAGGGTGGAGAGTTTACTGGAATGTGATCATCAAAACTTCAAACTTTAGCAGCCTTTGACTTTTTTCCAATGAAATTATTCCATTTCAGCTCTGTCAACTTTCTAAACACTTCTGAAAGCATTCACATCCTGAAAGAGGGAAAGGAGAAAGAAGAGTGAGAGTGGTAACGGGTGGAGACCTAAGGGTAAAAGGGAAAACAGCAAAAACAGAGAAGTATATAAAAATCCTGGAGTGGCAGAAAGGAAGGGCATAGAGAAAGATTTGCCATTGAACAAGTGAAAAACGTGGATTAAAATTTTGGAAGACGTGAGATTTGCTGTTGGAATTCAGGATAAGCAGCAAGTGACACACAAGGAGGCTGGGAGGGGAAACAGAAAGGAATGCAAGAAGCAGCCCTTGTTATGCAGGATGTGTTTATGCCATGGAAAAATAACAGCAAGTAACCCTCCAGTGCATGAGCTATACTTTATTGTATGGGTTTCTGAAAAAAAACGACAGGGTGCACTTTGAGAAAAAACCAGTTTGTTTCCATTTGGTATATATCTTGGTAAATTTTAATACATATCTAGCAGAAGTCTTTCCACTTCCCACTGACAATGCTGGAGAGAGTTGGTGTCTATTTTTTGACTGACAAAACTTAGTGCCAAACAACCACTCTAATATCTGAAGGCTAGCACACGCCCCAAAACCTTGACAACATGAATTCTGCTTGCAGAGTGGGACAGAAGAGCAGTGTGAGAGGCATTCATTACAGCTGATGGACAGCTTTCACTGTACTGTGATGATTCAGGACCTACTCCATCAGGTTCTGCCACCAGCTCACAGAAACAGAAGAGGGAGAAGCTGACCATTGCTCTTCAGCTCTTCACCAGCAGTGGAGAGTGGGAGGAACCAGTGTCAGGACATGTCCCCACCTCCTCTCTTTGCCTACATGGGCTAAGTGGTGGCAAGGGCAACAGCACATCTTTGAGAAAGGGGCAATGCCAGTCTGAGTCTTCAGGAAACAGGGAAACAAGAAACAAAGAAACAAGAAAGAAAGCTCTTTCATGGGATCCTGGCCTTCCGGTGAGACTAAATCTCTTTGAACAATAAGAGCAAGATAAGGTTAGAGAGATAAGGAGACAAACACATTGTCTCCTTTACAGTTTATGGTTTATTTACCAAATCCTTAGGATCAGTAGTATATTCTGATGTTTCAATACCTTTTCGGTGTCAACGCCATGAATGATGTAACACAGAGAATACGGATGCTCTCTTGGCTGTGGAGCAATGAAGGAATTTTTTTGCAGACCATGCCCCATCTGGGGATATGAAGTAGGATTTGTGTAAGCTAAATTAATCCTTCACTGTGGGCAACTGCAGGTGGGACTTTGGACCTCAGTGTGCTCTTGGTGTTTCCTGATTATCACCTAGGCCTCTATGACTGCAGGCATGAAATATCCATGGAAGTGAATTCATGGTGTGCAGCTGGTCTGAAGTTGCACTGAGGACCAAGGGCAGAATATTTATGAATTGGGCTAAAGACATTATCAACTTTTTGTGAACTAAAATACTTGAAAATAAAACCTTTGGAATAAAGTTGTAAGTGAATACAGAATGTATTTTATATTTGATCATCTGGTTCACAACATTTTGAAGAGACTGATAAAATTAATAAATGCTTAAAACAGTGTTCTGAATTTAAATGGTAAAGTATTTGCATTAGTGAGGTGTTTACCTTTCTTGCAAACCTGATCTATCTGAATTTCCACAGAAATAAAGAGGATTTGAGGGATCTTGCCTCATAGAAAGACAGTAAATTTTATGGGATTGGGGGTTTTATTAGGTCGATCTTGCATGCTGACTTTTTTAAATATAAGTAAATACTTTAAGGAGGACATTAAGCCACTTTAACATAATATATAGAGTAAACGTGAAAGAATGCACCAGTTCCGCAAAGAGTATGTCAGAAATAAGGTGGCATTATCAAGTTAAATGAGTCCTAATAAAATGTCTCCCCCATTACCCAAAGTGTAACCACTATTACATTTTCTGAAAGAGCCTCTCTTTAGCAGCATTTCCAAAAGAGCTGCTGGAAACAGCTGCCTTCCCCTCTGTTTCGGCGCTACATAAACTGGCGAACACAGTTCACAGTTGGTTTGGAGAGCACTAAGTGATTGCTGTGTTTATGAAATCCTATTCCTGTTAGTCAAGGAAATGAGTTTGACTCACCAGCTTGTTTATGAGTTTTGCCTTATGAAAGCTACAGCTGACCTCAGACTGCTGTTCCACCAGCACTGCTCAAAACTTCTCCTCTGGGGGGATTTGCACACGATAAAAGATCTCCTATTTATTCAGAGACTGTGTTTTTTACAGTATTCTTAAAGTATTATAGTGGACATGGGTGATGTGTCTCAAGTAATACAAACATGTAACCACAGAAATGCAGAGCAGCACCTCTAATATTCTTAGTTCATTTACCCTGTAAGAGGATGATTTACTCTTTCTGATCACTGATTTCTCATGCCAACAAATGTGCAACAGCAGAATTGCTGCCTCCAAATTCAGGAGTGACACCACAGGCTTTAAATTTAGTCAGTGCCTTAACAAATATAAAAATTAGCCTTTTGTATCCAAGACAGAGAAACAAAAAGGTGAAACCCCCAAGGATTTTGAAGTAACTAGGGTTATTGGTTCTGAGGTCTCATCATTGCCACAGTAATAAAGTTAGCTTACTAGAGAAAGGGAAAAAAGGCAGTTGAATCACTTGCATGTTTCTTTTCTGGACTCTACTTTTTGCTTGATGCACACTGAAAAACTTTAGTAAGACTTGTCCCCCTCTCCTTTCCAGGGGTTTATAACACATGACTTCAGTCACTTGGGGCTATGGTTCTTCTTGCCTTTGTTTTTGCCTAGCATACCTTGGAAACTGAGGCTGGAAGTTAAAACCATCACAACCCATACAAAATGCGTGGTCAGAGCATGAGTCAGAGGTGGTTTTTTTTTTCTAGCTAAATGGAAATCAGCAGAAGATAAACCACCGTCTATGTTCTATACATAAAGTGCACTGATGAACATATGGTAAGATATTTGCACATATGAATGTATAGCTATATGTCTTGTTTACGGATGCAAGCTTACACGTATGAATTTGAGCTCATTTCCCAATGTTTCCAGGATTTTAGTTTCTTCAGTAAGCATAATGGTACCTCTGACTACTGGAATTATTGAAAGAAGGGAGAAAAGAAAAATGAATCAGCAACTGACAGCAACTTTTTTCTTCCTCTTTTCAGAGGTCTGAAATCTTAATTCCACTTTCAAAGAATAAAAAGTTTCAATCGAATTATATCCTTTCTTTCTTCACAGAAGGGATGTTCTGTTTTCTGCCAAAAGGCATTTAAATATATATTTCTCTTACCCTGTATGTACCTGGTTTCTCTTACTTGTACTTCTTGTGCTCCTTGTTGTTTCTAGGGGGATAGTAAGACAGTGATGAGCCTCACACTCTTTTGCACTAAAGTATCCAACTCATTCTTTTCCCTCCTGCTGGTACTCAGCTGGCCTTACAATCGGGCAGCTCAGGGAGTTAAACTAACAAAAAACAAAAGAAGAAAAACAGCACAAAAAATAGTTTTGAAAATCAAGAACCACAACATCATGGCTAATATTCAGTAGGTCAACTCAAGGGGCATCACCTGGTGATACCCTAAGCCCAGTTACATCAGATCCAATTTGTTGTGTAACATTCATTTTCTGGGGCTTACAAGCTGGCTTTGAGCATGCTAGAAATGCTTCAAGCACAGCACTGTTCCTGGTGGCTGCCAGCAGCAGTAAATATAGAACGAAGCCAGCCTGTTCACAGTTCATATTGAGGTAGTGTGTCAACAGCCTGTGATCTGAGGAATGCTTTCTGGACTGCTACCAAGTTCCTGAAGGACAGAGCAAAAACCAGGTCACAAGTATGCCATGCTCTCCTGTTTCCAGCTGCTGAATCAAAGGGAAGGAAAGGGAGCCAGGACTCAGTCCATCTACTCCTCCAGATGAACTGTGCCCACTGCTGTAGGTGCTGCACAAATATTCTACAGCTGCAAGCCAGAGTTGACAACATCCACGTGGTTCCACCTTGAGATGGCCTTTTCTCAATACCTCTCCTATTCTGAGTTTGGACAGGCTTTTAAAATGCTAAGAAACTGAAAGGATAAAACAAACCAAACCAAGAGCTCCCTCACATTGCTTGTGTAGAAAACTCATTTTTACCTGGGTTTATAGCAACTTATTTTCATTCTAGCCATAAAGCCCTTTTCCCCTTTCATTTAGTCCTGCATGGCTGTCTACTGTCACTACTTCCACTTCTACCTGCAGCCTTCTCTCCCAGCCATAAACAGATAAGATAGGCTTCTATCATCCTCCTTGTTAGCCTTTCAAATAGTCTTTCTTTCCCTCCTTCTTCTCCCCTAAAAACCAATCTTGTGTCAAACTTATACGGTAAATTCACCAGCATTTCTGCTGAGAAACGCTTGACTCCTCTCTCATGTGTTCAGATCCAATATGGTACCCACAGTCTCAAAAGATGCATTTGGGTAGTGAAATCTGTGGAGGCTGGTTACAGCTGGAAGGACAAAGCCATGTGGGGTCTTGCCCTATGAAAATAACGAGACCATAAAGGGAGGTTTCATTGCTGGGAGAACACCTGGGCTGAGAAAAAAGACAGACAAATTAAAAGAAGGAGCTGGGAGTCACTGACTGTCAATATCAAAGGATGTCTGATTCATTGCAGAGACAGGTTAACAGACTTCTGTGGAGAAAACTCACTGAAGAAACGTGGGTTTAATGAAATGCATCTGCCATGCTTTTTTGAAAACACAGATTTCAATAAAAAAAATCAAAATGGTCAAATGGTCATTTCCTACACACTTTAAAAATATTAAAACCAGACTACTTTCTAAAATGTAGGAGAGAAATCGAGTACCTTGACTTTAAATTTCTTTTTTTTTCCACCATCAGTTTAAAGCATCTAACATTTTTTCAGCTGAACAAATGTCATATAATGTAAATGCAAAGTGAAACTTTCCCTGTCATTGTCTTAACTGCCACAAAAACCCTTAAAAAAAAGTTTGCAATTTTTTATTTTAAAGGAACCTTATTTCTGGTATTTACCTCTGCTTTCATAACTCAGTTGCTTCAGTCCAAAATCCTCAAAATTTAACAGTTTAAAACTATGTTTTAATTTCAGAAACACTTTCCCCTAAAAAATAACCCCACCCCAGACTTCTTAGAGAAAAATGATAAAGTGGGCAGGTGCCACTTAATTTCACATCTTGTCATATATATTAACAAGAAAGGCAATCATATAGGTTGAGATACATCCCTCTTGGTGACACAAGCCTTCAGGAGAATTAAAGATAAGCTAAGGATCTGGCCTTACCCATGAAAGGTTGGAAATATGCCCATTAAGAAGCTTTTATCCAAGATTTCCTGCAATTCATGGAGCTGAAGTTCACAGAGTGTTTCCAGACTCAGCAGTTGCACTCTATAGGAGTTTGGGTAAACGTTCGTGCCTCCAGACACAAAAGAGAGTTTCCCCCAAGAACATCAATCAAGTCCAGACCTCTGAGAGTGCTAATTCAGTGAGAATGAGCTGCAGCTGGTTTTAAAATGAGAAAGGGAATTGTGAGACCTTAAAACAAAACTATACACAAAACTGATGGCAAAGCCAGGAACTTTTACAACTTTTTCCAAGAGCTTTGAGTTATTTAGCTAATATTGCAAACAAGGATGTTTTACCTGTCAGGGTATGCTTCATCCATAATCAGAAATTCTGCATGTAATTTAGAGGCTTCTGCAAAATTCAACAGGTCTTTCCTTTAAACCAAAAATCATCACCAGTGACACTGTACTTTAAGTTGCTCACTAAGTTCTTGCTTTTAGTTTGAATTAAATTATTACAGAAAACTGTTTAAAACAAAATGGATTAAAACACCTGTAAATTTTTTTTTTTTTGTAATCTGGGGAAAGGGATTAGGATATTTATTTTGCTTCTGTTTACTTATTTTTGCGTGTTTGGTTTTTTGGAGTTTTTTTGTTTTGGTTTCTGGGTGGTTTTTTTTTTTGTGGGGGGGGGGGGAGGAGGCTTAGGGGGGATTTTAATTTTTTTTTACTTGTTTCTTTGCTTTGGCACAGTGTTGGGAGCAGAGGAAAAAAATAATTTGCAAATATCCTCCACCCCTGCAGCCTTCGGGAAACCAGTGCTCCAGCTGCAGGACTACTGGGATCCCAGGCAGCCACAGACCTATTTCCACAAGAATACAGTTTATGATGTCATTACATTGTTATTTCTTATTTTATTACTTTGTTATAGTACTATTTTGTTATTCATTGTTTTATTATTTCAATATCATAGTATTTTATTATTCCATTTTAATATTTTATTTTTCTTATTGTTGTTGTTAGTTTATTATTACTATTGGTGGTGTTTCAGACCATAACTTACCCAAAACAAGTAGAGTGAGTCCAGAGGAGGCCATGATGATGATTAGAGGGCTGAAGCAAATCTATGCTATGAAGACAGGCTGGGAAAGTTGGAGCTGTCCAGCCTGGAGAAGGGAAGGCTCTAGTGAGACCACTGACCTTCTGTCAGTGCCTAAAGGGGCTACAGGAGAGCCAGAGAGGGACTTCTGACAAGAGCATGGAGGGACAGGACAAGAAGGAATGGCTTTGAACTAAAAGAGAGGAGGTTTAGACCCTGTGAGGGTGATGAGGACCTGTCACACATTGCCCAGAGAAGCTGTGAATGCCCCATGCCTGGAATAATCAAAGCCAAGTCAGATGGAGTCGCAAACAACCTTGTGAAAGGTGTCCCTGTCCATGATAGAGGGACAAGTTCCCTTCCAACCCAAACCACTCTATGATCTCTGATTTCATAAGTATTATTTATTGTTGCTGCAATTGTATTACTATTGTTGTTGTTATTCCTTTTGAAGATTTATTAAGAGTTGAAATGAATGCACATTTGTGCCAGTCAAAAGATAACAGGCAAGCAGACCCCCTGACAGCCAGTATTTCCATAAACCTATATTGCAGGGAAGAAAAACCATAAAAATCTCACGTCTAGTTTACTTCATCCTTGCCTCCCTGTAAGTCCAAGAGTTACAAGGTTATCATTGCCATACGTCGCAAAATTAGCATAGGGACAAAATCACCATAGTGGTGACGCAAATCAAATCTGCACTTGGCACAGTCTGTTATCACTAAGTGGCAAAATAAAGCAACAAAGGACATTTTCAGTCGATAACTGAGTTGCATTTCTTCACTTCAGATTGCTATCTAAGTAGATAATATTGCTTCTGTTCTCATTTCTGAAATACCTCTTGTGTCTCCCTAAACATGGGAAACACTGAACACACAAGTTACTTTAAGACTTCTAAATAACTTGCACAGAATTTAACAAGATGTTTGTTAGTAGTTCAGTTTATTAATCTGGGAAGATACTGCCTTAAGAATGGCTAAAAATCAACAACTTAGGAGCTGCTTTGGGAACGTTGATGTCTGAAGAATGCTGGCCTGAATTTTTGGCACAGATAAAGCTGCCCTGGCTCTGCACATCTACTTTAACAGTTAAAAGTTACTTGATTTTTCATTTGGTGATTTTTCCATCTCTGAAATGGAGCAAACACTGCAGTGCCTTGCAACATGCCTTGAGACGTGCTGTACAAAACACGGACTGACAATATCTTCCTGGGCTGACTGGAAGGACAACTCAGTCAAAGGTCATGTCAGTGGGTTATTAAAATATAAACACAATACTGGTTTGAGTACATTCTTTTGGGGTCATTTTTGCAATGCTGAAAGGAAAGTTGTCTGCTCTAACTCCACCTGCTTAGCCAGGAAGAGGTATGATTCGAAGGACTCATGGAGGAGGAGGGCACACAAGAGTTGAGCAGGCAAAGAAGAATCATCAGGGCTCCCAAGGACTTACAAGGATGTTCAAAGAGGACCATAGCCAGCACTTAATTTTCCACATCAATCCCTCCCCTATCAGCAAATCATAACATCATAGAATCATTTAGATTGGAAAAGACCCTTAAGATCATTGAGTCCAACCATTAACCCCACACTGCCAAGTCCATCACTAAACCATGCCCCTAAGTGTCACATCTACACATCTTCTAAATACCATCTGGGGTGGTGACTCTATTACTTCCCTGCACAGTCTGTTCCAGGACTTGGCAACCCTATCGGTGAACAAGTATTTCCTAATATTCCATCTCAACCTACCCCGGAGCAACTTGAGGCTATTTTCTCTCATCCTACTGCTTGTTACCAGGGAGAAGAGACTGACACTCAAAATGAAGCAGCTGTTAGAAACTGGAATCCATCTTTAGTTCTCTCCTCAGCCTCACAGAAATCTAGGTAGATGAAGTGCAGATAGTTTCACCCGCTGGGAAGATACACTTTTTGGGGTATGTGTTTGCAGGACGAAGGCAGAGGGTCAACTCTCCTACACAGCAAAGCAATGAGGGATGCACTCCTCAGAGCTGCATGAGTGAAGTTCCTGCTTCCCAGCACAGGGAATACCTGAGGGACAGGTGCTCTGCCAACCTGAGGTGTGAGGTATTTCAGTTAGCAAGAGACCATGACACCACTGGAAAAGAGAGCACCTTTTTCCACACGGCAGGAGAACTGCTGGACATTTGTAGGCTCAGGAAAAACAGGATTGCTATAGCTGTAAGGGTCTTCCCCCAGCAGGTGACTCGCACTGACTAGGACCTTGGGTAAACAGCACCCTAAATTTCCTTCTTGATAAAAATCTCATTACTCTTCTTTCCCAAACCACCCAAAAACTACTGATAAACCTGTTTAGGGGAAAACAAAGCACTGAAGTATTGAGGGAAGCACATACATACCTCTGTCGGTTTCTGCTAGAATAGAAATTTTCTTCACAGTGACTTGTATGGACTGTTTTGGATTTGTGCTGAACAGAGAGTTGATAATACAGAGATGTCTCTGTTATTGAGCAGGGCTTACACAGAGCCAAGGCCTTTTCTGCTGTTCATGCTGCCACACTGGTGAGGAACTGGGGGTGCCTGGAAAGGTGGGAGGAAACACAGCCAGGACTGGTGTCCCAAACTGACTAAAGGGATATTCCAGGCCATGTAATACATGGCCAGTGTATAAAGTCGAGGAAGAAGGAAGAGGGTGACATTTTGAGTGATGGTATTTGTCTATCCAAGTGTCTAATTAAGTGATGGGGTCCTGCTCTCATGGAGATGGCTGAACACCTGCCTGGGAAGTGGTGAATTAATTCCTTGTTTCTCCTACCTTGTCTGTAGCTTTTGATTTCCCCATTAAACTGCTTTTATCTCAGCCCATCAATTTTCTGGCTTTTATCCCTCCAATTCTCTCTGTGATCTCACTTGTGGAGAAGTGAGCTAGTGACTGCGTGGGGCTTGGTGGCTGGCTGGGTGAAACCAAAGTACCTCTAAAATCTGTCAGCTAAAGAGCATTTAGCAACCCATTTTAACAATTTCACAAGGTGCTTCCATTCTTCCTAATACGTATCCCCATGTGAAAATAATCCAAGCCTAGCAAAACACCTCTTTCAAGCTCATAAAGACCAGATTAGATTGGTTAGATAATGTTTACTTTCTGAGACTCAGAGACTGAGTCACTTTCTCTTCCTGTGCTGCCTTTGTTTTAGATTAGGACATATGAAGCTCACTGCCAGAAGTCAACACTACTGGGAAACGACATACTGGGAAACCACACCGTTTATTGTTGGGGATTTTTTGTACTCGCATGACCCTTGTTATATAATAGCTACACAGAGGGAAAGAAAAAGGGAAAAACTACAGATGAGTCTGGTAATTGATGGAAAATGTAGAAACAAGGCAGCAGTTGCACAAGGCTCCCGGTATTGCCTCAAGGTGCTCTGACAAGGAGTTGTCCTCTTGCTCTCTCCTCCTTACAGGATGGTTGTGACTGCCTGCCTGCCATGCACTAAGCACAGGAGAGAGCAGGAGGCCTGTGCAGCATGCACAAACCACCTTTTCACCAAGAAAAAGCAGTAGAGCAAGGGATAGAGCCACTGCTCTGTTAGCTCTCCCCATCCCATCCATCATGAAGCCCAGAGTGGCACTGCTCAGGAGCTGGGCAGCACAGAGGGGAATTGCCATCCTAAAGCTGTGGCAGAGGGAAGAGTCTATCTCCACTTCCTGGGCAGCTCCAAGTGTCTTCACTGCATAACCCAGGATGCTTTTGCAGAAAAGAGGTGATCATCACTGTGAGCTGCACTGAAGCATCTAAAAGGAAAACAAAAGGACAAAAAATTAGTTAAAATCAAGCTCTGCACTGCTGGTAGAGTCCATGCATCTCAGTACTGACTCTAAATTTCAAAATTTTGTGTTAAAGTTTGAAATTTGTTACAGTTTTCCAAAAATTTTGAATTAAAATGCTTTCATCTAAGGAGCTGTATATTTTCTTTTAAAATAGGAAACTGAGGATTTGCAACATTTATGAAGTGGTTTTGAGTTTTCACTGTTTCGGCTAAGAAACACACCAGTTTACAAAGTGTCATGAATCTACATAATTTTCAATTTAATTTGTGCTTTTAAAATTAGATATTTTACCTCAGACTTTCTTATTCAGAAGTTATTTAAACAGTCATAATATCTCGGCACTTCTGGCGTAACAAATGGTCTTGCAAGATAGTTGTCTCATGACATGCCTTCTTCAAGTCGTATCCCTCTATAGGATGTAGTATTGCTCCTTTCCACTTTCTTCCCAAGATTTGTAGAAGTTAAAAATATAGAAGTGATGCCTGGAATCGGGCTTACCTAGAAACAGAGGCCAGACAAATTTAAAAATATAAAAGTGGATATTTTTAATGAAGGGCCTTCAGGAAGATTAAGGGCAGACAAAGCCTCTCCGAGGGGCTGCACCCAAAATGGACAATGGTCACAAGCTTTTCGGACAGATGTAAGTTTGGTTTATTTACATATCAGGCCTTAACCCTCCAACTGCGGCTTCAGGTAATGAAGTCATATTCCCTCAGATTGCTCCTCCCCAATTCACTCTCATTTATACTTTTTGGGGTCTGAGGCTGCAGAGTGTCCTTTGCTACAGGCCCAGAGGGATTGTTTCATCTAACCAAAATGTGAAGACAGTTAACTACACTATATATGAAGTTTAGAGCTATGCACTAATGGAGTATAGGACTTGAAAAATATAAAAGCTAAAATCCTATGGCATCAGAAGAATAGAACTGAATCACCAAACCTGTGATCTACATGTCATGCCCAAAAGCACAAAATTGGCTATGACATTTCTGCCTATCCAGAACTAAGTTTGCCAGGTAAGGTGCTTTCTTTTTCTAAAGGTCGTAGTATTTAAACAAACATTTTACAGATTTCTCCAAGTAGCAGAATATGCTTCTTAGAAGGATACTAATAAAAGGAGAGAAATAATAGAGATCAAGGAAAACATCTTACTACTCCTAGGTTTATATGTTTTCTTCTGCATTCTTATTTTAAAAGTGATGGGGTTTTGAATCCAGGGTTACCATGGCACTTCTACTTTCTGTCAAAAACTTCTTTTATACTCAGTTTCTACTTCAGAGGAATGGTTTCCTTGCCAACATTTCATGTTTCATGCTCCGGATTCATGCTTATTATTGACATAAAGGCTGATTGGTAAATCATATTTGCACACTTACTCAGCACTAACTAAACTTACCATTGTTAACATGGTCATTTCTGGATTTATATCCAGCACTCCCTGACTTATCACATCAATACTGTAATTAAAGGTTTAAGGGAGTGTGAAGGTCTGCTTTGAAAACCCTCTACCTTTTATAGTGAGAATGATATTTTTGATTAATTCTTTAGGCAAGTTTTGGTTTTGAAAACCTTATTTTGCCTCTTTTTAAGTGAAAACAGACCCTCCAGGCCAGCACCATGACAGTTTTGACTTTGTTTCAAAAGAGACAACTAACATATTTTAGTTTTTATTTTTGGCTTTTTTATTGAAGATGAAGATGTATATAGTCTAATGAGAATATTATAAGATATTTTTTGCCTGGAACATAGTGAAAACTCCATTAAGAAGGCATCTTATTAAAACTGCCTCTCATATTGTTAAAAAAATATTATTTCAGCTTGAATTTTTATATTTCTATCCATACCTCTGTAGAATAACAAGGTCTCTGAATGTTGATTTCAGAATTCTTGTCTAAGTGATTTTTTGGGAAGAGGATGGGTAAATGCACTCTGCAATTTTAATTACCACTTTTATTAACAGCCTCAAAGAAAATCTAAGAAATGTGAGCTTTGTCTTTCAGATGTTCCACAAAACCCAAATAGCATACCAAAAGATTACTAGTTTGGATATAAACTGCTAAAGGAAGTACAATATCAAAGATAATACATCATGTATCATTATATCAGTGTACTTTCCTTTATGTCAAGTGAATTTTTTAAGTTTTCAAGAGGAAAGCTAACCATGCCACTTAGATTGCTAAACCATTTCAGGTTTCTGATGGAACACTTATGACTCAATGTTCTATTCTGGTCAAATATTTTTTGTTTGTGAGGAAGAGAGAACAGAATTTAGTGAGGAATTAAGATATGTGAAGGGATACTATGGGAGTTAAAGGCTATGCAAATGGGAGAACTGAGGGTGTTCATGGCACATCACAGAATCATAGAATAGTTTGGGTTGAAAGGGACCTTTAAAGGCCATCTAGCCCAACCTCCCTGCAATGAGAAGGGACATCTGCAAGAACATTGGGCTGTTCAGAGCTCCATTCAACCTGACCTTGAATGTTTCCAGGGATGGGACATCAACCCACTTTCTGGACCACCTGTTCAAGTGTTTCACCACCGTCATTGTAAAAAAACTTCTTTCAGGTATCTAATATAAATTTACCCTTTGTATTTAAACTATTTCTCCTTTTACTATTGCAGCAGTCTGGTAGTTGATGCACTTAGCAAATGTCCTTAAAAATTTCACGTTTTCTAGCCTTATCTTGTAAGGTTCTTGTTGGCTCATGCTCCTTGACCCAGCTGTAGAGTGGAACAATAGATTCTGGATTTAGGTACCAAGTATTTGAGCCCTACCCGATGTCTCTTACACTCGCCCGCCGTTTGAGCTGGAAATTTGAAGGCACTGATGTTATAGCTCTATGGAAATGTTGGACTTGGTGAGAATCCAGCTCTCTTCTCAGAGGTGGTGACTAGCCCAAGTAATGACATTCATTGTCAGAGACAGGAATGGTTCTCTCTGCATGCTCATGTAATCCTGAGTTAGCAGCACGGAGAGTCTTTCTAACACACTTTACAGAGATAATTAGTAAAAATAATGCATTTTCAACCTTGTGAGCAAACATGATTGAGTGTTCCAACTCTTTCAGTGCTGCTTAATGAACACTCCACCTACATAGATACAGTAATTGTTTGTTTGGATGCCATAAATAAATAAATAAATAAATAAATATAGTCCTTAACCTGGAGTAGTGTTTTGACACTACCAGAATGCTCCAGTGGGTCCCTTGCACTCCCTATCCCTTGCAGCAAGCTGATCACCACCTGAGTTTTAAAATAGAGAGTTCATTAGCTAAAAGAGGGAAAATTACCTAAATAGCCAAATGTCTAAAAATAGTTTTTCAACACTAGCTAACACAGCCACAGGCAGAATTTTGGGTCTGGTTTACTAAGTGCTGAGGTCCACTGCATATATACGAATCCAGAAAGAGATCACTTTAAGTCAGTAAAGCACCCAAAATGTCTGTCAATTAATTTGTCTACATTATATGAGGTAAATACATGTATTAAATTATTTTAATTATCAGCTGATTGGGTGTCTTTGAAGCAGTAGCACTGCAAGTATATTTAGTCTTTCCCACAAAGTCTGCTGTGTTTAGCTTCTCAAATAAGGAAACCAACGGGTAGGTTAAAATATAACTAGCAGAAAGACAAGAATTCTTATCTCCAGGCCACAATGGAAAAAAAGCAGCCCAGAGTAAATCTCATCAATCCCTCGATGATGAAAATCTAACACAGCAGCTGTTTGTCTGGGAACAGTCTCTCAACACATTTTGATTTCACAGCACTGAACTAATCTTTTCTGGAAAGTACACGGAAACAGCAGCTCTCCTTGCAGATGGGGTGGACTGCTCCCCTCTTCTGATAAAACTCAGTGAGCGCTGTAACACTGACACAGCTGTGCTGTAGGCTGGGAGAAGGGAGATGGAAAGGATGCCCACAAGTCTGGGAATCTTCAAAGAGAAGAAGCAAAAATTCATGCATATCCACTAATGAAACGCAAAATTTAAGCTGGGAACAGAACATTTGCTCACCAAATGTATAATTAATCTATAAAACTTGAATGCCACTGGGTTTAAAAGCTGAGTTGGGGACAAGAAGGATTATGTATTTATAATGCAGACATCTATAGCTGTATCTGTAGATACATCAGGGAAAGAAAGACAGCTGCCCATACACTGCATATTTGTGTATATAAACTGTTTTGTGTCAACAAGATTAGGTCAGCAGAAAAACTCACATCATTAAATCCTAGATTGCAGCACTATGAACATGTATTGTTTTGGTTTAGCTCTCCATTGCAATCACAATTTCATTGTGCTTTAAGTTGACAAATCTTCCAGTTCTGAAATAAAGTGATATGACATCATTAATCTTAAAGACTTTGTTATCAGTGCTTCGGTAAGGATGGTGGCAAGTGTAGACATTAAAGCTTATGTGTGAAGAAGCGCAACAGAAAGCAAACATAATATGCTACATTTTCTCTAATCCACAATGATTTGGTACATTCAATCTCAGTTCTTAAAGCAGTTTATTTTACATATAATGATGGTACTAAATCAGATTGGTGTGTAGGACTGACGAAAATAACTTCATCACAGTACTTCCCAATATCACACAAGTCAGGGAATATGTTCCAGTGTTCTTTCAAATTTTTAGTTGTAAAACTACAAAACTTTCTTCACAGATATTTTCAGCATTTTCTGATGAAGGAAAGCAGAACAAAAATAGCAATTCTGGTATTTCCAAATAATACAGTTTGGCAAACTTAGATGGGTTTCACTTTTCTCTCAGAATTGAGTACATCAATTTCAAGTGGTCACTGTAGGCACTACAGATTTGTAGAAGAATTTTGAAGCAAATTTAAGCTTTTTTCTTACAGTCTCAATTATATTTGATGTATTGTAATTACGTGAAAATATATTAATAATGTAATATTAGAATGTAATAACTAAGGGCTCATAAACTCAATGCAATTTGTCAGCTGTCTTGATATCATGTCATTAAAACCTGAAAGACACATGTGCAATTCATAAATAAAAGTGCTACACAGCAAAATAAATATTTCAAAATAGTCCATATTCTATTAAGATAAAAGTTAGCTTCTTATGGAAGGAAAGATTTTATGTAGATGCATATATAGCTCTGGAAATCAGCCTCACAGCCACATAAGATGCACCTTTACTAGCGATTTTCTTGAATTGTTTGGACCTTTGGTAGTTTAGGTCAACTCACATAAGTGGATTTTAGTTCTTGTTGTTCTAAGCACATAGACACATGAAGGACTGTTTGTTCTTTTTTTTTTTAACCTGGATTTTCTACTAGTGATTTTTTATCTGCCAAGAATTTTGCATTAAGTACATTTCAGAAAATAACAATTGTTCTCATCCATGACCCTTAATTCTTTAGGAAAGCAAGTGCAGACCACTTCTTCTGCCAATAAGAAGCATAATGTCAAATTCCCATGGCTTTTCCTGTGCAATGAGGATAACACTGAAGGGAAGCAGCATCCTTGAAGTGTCAGCTTTTGCACTGATATTGCTTGCATTCTCTGAGGTAGATTATTTTCTTCAATTTCTGCAGCATTTTTGCCTTCATACATGAGCATCTCTCTACATGAAGAAAAAATTTGATCAGCTGCGTATGAGTATGCTATGAAAGGATTACCTTGAGAAAAATATAAGCTGACATAAAGAACAAAGTCCTGTTTCTTTCCAGTGAAAGCAGTCCACATTTATCTATTCCTCTCAGACACAGCAAACACTCAGGATTATTAGGGAGATTAATAAAGTGGAGAAAATAACGATGCTCATAATTACAGCTTGAGCAATTTTCCATTCCCATTGTTTGTGCTGTGAAAGACAAAGAGATACAATTTGAAAATTGAAAAGAGCCTTGCCACCAAGATACAGAAACAGTTGAATCAAGAGTTGAATCATCTGCATATGGGTGACTGATCTAAAGTAAACAATTCTGTGATAAATTAAGGACTATTTGTTTTTCACTTACTGCTAAATGAAAGCATGTTATTTTTAAAAGGGACAACCATTACACAAAAGGGCTGCCCTTGCCAATCTGTCAATGCTTAGTACAACAGTTGTATATACTTTAGCATTCAAGATCATGATATTTCTATCTGCTATGCACTTTAATTCAAAATGTCCAGCTGAGTTTGACTACTATCTACATAGCTCTGCTTGGGTACCTGTCATCAGTCTGAAAATCACAAAAAGAGGTAAAATGCCTATTTTGAAAGTGAACAGAACAGAAAAGGCTTAAAATAGGACATTTCTACCTAAAATCTAGGCTCACTTTACAGGCGTCACCCAGCTGCTCCATCCCTAGTCTGCATTGAGCTGCAATGAGGTTTGCAAGTTAGTTTGGACATCTGGTTAAAGTCTTCCTGATGACTGGTCAGTGTAAAAGAGTAGATGAGAAGGGACTTGGTGAGGGTCATCTTCCATCCTTCAGACTAAAGCAGTTTCAATCACACCTGTGATTCCTGAAGAACATTTGCCTTGCCTGTTCTTCACAACTACAACATGACGCCAGTGCTCCACCACTTTTCTGCACAGTACTTTCTTATCCCTAAGGAAAAACCTTAGCTAATAATTAGAGCTCCCTTTTTGCAAGGTAAACGCAATGCTTTCTGATGCATTTTTTGTCTGCATGGGAGACTGACTGGCTTTTGCAACTTTTTTTATGCATTAAAAGGCTTATTTTCCCCTGTTAGACAAACCTCTAAACAATTTTTATTTTCCCCTTGAAGGCCTTTTATCCTATATCTTTGACCATTTCTTTCATTAATATTGTATAAAATACAGCACTGCTATGTTAACCATGAACAATGCACCGAACAATGAAGAAAGGTTATTTCACCTTACTCACACAGCTCATCTTCTAATTTCATTCCTATTGAAGTGCCTACTTTCTCACATGAAAAGCACTAGCATCTCATACAATCCATGGACCACAATCATTCCTAGATCCCTTTTTACCAAAATGTTGCTGACTTAGTTGTTTTTCTTTCTGTCCTTTAGAATTATATTATTCAATAGTCTGAATTCTTCTTGAAGTCTACCCTCCGTTTGAAAAGATGATGTTTCCCACTGAGGTGCAATGCTCTGCACTTTTCTTTGTTGAGTCATATTCACCAGCTTGTCAAGGCCAATTTTAAAGTTAAGCCTGTCTATATGTTCGTATTTTTTTTCAGCCCAATGTTAACTCTGAATTTAATGACGGTACTCTTATTTCATCATCCTGTCATTAACACAAACTGTTGTTGAGTGCCACACAGAGGTCACATTCCCCGACTTTAAGTTGCTGAATTCTGGGAACAGTTTTCCAACTAGTATTGCACTGAGCATTCAGCACATACAGCCGAACATGCTTCCTCACCAGAAAGTGACATGTGAAACAACACAACAATTTTGTGCTAAAGCCAGAATGCATAACATCTGCTGTTTCTACCTGTTGAGAAAGCCTTCCACATTTTCAAAGGCAGAAATGAAATTGTTCAGACATGGTTCGTTCTTGACAAATCTTTATTGGCCATTTCTCAGTTCTTTGTTTTCTTCAAGATACTTGTAAACTCTGCTGTAATTGCCAAGCATTTCTTCAGTACTTTCTAGTAAGCTGGGAGACAATTTACCATCTTACCCTTTTCTCCCTCTTTAAAATAGGATAGACAGCAGGCTTTTCTTTTCATTTCAGCCTACCAGTATTTTTCTCATCCTCCATATGTTTTCAAAAGTAGCTGCAAATAACAGACATATCAAGATCTCCTCTCTGGAGTTCACAAGAAATGCTGTCATGATCCTACAACTTCACTTGGACTACACTGAATATGACCAGTTTTCTCATTTCAGGTTGGACCCTTTCCCCCAACACTTGGCTGCTGCTGAGTGCTTTGCACACGTGCTGGAGCTTGCTAGGCAAGTGTAGTCACAATCAACTGGCTAACAGGTGGTAATGAAAAATCAGTACAAGGCTTGTGGCTATACACTACCTTTAACAGATTAATATCATAAGAGTATGATATTCATATCACATCACAATACACACCCTATTCTGCAATCTGCTCTTTTTAAAATCTCTGGGAGAAAAAAAAAGATAATAAACCAACTCTTCAGACTTTTCTAAGAAGTAAGTTGTACTAGGAAATTGTGCAAGTTTTCTTGCTGTTCAAGCTCTGTGTTGTGTTACTTGTGGGAAGAAATAGGAATGAAATAAATACGGGATTATCATTTCTTACAGGAGAGAAATCCCTGGTAGCCAGTACTCCTTGACAACACTTAGGGCCAGAGATAATAGCTGCTCCCATCCTTTACCCAGTCACAAAATTCCTCCTTAGTTCCTCCTCTGATAGGAGTTAAGAATACAGTGGAAAAGCACAGGACTTTCATGTCATATGGGAACACACCAACTTTCACCTTCTGTCACACACCTGGGAAATTCCTTTAATGCAAAATTAATGTCCCAAAATTGGGACCAGCTAGAAGTGAAAATATCATATTTTGAATGAGGAGGACTTGGTTCCTTCAGAACATTCTAAGACAACCAAAGGAAATAAATCTACAATTTTTCAAGTAATTTTTTCTTCTGTTCACTATGTCTCCACTGTAATAACTGTTTTCCAGCACTGTTCTCACATCACATTTGAGTTTTCCAGCACTGCCTACTCAGACTTGCCTCATCAATAAGGAGCTTAATTCCTGCAAGACTGAGAAAAATGTTTTGGCTGAGAAAGAAAGCAGCTCTCCATATAATAACAGTGCATAGTAATCAGGAATTCAGTGTTCTCAAATGATGCTGAATGGCCAAAACTGATCCATCTATAGTAAAATTAAGCCAGGTGCTTGCAGGAGCATCTTAGGAGGAAAAGGGGATAAAGGAGGAAGGAGGCACACACATCACAGCACAGTAAATATACAGGAGTCTTCTTGAAGAAGCAATCAGGGCTTCTCCAAACTGATGTGATGGACCTTGCAAACCTTGGAAGAAGTCGAGGAAAAAGCTGGTGTGAGGGCAGAAAACAGCTGCACTCAGAACTTACTTTGCTCTTAAATGGTCTGGTCATCATGTGATCTTTGAAAGAAGTGAAAAATCACCACCTTTGAGTCACAGAATGTAATTTCATCATATATCTTGCTTTTATTTATGTTTGAAGGGCTGTTTCATAAACACCTATTTTCAGGATGTCAGCAAAATTACTTGGAGTCATTGAACTATGCAATCTGTTTGGCAGATAATTGGCACACCCTACTGCTGAAGATGGGTGATTAACTCTGTTCTGTATTTCAGATGTAATGTGAAGACATTGGCCAATATGTTTTTATTGTAGTTGTGTTGAGTCATTGACTAATGTAAAAACTAAGCAGACAAAAACTCAAGTACAAAAACAATAAAATAATTTCACCTGGTTGTTTTTTTGCCAAAAATGTCAACACCACCACAATATATTGTCTCCTTTTAGTATGTTAAATAAATTATGTTAAAATACTTATACCTTGAATATGTTTGAGAGAATTACAGAATTAAGAGAAAGTGAGTTTCATTTGGCCTTGGTCCTTGTAAAATGTTAGATAATCATCATCATCTGCTTCCGAATGGAAGAATTTGATGGTGAAAAACTGACATAATTAACTGTTCTTGTCCTCACACCTTCAAGGGAGGGACACAGTTTTGCTCAGAGATGTGTATCAGCCAAGACTCCTAGAGCTCACCCAACCAGGCATATTGCTGGCTTGCTCTGGATCTCAAACCTCACAAGATCCTTTCCAGGATTCCAGGTGTTCTTTCTCAAACCCAAATGAAAACAGACAGGTTGGCAGAAAATTGGACTTTTTGATTTTTTTTTTGTGATAGAAGTTTGTAATTTCTTCCTTGGTTACATTCAACACTTTTGACAAAAGCAAGCCACCTGTGCACCAAAAGCAGTCAGTTTTGCATTATCCCTTGAGGATGGATGTCTGCCAAGTTAACTACCCTAAAAGCAGACTTCAGAATGTGCATGGCAGGAACAGGACTCACATGATTTATAAAGAACTTAAGGAGAGGCCTGTCAGCCTAGGAGGTGATGTGAGCCACGCCAAACAAGCTGGCTGTTTGCTGTGGGAGTTTGGCTAGTTAGAGGTCACCACCACCTCTGAGTACAGAAGGGAGAGACCACTCCCCTCAAAAATAACCAGCCCATTTCTCTCAGAGAAGGTTCCTCCTTGGAGCTGGAGGAGAACAGCCACTGCTAAACTCCAGGCAGACTTTTCTTGTCCCTCATTTATGGACAGTGTCCAGTAATAAATATTTCTGTGCCTCCATCCTTGTGAAGGGCAGTGATCAGCTCCTGTTCATGGCATAGGCTCAGGCACAGCAAACTCCACCTGCCTTAGTCACCCTTCTTGATAAACTTCCACAAGATCTGAGTGTTCTTTAGCCTGATTCCTTAACTTCAAACCAAACACATTTGGCCTCTTAGTGAAACATAGATCTCCTGTCTGAGTAATTATCTGTCCAGCAGCAGAGCCAACAAGAAAAGAGCACAAATCAGGACATACTACATCTGGCAAAGCACCTATATATGTTCTACACATCGTTTTCTCAAGAATAGTACTAACCTGACCCTACATGGAGCATGAGTAAGGCCTTTAGTGTAACAATAGAGGTAACAAGTAACAAAACCCTAATCAAGAAAAGTGATGGCACATTGTTCTGTTAAGCAGAACTGAGAGTTCCGAAGAATCAGGGCTTTACAGCTCTTTGAAACTAGAGTTGTTTAATCGTGAGTCACCATCAGTCACCATTACTGCAGAGCATGGGCACAGAACAAGCTACAATCACATTTTCTGGCCAGCAGTTTCTTCCTCCCATGCACTTCTATACAATCCATTTGTAGGCATAAAGCCGTGACCATAACCTGACAAAATTCTGAAGAAACTTCTTAAAAAAAAAAAGTCAAACAAAAACTTTGTTGCAATTCAAAATACACTGGCCTTTGAGCCCTGCTTACATAAGGTACTTGCTGACACAAGTTTCCTGAATGCTGGCAGTGTAACCACAGTGTAGAAAGGCAGAAGCAGCTATTTTGACTCACAGTTCGGGAAACATCATGCCATTAATCTGAGCACAGGAAAGAAGGCAAGCTTGTGTGCTGCAGCAACAGAGAGATGCTCAGTGCCTTCTGTATTTTTTAATTAGACATCTTAAACAGATATTAGCTCATCATTAACCTTTAGTGCTGTATAAACTCACCAAAAGTTATGAAACTTGAAAAGGAAGGGCAGGACTACTTACTTTTGTTAAAGTCTGCATGATTTCAATTTTATAGCTTTTAAGTACCTGAGTGATGACTGATCTTAAATAAACACAAGACATATCAAAGTACTTTTGTAATGAGATATTTGTTTTAACTAAGGAGCCTCACGCTGCACTGTGGTTTCTTGGTTAAATAAGCTGAATATCCTGTCCCACTAATTGACAATCACGTCAGATTTTCCACTCTAAGTGACTAATGGAAATTTGAATACCATGCATGCTTGTTTGACTGAAGTTTTCCAAATGCTGCATGACGCCAAAGCGTTTGTAGGTTTAGCCTTTAATGTATTGATTTTTCTTGTCAGGCTTTGCTAATCAAAGTCAGCAGTCTTGTTAAAAAATAGTAGTGTCTGATCATCTTAAACGTTACAGAGACCTCACAACACTGATTAGCTTTGTGGTGAGCTAAGGGCTTTTTAATCTTCCAGTGTAAGGATCATCAGGACTGAAATCATTTGCCAAATCCAAGCTACCAAGGACTAAAGGGAAAAGCTTCCAAGGACTAAATTTGGAATAAGATTCTTTTCCATGGTACATCAAAAACACAGAGGCAAAATTGATTCTGGTCCCACCTACATTTAGTAGTAGTGGTCCGCATTCATTAGTGGAATTTGTGTAACCAAATTTTTAGGCATCATGGCAGACTGACACACCTTTATATCCCAGTGACTTCCTCTGTGGATGGGGTTGATTGCCTCCAAGCAAGCAGTAAAACTCGCAGCAGAAATTCCAGAATATCCTCTACTAACTACCTTCTTAAAATAATTAACAAAACCAAATGACTTTGAAGTATATTTGGAAAAGGTATGAAAATAAAGTTGTCATATACTGGTGGTAAACATATTCAGATTTTTGCTCCAAATACTGCCTAATATCTAAGATTAACACCATCCAAATTTAGATTCCAAACCTTAGTTTTCATCAAGGAAAAAAAATTCTTCCTTAGTTTTCTAGATCATCCTTGGCATCCTTAAAGTACTAAATCTGCATAATATGGACGGTGAATCAGGGACAGAAAATATTATGGCCAGCTATATAAATTAACAAAATGCATTTCATGTGGAGCAACACCACATAGTGAGCTCGTTATTTCATTTCCATCAAAATAATTTGGGCACTCAGATTAAGAAAAAGGCTAAAATAAACTTCTGTACCAAGTGGGTGACAACTGCTCCCTGTGAAGTTTTCCAGAGCTTTATCCATTAGTCATTTGGGAGAGCACAGTCTAACTCAGTGCACACTGAGCAGGATGCCACCCTGCATGTTAAGCTAAAGGGTTAATAAATTTCCTGACTCACTCAGGTTGGAGAGAGGATAGACAGTGACTGCTCCACACTCAGCAAAAGCAGGAGGGGAGAAGGCTGTTATAGCAGGCATTTTGAAAAATAGATTCCTATTAGAAACTCCAAATAAAATGCACTGGCCAAGATGAGGGTTTGGCAGACACCTAAAAGAATGTTTTATTGTCGATTAAGGGGAGAGTTGCCATCTATTGAAACTGTTAAAATAAAGGCTAAACAGGTTTGGTCAGTGCATATTTTCTATGGGACACCCTACATTAATCCATTCTTTTCCTCTCCTGCCTCCTTGCCTGGCCTCTAAAAAAATACAAAAGAACCCTCAAAACCAACCAAAAAAAAAAAAAAAAACCAAAAAACCACCAAGAACCTAGCCCCATGTCACTCTCTACTCCCATGCCAAAAAGAGAGAGAGAGAGAAAAAAAAGCCATACAAAAATACCAAACCCAAACGCACACCGGCAGTTTTAGCAGTTTTGAAGAAATAGGCATGTTCTAAACTCCTGAGGACAGATTTTACTCTGCAAGCTGGGAAAAATACAATACGACTTCAATTGTTATTTCAGCAGAACACTTTAAAAACTGAGAATAAAATGTAACTTCTACTGTTTTGTGATGCTGAAGAAAAATTGTTGTCCTTGTTTATTCTTCAAAAGTTAAAAGGG
The DNA here is from genome assembly GCA_034509425.1 of Eopsaltria australis. NCBI lineage: Eukaryota > Metazoa > Chordata > Aves > Passeriformes > Petroicidae > Eopsaltria > Eopsaltria australis. The sequence goes on along the minus strand of JAVTVJ010000872.1, from coordinate 257,928 downwards.
ACTTGAGGCTTGTTTCAAAAATTGGCTACAGAAAATTTGAAAGCTGGATTGTCATATGTCATTTTTGTAAAAGTGTGATATTTAATAGCAAAATCTATCCCTAAATCAAACACGTTTCTAAGAGCTCTAGCTTGATATAAAATCTAATATGAATTAATTAATCCCAAGATCTGGTAGCACGTTATGATTCTGTGGCACCATCCCACTTTGAGTGAAAAAGAATAGAATATATGGGTCCACAATTTCATCTGCTGATCTAAACCCAACACATACAACTAAACCCTGTAAGCCTTGATCTGTCCTGATCTCCATCATGGCAGTATCTGTCCACATTTCTGAAGGCTGTTTTGGGGCAAAAATTGTGCAAAATTAACCCTCCCCTACTGTTTGGGAAAAAAAGGTGTAGCAGACATAGGAAGATGCAGAAGGAAGGAAGATCCTGTCCTTGCATGGAAAACAAGTTTTGTTTTGCCATTGATAACCAGTCAAAGGAATAAGGAGAAAGGACTGGCCATTTCTTTAGTCAAGCACCAGGCTCACATGCAGCAATAACACAGTGTGTGACTCAGCATTGCTGTCTGCTGAGGGATGGGACTGAACGTTTCTCGAAACACAAATAAAAAGGCTCAAAAGATTTGTGAACAAGACCTCTGTCTGCTCAACTTCCTCTGGCCTACAGCAGAGTAGAAGCTGTCATCCCAGAATATATTTAGATACAGGAATCTGTTGACGTTGTGTGGAGGCTCCATATGAGTTATCCTCATCACAGTAGAAACCAATTAGGTGTGAGCCACTGATGCAAAGAAGCAAGAGAGCAATTGTGCCATTGGCAACTCACTGGGAAGTGACAATGCATTAACTGTTTCAAAAAATTCACACACTTCAGCAAACCTCACAGAGCACTTAAAACCAGTCATTTTCTCAGGCTTTAAGAACAACAGCAAGAAAAAAGTATAGGTGCATATTTTCTAAAGGATTTCCCCATTTCTTCTCCTAATTCCTCAGGAAAGATGTTAAATCTGCATGTAAAATTGGACCCCAGTCTCAAAGAGCTGTCTGTGCAAACTACCAGCTTCTGCAGCTCCAGGGAAGTGTAATTCCAAACGTATTAGATACCACTACTAGTCAACTCACTTCTGCATTTTGCACATAGATGACACAGTTTTGCCTCAGAGGATGCCACTTTGCATTGTTCCTTCTCTGATTCCCACAGTGCCAACAGCTGTGCTCGGCACCACACTCCCAGACACAGCTTTTTCCAGAACATCATGTCACCATGAAGCTTAGTCCAACGTTGTCACAGATTGCTGTTCTGATCCACCTAATCCTGCACAGACTGAACCTCTGTCATGGTCAGTGGCTGGCAGGATTCTGAACCTGATTCAATTCCTGTCAGGAATTATCCTGTCAACTTTCCCCTGAAATTAGCTCTGACAAGGGGTTGCTTCAGACAGTGAATGCCTCACTGACATCCTCTCTGCAGTGGGATCAGACCATAGATGTGCTGCCTTTGGTGGAAGCCTGGACACAGGAGGCAGGAAGAGGCTGCCTCAGACCACTGAATGGACTTCTGACGAAATGGAGGGGGGGAGGGGAGGGAGGGGGATGGTGTGAATAAATAAAAATTTAAAAATAATAATAATAAAGATATATAAATAAATGTCCATCCTTTTGTATAAAAAATGAGTGAGGGCAACATTTTATGTGGGCACTTAGCGATGGAACAAGAGGAAAAAGGTTTTAAACAAAGGAGGAGAGATTTTGATTACATGATAGAATGAAAGTCTTGACTGTGCGGGTGTTTGGCATTGGAACAGAGGAGCTGTGGATACTCTATCTCTGGTGGAAGTGTTCAAGGCCAGGTTGGATGGGGCTTTGAGCAACCTGGTCTAATGAAAGGTATCCTTGCCCATGGCAAGGGATTGGAACTGGAAGATCTTTAAGGTCCCTTCCAACCCAAACCATTGTGGGATTCTGTGACTATGATGTTTTTGAATTGGGTCCAAAGACAGAGCATTCTATCAGTTTCATCTTTGAGTCTAGAGCTGACAAATCTCTTTCTTCAGAAGGATGGCAAATGGAAAGACTGAGAGACCAAAACCACCAAAGTATTGTGCTATCACCAATCTATTGTTGGAGCCCAAGAAGAAGGACATGGTCAGCAGGAGGAGTTCATGTTTAGCCAAGATGAGCTCTCAACAAGGAGAAGCCAGACTTACTGAGATTCATGTTTCCTTGCTGAAAGCAGTCAAATGCTATGATGCCGTTTGGTTTCTGCCTTTTTTTCTTTTCTATGTTCTCTGTACTCTTTGCACATACATTTGTAACTCTGTAGCCTACTGTATTAATAGCTAGTTTTTCCAGTACTGTTCCATGGCCTTTCCCTAAGCAGAAAGACAAAACAAATTCCAGAGCTCCAAGCCCCAGGGGGGTGCAAGGCCCTGTCCTATCTCGGTTCTTCCTGGGAACCAAGGCCGAGAACAACTCTGAGGTGCATTTTCATAAACAAAGTAGAGCCAGTGCTAAAAGGGGGGCTCCAAAGAAGGGGCTGGACTGGGGGGGGGGGGGGCAGAAATTGAATCACCACTTGTTCTCCTTATTGGTGCTTTTAATCAATTATGCTAATTTCCTAAGAGCTATAAATATGTCCTCACCCCTGGAGGGGATGGACTTTTATGGACACCTTTCCATAACTGCTCCTGAAGACCTTCAAAATGAAGATCTCCTTTTATATTACCTCCTTGCTAAAATGATCTCGAGTTTCTTTTCCAGGCTGGGGGGAAAAGGCAACAGCTAAAATAAAAGTACAAGGGCTCATGCTCTGACTAAGGGCACCACTACCAAACCTTAAAAAATCTTGAAACACAGCCAGTGGTTTGGCAAGGAATATTAGAATGCTTAAGCCACTCTTGTGTGACATTTTGAGTGTCTTAACTCATGCCAAAAGATATCCATATAGCATTGAACGTTACTGAGAGTCTACAGATCACTGAGCACTCCTTTCAGATAGTACTGAAATGTCACAGTTTGGTTGTGTCCATGTTAATACCAGAAATGTTCTCTCACAACGGTATCCCTCACAGATTTATTCTTTATTCCAAGATGATAAGCATTGCTACTGTACAACTATGTGGTGAATACATGATATATTTCACGTGGAATGGTTCTGAAAGAAAAAAAATTGTAGATGAATTCTTAACTGCTTCACCTGTAAACACGTTATGTTCAAAATCATAGCACATGGTATCTGTTCCTAACATGTTTCCCACACAATGCAAGGTGTTATCTTTTTGGATACTCTATAATAAATTTCTAAAACTCTTTTTCTACCCTCTCCCATGAATTCTATCAGAAACCTTTCCTGTGGAAAGGCAAGTTTTACCTTAGGAAAGGTTTTCAGATGTTCCTTCTTTTCCGCAATACACCAAAGATGTACAGCAGTCTCTTAGCCTTTGAACAGTACAAATATTGAATGTCCTGGGACACTGGATCCCAAAATACTTCACATCTTATGTATCTGCTTATGGTATAAACTGAAACTGCTTCTGAACAAGTTCAGCTTATCTCTGATAACTAATTGAAGTTCACAAAACTGAGCAAAACACTGCCTCACACCATATTCTGTAAGACTCTTTTAAATGAAGACGTTTAGTTTTAGGTAGTAAATTTTTGTTATGGAATAACTAACTTCCCTGGTATATGACAAAGATTGTTGTAGTACTCCTAGGTCTAACAGCCCATGTGAACAGAGATCCCTTCATAAGAGGTTGTTCCTTCAGTGAGCCATCTATCTCCATAAGTGTATGTCATTCAAAAGTGCTCACCAGACATAAACATTTTAATCTGTTTTTTTTTTTTTTCAAATGTAATAAGTCTTTTTGTTTTAGAAAAAAATAACGTTTAGTAGCCTGAGTATCAGAAATATCTTTCCTGTTCTTACATGAACAAAATGAGGGTCCCTTTCAGCCATTTGAAGAATGTCATGCTAGCAATCATTTGACCAGCTGTAATGTGAAATTTATCTGCAATTCTATAATAACAACCTTCAAGTAAGACTTTGCTCCTACTTAAGTCATTAGCAAAACTCTTGTGTTGTGTGAGATCAGTCCCTGAAGTCTTGCACAGTTCTTTACTCAGCCACACTAAGCAGTCTCCTGCTGCCTTAGGATCTACTTTTACATATACACTATTGAACATGCATGTGCAGTTAACCTTAAAAATTAGGTTATTCAATAGCAACTAAGAGTAATATATCTCATTTGTTTACAAAAGAAAAAGAAGAAAGAGAGACACTGACTCATGAGCAACTTATTAATTTGCCTGTTAGTGACCTTTTGCTTGACTGAGCGATTATTTCTGGACTATGAGCTAACTTCCTGCATTATTTCTTTTTATAATAATAATTATTGAATATTTCTTAATGGCTATTAAACTTTTTTTTATGTTAAAAATAAAAGCTCAAAACACCTGTGCACTGTGATTTCAACTAGACTAAAAATTATATTACTAGTGCTTGGGTAATTTTTAAAATGTAATACAGTAGTTTAAAAACACACACACATAGAGTGAGCATTATGTGCCTAACAGATCTGTCAAAGCGGGGAAGAAATGTCACTACATATCTATGTAAATATATGTATATGTACATGAATATGTATATGTGTGTGTGTGTATATATATATGCATTTGTTTATATGTATGTGTATGTATACGTAAACACACTGGATCAAATATATAAATGTATAAAAAAAACTATTAAAAATTCCAGTTCATTTGTGCTAAAACTGAATAGATGGGTAGAAGTGCAAATTCTTACAGTTAGAGTGTAACAGTTCCTACACAGCCATCAGAGGGTAAGAAGAATTTGGTTGTAGTCAGAGCTCACCCTAAGCACTGTACCACAACCTACCCTGCAAGGCCAAGAACAATGCCATTGTGTGCTCATTTAGTATACATTTATGTAACAAAAGTATGGGACAGTGCAGGGGGCAAAGCCCCACAAAGAATCCTCAAATGAAAGATTTTCAGTAGCTGAAATTTTCTTTCCTTTTCTTAAAACATGAATCAAATATATCAAAACAAAGGCAGAATCAGAGAATCCTGAGCTAATTTGGACTGGAAGGGACCAAAGTGATTTTGTCCAACCCTCCTGCAATGAGCAGGGGCATCCTCAAAGGTTGAATTCCTCTGTTGTCCTTTTGGATCAAATCTACTATGTGGCTAAACATAAAGGTTTTCAACATCATACATACGGCAGGAGGTTGAATTTTAAGAAGCAACACTTTATGTTAGTTGAGTTTACAACTTTCTTAGGACTTGTTTTTCATTTATCTTTTAAGCCTAGCTGAGCTCTTCAGATATATTCCGCCGGTAGAGAAATTGTCTCAAGAGTCCAAACACTCCGATTTCTTGTTCCAACAAAATTAAATTTTATTGCTCTCATGGCACCTTCAGCTGGAGGGAGATGTTCTTTCTTACCATGTCCAATTAATGAAGTCATCAGAAATATATAGCAATTAATAGTTTCTTTCTAAAAGAAAGATAAATAAGCCATGTATCTGAAGAAACAAATAAATCTTTCATCTGAAACTGGGCCTTTTATTTCTAATTTTTTTTAAATCCTGGATTTTTTATATTGCATCTGATGCTGTAAAAATACATATCCCTTTAGAAGAAGGAAAAAAAATGTGATTCAATGCAGGCTCTACCCAACAAGATGGAAAGACATATTTTTTTAAGTTTCTCTTTTTTTTTTTTCTCCTGTGAGTATTGTGCTCCAAATGCACGTATTACTGCTTTCTAGCTTGCAAAAACACTTCTCCAGGCCATACATCTCCAGCAGCTGACTTCTTACATAAATTCCCTGACATGTCCTATTTACTGCAAATTCACAAAGCAAAATACTGCTGAATTTCAAATGCAACCAGAAAAAATGCACTAGGATGGAGCTGAGTACGGTATCTTCTGTCTCCAAAGGCAGGGAGACATCTCCTTCTCACTCACTTTAAATTTTAATGAAAACACTTTGCATCATCCACTAATATTAATAAATGTGGACTAGCATAGAATACTTTTGAAATGCACACACACAGACAGACAAACACACACTGATGCACATTTTAGTTTTTTGTTAAACTGCCTTAACATCCCAGACCCCCAAAACTTTATTCCCTGCCTGTGTGAGGAGTCTGGATCAGGCCTGTCAAGAAGTTTTGAAGCATCCTGTGGCCACACTGATGGATCATTTGACAATCACCTGTAGATTTCACTGACCAGTATGGATATTAACTGAGGCTTTTGTCAGCCTGGGTATGCAAGGACAGGGCTAACCTAGGACACTTCCCCAGGTGGACTCACCTCTTTGGGCACAAAGATACTTGGGCTACCTGGGGTGGCAGATGAAGGTGCAGGGATGCTGCTGGACTTGTGCCAGCTGGAGATGAAGAGCAGTGCCCATTTCCCCATTGAGTTCAGAGGTGTTTGCCTAACAGGTAATTTGCACAAGCTCATCTGAATTCCCCAGGTAAATGATACTTTTTCTCTGTCCCCCATGTCTGTGTGATCTGAGAGCTTTATTGCCCAGTGTGCATTTGTTGGGCCTCCTGCACAGTCTTCTCCAGTTTGAAATGCGATGATGAACCTGTAATTGCAGTGGTACCTCTATTTTCATTGCATCAGCTGACTGCTCTTCTAGTCCCCATATGAAAAATAGATGGAAACCATGCTCACAGGTACCTTCTCCAGCACCAAAGGCAGGTAAGGTCTCACTAAGGGTTTGTAATAAGCATTGCTCCTAGATGTTGTGCAATTCTGGTAAGATTAAAATAGTTCACTGAACACTTGTTAATAAGAAATGGAATAAATCCTTCTCAGTTGGATGCAACGATCCTTGTGGGTCTCTTCCAACTCAGCATATTCTGTGATTCTGTGATACTTGTTCATTTGTGGGTGCAGATTTAATCTTTATTTTTTATATGTAAATACTACACATCATGTTGATAATTAGAACGGCAAGGAAACAGTTAATAAACAATATGCTGAAAAAACTTTTTCCAGAAATATTGTTATTATTATTTCCTGTGTTTTGTATATGCTTTGTTTTCTTTCCTTGAAATGTCTGAACAATATAAGCATTCCTGGAAAGTATTTATATTTTTGTTTTATGCACTTCCTCCTTTTAAGTGTTTCATCCTTTACTGGGAGTTTCCCAGGGCTGGAATACCAGCCTTTGTGTGGCACCAGCCAAAGTGTTTACACAAACAGAGCCCAGGCACGTCTTGGCCACTGCATCAGTCTTTTTGCTGCAGTAAATAATTTTTGATTCTAGTTCACATGTGCCTAAGGCTAAGACTGTTAATTTCTCCAAAAGGTCACTCTTAGTGATGTGGTCCTCCTCAAGAATGACTTCTCAAGGGTGGGAGACACTTCATCTGTATAGCAGTTATAGATAATCTGATTCCTTTCCATTCTAGGTCTAGTTCTTATGCTAACTAAGGCACTGTAAAATGATAAACCATTTGCATTCAGCAGTGGTGAGGCCACACCTCAATTCCTCAGCTCAGTTTTGGCCCCTCACTACAAGAGAGACATTGAGGGGCTGGATGTTGTCCCGAGAAGGAAAACAGAGCTGGAGAAGAGTGTGGAGCACAAGTCTGATGAACAAAAGCTGAGAGAACTGGGGTCGTTTAGCCTGGAGAAAGGCTTAGGCGAGACCTTCTTTCTTTCTTTCTACAATTACCTGAAAAGGGTGTGTAACCAGGTGACAGTTGGTCTCTGCTCCCAAGTAATAAGTGATAGGACTAGAGGAAGTCCTCAACTTCTGCCAGGGGTCATTTAGATTAAATATTAGGAAAAATGTTATTATTGAAAGTGTCAAGCTCTGGAACAGGCTGTTCTGGGTGGTGGTGGACTCATTTTTCCTGTGAGGATTTTAAACACTTGTGGCATTTGGGGACAGGGGTTAATAGAGGACTTGGCAGTGCTGGGTTAAGGGTGTGATTCAATTATTTTAGAGGTCTTTGACCATCTAAATTACTCTACGAACCCATGATTCTATGATTTGGAAGTTGGTTTTATTTTTTTGGCGTAATATAGACATATCAAGCTCCTGTACTATCACAGGGAGCACTTTAGGACACCTAAAAAAAAGAAGTTCCACCTAAGCCATTCCAAAGCGTAGAAATCCAAAGCGTCCAGCCAGTGTTTTGGGGATCACACAAAAATTCCTTAAAAATGCCTTAAAAATCCCAGCCCTTTCTTAATCCTTTCTAATCCAACCAGGGCCATTTTTCCATAGAATGTGCCCTGTCCTCTTGTGAGCATCCATAGCTATAGGAGCTCAGAGCTGGTGATTTTCCACCACTGACTATTAACAAAATGAGAATAAGGCAGGGAAGAAGCATAGTCAGAAAGCAGCTTATTAAGAGTAAAGAAAAGAGAAGAAAGCTCCAACCCCTGTCTGCAATGGCTTCAAAAAGAAGAGTTCGGAAAAATTAATGAAAACATCAGTATTAATGGATAAAAATATAGGACTTCTTGTTAGTCCTAATTTATGACACACATAGCGTTGGTGAAATGGTTGAAATTGATTATTGCTTTCATCAGTTTATGTCAAGAAATTTACAAAAACTCTTGAAAACAACATTGTCTTTTAGAGTCTTGAAGGCAGCAGTCACATTATCAGATTGTTCCACTTGGTATATTTTACTGAAATCAAGTACATTTAAATACTTTCAAGATTATGAATGATTTACTAATAAATAGGCCTAGACAGCCTCTTGAGTTACAATTTACAAATTGTTTTAAATTACTTAACCCTTCTCTGGCTTCTTGCTTTTTGTTTTGCACACTGTGGTAGAAAAGAAGGGAAGGTACACAGTACAATTATGATTTATTGATTTATATTGTAGAAGGGTAACAGCCTTCTTGGCCAGACTTTATTTTCTTAGTGGCTTGCAAAAGGTTATTAGGCAATGATTAATATTATTATAGTTCTAATTCAACATGATTAAATAGTTGTATTTTAATTGGCAGTTGCTGGTACAGTTTGGGAAACAAGAAATATCTTAATTACTAGAGTGATGCATGTCTTGGAAAGCCTAATTGAGGCAGGTGGGAAGTTTCAATACTTTTGTTTCAGTGTGGGTGTAGTGCATGTTGGATAGTTTCCTTCAATGTGAAAATTCATCGTGTGGTGTTATTAATGTTTTAGCTGGAAAAAAAAATAGGTTAAAATAATTTTGATTCAGACATTTCAAAAGGACATGGATATAAACACTTAATCATAGATCTACTACCGTGCATGACATGCTTTACACACATTTATCCTTAACATTACTAATACTGCTAAGAATTGGTAACAGAATCCAAATTCCTGGAAAGACCAGTATGACCTAATCCAGCATCAATTTGATTGCTTTTATTGGCTTTCCTCAATCAAAACAAGCTGGTCATCTTCCCATCCAGCAGGCATATGCTCTCAGTGAAATCCTTAAGGAGGAGCATTTGAGCAGAGAAGGGTAGGAGAGCAGAGCAGGATCCTGGAGGAGTCATGCTGTCCTGCAACAGGTTAGCATGAGAGGCTGTCAATGTGTCTTGCTCCCCACTGTCACCACCACACCCCGGCAGCACTGTGAACTTTTGTAGCGCAGTGGTTCTTGTTAAGAGCAAAAAATCTGCTACCAAATGGAAACTGCAATCAAGTGTCATAAGAAGTGCCTTTATATGCAGTTAATTCTGGTTACATTTCACTAGATGTATATAGAAGGCACAGACCAAGATCTTTTGTTTGTTTTTCGAATTAGTGATTGAATATTCAGTCTGATTTCCATGAGAAAAAGCGTTTCCCTTCAGTCAACTGTGCGTGCATAAATAACCTCTTCCTTCTCATTCAATCACAAAGTCTAAACAAGTATTACTATATTTCCTCCAAGCATAAATATAGCCTCTATCTCTAGATGATGTTAAAGACGCTGTGTTTGTGCAGGATGACACTCAGCAGCATTCAGTGCTTACTTCAGTAATGACTTAGTTAGATATGGAAGAATCAAAATGAGGTACAACCACATAGAAAACCCTCAAAATTATCTACGACATTTCCTCTTCTCTTTAAAATTGTTTTTAATCAAGGTGGGGCATTACAGAATATACTAATCCTTTGTCAAGACAGGGCACTAGAGCAAGAGACAGTTAAGCAAATATTAACAATGTGTGTAACTTTGGGGTATCTTTCCATCTTATTGACACATAGAAAAACCCTCACATTTTTATAGCTTAAAAAGCAACACCACAACTAATTTGGTATTACTGGTATTAAAATTGTAATTTGCATTACACATTGTAATATAAACCCATGTCTTTGTATTATTGAAAACTTTCATTTCAGTTTTTATTGGCAACACAAATACTTTGGAATAAGCCTGAATAAGGCTCTGGAATACTTGCCTGAATAAGGTAAAAGCTTAAGGAAAATAGTATTTCTGGACAATTGTCTACACACTGATTGTCCAGAGTGTATCATAGAGCCCATGTACCTTTTCCATAGCCAAAGCTCCCGTCAGCTCAATGAAAAGCAGGTGAGCACTAAAAATTGCTCTAACAGAGTATAACACTAGCAGCATGTCCTGCAGAAAACCAAAGAAAGGAAACCAAAATGAACCAGGGAACCATGTGGACACAGAATATCTGTCCCAATCTGGAAAGCCTGGAACACAACTAGCAGCAAGGCTTTCTCTAGGTCTCATGTGCTCCTGGAAATCAGTTAAAGATCAATTCAGAGAAGAAAAAAAAAAACAACAAAAACAAAAAGCCAAGCCTGAAACAACCTCTCAGGGCCAAACAGAGCTATTTTTACAGCCTCAGAGACAAACTAACTAAGCAGAGATGGGTGTACCTTTTATCAGCAGACATTAAACCACCATTATTTGATACATAATCAAAGATTGTAAAAGTAACTTCACACCCAGGTACTCTTCACATCGTGCTTACAAGGAGGACAAGACAGCTTTTGTTGGTTTTGAGCTGTGGGTTGTGCTGCTATGGGCACAGGCATTCCATGTTGTGCGATTCACTGAGGGCCCCAGGTATCCTTGTCACAGGCTAAAGCTGAGACCTGGAAAGATCCCCAGACACCAACAAGGTAGTTTGCTCTCCCTTTGTTGTCTGCTGGGCCACAAGGACCCTGACCAGGATGTTCCTGTGTCACCTCTGTCGACTTAACGCCAAACCAGACTCCGAAGGTGCTAACATGCTGCTCATTTGCATGCCCTGGGGGTCCAGACAATCTGCAGGTTTCCTTACAGAACTTAGCAGGAGCTTGCATGATCCATGAGACTGCACACACTGAAGACATAAAGTAGGATTTGATCAGGTGTAACTAGTTGTTCAAGCTCTCCAACCTCAAGTCACCTGAAGTGTGGGGCAGGTGCAATGTTTTAACTCTGTGCCACCCAGTCCTGCAAGCTGTACAGGAGCATCAGTCCTCTGGAAGAAGATCATGCCCACAGCATGACCCTAGAGCTCAGACAAATGTGCATGGGGGCTGCCAGAGAGAGAAGTTCCAAGCTGCCACCTGAGCATTGCCCAAAGCTGTCACTGTGGCCACATGGGAAGGGGAAAGCAAGAATCTGGGGGGAAGAAGCCACAGAAAGAAAACCCATTTTGTCTCTGCTGTACACAGATACCTCTGGGCAGGACCAGTGCTGTGTGCATGTCTAATGTATGTGGGGAGGGGAAGGTGAACCTCGTGATAATAAAGACCTAGTCAGAAACAAGAGCAATGTTTTCAGATACACTTCACTTCCTGTAGTGGAAAGCCAAGGGCAGGAAAGCACTATGTGCACTGGTGCTGGAACACCAGTGGCATAAGCACCAGTGGCAGGTGGACAAGTAAGAGCCTGAAGCTCTTGTGTTACACCTCAAGGGCTGCAAGAGAGCAAGATCTGCTACCCACATCGGGGTTGTCCATGCAGGTGACACCTCTGCTTATCAGCTCCCTCTGAGCTGAGGCATCCTCCACTCACTGTGGGAGGGACAGCTGCCAGGTGTCATATCCCATAAGAGGCACTTTTTACAAAGCACACAGTAACAAGAAAAGGGGCTATGTCTTTAAGATGAAGAAATGTAGATTGAGATTACATACAAGGAAATTCTTCCATGTGGGGCTCGTGAGGCACTGGCACAGGTTGCTTAGTGAACCTGCGGGTGCCCCATCCCTGGAAGTGTCAAAGGCCAGGTTGGATAGGACTTTGTGAAACCTGGTCTAGTGGAAGCTGTCCCTGTCCATGGCAGGGGTGTTGGAATTAGATGATTTTTAAGGTCCTTTCTAACCCAAACAATTCTGTTGTTCTGGGTTTTTGTGTTTGCAAGCAGATGAATGACAATGCACAGGATGGTGGGCAGATGGATGAGCAAGATCTCATATCGGCTTAAACAGAGAGTCACAAGGGAGTACAGACTTTCTAAAACTATCAATTGTATCCTGTCACATTTTCGGAGATTACACAGACCACAGTTTCACCCTGAAATGAGGAACGGAATTCCAGGTTACTATGGGAAACCTGGAGATAGTTTTTCCCCATGCAAGTCGAAAATAACACTTATATTCACAACATAACTCAGGTCAGACCAGAGTTTCATGCCTGTACATACAAAATATAAACTCCTATCTGTGAAATCTGATGTTTAGAACTATTGTCTGAGAGGCTGCTAGATCAGGATCTGACCTTAAGAAGCAGTAGAGCAGTCACTGCTGACTATACCCTGCCAGAACAAACGAAAACAGTCACTGCAGGCGTAATCTTACAGCTGTTAATAGTCAAGCTAAGACAATGACTCCCACTGTCATGAATTTGTTTTTCGTATATCCAGTTTTGGCCTAGAATGGACCTTAATAGGAAGACACGCTTCTTCATATTTTTCTCACTTAATGGGATTAAATATCCCTCATCCTTTCCTGCTTTCTATATTCTTTCTGTAGAAAAGTAGACATGCAAACATCCCGATTTCAAATCTCGCCTCCCAAATCCAAAAAGTGTTATTTCTTCAGAGGCTTATTTATTTATTTAATTTATAAAATGTGGAGATTCTCATAACAGAGCAGCTGTCTCTGTCCAGTACAAGGAAGGAATTATGCCTTCATTTCCCTCTCTCCCAGGAAAAATAGAAATAATGAACTTATATTTGAGCAAAACATGTATTGCCACCACTAACATAAAAGACAAAAGACAAATAAAATACTTGTATAAGACAAAAAGGGAAAAAAGGCCTTTAATTAGTTTCAACACAAGAATTTTCCTTTTGGAATAGATATTAGATTAAAATAGAAAGCAGTTAAATTAAGGCTAATGAATTCTGACCAGTTGTGGTACACAGGCACTATGTATCTTATGATCTAGATTATTTTCATGAACATTCAAGGCTCTTTTTCTGGATTAGAAAAGAAAGTTTTCCATTTACTTTCTTCTCTACAGCATGCTGCTTTCAAAAACAAGGTCTATATCCCTGGGGTCGGATGGCATAACTGTGTATACCGGCTCTGAGGATTTAGCTGGCCATCTCCTGAGGCTACATGGGATTCTTTTACATGCTCCGAGGATTATCTTTAATATTAATCACCCAGTGTTTGTCATGGGCCATTCCATTACAAGTCAAAAGGCTTGTTAGTAACTGCCTGGCATTTGCCTGGCTCATTCTTGTTCTGCACTCTGCAGCAGAGCATGATTTTTAAGGTAGGCAGGCTGTTTCCTTGCTGGTGACACAGCAGGGGTCCACACGATTGCCTTAGGACAGATCTTATCCGAATCTTTAGTACACTAAAAACCAGGATGTGAGGTATTCTAATCCTAATCCTTAGTCCCTTAAGGATCAGGATTAGAGGTCTTCTAATATGCAACAGTGGTCTTCTGCCAACACTGAATTTAAGGAATAATATACTCTTAACTCTAAAAAAGCCCCTTAGCCCTGCAAAGTAAAACCATTCTTATCAAGTCTGGCCCTCAAGATGGAAGAATGATCCTCGGGGAAGGATCACAGCAGTTGCCTTGGGTAGCCTGGGTCGTCGCACACTGCTGCATCAGAAGGCAGAGCATCACGTTGTGGGAGCACTGGGAGGTGAGTGAGTGATTAAATACAAAAGGAAGACAAAGAAGCACTCAGAAGTTTATCTTCTTTGCCTATGTTCCTCAGCTGCAATCATTACAGCTCCACAACTGACCATGCATGTTCCAAAACTTGCAGCAAGTTCCATTTAAAATGGGATTTATTAAAGGTGTGACAGACAACAGCTGGACACAGGATCCATGTGGGTGACGTCACATCAACCAGTGAACTGATTTTGCCACCTGAATAGCCAAAACAAGCACATGTTCAACCATGAGGATGTTCTCAAGTGTATTTTGCTGGAGAAGGACATGAGTCCTTAGGACCTTAACCAACGGAAGGTAAAAAACAGGGTAAGTGCAGAACAATAAAAAACTAGAAGGAAACCTGTTACTTCTTAAAGACAGAGGATTCTTAGTTGGCATTATGTCCTTACAATGGTCTGGAAGGAATAAGGGAATAATGAGTCTCTTAGGGAAGTAATGTGGGCGACTGAGGTGCTGGGCATGCAAAAGCTCAGGGAGGAAGGTCACTTCTTTAGCAGAAGAAAGTTAGTTGATGGGGTATTTTAAATTTTCACTAAAAAGAGCAAACAGTATCTGTGACACAGAGAACAGACTCAACATTTTGGGTCTGAAACAGCAGAGACCAAGTCCCAGCTGAGTGGCTACTGCAGGTGCTGCTTCTGTGCCACAGCAGAGGAGGGGAGCTAGTGGTGTCATTCTGCACACACGCAAGGAGAAACAACTCACTACCTCCCTTTATCAGGATTCATCAAGGATTTGGAGTGAGGTCAGTGTTTGGCCATTCTTTTCCTCTTGCCCTGTCCCAATCTCCAGGACATGCTGTTCTCTCAAACCAAAACGAATTATGGTCCTGTGTGCACATCAAGCAGGAATCCATTAATCCATTGGTCCTTGCCAGAAGGTAACTCTTTGTTCCTCTGCTTCCCTACCATGGGGAACAGATAGACTCAAGGCACAAACTGGCTGTAGGTTGTGTAGCACATCCATCACATAGCTTGTGGGCTATGTGAGGCTAAGAGCAAAGGGAGATTTTGGGCATCCCCTTTACTTGCTCCCCTTTTAACAACTCTATATCCCATGCCTGACTCTTTCCAGCTAGGTAACTAGGAAATCACAAGCTTAACTTTGGTTCAGGAATTACAAAGCAGGAGCCAAGAAGTTTCCAGGGAAACCTCTTTCATAGCCACGATGTTTTAGCTCCCAGACTGAAATATAATTTATTCTTATTATACATCTATCCATCTATGTCTGTGTCTCTGTCTATGTCTATGTCTATATATCTACATCTATATCTATATCTGTATCTGTATCTGTGTCTGTATCTGTATCTATCTATCTATATCTATCTATATCTAATTTATATAATCTATATCTATATCTATATATATCTATCTCTACATCTATATCTATCTATATCTATACCTATATCTATCTAGCTGTATCTACCTATATCAATACCTGTATCCACACCCATATCAATGTATCTATATTATTGTATCCCATAATTGCTTTTTTTCTGTCTCCACATTATGATGTGTACTTGTTTATGAAGAGTAAAGGCACGCTGAAGAAGACAGCTTTTGGAAGTTAAAGAGTTTCACTGGATAAAGCCACTGTGTGCCCAGATCAGTGGTGCTACAGCAGAGGCATGAGCACACTGTCTCCAAAGCTTGTCTGCTGAGCTGGGGAAAAACAGCTCCAGTCAAAACCCTTCTGTTTTTGCCTCAGACATTGGTATGAGACATAGAAACATATATTTTCCTCCAAATCTTGCCTTCTTGTAAAAATACTGTAAGTATCATGAGTGCAACTTTGACTTGGTTAAAATCAACCAAGCAAAATCATTCTTAGGGTTTTGGGCCTATCTTTTAGGCTAGTTTACATAAACTGTCTTCCCAGTTTCAGCATATTATTAGTCCCAGGTATTCAGTTCAAGAATGTTTGGGAATTAAATTGCAATTATTTGCATTTATTTATAGTGTACCAGAGTATTACACTTCAATTATTTCAATGTATTTATTGTGGAGAAGATAATTTTGAATCATGAAATTAGAAGTGGAAATCCTTCTTAAATGTTTTTCTGCGAAAATTAAGAGAATAATATATTGAACAGATAAGCTCCAACTTGCATGTGCTACTTTCACACATACTACTGTCAGTAGAAGTAACACAGGAACAAATTCTGCTGCCAGAAAATTTGAAATGCCATCAAATTTCTTAGTGGCTTACTCTAGTGCTGGTGAAACAGAATCTACAATAGCAGCCCAAGGGCCAGAGCATAAACGAAGCTATAGTGAAATGCATCTGACGGCAGGATATGCTGGAATTTAAGCAATTTTCTGGTCTAACCATGATCCTGACATGATCAGTTAATTTAACATAATTTTATGTTGAGCACATAGGCACCTTATTGCTGTAAAGCTCCCAATATAACCTAATCCCTTGCAGATCAAAGCTTTCACAGAAGAGTCCTCAGCAGGATGATGACTTTAGATGTAAAATATTGGAGAGCTAAGCATTTGCATGGCAGAGACAGAACATGAGTGTATTGGGGCCCTCAGCTGGGTTTTAAAAAATTAGTAATCTGAATAGCTCTGTTCAAGTCACTGACATGGAACTTGATTTTTGCTATACAGCAAGAAAGATGAAACTAGTGGCTTTCTCCAAAACATCACCTAAAAGATGTTGGGTGAACCTAGCATTTTTCATCACTTATGCACTGGAATGTGAAATATATTCAGACACCTTTCAAAAGGTAAATTATATTGGCATGTGAGCAGTAACAAATTCCTGAAACACAGCTATTCATCCATCTGATCAACATGTTAGTAGTTTTAAGTGAAATTTGCCTGGAAAAGGCACAGTGCACTGTAAAATGTTATATATTAAGTATTATTATACAATATTAAATTATAACATTATAATACATTAGAAATATAATAAATGATAAACAATAATATAAAATTATAGTATTACATAGAGCATAATGTTATTATATTATTAAATAATTGAAATATATTATAGTTACATTCTATTAAATATTGTAGTAAATACTATTATTTAATATTGTATTAAGTATTAATATTAAATATAATAAATATTAACTACGGCTCCTTCTACTCCTCAAAACACATAAAATGGCATCTTGGGGGGAAATTATCTTCTTTTATAGGGAAAAAGAAAAGGCAGCAAGTGTTTTTTCCTATGGAGGGGCAAAGCAAAGGTTTGTATGAGTCAATCAGCATGGCAGGCTGTGTGATAATGCTTGGTTTGAAAGGTACCTAGCTGTGGATTATTTCACCTCGTAGAAATGAAGAAATGTTTACACTCTCAATCAAATTTTAAGTAATTCCTGAGATCAAGGAGCCGCAGGAGGCATTCAGTCTGGTTGGGTTAAGTTACACCAAGGGTAAAGATTGGTCCTGCCCAGGTGTGGCTGCTGGACACACCTGACTCAGAGCACACAGCTGCCCTCCTCCTGCCTCTATCTTTGCCTGTCCAAGGAACAGCAAAAAGGGGCTGACAGAGACTCGTTTTATTAAACCACTGAATCTCCAACAGACAGAACATTTTCTGCTAAAAAAGGATTGGTTTTACAACAATAACAAAATTCATCTCATGACCTTAAACCATGTGAGTACCACCTAGAGATTTAAAACTCAGAAAATGCTGGCAGCAGATGACATCCTACTGCTGTGTTCTGAAAATGCTGATGCATTTACAGTAAATCCCTAACCAGGCCAGTTGTGCAACAAGTTGAAGTGACATAAAGTATTAACATTTATGGTGATGAGTCAAATCAAACAAACATCCTCTTTTATAAGCTTTCTCACGGCATGTAGTAGCATGTACTGCGAGTAATGAAACATCTGTTGCAGCCCTGACTTGCTCACAACCAAGCAAGTGTTGCAACAGTTCTGTAGGGCCAGGCTTCACATTAAGCCTTTAGTGGGTAGATGAGAAGAATCAGCACTAACAAGGTTTACTTCATCTCAGTTTATTCAGGAAGAATGAGCCAGGTTTCCTGTGAGGAAAACAAAAAAAAGTACCATATTGCAAAATATCCCAAACTAATTTTAACTCCAGACTGACATATTTCAGTGATACTTGCAGTTCACTCAGCTGCTCAGAAAGGTGCATTTTGGGCAAAAAAAAAAGAATTAAAAAATTTGCTTTGATGGCTCACTTTTGCAACTCATAAAGTTGCCCACTTTAAGCATCTGTCAGCTTCTATATATGCACTGTGATGCACTGCACCCAATTTTAACAGCTGCCCTTTCTGCTCAGGGTCTTCCTGACTGCCCTGTGCATTGCCCACAGTGAAAAGGCTCATTTACTGTCCCCCACTCCCACCTTCAACCTCACATTAACTTTTGACATTTACCAAAAAGACTTGGCTTTGTTCCCTCTGTTCCATGACCAGTATAAAGGGCCAACAAAATTCCTGTAAGTCAGAAATTTAAGACTCGATACAGCAGATCATACGTGAGTTATTTACAAAAACATTCTTATTTCCCAATTCAAACATACACTTAAAAATCACTTTTTAAAGGGCTTTCCTGACTAGAAATAGTTTCCTGTGTCCGTCAAGGCTTTTGCAAGACCTTAAAGTTAGTGTCTGCCTTGGATACAGGTGATGACTATAAGCTGTGCAGTCCTATTACAGACAGCTGTGCTGTCAGCTGTTACAGAACTGTGACACACAAATGGGATTTGTTTGCTTTGTTGTTCCTGGCTTTTTTTAAGCTCAACAGTTAGTTAGATACAGCAAAATTTGCATATCATTCTAGAAAAATTCATGGAAAGATTTCTATAAGAAAAGATTTCTTTCAAAGGGAGAGGTTGTTGCTCAGACCTTACCCAGTGTGAAGCCTTTAGGCAAGTTCCTGACGAAGGTATAAAAGGCTTGCATTCTCATTTACTGTTCATCTATACTACACTGAGAAATGTTCAGAGGAAAATTCCCTTGGTCTCCTGCTTTAACATGTTTTTCTTCCAGACTGACTGTGCACAAGCAGAGTTAATGATTCCTACAAGACCAGCCTGCCTCCCCCCTCAGTTCTGAAATAGTTCCTCTGTTATTTTTTTTCCAAGACAGGAACTTTTCTTGCTCATTTATGGCCCCAGATTACTGATCTAACCCTGTAATGCAGTACTTGAACCCTTCAATCAGCATAGGAATATCTACATGGCGATCAACAGAAAATTCAACTCTTTGGAATTCCCCATATTTATCACTGTGAAAAGAGTGAGAGAGCTAAAATTATGAAACCAGCAAGGTAAAGATGTTAAAAGCACACAGCTGCCAGTGGTTTCATCCTTGTCCTTCATCTCGCCTTTCCACCTATGTGTTTCAGATCATTGCATATTTATCATGTCACAATTTAAATTTCAAACTTTTGCTTAAGGCTGGTGTCTTTATTTCAATTTGCTCAGAGATTTGGGTACTCAAAAAACAGTGAGAAGAGTACAGCTTAGGAAACTTAGAAAAACTGTGCCACTAGAATGCTTTCCTATCCAACAGGGTGTCTGCATCACCTTTCATCTTCATAAACAGTAAGGAGAAATAACAGACTGGTTTTTATCAAACAGACTATTGCTTTATTAATCAGTGTTAATGTACAGGTTAATTAAAAAAAGCTACAGTTTATGAAATGTATCATCTACTTACAAGATACAAATCTAGGCCAATCCCCATGGTAGCTATGGATGCTCACCCACTGTAAAAACTTTACAGTTTTTTTTTTCTGATGTACAAAACTTCAAGCAAACATTCAGTAAAGATAACAGCATTCTTCTAGAATTTCATATAGTGTTTTAGTGCAAAAGGAAGTACAAATATAAAAATACTGAGGATTGAACAAAAATAAAAAAAACAGCAACAAAAACCCAAGCAAACTGTGGAGTTAGAGGTGAGTGTCAGCTATAGGTATTCTTCTAAGCTCTACGATCTGGGAGTTAGCCATGCTGCCACCATCCTGGCTGCCATGACAAGACTCATTATCACTGACACTGAGACCTGCACCTGAAAGAGAGAAGAAACAACACAAATAACAATCAGTGAGAATGAAATTTTGACACAGAAATGGGGATACCCTATCCTACTCTGCTTTATTCTGATTATTAAGATGCTCCCCCACTCCACAACCATGTGGCAAGTTTCCTCTTACTAGTCCACCATTCTGAATCCATGAATTATAACATTATCTGACATAACAACTTTGTACTATCCAGATAAGCTTTTTCTTAGTTCCACTGTCATTCAGTTTATTTGGCCCAGTAAGTGGCACAATAGCTATTTAGAAGTTGCCTTGAAATCAGAAAAGCATAAATCAAGGCCTGGCTTAGACTGAGTTCATGGTCTAGCTGTTAGAGTCTGTTATTTCCAAGGACTTCCTTATAAGGAATTGACTTTTAATGATACAATTTCCAAGTTAAACCATAATTCCAGCTGTTTTAATAGGACCGTAATTTCAAATGAGAAAAGATGCTGACCAAATATTCTTTAAACCTACATTTGGCACAAACTGGTGCATTAAGTTTTACTTCTACTGGAAGACAATACTAGAGTTTGGTCCAAGGGAACTTCTAGAACATGTCTAGAAGAGACCTTGAGAGGCTATCTTCTCCATCCTTTTGTCATAGGACTTCTGCTAGCTTTCTGCTTCCTATTTGTTTGATGGGGTTTCATTTGGGCTGTTTTGTGGGGGAGCTTTGACTTGATTAGTGTGAAGATGCATAGTTCTGCACTAATTTTTATGAAATGCAAATTTTTTTCAGACCATTTTGCCACAAATATCTGTTGGAACTATAAACTTCAGTGTTTTTTCAGCTCCTCCCCTTGAGCTGTAGAACAAATTCTACACATTACTTGAGTTTTGAGGGCTCAGGGTGTCTAGGCTTTAAATTTGTTGAGAACTGCATATCAGTATAATGAGGCATGAGGATTTCAATACAAATTACTTTCAGGCATGATCTTGCAGTGATGCCATTTACAAATGATGAGGGAAGTAATTTGTTTTGGGCAGAAGCAGATCTGTAACTACATGCAATTCAAGGCAGTTACAAAGGAATGACATCTGGCTCAAAACAGCCCTGAATATGGTATGCTGGGAGAGGCAGTGATTTGCATTTCATGCTGAGAAATATTTTCTAGAGTTTCTATCAGGTGTACAGTGTATCTCTTATTTCTACCTCAGCTGACATTCCAGTTTTTAGTTTGTTCAACAAAAAAAAGAATAGTTTAAATTTTTGAGTTTCTTCATCTTTTTCTATGCTCTCTGTTGTTCCACTTTAACAAAGTTTTCTCTTAGCACCCTTCCACCCACCACCCCTCAAGCAGTAAAGAAGTACTGTAAAGCAGGCAGCAGTGAGATGCTGCTTTGCTCTGGGAAGTCAGGCTGTAACCTTGAACATGGAGCTTGGTCCAGAGAACCTGTGTAGAAGGTCCTGTAGGACTAGCCAAGTTTTCCTGCAGGGGTCTGGATGAAGTCCTGGTAGGGGCCAAACTTGGATCCATGCCCTGTGATCCACTTGGGTATGCTGCACTGTGATCCTTCCTACACCTGGTTTTGGTGTTTGGGTCATGAAGGGAACAGTTGTTCACTGACCCTGAGTCCTTAGGTCTGCATGACCCAAGCTCTTGAGAAACCAACAACTACTGCCAGAGAATGACAGGAGTAAAAATCCATCAACATGCAGAGATACAACAACAAAGTCAAGATTAGGATCTGAATTATTAAAATACTTGTTTATAAATGTATTGAAGTTGATTTAAATTTGTATGCACATTTAACCTTTCATTGAGCCAGGTCCTAATATCCAAGAGGTGCTTGAAGGTCCTGGGAAAAACAGCAATTGTTTAAACAAGTTGTTTTGATTGTTTGATATTTGATTGTTTTAGAAAGGAAACCTGACTGTAATAGAGAAGATGAATCAGACTGTTGTATTTACCACATGGGGATGGAAGATAAGTAAAAAGCATGAAGCAAATAAAATACTTTGAATGAAGAAAGAACACAATACTTCTTATGTAGCCTAATAACAGTGGAATTCATTCAAGACATTTAGTCAATCTGAAAAGGGTACAAATTTCAAAAACTGAAAAATCCCCATTATTTAAAATCATTTGAAATCATAAACATGATCACCATGGGCTCAAATTTCAACATGAACACTGACTATTGGGATTAGAAAGATATTTTTCTTACAAGTGGCTGTACTGGTAAACTGGCAACTATTTAGCATGGGGTTTCTTTAAGAATCTTCTGCTGGGCACTACAAAAAGATTGGGTATTGGTCTAATGGTATTACACTATGTATACTCTTAAATGTCATAACTGTGCAAGCCCTGCTTTGTCCATGCTCTGTGCGAAGTCAGAGAAGATATTTATTGTTACAGAGGTTCTTATCAGGAACTTGGAAAGCCAGAGACTGAAACTGGTTACTTTAGGTTTACAAGGGCCTTGTTCTGCTGATGGTGCAAAGACAAACTATGTTGGAGCTGATCCTTTTTAGGAATAAGAACTGAAATGTAACCAGGATACCAGCTTACCAAACAGTCAGCAGGCTGGAAAGGGTATGACTGTTTACACAATGGAGTTTCACAGAGTTCATTGGTCCATTGTGTTCTCAGATTAGAGTGGAATTTAAATTAATCAGATCCCAAAAAACATGCACTCATCTAGAGATGCTAGAGTTGGATGGTAGGTATGTAGCAGGCAGTATTGTTTTTTCCCAATTTGTGAAGGAACTATTTTAAGAAAAATAAGCAGGAAAATGAAGCCTTTCTTTCTTTTCTTTTTGTATGCAGGGACTAGCTATAAACTGAAAAGTCACAGCTCAGGCTTCAGACCCAGAAAGGTTCCTCCACTGACATCTGCTGGTGAAGGGCTATACCAGTGCATCCCTACGTGCCCTGGAACACCAGCTGTTATCATCTGCTTGCTCAGACATAGCTCACACTTTCACTAAAACATTTAAAGGGAGACAGAGTTTGTTTTGTAATTACTGTACCTGCATCGCTGGGAAAACTTTTTATCTCTCAAGCCCTTATATCTGGCTTAATCAATCATAATTTTTATTATATGTGTAGGATGTATATGGATAAGCTGCATAAACCAAACTTAATTATTCTTTCAGCTTTTTGACTTCACAGAAATGACACTAGCAGACATCCAGACTACTATAAAGTTCAGATTGAACTAAAAATGCTTAATGTGTATTGTACAGTCACATTCAACAGCCATCAGGTAACCTAAGTGTGACAGCCACAGATGAGAAACTGAATGAATATGCAAACTAGCTATCTTTCCTTCCTTTTCTTTTTCTGTGAAGTGAAGCCTACAAAACAGAAATTATGTAGGCTGATAGGGCAGGGACTTTGCCACTTACAATCTATATGCCCTGTAATAGACAGTCTCCAGCACTGAACACCTTTCAGAACTGAAATTTCAAATGTTTCCTCTGGTTCAGGATAGCCATATGATATACTTTATTCTTAAACCAGGCACCTACCGTGGTGTCCCCAAGGTTCATTAAATGCTGACTTTGGAACCCTAGCTGAATTAGATTGAAAATCATGAATCATATAGCATTGTTACTGTAATAGCTGTATTTGTGTGAGGTTTTTAACTTACTCAGTAGATTTTTCCAGGTATTTTCCATATCAGAGAATCATTAAAATATTTGCATCATATTAAAGAAATATTGGAATATTTATATAATATTTATCACAACTGCCTCTAGTAAGAGTAAAAATGCATGAACGTATGAATGTAGCAGTATTCTGCTTAGTGTGTCTGGATACTACCATCGTGAGTCACCTGTCACCCCTGGAGGAGTTTGGGTCTCCTTCAAAGACTTTGCTATGTTTTGGTTTCACATCTCATCCAAAGGAATAAATTGTTTTGGTTTTGTGCATCACAGAAAGGGAGAGGACAGGGGTGTTTGTAAGATACAGATGGAAGCTCAGAAATCAGTAAAACTATACTGCATTTATGGGATTCATGCTTTAGAGCAATGCTGATGTGCATCTTGCTGCTTTGGGACAGATTGCATATACATTTATTCTTGTTGGATTCTTTTTTAACTGCCCAGTCCTAACCAGAGAAGGAGTCCTCAGGGAATTCTGGTATATTGGGCTTTATCCTCAATGAAAATAACATTTGACTCTGTCGCAATCTGGAAGGCAAAGGTCTTACTAAATTGACTATCAGTATAAACCTTGCACAAGAAATCAGATGGAAAATGAGATCTAGTCCAAAATTGCAGACTTTCAAAGTTAGTTAAATTTCAAATTAATGAAATCAACAAAAACTAATTCATAAATAACTAACTTTCTCAATAGAAGCTGTTTGAATAATTATAAGAGCCATAAATGAAATACAATAAAATAAATAAACACGAATTCATAAACATTTTTAAAAAAGTTTTTAGCACATATCAACGAACAGGGCATGTCTCTAAATTATTTTTCCTACCGTAATAGTTTTATTATTTCCTTCACATAAGCCATCTTGGAGCTGGCCTGCCTTCTGAAAGATCTCCATAATAGAAGAAATGACGTGATGTAGTGAGCAGAGTGGATCCTAACTATGTATTTCTGTGTGGACATGAGCATACTTGATGGGAAGAAGGAATTCCTTGGTAAGACATTCAAATACAATGGCTGTATGACATAAGAGGCCCACCAGATTTCTCACATAAAACAGAAAAACCCTATCACCATGTGATGCTTGCACAAAGCTAGCATAACAGGTGGCTAAGAAACAGTACACTGCTGCCCACCTGATTTGCCAGAACTGCAGTTGTATGCCTCCATCTGACCCAGCCTGTATTTCAGGTTAATCTGTAATTAGGCCCGGTTTTAATGACTGTGGAACCAAGGGCTAAGTGCACAGTTCTATGACACATTCCTTTAGCAACAAGGCAGAGTGTGCCAGCACAACTATTTATGGGGCTGCACTGCACACTGCAAATTACTAAACACTGACAAGTTAAAAACAAAGTTTTTCTGTGGATGATTGGTTGAATTTTTTTAACCTGTCTTCATTTTTACAGCTGAGAGTAGTGGGAGGGCAGGAATGAAACTTCAGTTTTGCTGTGATTATACTCTCATACCCATGGATCCCAGCTGCCAGGTTAAACCTTGTGGCTACAGAATTATGCCCTGTGAGCATAAGTGAAAGTCACATTCAGACAGCTCAGAGCTACATGAGCAGAAAGAACCAGATGAAGCACAAAGGGGCACAAAAACATTTTTACATATTCCTCTGCTAATCAGTGCTGTGCCTCAGTCAGCCCTCAGAGTGGGAGCTAACATTTTAGCACTGCTACAGCTAAGTTTGGTTATAGATTGACAGTTTTAGGGAACACAGATAATGGAAGGTTCTGTTTTAGTTTATCAAAGATAAAGTTCAAACAATAGCAGATCAGGTATTTCTAATGTTCCTCCAAAAGCAACACCCCCCAGGTTAGCAGTGACAAAACTGGCTAATGTGCGGGGAAAAGAACCTTCTCCCGGCTCTTCCAGAATGAGGAATTCTCAGCCTTCTGAAATAAAGTCTATTCTAAAAGGGTTTGAGAAACACCTCACACAGCAAACTACATGCAAGAGCAGTTCAGCAGAAAGGCATCTTAGCTGCCTATACACTTTAGCCTATTTAGAGAAGAGGTCCTTGTCTTCCAATTGCCAATGACCACTTCTTCCTTGGAGCCAGGACTGGTGCTTGAAGGGCATCAGACTAACTGATGTACAATGGGAGAGAGAAGGCAGAGGAAGAAGAAAAGGAGAACTCTAACCTGACTTCCTGTGGTTTCATGTGAGCGCAAGCAATGATGCAAGAGAGGAAGAAATGTGGTGCTGAGAGACTAGGAGATGAGCTCATTTCAGTGCCTGCTAGCTTAACTATTATCATAAAACTCCTGTTAGACCACAGCACAGTGAATACTTTTGCAGCACAAGTCTGTACTGCCAAACAGAGAAAAAATATCCAACTTTCCACCACCTCATCTCTCTTTTTATTACTTCCATGTGGTTCCCTGCCTCCCTCTCCTTGGCCATGCACCGAACTGAACTGGAGAATATGTCAGGATGAAAATAATAAAATAGATTTTTAGTTACAGAAAAGCTTGTTTGGTTGGGTATTTAAAAAAAAAAAAAAAAAAAAAAAGTATGTGTTAAGCTAGAGATTGTGTCTGAGACAACAGTTGATAAACATTTACTTTTCTGGTCAAAGATGCTCTAACCTTCCACACCACCTCTTCAGTTCATCTTGTTCAAATGTGAGGCTGAAACCAAATGGGACAATTGGTTTCACTCAGAAATCATGGGGGTTTTTACTCTCGTAAACACTGCAGTGGACACCGTGTGGGCACAGGAGCAAACATTGATGTAAAATTTTCAGGCACTACTTGAACCAGTAGTGCAAACAAAATATTTTTCTCCAACAATGGCCTGAGGTCACTGCTTCAAATCACATTATTATGAAATGCTCATAAAAACAAATTATAATAAAATATAAATAAAGAAGATAATAATAGAATTTAGGCAAGAAAGCCAAAAGTTGGTTTTAGATCTACTTTTTCTAAAAGAACTTAAAACAATTTAACTAGGGATGGAGTTTGAAGACTTAGGAAAAAGTAACTAAGTGCCAAATATATGTTGAATTGTATTATATTTCAGCTATGGCTGTTGCCTAGATTGTTCTTCATGACTTAAGACTCAGTCTTCTGCAGTTTACTGATGCCAACTGATTTACTTAAGCAGTAAACATTGTGTAACAGTAGGACTGTTAGATGTAGATGGTTTCATGTCTTATTAACTATCTATGAATTATCTGATTTCTTTCACAGTGTTCAAGAAGTTAAAAACTATCTTCTTTCATACCTAAACAAAAGGTTTGCAACTGTAACTCCTGCATCTAGCTTTCAAAGTCTTGCAAATAAAAATTAACTGTTAATAAAGTAAAACCAGCCCGCAAAATGTCTAAAAAAATGAGTAAGTATAAAACAGATTTTCACAGAACATAGAATGGTTTGGGTTGGAAGGGACATTAAAGACCATCCATTTCCAACCCTTGCCACAGGCAGGGACACCTTCCACTAGACCCGGTTGCTCAGAGCCCCATTAAACCTGGCCTTGAACATTTCCAGGGATTGGGCAGTCCCAGGTTCTGTGGGTAACCTCACCCTCACAGGGAAAAATTTCTTCCTAATACCTAATCTAAACCTGCCCTCTTTCAGTTCAAAGCCATTCTCCCTTGTCCTGTCACACTATGCCCTTGTCAGAAGTCCCTCTCCAGCTCTCTTGTAGCCCCTTTAGGCACTGGAAGGGACTCAAAGCTCTCCCCAGTGCCTTCCCTTCTCCAGGCTGACAACCCCCATTCTCTCAACCTTTCCTCACAGCAGAGGCACTCCAGCCCTCTGAGCACCTTCATGGCCTCCTCTGGAATCAGTCCATGTCCTTCCCATGCTGAGGGCCCCATAATTAGAGTCATTTCCTGCAATGTAAACTGGCTTAGGAAATACAGCGTCATGAACTTACAGAATAAAAATACCTGTTTATTATCAGCATTCCCAGTCACCCATCCAGTTTGACTTTCCTTGATATCACTGAAGGGAACAAGTTTCTGAATCTTAACTGAAACAATTCTTAATCTGCTGCTCTCATGAATACCTTGCTGTTGTCTCTTGCAAGGCTCAGTAGTATTCTTAGAGATCATTTACATGACCTCCTGCTACCAAGCAAGTCCATTTGTCTGTGCGGGCTTTGGTTACTGTGTGCCATATCTTATGAAGCAGAACTCTTTTGCTTCTTTGGTTGTCTTATTAGACATTCCCATGTTGACTGATCTTTAAGATTTCCATTGGAAATAAGATTATATTGAGAGACCTCATTGACTGTATCTTGTGAAATGGTGGCACCATTAGGGTGAATAACACCATAACAATACAGTAAACTTTGAGGGGCAAAGGAAAGAGTCACTCACCAGTCTTTAAAGCAAATATTAGGTCATCAAACTCTTGTGATTCCTCATCAGCAACTAATGAGTTGGTACTGAATCCTCCAGAAGGGTGGAAAACATTACCATTTTGTGGACTCTGCTTAAAGGCAGCACTAGCTTGACTAGCAGGCTGCAAGGATGCTCTCTCCCAGTCTGCAGGCACCTGTAGAGTTTAAAAAGACATAGAAATGCAGGAATCATCAAAACTATTGTACAGAAAATGGAAATTATGACCAGAACTGAACTGAAGACCATGAGATTTTGGAACCAGCTATTCTGTCACTTCTGTAATGAACCAGAAACCCTTTTAAAACTTTTTTATAAATTGTATATCTTTATCTATATCTATATCTCATCTATATCTATATCTATCTATGTCATCTGTATCTATCTATGTCATCTATATCTATCTATCTATCTATCTATCTATCTATCTATCTAATCCATCTATCTATCTTTCCACTTTCCATGCCCTCTCTTCCCGTCTGTATTGGGTTTTCATGGCCAAGTCTTGGGAGTGGGAGGGTTACAAGGGGGCCTACTGGGGTGGCTTCTCTGAGAAGCTGCTGGAAGCTTCCTCCGTGCCTGGTACAGCAATTCCTGGCAGCTCCAAAGATGTATCCACTGCCAAATCTGGACGAATTAGAAATGGTGGTAATGCCTCTGTGATAACATATTTACAAAGAAGAAAAAAAAATTACTGTGTAGATGTAACTGTTGCCAGAGAAGAGCAGGGTGAGAATTTGTGACAGAAACAATTCTGCAGACATCAGAGTCAGTGAAGGAGTGGGTGGAGGTGCTCCAGGAGCTAGAGCTGAGATTCTTCCGCAGTCTGTGGTGCAGACCATGGCAGAGCATCTGTGCCCCTGCAGCCCATGGAGATCCAGGGGAATGCAGAGATCCACCTGCAGCCCTTGGAGGAGCCTCACACTGGAGTAGGGGAATGCCTGAGAGGAGGCTGTGACCCCATGAGAGGTGTTTAGAGAGAAGAGACCGTGCTGGAGCCTCTCTATGAAGGACTGCATCCCTTGTAAAAGAGACCCATGCTGCAGCAGTCTGGGGAGGACTGTTGCCTGTGGGATGGACTCCCACTGGGAAAGTTCATGGAGAACTGTCTTCTGTGGGAGGGACTTCGTGTTCAAGTAGGGGAAGGACTCCTCTCCCTGAGGAGCTGGAGAAGCTATGGGTGATGAACTGACCATAACCCCCAATCCTTGTCTCCCTGTGCTGCTGGGGGAGGAATTAGACCTGGGAAAGAGGGAGGGTTGGTGAGGGGGGGAGGAGTTTTTAAGGTCTTACTTTATTTTTCATCATGCTTCTCTGATTTTGTTAGCAGTAAATTAAATTAAATTAAATTAAATTAATATCTCTAATTTGAGTCTGTTTTGCCTGTGACAGTGTTTGGTGAATGATGTCTCACAGTCCTTAACTCATGAACCCCTTGTTATATTTTCTCTCCCCTGTCCAATTACAGAGAGGAGTGAGAGACACTTTAGTGGGTGTCTGTCATCCAGGAAGGGTAAACCCACTCCACCTTCCCTTTTCCCTTTTCCCTTTTCCCTTTTCCCTTTTCCCTTTTCCCTTCCCTTCCTTTCCCTTTTCCATTCCATTCCATTCCATTCCATTCCATTCCATTCCATTCCAGTTTTATTCTAACTTTATTGCAATTTCCAGAAGTTTTGAGCATCATAACTCTGAGAAATTAATTACATAAAAATCATCTAAAACCTATAATAAACTGAAAGAATGATATTTTGATTTCTCATGACCTACTTTTGACACTTTAACCAACCTCTGTAACAAACTGAAGACTCAATTATGAAAGGGGAAATTCTCTAAGTGGGATGTTAGTTAGCACAGTAAGTTCCAAGAATAACATGGATAAAATAATGATTTTAGTCATTAAAATAAATCAAAGAAAAAGCTCTCCCTCCCCAAAGACAACCTATAATATTTAGCATCTCATTCCTGTGTATTACACATCAGAACAAACACTAAAATCTCCAGGTACTTTTCAATGAACAAGTTGATGACTACAGAGCACTATAGAGCACTCTTACCTCTTCCATAGCACTGATGAGGTTCTGCGTGGACTTGCTGATCTCTCCTCCAGCAGCTGGCAGACCGCTGCCATGGGTGAAAAATGCTGATCCTGCAGTTGTATGCCCATTCATGTCCACAGTGTAACTTGCTTTCACAGGACAGCAAAGTTGGTTGTGCAGGATAAAATATACCACAAAGACATAAAGACCCTTAAACAGACATTGAAAGAGAACATCAGCCTGTGAAATGCAGGGTGCTTGGATCACAGCTTTCTGTGGAAAATAATGGATGACATCACCTTCCATCAGAGATCTAAAAGCTACAAGTTCATATCCTGAATTCTCCAGCTAAAAATCACACAAACACACAAGCACATACACATACACACACAAGTATTTGAAAGTTACTATTTGGTTGAAGCTACAGAGTTGTGAAGGAAAGCCATGACCCCAAAACCAACAAACTGACTTGAGTTTCACAGTTGTCATAACAGTGAAAATGAGGTTAAAGGCCTCCCTTTATAATAGTATTTGGCTGGTGTTCCTTAGCCACAATTCTTCATTTGCTTACTGACCTGCTGGCTTTTTGCAGTCTTACCTCATGCAAACTGCACTGCAGCTGTCACAGATACTGTAACTATAAATTAGATTTTCTGTGATATCCACTAATTCAGCACTGGTTTTCATTACTGATTACAACAATGGCTCTGCTGTATGCTTCTGCAGTTCTTCTTTAAAACTTGCTAATTTTGACCTTTAGACTGAGCCAAGAAAAGTATTATAACCATGCCTTGTGTTTGTGAAGAAATCCAGTAATTGAACTTCTCCATATGAAATCTGGCTTACTTTAATTTTTAAGTTGCACTAATACTGAGGGGAAATAATCCACTCCAACTGATGAATCAACCTGTTCAATAATTGCTAAAGACGGGATTACCAAAATAATACAGAAAGAAGACTTCTGCATTCTTACCAATTGCTGCAATACAGTTACATTTGCAATGCTTTTCTTATTCATACTGTTCTCTGGAACCCTGGAGCTAATTGTACTATGCAGAACAATTAATTTTAGAGGTATCCACTGGCACAGAAGTACTAACTTGGAAATAGTAAGGAGTTTTATCTAATTATATTTGTGAGTTCCTGATTAAAGGAATTTTGAAAATATTTGAAAAAATAAGAGACTCTAGATACCCAACAGCACTTCATGATACATAGACTGCTAATTTCTACTGCCAAAATGATATGAAAAAACTCTGGTCCCAAGTGACACATAAGAGAAGTTAACGGGATTCAACAGGATTTCAATCTCAGCTGGTTAAACAGTGGAAATACCCTCACACAGCTACTATAAAACCATAAAGCTCTGCATGTGAGTTTTTTTAAACAGAGAACGACCAAACAAAAGTGTTAAAAACAACTATTTTGAGAAAACATTTTCCTGCTTTTCCAGATTATTGTTTATTTGTCATGACAACTCAGAGCAGTTCACGGAGAGGAAATTTCTTTGTGATACATATAAATAAATACATTCCATAAAATAGATGCAAACACATGTTTGAGACACTAAAAAGGAACCAAAATATCCTTTCATTCTATAAACAAGTTCAAGGACTCTGATACAGGTCAAACATAATTGGGCTAGCAAATGGATTTATTTAAATTTAAATTGTTTAATGGATATGAAAAGGATAAAAAGCCCAAGAAGAACAGATAATAGTGACAATACAAAATTCAGAGTAGCCTCTGGCACTTCAGTCTCTGAGGGCCTACCACAAAAGTTGCACACACATTTTTCAAGAAAACCCATTAGCTGAAGATGCTGCACAGCCCTGTCTTTTGAAATTGCAGGGACATAAGGCATTGGCACACAAGGTCCATGAGAAGTCACTCTCCTGTGTAGCCTCAAGTGTGGACACTCACTTTTCTAAAACAAATTAACATGAAATAAAGTGTCACTGTTATCTCTTTAAGTTGGCCTGCATGTTGTAACTCTCGGCAGGTGGATGATGAGACAGCTCCTCTGGGTCCTCCTACAATAATCACATGAATTCAGGGAGGTTATTTCAATACCTAAGGACAGGAGAAGTCAAAGGCTGACACAGATAGCAGAACCAAAAATTGTGTTTTACTTCTCCCGTCTTGTAAATTGTTACAGCAATGCCTTACAAACAGAAGCTTATACCTAATGAAACCCAATACTCCTAAGTAGGTAATACATGTACACAGGAACTCTTGCTGAACAGAGGATTCCTTGCTTGTCTGGAATTCCTTTCTTTCATCTATATTCCTTTCCAAATCTAGAATCTCAAGAAGATAATGCTCTGTAGATGTGAGCTTCTTTGTACCATCACTGTGATTTCGTTTGAAGTATCAAAAGGGTTTTATAGTCATATTCTGACAATCCTATGTCCTTATTAGAAACCACTGGGAAGGTGGACAGGAAGCCAAAGCCAAAACAAGTCAAATGGTCCTGCCCAAATAGCACTGAGTTTCACAGAGCATACACATGAAGATGTCATGCAGTAAATAATACAGATTTCAATTTTTTTCCAAGCCAGCAGCTACCAGTCTGTTTACTCTGAAAGAGCATGGGCAGCATGCAGACACGCAGATTGTGTCAGTGCAACCACGGCTTTCACAGCCTCTTGCAAAAGCACCAGTATGAGAACTGATCCATCCTTCATCATGCTTTTGACTCTACTTATGTTCCTTTTCACTTCAACCTTTAACACTGTAAAAACGGTCATAAATTGCTGTGAAAATAAGGCTGTTGGCATTGTAATATATGTTTTTCTGCATTTATCATATAAACAACGGTAGCCAAGTTGGAATTACTGTACTTTTTCAGAAGCTTACAGACCTCGTCCTTGATGGTTGGACTAAGAATGAAATGAAGAGCATAGCCAATTTCTGCTGACAGGCCTTCTGGAAATCTACACCCTCCAAAAGGATTGAAAAGAGGCTGGTCAGGGTGTTGGTATTAATAACGCAGGCAATGACATCTTTGTTAAAATTGTGGGAAATATTACCTTTTTTATTCTTAGAAATTTTAATTGAGAAAACTTAACCTAAACGCAAAAACACACTCCCCAAAATCTCAGCCTAGTGCCAGTAACCTCTGCTGTTGCTTATAAATTGAGAGCCATGCTACTCAACTCACAAGCGTGTGTCGGGGGGCCACGAGAACCTCTTGGGTCCCACAGTGCAATGACTGACTTATAATCTAAGAGCTTGGCTTGGGCTCCATGGAAGCAGACTGAACAACTAAGCAAAGAACTCGGACTCTGGAGGATTTAATAGTAACTCTACATAAGTTCTGTGCATTGGGCCCACAGGACTGCTTTCAAAATATTTAACCCCACTTAATTTATGGTTACATTATCATAGTAGTATTAGTACAATGCCAGAGTAAAAGATAAAAGAAAAAAGTGGTAGTAATGTATTTGCTATTGAGGAAGGTGGGAAGTACTTCAAGCAGACAATTAGGTTGTCCCGAAGGAGGGAGCACGAACTGGCAACTTAGAATTCTCAAATATGGTGCCTATTTGAAAAATGCCTGCAAGAGACTCTCTGCAAAGGCTTCTGGTTATTTTACTGATATTTGCTGATGGAAGACAATTAAGCTCTTACTATGTCATCTCAGCAAGCTTGTCTGGCTGGTCAGCTCTTTTGTACTGATATGTCAGGAAAAAATATCCATATAAACACAGGTACAACTGTCTGAAATAAAGCTCACATAGAAAAGTTTGATGGAATATTTTTGTATTTATGAGGTGGGAGCAGCCTCAGTGCTGCTCTAGATAGCTCACCTTATAAGAGGCAGTGAGAAAGCAGCGGGATGACAGAATGAGAGACAGTGGTCTTAAATTGAAATGGGGAAGGTTCCAATCAGATATGAGGAAAGCATATCTAATGTAAAGGTAACTAAGCACTGGAACAACCTGCCCAAAGAGAGTGGAAGTTTCTCCATAAAAGGAGAAAGGAGTTTTTTCTGGTATATATGCACAAAATATAATTCGTGAGAGGGTTTTGTTCATGCATGTATGTGAGGGGGATTCTCCTATGCAACAGATTGATTTATTTATTCTGAGAGGCAGCTGCAGGAAGCTAGTAAACTAAGGACAGACTTCCACAGTTGTCAATAAAAGGACGGAATACATTAATATATTTTACACCTCATGAGATCACATGAAGAACTGGAGTACTGATCCACTGAAAACCTTCACTGCACACTGAACACTCAGAGTCTCTGGCTCTTTGTCCCCTCACTCTCTGTGTTCCAATTTGCTGCGCTGCCACTACAGTATGTCTAAATTTGAAAACTTAGCTAACTCTGTTACTAGTAATAAGAAAGAATAAAACAGACTGTCGGTAACCAACAAATCCTTCCATCATCTCCTTTTTACATGCAAAAGGAAAACCAAGATGCTTACTGTATCACATGATTTCATTATTGTTCTGATAAACACAAACACACCAAGGCATTAGACTTATTTTTTAAGCTAATGTACATCATACTTCTCCCACAAGTATGGATACCAATGGTGTCCATGTCTGAGATACCCTACCCTACCAAATTGTAGAACTTGTTTTTCAAAGAGAAGTCCATTCAAATACCATCATCTTTTTTTAGAGGAATGGTATTCCTATATATGAATATATATATTCATATATATTTCATATATATGAATATATATATGAAATATATAATTTCATATATATTCCTATATATGAAACTAAAGTATCTTAAGAGGATTTTTGTGAAAGAAAAGTGACTTCATCACTCCATTTTAGCACTTCCTCAACCTGCTTCTGAGTATATACTACCACAAACAGGAACAGCCGGCACTCCACAGAGACACTCTTCAAGTTCCTAATTTAATTTGGAAAATTTTGTTTAACAATCATCACATGACTATATCACTAAAAGTTGCTTTTCTAAAGGAGAATATTTAAAACAAAATTAAGGTTTCTGAAGTAAGCTAACCTCTTGATCAGACCACAAATTTTAGTAACCAGAAAAGGTTCATTCTGATCCTAAGAACACGGTGGCTAAAAAAACCGTATTATTTTTACAGTTACGCCTTTATTCATGCCAGGTGGTAAAAACACCCCCAGTAAAGTACACAAATGTATCTTTGACAACAGAAGAGTTTTACATACTTGGATCATCTTTTTACACTGTTTGTCATCAGTGTAATTTCTGTATGATGGTTTACACTTTTGTTAGTCTTATTTCAGATTTTTAATTTTATCAGAGTGAGATTTAATTTTATTCTCTGTCTGGACTATGCTAATTTACTCTTGGCAACCACTTCTAGGAAGTCCTTGTTAACATAGTGGTCACACTGTTCTTGGATGGCTGTCAATGGTTATGGGTGCTGCTGCCACTTCTTGTGGTGTGCTACTCAATGCCTTGGCTGATTTCTTGTGAACTTCCCTAGAGTTTTCATTAATTTATGGGAAGTTCTTCTGTTGTTTTCAATCGCTGGCTGGTCAAAGACTGCTGTGGATTAACCCTGATTTACATAACAAGTGTGTACTTCTTTTGGGAAAATTACCAGTCTGATTAATATAAATAAATTGCTTGTTTCACTAAGTTCAAAAGCTAATCTTTGCACAGGAAAAAATTACTCACAAAATTAAAGGAGTCATATTCAAGAAATCATAATCAGTGCCATTGCACAATGCATGAGATAAATTTGATAATATAATCTTTTCTGATAATTTTTGGATTAGCTATGAAACTGAATATTCATACATGCAATAGTATTAATAACATGAGCCAAGTGAAAACACAAAACATGTAATTCTCTATTTCTTTCTGCAAGGAAAGCTTTCCTTCCTTTCTTGTTTCCCTTATTTCCTTGTTTTCAGAGATAATTATGGTAAACTGCAGGCATGGCATTTTTGTATGCAGTCTTTAATGTACATTTTATTTTGCCATTATTTTCTTCAACCATAATTTATTTTGAGAGCAGCTTGAAGATCTTTTATTGTTGTTATTAAGCCGGAACTGTCATCTTAGTCATATGATACATCTTAAGCCATCATTTAACCTCTCCCACTCACAGCTCTTCAGAAATAATAACCTTTGAAATATAAATCAGACCCTTTGTTTAAATGTGATTCTTTTTCTTAGCATTCTAAGTGATTGTTGTAAAACTCAGTCTGTAGCAGTGCAACTCCATCAGCTGGTGATTACATTTAATAAGTAGACTTTGGACTTGCTGTGTATCAAGTGCTAGACTGTTTATTTGCCGTTAAGCGTCAGTTTTGATGAAACCATTGTAATTCTTATCGATCGCGCAATTTATCTTATCACAGTTTCTACTGGGAACGTTTACTCCTTGTCTGCACTTTGCTTCCTGAAGCATTTCCACCCCATTTTGCTCTGTATGACAAGGTTTGTGCCAGTTACAGATGAAGACGTAAAAATTAACATCAAAAGCAAAAAAAACCAATAATAAATGTAATCAAGGATAAATAAATGTAATTCAGGACTGCAAAACTCATACCATGTTGGGAGGCATCACCTGTTGAACCAACTAATTGCCACCATACACACACACACACACACACACAAGAACAGAAGCCACCCTAAAAATGGAAGGAAGAAAAGTAATAATTAATGTATCTATCATTAAATTGAAAATGCATATACAGGTCTGCGCTGAGATATACTTATTTTTGCTTTCATTTCTTTGGTAAAGTTTTGACTCCATAGATAAAAAGGTTATAGGTATATTTTGTAATAATAATAATAAAATAAATACTGTGCTTTCAGCATTTTGAACAATGTTCCCTAATACTAATGTAACATCTGAAACTTCAGTATACACTGCCAAGTTTCTCTTTATGCAGAGCCAGCTATGCCAACACCATGCTGAATCTTGCAACTTCTACTCCAAGCCAAAGCCATAAATTCCTTTCTGGCAAACTGCACTCAGTTCAGAATTAGTCTAAACTTGGCTAAGTCTTACCTGACAGGTTCACACACTTTGGCACATCTTTAAAAAGCAGATCTGCTTGGATACTCAGGATTCACTATAAATATTTTGCATAGCTCTCAGCACACTTGTAACTACTCCCACACAACTGCCATTTTTACCTCTCATTTCAGTACTGTAAGTGGTGGGAAAGGTCTTGGAGGGTTTTTATTTTGGGGTTTTTGGTTGGATTTTTGGGGCTTTTTTTGGTCAATTGTTTGTTTTAAGGGCACAGATTCAACATTAAAAGAGAGGTGTTAAGCTTAAAAACGTACTGAAAATACAGATGGTTAGCCAAACTTGCCAAATGTGTAGACTAAGCTAGAGTAAGACTCTGTCACTTCCTTCCAATGTAGTCATCCCAGATATATGAAGAAAGCCCTATTTTTGTATTTCAGCTCAGCGAAGAAAGAAAGCAATACTGAGTCAAACCCCAAAGGTAGGTTGGAGGTGGAGGGCAAACATGGGAGAGCCAGAACTTAGAAGCAGCTTGCAATTCCCCCCACAGCTCTGGCTGCAGTCACTTGTTACAGAGCTCTGTGACAGTCAGCAAATCTCAGCAACTACAAATGGTAGGAAGTTAAGAACAAACAACAGCAGACAAAGCAGACTGGCACCCCATTGTTCCCCATCTCTGCCCCAATTCTTAGCCTGTGAATTTTTTTTCCCTCTGCCTTTTTTTTTTGTTGTTGTTTTCCTTTCCTGCACAGGCAACAGAAACTGGAGACACCATCCTTTGAGGTCCTCTTTGCATTAGGTTCTTGTGCTTTATGCTACAAGGAAGACCACTCTGGTAGCAAGAAGTAGCCAGATCACACACCAATGAAAACAGACAATTTGTCCACTGATGAACCTTACACTAAAAAAGAACAAACAGGAAGACCAAGCACAGTGAGTTTATCCTCATCCATTTTTCAACTCCTAGAAATATCAGAGGTCATGAGCTTTCACATATGCTTAAAAAAATTTTTCAAACATTTACTCTCATACTTGCTTTCCATGGTAAACATTTATAACCAAACCAATATTTTAGATCACACCCTACAATCTAAGACTACTGCTGCTTTTGTTTCTTTCCCAGAGAATAAAAGGTGGATGAAAAAGCCTTTGTAACCTCTGCTCCTAGTTCAAGAGATTCCCTAACAGTCTCAGAACAGTTAATTCTCTCGTTATATCTGAAAGCAAGTTGAAAACTAAAACAAGAAGCTAGTAATTTAAAAAAACTACATTCAAAGACCACACAAACTAGCATCCTAGTGAACAATCAAACAAAAAGAGACATTCTAGCAGCATATTATTCATTTTATTGTTATTTTTTGTTAAAGGAGTAATTTCTATTTATGTGTATTAAAGACTAATACACAGAAACAAAAGAAATAGGGAATAGAAAGTGGACATTTAGTAACCAGAAGAGTCAAAGAAGTGTGTTTATTGCTGATCTGTTACATGGCATTACAGAAAATCTCAGAGTTAAGCTAGAATTTACTGTTATAACAACATTTTTCCCCTTTAAGTAATTCTTTCAGTGTCATAATCTCTCTTACGCCTGCTGTTGTCTCTTTGATTCTTGTTACTCTGACTGACAAACTGGATTAACTATCTATTTAGAAGCATTTCACTGCGATGCCATAAAAAATTGTAACAAGAACTCTGCAACTTCAGAAGCCATAGGAAGCCTTCAAAAAACTGTCTTGGATGGAACTGAAGGGCTGCAGATAACTGGTGCAATTATTTGTCATATCTTTTGTTTGAGTGTTTTAGGGTAAGACTGATGGGAATAGAGTGTTTGTTGT
Source organism: Eopsaltria australis (assembly GCA_034509425.1). Taxonomy (NCBI): domain Eukaryota; kingdom Metazoa; phylum Chordata; class Aves; order Passeriformes; family Petroicidae; genus Eopsaltria; species Eopsaltria australis. The sequence goes on along the minus strand of JAVTVJ010000872.1, from coordinate 218,972 downwards.
ACTTCAGCATTCTCTGGTTATTTGGAAAATCCTTTGGGGATGCTGCAGCCAGTTACAGAGCAAAAGACAAGCAAGGCTGTAAGAATCCAAACAAGGTCTCACCATGCTCAACCACCCCTTAGTTAAAAGCAACCCCAGCAAATAGCTTACAATAACCTTTTTAAGCTTTTTACATCCAAAATAACAGATGTGTAAGTTGTTACAAGAAGCAATTTTGCCAGACAACTGACTGTCTCAGAATTAGAGGTCTTGTATAGCAGGCTTTTGTTGTTAAGTGATATTCATGGGAACTGTTAGCAGTTCATACTCCCTACTTCCCTTGATTTTAGTGTAAAATTCTATAGATATTGCCTTTCCACAGATTCAGGGACTGTAGAAGACAAGTCTTATAAAGCAAGAAGATAAAACTGTTTTGGTCAGGTATGCTTCTCAAGAAAATGGAAATATGGGCAAAAATGAGGACAAAGACTAGATGTCCTTCTGTATCTCACAAGCAGGTGAACAAGAGTAGGTGGAGGTATAATTTAGCTCTGTCATTGAAGTCACTCACTTCCTGACTCGACATAATAAGCCCTCCAGCCTGTGCAAGAAGAGAATGAAACGTACCTCAAGAGAGTACTTGAGATCTCTTTTCACAGGGAGTGCTACTCAGAGTAGAATAAAAAGCAGACTCATATGAAACATGGATTTGATCACAGAATTGTACAATGCTAAGGGCTTGGAGCACATCTTAAAGATCATCTAGTCCCAAACCCGGATGCCATGGACAAGGACCCCTCTCATTAGAACAGGTTGCTCCAAACTGGTCATGAAAAGCACAAGGGCTGGGGCATCCACAACCTCCCTGAGAAACTTGTTCCAGTACATCACCACCCTCACTGCGGAAAACTTCTTCGTAATCTGTAACCTAAATTGTGTACCCATTATTCCTTGTCCTATCACTACAGTTCCTGATAAAGAGTCCCTCTCCAGCTTTCCAGTAGGCCCCCTTCAGTTACTGGAAGGTTGCTAGGAGGTCTCTACACAGCCTTCTCTTTCCCAGGCTGAACAGCCACAACTTTCTCAGCCTGTCTTCCCTAACTTAGGGGAGATGCTCCAGTCCTCTTATTAACTTCTTGGCCCTCCTCTGGACTTGCTCCAACAGTTCCACATCCTCCTCCTCTTGGGACACCAGAACTGTGCACAGACAGCACTCCAGGTGGGCTCCCACAAGAGCAGAGCAGAGGGGCAGAATCCCCTCCTTCACCCTGCTGGCCACTCTCCTTTGGATGCAGCCCAGAACACGTTTGGCTCACTGGGCTGCGAGCACACGCTGCCGGCTCATGTTGAGTTTTTCATCAACCACCACCACCAAGTCTTTCTCCTCAGGCCTGCTCTCAGTCACTTCTCTGCCCACCCTGTAGGTGTGTTTGGGCTTGCCACGGCCCAAGTGTAGGACCTTGCACTTTGCTTTGTTGCACTCCATGAGGTTTGCATGGACCCATGTCTCAAGCGTGTCAAGGTCCCTCTGGATGGCATCGCTTCCCTCCAGCATGTCAGCTGCAACACACAGCTTGGTGTCACCAGCAAACTTGCTAGGGGTGAACTCAATCCCACCATTGTCAGTTTTCTACTAGAAACTCTCGTCTTGAGGATTTTTTTAGAAAGTTTTCTAGAATTTGCATTTGTATGCTATAACCTTTTTTTTAACAGAAAAGATCATTGCCACAAAAATTCCCATCCAGACCTTCTAAACAGACTCAGACAGAAACACAAACTAAGTGCAAAAAAAATACATAAAAGAAGGAAAATTTACAGAAAATGGAAAGCAAATTAAATTAACATTGAGGCAATTCCAATGGCTCTAAACAGGCAGCCCTCTGCATTTCTGAGACAAGAACAACACTTGGGAGAGTAATGGCCTATATTACACAACTAAATATATATAACATAATTAAATATTATTTTATATTTTATATAGCATTTACCTATTAGTATTTATTTATTCTACTAATAAAACCAAATGGTATGTCAATACATACCAACGTAATGCCAAAGGATATTATATTTCATATATTTCAAAACTAAACAATTGGAACATTTGATTTCCATGTGTTGGTATATTCATTGAACCTTGCTATAAAGTAGCTCCACCCATAGTCAGCAAAAGATAGTGTAAGTCATGAAATATGCATCAAAACTGTTGGTTCTCCTTGAACTTGGAAAATGAGAAGCTCCTTTCTCCTTGGAACTTCTCTGCAATGGATTAATGTCAGAAACTACTTAAGACATGTTTGCAGCACTTAACGGAAGGATTTGGATATGACCTGGTCTGTGACCCATTCCTGCTATCTGTGGAGCATTTCTTCAGTGGAAAAAAATTATAGGAATTGTTGAGGGATGGGCTTTCACATGTTTTTAAAAGCAATGCATTTCTCAGCTGTTTCTTGTTTTGTTTTCGGTTTTGACTTTTTTTTTTTTTATTATTTTAGCTTATATTTTCCTATTGCTTAGCATAGAATATACGTCCTTCTGAGGTCTTCCACTTTGTGTGAGGGCTGCAGATTACCATCTATTCTTTTCCAGCACCTTTCTATGGCAATAACTTCTGGCTCTGCAGGATCATGTTTTCTCATTGCAAAATCATCCAAAGTGTTTGGCAGAGCTGTCTGTGCTGCATGGCGAATCTAGTGCAGAGCAAACACAGACAGCCACCAGCTGCAGAGCTGCAGGGTGGGTCCAGAGGAGAGTGCATGGCTCTAACAAGTGCTTCTTTAGTGGATTTTTTAGGGGTTTTTTTTTGGTTTTTTTTAACTTTAATTCTTTTTGACTTTGTCTTTCTTTGCCCTCTTTTGCTCCCAGTGGCAGCAAGGCAGCTACCAGTTCTGCCATTATTCCTTCACCACTCAGAGCTGGGAGAAAACTTCAGCCTTGTTCCTCCCTACATTTATGATCCCTGGCAGCACTGGCTCTGCCTGCTGAGCAGGGCCAACACAGAGGTGAGCTCCACAAGCCTGGAGGTACTTACAGGTCAGACCTGATGGGGAACACTGATCTAATTGGACTTCCACCTCCAGAATGTGCATGTTCAGATGTTTGCAGAAGCATTTTGGCTCCTTGCTGACATTAGCAGAAGAGATGGGCTGATAAGTAAGTAATGAAAAGTTTGGTGAGAGGTAAAAGCAATCTCCTGAGGGAATTTGTAAGAAATTCTGAAGTGAGACAGGAAAACTTTGCCAGGCAGGTGGATTTTGAAGCAACCTTATGTTAAGCAGATTAAACATAAATCTCTATAAAACCCAGTGACATAGGGAAGTACTGGAATTCTCATAGCCTGGTGTGGCAGTGTCATTTAATCTATTTAATAATTACAATAATTCACATAATTTAATGAATGTAGAAATTTGTAGGGTGACGTCCAATATCCCATTTCAGTGAGGGCACTGGGAATGGAAAGAACCTGAGCATGCTTCTGCTTCTGCTGCTGTTATATTTGGCACAATATCTGCACCATCAACACCAAGGTGGTGGTCCTTGATGCAGGGTCCCTTGGAAGACTTCAGTGTAATGTAACATAACAACACTACTGAACCCAGCCAAGCCAGTTTCTCCAAGGCCCCTCTGTGTAAAACCATATCCTCTCCACACACACCACACAGTCAGTCCATGTTTCTCCTTAGGAGATTTTTAAAGCTACAAGAGCTTGTGAGGGTTTTTTAAGGTGATGTCTGTGCTAAGATGTTTACCTGTAATTATCTATAACTATATATGTATGTAAATATAACCATGTTTCTGTAAAGGTAATTTAATATCAATAAACTTGGCACAAGGCACAATTGTTCTCTCAACACTCAGCAAAAATACAAGTCATAACATTCAGATGAACTTCCACCCTAGATGTTAGGTAACTGCTCCACACAGAACCTTCCCCTGAAATCAGATACAGAGCTCCTCAAACCATAAGCCCTCACTGCATTAGGTTAAGGTTCATGTGCAATGAATTACAACATGCAAAACTACAGGTAAAATTACACACAAAATTACATTACTAGAAGTAAAATTTGTGGCAAAGATGATTATACTGGTCTCTTTCCTCCAATTTTATCCATTACAAAGAAGTTTTACAAACTAAGTCAAACCATGTCAGCAAAGTGGCTAAACAGTGTGATAATGCTCTTTGTCAATGAAAATGAGGGTGGCAAACTAAAAAGAGACATTTCCAGGAAGAGGGTCTTTATTTAGATTGTCCTGAAAATTATTCATCCCACAGCTCCTTGTACTTTTTACTGTTGCAGGAATTTAATGCTCTATTAGAACTAAACTAGAAAATACAATCCATTCCAAAAATAAAGTACTTGAGGCAATACAGACTGAGAGATTGGTGGCAATGTGGTTTAATAAATTAAGAACAAACCTGAAAAGTAGGAGCCATTAAGTTTGCTTTATATATTAGCAAGTGTGTTGGCCTCAGAAAAGTCACTTATCTTCCCATAGATTTTATTCCAGCCATCTATAATGAGATGATAATACCCATCTCTGAAGACTGACAGGCTAGTCAGACAGACATGGCTACCTACAGGTGAATTAAAAAAAAAAAAGTAAATAAAAAATAATTTAGTCTCTGTTTTTCATATATCATTGCATCCTATTGTGATGATTTGTGTGTTCTTCGAAATTTCTTTACAACATAGGAATTTAAAACATGTATTACATTAGTGAAAATATTACCTTTCCAAGTTTTCATTTTCCATATTTTCAAATTTCTGTAAGTTTGTCTAAATACACCAAATAGTTACGTCATTTTCAACATAGTTACTGAGAGGCAAAACTATCAAAATTTTCATTAATTTATATATTTCTAAAGTTTTGTAACCTATTCTAAAGAAACTTTCTCAGTTGGTTTTCATGTGTCCTCAAGGAAAGTAGGACAGTTAAATTGCCTTTCAATGGATTGGTATAGTAACACAAAATTTAGCACACACTAGATCTTGGCTAAAATACTTTTTAGATTATTTCTTAGAGTTTGGACTATGTCTTTAGACAGTGATTCTTAAAAAAATCTTCAAGTGGTCCAAGAATCTCATTATGACTCCATGGCCTCACTTGTAGCTTTGTGAAGGACTTCTACACTGCACTTATCTGCAAAGCAAAGACCCTGTGGAAATGTGGATATAAATAGTTTGTTTCTTCTTTTGAGATTTTCTGGTTTTTTAGGGGAAATGGAAAAGGATTCTGAAATAGCCCAAAAAATATTGGGATGCGTGATTTCAGATTTTCTGTTTTAAATGTATGCAATGTCTAGATTACACTTTTTAAAAATCCAGGCAGAAGGGGGCAAAGATGCTTAATGACAGTATTTTCTTTGGGATGAAATCACAGAGCCTAAATACTGAAATGATATATTAAGTGAAAGCAGGGACCTCACATATTTCTGGTGAAGCATCCTCTGGACTCACATTTCCCTCCTTACTGACCATATAAAAAGCCTTTGGAAATCAGTGTGATAAATTAGGTGCCCAGTGGTGGGGAGTGTGACTAACCCTTTTCCGTTCACTGAAGAAAATTAACCTAGAGAATTGAAAACAGATCTGTAAATACATATTCCTTTTATGAAGTAAAAATTTCTGTCACATATGTTGGCCTACTTGGCTAATAATGGTGGGGGACAGACAAGGTAATGTGAAAATAAGAAAACTCTAAAGGAAAGCAGAAGTCTTAATGGTGAGAATTACTGTTTTCCCATTACCTTTCAGCAGTCAGGAATAAGAAGGAGGTTCTGCAAGAGCTGCTGCCTCTGCTTCACTCAGAATGGAATCACTCTGTGTATTAAAATGTCAATTTTCTCTTTTCTGGAACTCAAAATATTAATCCCAGTTTCTGATTCAAAATATTAACCCCCAGATTCTGGGGCATAAGAAACACTGAAATTTCAAAATCTACCACCAGTTATGCAGTGTATTTGAACCTATATAAAGATCAGTCACAAGTTTCATCTTGCTTTACTGTTTCATATTTTATGAAGCACAATCAAAACATTAGCAAGGCTCCAGTAGATTATGTGTTTTATTTACACACAGTCATAGGCACCCACACACAGAAAATAAAATTATAGCCCTCCCAAACTAAATCTTCTAATCACTCTCCTTTAAGAAGATACAGTTAGAAAAAAATTTCAGTGCTGTTCCTAGTTTTGTAATTGAGGATTTTTGTCACTAAAACTTTTCATGTCTCTGTTGTAACAGCAAAATAACAGACCTAAAGATTTAAACAAACAATCAGCTGTCAGTACAAGTTGATGTGATGCTTTTTAAAATCCAATTGACCTTTGTAAAGGCAAAAGCAAAAGAGCAATACTTGACATTTTGCTGAAAATAAAGAAAACATAATTTAGCCATTTTCATCCAACTGTGGTTAGCTCCAGCTTCACAGTTGCTCAACTCCTTTCCAACCCAAAAGATCTGCAGTCCTCATATGCATCAGAATACCTCCTGAGAGAGCTGCTTCTAAGCACTTATATTCAGATCTCACATCTAACTCTTGACATGTTGTTCCCTTTTGGAGAATAAAATCCATCACCAAAGTTTGATACAAAAAGGAAATACTAACAACATTACATTCACATACTTTCAAACTAACTGACCTATAAATGAATTTACGACAGTTAACAGTGCAGTTAACACACTCCTTAAATTCATGGACTTTTTGTTAACAGATGGAAATACTGAAAATCTTGAAGAACTTAGTGGTATGAGGTCACACCACACTCAGTGTTTCTGAGCAGGTTACAGTGTTTGCCCCACAGCTGTCAGACCACTGTGCTAGTAGACGCAGGCAAAGTGAATGAAAGATGCTCAACACTTCGTCTGTGCCCTCACACCACACTGCCTTCTGAACAGAACTGAGGCGCTGGAACTCAAAAAGTTGTTCTTAATTAGAGTCAGTTCTGAAAACAGACAGAAGTCACTAAAAAAATAGGGCACACTATTTTGCATGCAAGATGATAGCAGTGTGATTATATAGCTGCTGGATCAAGGCCAATATGCACACAGACAATAGATGACAGATAACATGTGAAATACTTTCAGGCTTCTGAAATCAGATTTTTAAATCCCTGCTCACTACTTATGCTTTTCCCCCCTCCTTCTACAATATACAGAATTCATCCCTTGGATCAATGGGCTCAGAAATGTCCACAGGATCCCAAATAATGCATCACCTATACAACAGCATTTAAACTGCTGTCGTTTACAAAGTGAGCATCATATTTGATTCTTTCAGACCTGTATTATACTGCTGATTTGCATTTGTCCTGAGATAAGCAATACATTCATCCCAGTTTCTACTTCTTTTATATATATATATACACATATATATAGTCAATTTATAGCAAAAATTGTTTCACTACTCATATCTTAGTGCATAATTCTGCACTTAGTGTGGTTGGATCTCATGTAATCCCTATGAAGTCATTCTGCAGACTAAAACTCATCACTTTCATTACATAGGATACATCAGTCATCTGAATAAACAATAATACTGAAATCTCTGTAATAAAACAGCTATATTAGCATTTCTTCTGCCATGCTCACAAGGAAAATTCAAACGAAGATTAGTATCAAATCCAGTATTACTATTTTTTTGTACTTTCCTCATTTTATTTTCACCGTATTTTCTCCTTAACTCTTACTACTTCAATTTTGTTGAGAAACTGTATTTAAATACCTGACTCTGAGTTGAACAGATTTGCTGCTTTTAATTTGTCCAGGTTAGCAGATAATGGCTTGAATCAGTATGATAATGTCAGTACATCCAAACCAGATAATATTTATAAATATCTTTAATTGTAAAACCGCTATCTAACTAGTATGCTTCTAGTTGTCAAAATAAAAACGCAGTTAGAATATAAGATGCAACTGAACCACTGTTGTAGCACAAAAAAGTTTTGCTGATATATAGAAGTCTCCCAGCCTTATTTCATGTAATATTTCTTCATTCTATTCCAAACCACTTTTGAGTTAAAGATGACCTATTTTCATATCATGCCACTCTTTCAAAGAGTCGCTGTTTCTTTGGGCCAGCTACCTTCTCTTTAGTGTACAGCAACACCAGGACAACAGGATGCAATCTTAAGCTGCGCCAGTGGAGTTTCAGGCTGGATATTAGAAAGAAGTTCTTCAGAGAGAGTGGTGGTGCATTGGAATAGGCTGCCAAGGGAGGTGGTGGAGTCACTGTCTCTGGAGGTGTTTAAGAAAAGACTGGAGGTGGCACTCAGTGCCATGGCCTAGTTGACAAAGTGGTGCTGAGTAATAGGTTGGACTCAACAATCTCAGAGGGCTTTTCCAATCTTGCTGATTCTGTGACTCTTTAGAGGAAAGCACTTCTAAAAAGAATCCATTGAAGAGTTTCTTTTAGGCTAATTTTGTCATGGTTTGGACAACTTCTAACTCCTTATTTCCTTGGCTAGCAAAGTCATTATCAACTGTACTTGGAGAACTGCTCTGTCCTCACTGTAAAACAAGCATTTGCAGTTTATATGCATTTATATTAATACCAGTGCTTTTTTTAAACTGCTATTAGGAAAAGCTGCCAAAGACTGGTGGACTTCACTCATGGATGGTTTCAAAATGATTTTAACTGTGTTTAGCTGAGAAAAAATTCTTAAGCAGTCTGTAATTTTTTGAAGTTTGGAAGTCCTTTTAAACTCACACAGATGGCTGTATGTAATAACTTTTCACATATATGAAGTTCTTTCATGCATTATTTTATAAGGACCATGTGATTTGATTCTGTAAGGATCAAACGGATTGGACTTTATTTTTCCCAATCTGTACACATTTTGCATACCCCTTCCTGTGCTCGTCTCTTACCAATTCAAAATTCATCTACAAGTCATGGCTGTGTGGTGGTCCTGTAAGTAATATGCCTACCACACTCATCAGATGGATGACATTACAAAAAATGAAACTGTTTTCAAAAGTGACACCTGTTTAAAATGTATTCTAAGTCAAGGATACAATAAAATACAGAGGTTTTTAGGTTGCATACATTTCAGGGGGAAAAAAGTTTCCTAAGTCATTCTTGACTGACTTCCAGTTATTTCAGTGTTACTCTATGAAACACTTAATGAAATCTTAGCTTATCATAGTTTCTGCTAAAATTGCATGTCATGAATATGTTGTCTAATAATGAAATTATGGGAGACAAAATCAGTAGAGCATTCACTCTTTCTGCAGTAGTTTCTTGAAGGCCATGGAAGCAGTACATAAAATAAGAAAAATATTTAATTTCTTTTACATTAATTTTACAGACTTCCAAACAAGGCTTCATCTGTATTTATTGTGAGGAAAAGAAGAAAATATCCTTCTCATACTGGTGAAACATCAGGCTTGTACAGTATAGACAGTTCTTCGGCAGGCAATGTGTGGGTGAAAAAAAAGGGAATGGTTCTTTTCCTAGAGGGTATAAAAATTTCACATGTATTTATTTCATAGGAAAATTCAGATCAGCCTCCATAAGGCAACAATGTTCAGCAGGAAGATATGTACTCACAGAGACCACTCTGCAGTGCTGAAATATAAGAAACTGAATCCACTGCTTCAGAGTCATTCCTAAAGGCAGCTGAAGTCTTATTTAAACTTTCTTACCTATATAATTCTCAGATTTTTGGAGTTTACCATCAGTTCTGTAATATTTGGTGCTTTCCTAAAAAATGGGCTCAGTAACTGGTAACTGACCAACTGGTAACATGACCAACATGTAACTGGTGTTGGTCTAACACAATAAATTGGTTGTGAATAAAGTTTACCACACGTGAAATCATAGAACCACAGCAAAACTGGCTGGATGGGATGTCTGAAGGTCATTCAGTCGACTCAGAGTGCAATAATCAGAGCAGTATAACCTTGTCTAGATGAATTCTAAAACCCCACAACAGTGGAGATTCCAAACCACTTTGGGAAACAGTTACAGTTCCCTACTTTTTTCTCACGTATTATTTTTCCTGATATCCAGTCTGAACCTCCCATACCAAAGTTTTGTGGCTATGTGCCCTTGTTGCTGTTACCTGGGGCTATGAAGAGAGTAGAGTGGAAGAGTATGACTATATAATTTTAACCACCTTCCAAATATTTGCATGGTGATATTACATTTTCCATTGGTGTTTTCCTCACCTGACTAAATAAACTTAGCTCCTTCAGGTACCGTTCAAAGGACACGTGCTCCACCGAGGCCTCTGACCACTGTCGTAGCCTTCCCTTGGACACCCACAGTTTCTCCACATCTCATGAAATGGAGACTCCAAAACTGGATGGAGTTTTCAACACGCAGCTTCACTGGATAAAGTGAAGTGCTGGATAAATTCCTTCTGGTGAAGCCTGCTATGTGCCTTATCAAATTACTAGGAGGAATTTCATTTTCCCTAGTACTGTCAGTCCCCAGTTGTCTGAAGTTATGCTTTGCCTTCCTAAAATTTGAGAACAATGTTATCTTTTTCCTTGCTCTCATGCTTATCCTGAGTCACCTCAGCATTTTTGGATCAAACCCTTTCAGCCCTATCAATTAATGGTCTTAAATAACAATAAAGATATTAGTAGTTTGAATTTAAAGGCAAAAAAAGAAACTGATTCTACATTGTGTTTGTGCCAAAATACTTCTTTTACCTGAGTTACTGAAAAAAAAAACAAGATGGAAAGAAGCTATTTATGGTGACACAAAGACCAGCAATACAGAACAAGAGATAAGTGATTTGTTACAGATACCGAACTAACTTGGCTGTTATTTTATTCTTCACAGTAAAAGTTGACTCATTTTGACAGAGGTGGAATATGAAAAGAATATACCTGATCCCAAGTCCTTTTCAGTGGATATGCTTCCACTGATTGCAGCAGTTATAGTTGCATTCCTTATTTGTTATGTACTATGCAATTCTGGCCACTACTAGCACCTCCTGAGGAGAATGTTTAAAACTAATTTTTCATCTTCTATTGCAAAAAATTGGTGCTAAGAGATTTTTCCTGAAATATATTATTAATGTAAAATTCTTCAAGAATGGATGAAGGCACTTCATAGAAGCTGGAAGACTTAAAATGTAATTTAATTATTGTATTTGTTTTTTAAAAATATATTATAGTCACATTTTTCTATTTTAAGTGTATCCCTGAAAAGTCTAAAAGTTTTTTTTCAGATTAGTTGAAAATCCAATAAATCAAAGCCCACTTCAGTTCACTCTTTCACTGTGTATTATTCAAATACATTATAAACAACTCTAAACACAAACTACTCTTCTCAGGTATATTTAAACGGTATTTGGTTCTATCCTAACAATGCTTCCTGTGTTTACCTGACACTGCACACCTTTTTCTTTGTTTTGTCTTCAGCTGTAGACTGATTTTGGGTCCATTATGTATGGACTTGAATAGCTAAATGGAATCTTTTACCATAATTTAATAAATAATTACAGGAATAATGTGTTAAAGTATGTTTCAGGTGATAACTAGATACAGAGAGGACTCTTCCTTAAGAAAGAAGTTGTAAACATAGAAAAAGGGATATAAAATTGTTGTATTCTCTTGATTCACTGGGTAATCAAGTCTCTTGGACAGTTTTGTATGTTTGCACAGCTACTGTAATGTATACCAGTGCTTCTGTCCAATCAAGATTACAACCCAGAAGTCTTGCTGATGTCAAAAAGTAAAGTCTCAAAAGTGACATGCTTTCTTTACTTGCTTTATTATAGTTATTTTTACTTAAAAAATTACAAATACTTAACTACTTTCAAGGTTAATTGAATGGATCTAAGTATACTATTGTCTGTCCTTCCAGCTAAGAATCCATACCACCAGAAACAGCTTTATTGAACAGACCTCAAAATGCAGATGTGAATTATTTTGAATGTGTATTTTCTTTTGTGTCTGGGGTAGTATTTGAATTGTTTGGCTTTTGTTTAACTGTGTTTGCTTTGTGCACTCAGCTGACAGAAGGTTTGGTTTGATTGTATCTTCTTGAACAAGCATACGTCATTTTCTTGATATCCTTGATATAAGCTGTAGTTCATCCTATCTTGGCATTGCTATGAAGCCTTCGTTGCCTTTTGTTGGGCTTATTTCCAAAATCTGTAGGCAGTCTTTTACAGCCTGACACATTTACTTGCATCTCATGCCTGTCTGGTACTGGCTTTTGTTTATTTTTGTGTGGATTTGATAACTTGAACCACTGCATGGGATCTCCTAGTCTACCTCTGACTCATCAGAGCAGAAGCTTTCGGAAGATGCCATAAGACACAGGAAGCAAGCCTATTTATAGCAGTGGCCCTCTCTGTGTCCCCTGGCTACATCCCAGAGTTGGATAGTATGTTCTAGGAAAAAACACATATTTCATCTGAGACTGGTACTGGAATGAGCTTTATAAACTGTGTACTTTTGTTTACACTCTTTCCTTCAAAATATAATGCAGCATCTTAAAAATCACTGTATTTTTACTCGCTTTTTTGCTATGATAATATGTGGTATTTTTTTAGCTCTGTTTCTTCTTCCCAAATTTTGGCATCTTCATTTCTCTCAGTATATTTTCTATTGTTTCTTAAATAGGATATTCCTCGTCCTAATACTTAGGGGGTATTTTGCCAACATACCTATTATGTTTCTTTGATATCGCCTTTTCTACTCAAGCTAACCTTTCCTCCCATTCTGGCTTGTCCCACCTATTTTAATTATTTTAATTAATTAGTTTAATTAATGACATTTGGTGAATCTCACCTTCTCCTGTCAATGTCAGGTTTGGATGTGCACCTGTTCATTTGTTTTCTGTATGCTTGTATTTCTTGTTAAAGACTTCTCAGCTATTTGCACCTGAACTTCTGAATCTTCTCTTATTGCAATCTACTACAAATAAGTTGAATTTTAGAACTTTTTGCGAAATTTGTCTCTAAACTGACTTGTGTTAGGCAAGTCAGCCCATTTGCCCAGTTTGGAAAACCACCAGTCAACTCTTACTTCCAGATTTTTCCTGTGTTTCTTGGGAAGAAATACTTTGTATGTAACACTGATGGTAATCACATGGTCATGAGTTGTCAGAACAAACAGACATTTAACCCTTATCTGCATCATCCAAAACAAACAACAAAGGATTTTTTGAATACTGTTGTTAATAATGGGTTACTTACCAGTTGCCATTTATATTTTGTCTCAATGTTCCAGAAAAATTGAGTTTTACACTGTTGATGGGTAACATCACAGTATTTCACAAAAGTAAAGTTTTGATTCAAAATTACTTATTGTTGTGGAGTAACCATAGTCAAAAACTCCCAGTACAGAAGAAAGGAGGTGGACCGGAAATGAGGTATCTAAAAGAAGGTATTACAGTTTCCGCCTCCAGAACTCATAAAACGAGGAGAGAACCTGGAGAAGTTCTCTTTTAAATTTCTGGTTCGCTGAAAAGACTCGCTTTCTCTCCCCTCCGTGCATCTGGTGAGGTACCCTCAGTCCACATGGCCCAGAGCTGCTGGCTGGGGTAGCGCGGAGTGGGGAGGGGAGGGGCAGCCTGGGCCAGTCTTTCAGCTCCTCACAGTGGCTCCATGCAAGAGGGAATCAAATCGGCTCTGCTCAGCTCTGCTCGAGCTGAGAGAGGCTTCATCCTGCTGCACCCGGCCAAGGAGCCTTACCGACTCTGCCCCTGCCTAGCCCAGGCCAAGCTGGTTTCCCCACGGTGCGGCAGGAAGAGGGTTTAGGACCGGCCCCGCAAAGCTTGAACGTGGCCCCTGCTATCTTGCGGCACAGCTCGGTGAGAGAGAGAGCTCGGCCAGCCCCCTACAGTTTGGACACGGTCACATCAACCCCTGCAGCTGAGGCGTGGCTTGGATGGAGAACAGCACAGACCAACTCCTCTCCCTCAGCTCAAACGCTGAGCATACTGCACTTGAACAATGCGGGCGGAGTCATGTGACCATTGCCCGGCCAAAAGACAAATTAACTGTTTTCTTTCAATATCAAGATGGGACTTTAGAGCATCCATTTTTTCCCCCCACACAGAAAGAAAAGGAATGAAGACCCTTACAACAGGAACAACATAAAGAGTCCAAGTTAATGAATGTAGCAAAGCTTATATTTAGAAAACGAAGAGATGAGGAGTGCTTTGAGGCTGAAAATTCTCTTGTAAAGACATGTTGATAAACTCGGTTATAATATACCCTGCAAAATATGAACAACGGCCTAAAAGGGGTGAAAAAAAAGGGGATGTAATGTTCTAGGTATAAGCAGTAGGCTAAGACTCTTGTGTATAAGACTTCCTTGCCCTGGGAATAATAGAAGATTTGTGTTGCCAATAAGGGGAAAAGGGGATTTCGTTGCCACTGTAATAGAAATGTTCATCCTTAAAAAAGTACCACAATGACCATCATATGTCCATTTGCAGTAGCCCTGGGAAAGCTACTGAAGTGGGAAGGGTTCCAGAAAAGTAAATATTTTCCTTTGGGGGCGTGTTTGCTGGGAGGCTGACAACCATAAGAACTATGTTTCCTATGGAGAGTTGACATAATAGAGCAAGAGAAAACTTCTCTCCCTACATGAACTAAGAAAAGAATTGTTTCCAGAGGTGGTGTTTAACTACAAGTCAAAGTGTTGCCTTTTATATGGTCAGTAGGAAAGAAATGAAGGGGGGTGGGGGGAAAGATGTTCTAAAGGTTTTGTTCTGACTCCTGATTATCATTATTCCTGTTTTAAGTCTGTTAATAAATTATTTTTTTATATTCCTTAAAGTATAAGCCTGCTTTGCCTACCTATTAGTCTTTATCTCACAACAAAAATCAAGTGATTTTGGTAACTGTGCTGGCGTTTAGCCAAAAAACTCAAATAGGCGAATTAAAACCACTACAAATTGGTGTTTCTGCCTGGTTTTCAATTCCCCAAACCTCTAAACCACAACATTTATTGAAAAATTCAATTAAATTATTGTTGAGAGAGGAGAGTGGTGGGTCTTATCTCAAGGAAACTGTAAGTGAGGTAGCAGTGGCATATCTAATATCTTGTAGTTTACAGTGTAGATACACCCTAAATTAAGAAGATAGAGGATGGAGGTATGTAGTGCAGTTTGCTGGAAATATAGCCAAAGAAATATCTGGATTATAATAAGCAAGTCATATGCAGGGAATAGCCTAGGAATGGGCCTGAAACCTCATTTTGACCCCTTTGCAAACACTGGGAAGAGATCCACCTACTGCCCTGAACTTTGGATCCATCAAATGCAAATATGCTGCTGTTGACATCAGCTACACAAATTAGAAACACACCCCTAACTGTACAAAAAACACGGTGATTGTTTAGATGGGCACAGCGCATGCAAAAGAGCTTGTGAAATTCCAAATATTTTAGAGAAGTACTTAAGATAGCAGCTTATTCTTTCACTTCTGACCCCAGAAAACAAGTATCTTGTGAAAAAAATCCACAATGACAATCATAAGTTAAGGAAAGAGGTAAATGCTTTTTCTGTTTTGCAAGGGAAAAGATGAGGAGCCGAGGCCTTTCGCGTAAGAACAACGGAGTATGTTTCCACATCACAGATGCTGTCTGGGTAGGACAATTAGGTGCATACTGCTAAAGAATTAAAAAAAACAGATATCCCAAACACTCTTATTAGTGATTTTCTTTCATGGTTTTCTAAATGTACTTTTTATTTTGTAATTTTGCTACTGCCTTCCCATATAGCTATTTGCATGTTGACTCCTGAAGTTACAGGGAAAGGGTTGCTTTCCCCTCCGAGTACTAGAATAGCTCTTACTATAAACTTGTCTCTGATGGGAACCGTTTCCTGCAGGAAGTGCTTGGAAACAATTTGTACTGAGTGGATGACTTTTCAAGCAAGTGCATTTCCTGGGAAATGCATGTTATAAGGCTAAACAAACACAATGGATAATATTAAGTATTCTTTCAATCTCCTGCGTTGAAGCCATTTGAATATCTAACACATTTTAATGGGTCACGTTCTTCTTTGTTACACAGTCCATAGCTCCTGAGCAGTAGGGAACCAGGCTTCTGCTTCCTGTAAACTATTTAATCTCCTCTTTTCTGTTGTGAAAAAGCTCTTAATGAACAATGAATTGCTTTCCAGCTGAAACAGGGCTTGTTGTGTAACAGAAATGTTCACCAATAAATGGTAAACTCACTTTTTATTGCAGGAAAATGGCCTTGTTCTAACAATCATCAATTCTGAGAGCTGAGAAAGACATGAGAATAAGATGCCAACAGAATGCACCACAAAGACAAGTAGTTTCTACTGTTATCATTATGAAAATATGTTGTCCCATTTCCTTTCCCAGTCACAAACAGATGGGCTGAGATTAAATTTTCAAAGGACACTGGACATGACTCTCCATGAGCTGGATAAACATGGCTCTGCATAGCCTGTGGGTCAGAATGACCCTCAGCAGGAGGTGTGTACTCCCCAAGACCAGCCCCTCGTCAGTGGGAATATGGTTTAAAAACCTTTCTGAAGCTACACCTGCCTACAGCAAAACCGTCATTTTTCTTCAGTGTTTGTAATATAAAATGTTGTTCTACACAAAGAGTTTGCATACTGATATTTTCTCTAAGTTAGTTAATTGTATCTGATTATTTGATGAAAAGCATAGATTAAAAAATTTTACAGACTTTTCACCTTGTTCCTTCCCCATTTTTTATTTCATGCTACATGTCTGGTCACCTGAACGCCATAACAGTTTTTCTGTTTCTTGAATAGATAAAATAGTCTGTGTGGGATGGTTATTTAAAGTGTGAGGGCATTCCAGGAAATATTTTTTAAACTTGTTTTATTATGGAGATTTACAAGGTACTGAAGACAATCATCTACTAAAACAAATTTAAAAACTGTAGTACTGTGAAACAGCTAATCTATTTTTTAAACTTCTTTCAGGGTACACAACACCAAAAAGCTCTTTTCCTTTTAAATACATGGTAGCTTTATCCTTAGAAAAAACAGTTAGTAAATACTTTTAAAATATAGCGGATACTGCCCTATTACATTTTACATCACAAAAATCCAACAAAGGATAAAAATTGCTTCTAAAGCATGAAGTATAAGTTATTAAACTCCTCATAGCTGAAAATAAAGTTTTTGTTTATCACTGTTTGAGTAGGAGCTCCAGACATATATGTTTTAATTTAAAATAATAAGCAGTTAGAGACTATGCATTTGAAATGTTTTCACCTCCTTTGAATAAAGAAAAAATTTATTTCATATTTAAGGTTTTACCAATTCTCTAGGGCTAGAAATAAAAAAAAAATCAGGTTTCTCTTCCTGATGTGGAAGATCAATACTGATGTAATTTGAATAGAGATGCAGCATGAACTTCTACAGGCCTGTTGTCCTATACAGTTATTTCCCAGATATTAGGAACTATCATTAAGGCAAGAAGTCAAAAAAGACCACATCTATTGGTGAAGAAGAGCCAACATATGTCAATATATATGGAATAGTTAGTTGACAATATATACAGAAAAATCAAATATATTACAGGGAGAATAAGGTACATCTTTTCCTCAATTAAAAAAAAAACCAAAATTATTTCTGAGATGTAATTTTGAAAATATTTCAATACTGCCTAAGGAAACTCCCAGCTTTTCAATTTAAAATAAATCCATTTTGTGAAAATATTCCTTTTTAATTAATTAATTTTTATTTGATGGGGTAAAAACATTTTTAATATTGGGAGATAAAAGGTGCCACAGAGATTTATGTTCTACAAAAATAAGGGCATTGTGGAGCCCAAAAGAACTTTCCCACCAAAGATTTTGATATATAATTTTAAATGTCCTGATAATTTCACTGCTTTCAGACATGAGAGATATTTTTCCATCTGTGATATAATAACCTTTAGTCTATAAATAATTCTGCAGTGTGCAGTATAGTATTAAATACATTGCAATGCACTACAGAGGCCAGTGGAAACACTTACATGTGTAAAATTTTGGAAAGAGCTATTTACATATTTTATTATTAAGGATGAATATTTAGTCTTTATTTGTTTCCTTTTTTTCAATAAAAGTTATTTGCTTTACCAATACGTATGATATATGAGAAAAGCAAAGCCTCAAGACTCACCTCTCACAATGGAAAAAAGCTCAGTCTTAGGGCTAGAGAATTTTAAATCTTTGTGTGATTACTGTTGTTATTATTATTATTATTATTATTATTATTATTAACATCTACATGTTAAAATCAAAATACTCAGTGATTTTGCAAAGGCTGTAGATACTTCAGTTTTACTGGTATAATTATCTCAGTAACACTTTACATACAGAAGCAAACAATTTTCTTTCTGACTTTATTAGCTAAGAAATTAAATCTATGCAATTATAGTGCTACTGTTTAAAAACAATGCATCCCTTTCTTTAATATGCATTCCAAATGTGAATTTGAGAAATAAATAGACTCCTCAGTTAATACTTCCGCATTGCCACAGTGAGTTCCGGGATGTTGTTTAGCTGGTGAAGCCAAAATGACAAACATGAGTGGAGAAGACACCCCATGCCTATGAGAAGACCAAAGGACCAGGTGCTGGCTCTTACCTGCAGGCTGTTGAAGATGATGAAGAAGACTAACATCCAGAGGTGCCGGTAAGCCATGTGCAATCCTCCCCACAGCCAGGTGATGGAAATCAGAGCAAAGAGGTACAAGACCAAGGGGATCTCTGCAAACCACAAATACAGCATTTCAGCCACTGAGCCCTCAGAAAAAACATTTTTTAAAGCATTACTGACACAGGACACAGTTTTGCTGTCTCTGGCTAACCTTGGAGCTTGTTCTTCAGTGGTGGGCAGCCATTCTTCTGCACCAGTTTGGTGGCAGCCCCAGAGTTTTTATGACCCTGCCCTGGGATCAAAAGACCAGCAGAAGGACACTGGGGACTGGGAGGTGTGAGGGACAGAGGGAGCACAGCACAGCTCAGCAAACTAAGTGGTGGGAAGAGCACACATGGAATCAAAAAATATGCTGAACTTTGGAGAAGAATGGAAGAACTCTTGGCAAGCTCTGGAAATTTTGAGAGAAAACTGATTTCTAGGAATTGAGAGAAAAGGGAAAAGAAGAAAAGTATTATGGTTTGTTGGTTTTGCATGACTGGATTTTTTGGTGAGGAGGGAAGAAGCCAGCCACAGAAGTGATTTTTTCTGTTGGAAGCTGCTAGAAGCTTCCTCCATGCCTGGCAAAGCCAGTCGCAGGCTATCTCTGAACACAGACACGCTGCTAAGCCAGTTAAAGCAGTTGTTAATGCCTCTGTGATGACATATTTAAGAAGGAAAAAACCTGGGGCACAATTCCTCTTTCTTTCTCTCCTCCCAGGGGTGGCATGGCTGCCAAGGTCCTTCCCAGTGCAGCCAGAGCCATGCCTCCAGGGGCCATTCCAGTGCCATGAGCAGCCACGTGGCCAGGACCATGTGGCAGCGGCCAGCACCAGGAGCACCCATGTGGCTGGGGCTATCTTGGCACGGTTTGCAGTGAACTGTGCTTGCTTGGCCATTTTTAACTGGCCGTGCTGTGGGCAGAAGGGCAGGGGTGGCAGCAGCTTCTCCTTCTTGGTGCCCTACATGAAGAGAGGCGCTGAATGGCGCCAGTGCCACAGCGGCCAGTGCCACCCACCTGGCACCAGTGGGGACCGTGTGGCCGACAGTGAGGGGCAGGATGAGTGACTCCCCAGTGAGAAGCCCAGAGAGAATCAACCTTTCAGTGCTATGAAACCCCATAAGAACTTTTCAATTAATAGTACTTGGGAACAAATGAAGCTACAGACACCAATTCTCTCCTGAGTCAGAGAAAAGGCAAAGGTGAGGTTACATGAGGAGAACGTGGCCACACTAAGGTCGGTGAAAAGGAGGGAGGGGGAGGAGGTGCTCTGGGCGTTAGAGCTGAGATTTTTCTACAAGTCATGGTGAGGACTATAATACAACAGACTGTTTCCCTGTAACTCATGAAGTGCATGGGGGGATGCAGAAGTCCACTCTCAGCCCATGAAAAAGACGCTCACACTGGGGAAAAGGTGCTCACACTGGAGCGTGTGGATGCTGGAAAGCTGTAATCTAGTGGGAAACTTGAACAAAAAAAGTAGACCTGTGCTTACAGAGAGAGAAAGCAAGAGGATCCTTGCTTCCAAACTAGAACAGCTCATCCTTAAAAGAGTACACCCCATGAACTAATGACCCACACAAACACTGGTGGGAAGACTGCTTTGCCTGTGGGAGGGACTCACAGCAGGTTGGGCAGGACTTGTGAAAATTAGAACCATGTTAGAGAAGTTCACAAAGAACTGTCTTCTGTGGGAAGGACCCCACAATATAACAGAAGAGATTCCTCTCCCTAAGGGAACAGAAGAATGATATTTTTGAAAGTAACAAACTGACTAAAAACCCCACGTTTTGTCTACCTGCGCTGTTGGCAGGAAGGAAAGAAGGGCTGAGGAAGGGGAAAGGGCATTTGAAAGGTTTAATTTAATTCTTATTATGCTCTTTTAATACTGTAAATAAATTTTTCTTTATATCTTTTAAGTTTTGAGCCTATTTGTTTTCTCCTAATCCTTATCTCACCCCATGAGCCTTTTGTTTTTTTTTCTTTCCCCTCCTCTGCTCAACTATAGCAGAGGAGAAAGAGCGAATGGCTGCCTGGGGTGGGTGCCTGGCTTCTAGCCAGTGTCAAACCACGATGTATGGACACATAAACGGTCCCAGATCCGGCCACTTAGAGAGTCGTAGGAAATTATAAGAATAGCATATTCTTTATTTGTTGTTATTTTCCTTTTCAAGTCAAACATAAGGTATCTGGCCTAATAAAACCTAGGGTGACAACCTTCTCTCAGCCCAGGAGACACCCAAGATAGACTTTGAACCAATTAATTTCATTCACCTTCAAAAATACGTGCAGAATGTGTCTTTAAGGATGCACACATATGTCTCCATTTTATGTTCCCCACTGTATTTACAGCATAAAAGAATTAGGGAATGCTGGCAGAAAGATGTCTGCATGGACAAAGTTTGCCATAAGGAAAGAAAAAGTTTGTTTTCACCCCCACGTTTCTCCTACTGACAAAAGCCAGCTCCTGTGTTACCGTGTGTGCAGCAGAATTCAAAGTCCATGTTTGCCAAATCTGCACATATCAGGGGCAGAGGTGCTTGGCCAGGCATTGCCCCTCTCCACGTTAGTTATGCAGCATCAGTGAAGAGCGGGGATGTGCTTTTGACAGGTATTGTTCCAGAAAGAGCAGTTCAGGAGCCCTTTACCTTATTGTTTAATACTGTACAAATAGTAAGGGCCTTCTGAATATAGGCAATACCCCAAGCCATACAGACATAACATTTTAACAAGAAGAAGGGTAAAAATGCCTGGGTTTTGCCACATACTGAATATTGGTACAATTTATGGTTCTGTTTTTTTGTTCATTGGTAGCAATTGCCCTCATTATCAGTATTGCAAAAACCTAATACAGCATTGAAACTTTGGCAGCATTTAAAGCCTTGAATGTCTGGGTTCTCTATACCCATTTGTTGAATTTTGATCCAACAAAAGCTCAATAGTTAGAGAAAACTTAACAGAAAATAAGCAACAAATTATTTTAAGTTTGTAAAATCAGCATTGCACAAAGGAAAAGAATGTCAATAAATAGACTTGATATGGACCAGAAGTCTGATTATTTTTAGTTTTCTTTATATGAAAATAAAACCAAGAGCCCCCTCCCACAGAAACCCCAAAGGGTTATTCTGAGCAGATGAACCTTCACTGACATGACTTTTACTCTAAGTCCAAGTGTAACAGTTGCCTCTAGACTACTTGGATAAACCGAAGTAGATAAGAATGATGTGGAGAAGTTAGCTCAACATTACTGTGATGTAACTGAGACACTGACAAGCAGTTCTGTTGGGTATTATATAATCCAGCCATGCTGGTTCACACTTTTTGTACACCTGTCACAGAGTTTTTTAATACTAGGAGCAATGGAAGATTTTATTTAAGCAACAGGTATTCCACACCCTCCTTAAATACATATCAATGTATATATGCATGCATATATCATTATCCTGACTGCTCCTGTCTTCCCTTGAAATATCTCCCCTTTTCCTTACCATAAGCTTAAGAAATACTGTCAGAGCTGACAAATTCAATACAGATAAATGCTTATGCAGCTCTAGGTGCAGTTTTACAGAATTTGAAAACTTACAATAGTCCAGCTTGATATTTGACTAGGTGAAATTACACACATTCAATTTACTAAACAACTAGAAGTGTCCACTGTTTCTCACTCCCTCCTCATTGTTGAGGAAAGATCACTTCCTTGTTAACTTATCTATAGAATTAATTTTTTTGTTCTGAGGGCTGCAGTACATTGTAGTAAGTTATTAAGGGTAGTAAAATTGTAATTTACTACAGTAGGGGAGTCCTTAGAGTGAACACAAGATTTTGTAATTGATTCACACAAAAACAATGACAATGAGAATTTGAAAGATGGGCTGTAAGATTTTCATGATGGATTTGGATTAGATTACAAAATTCATTAACAAGGAAAAATATGAGGATGATGGAAAAATTTAATTACCTTATCAAGAACCTAAAAGGAACTGGGTATATAAAAAGTTTGTCTGGCCTTTCCTTCAAGAAGGGCCAAAAAAGTTGGTCAGATACAATACTTCTCCCAGCAGTCCTTCCATTTACAACTGAGGAGCTTCCCTAACCAGACACGGGGCTTTTTTTCCTATTTAGCAATCTTCAGGGGACTTTTCTTTCACAAAATCATGTTGAACCAGTTATAGTGAACTTTGACAGTTCAGAGGAATTATTAGTGCAAGGAGCTCTACACTAACATCATAAGACTCAGATAATAAAATGCCAGCTGAAAAAGGCTTGTGTTTGCTCTTTGGTTTCCTTATAGGAGAAGCCAGAACAAGAAACAGCAGGAAACAAAACACGGAACATTTCCAAACAGTTATGATTTTACCCACAGTGTGTTTAAATTTGTAACAAACTAAACCCTCACAATTCTATATTTCTGAAATAAACCTTACAGAGAAAAGAAAGACTGGTGACAATTTAAAGTTTTTATCCTCTGATGCATCATAAGGTATCTGAAGATGCCCCTGCTCATTGCAGGGAGGTTGGACTGGATGACCTTTAAAAGACCCTTCCAACCTAAGCCATTCCATGATTCCATGGTTTGCATACTGAGAAAAACAATCTCATGATGAGGCCCCTATGTCTATACACACACAAAGAATTTTACACCTCACAGGACTGTGGTTCCAGTCAGCATGTGAATGACTTCTTCAGAAATGAGAACTTCAACACTATTTGTCTGAAAGGATTGGAAAAGTCGTGATGGATACTAAATTTTAGAACACATGATGAAACTGCCTAAAAAAAGAAAAAATATTTTTCAGTACCAAGTGCATCCTGTTAATTGACACCCTTCATATGCATGATACACTTCTTTAGGAAATCATGGGAAAGGGATGTCTGCCAGCCTCTGAATCTGAGAGCACTAAGAGCTATGTGGCCTCTTGGTAGTCCAAGGCTGGGAGGGCAAGCAGCATTGAAGAGGGAAAAAGTGGAAGCAACTGTGAAGATGAACAAGAAGATGAGGAGGTGCCTTGCACCATAATGCACTGTCACACTTTCAATAGCTCATCTAACAGCAAGCTGAAGATTGATGTGGATTCGTATATGGCATTGTAGCTTCACTAATGAAATGACAGTTTGCACGGTTAACCTCTCATCACTGTGTAGTGCCTACGGATTATGAACAACAGTTTGATGGTGCCTACTACAACTTATTTTCCCAGGCAGGGAAGAAGCAACAGAAACCCTCCTGAACAATTTCAGTCAACAGCTGCTCATGAAGCATAGTGAAAAGTTCTTGAAAAATGCCTTCCTGTTATAAGGGCTTTTTTCTTTAAAGTTAGGAAAAGCAATGGATGAGCACTAACAAAATCTACTATCTGAATTAACCAACAACTCACTTATACAAAGGCATCAAAGCAGAGGTATAAGCTTCCTTCCTTCCTTCCTTCCTGCCTGTCTTCCTGCCTTCCTGCCTTTCTGCCTTCCAGAATTCCTTCCTTCCTTCCGGAATTCCTTCCTTCCTTCCAAAATTCTTTCCTTCTTTCCTTCTGGAATTCCTTTGTTCCAGAATTCCTTCCTTCCTTCCCTGATATTAGAGAACAAGTCTGAGCAATGAAAAATGTTAAATCAAATAGAAATTAGGAAAACAGAAAATTATGAAATATTATTAATGCTTTGAAGTATATTGCAAAATGTGTCTTTGCAGAAAATATCTATATGATGTAACTGTGGAAAATTAAGCATGAACTGTACTTTTATAATGTATCGAAATATCTGCATTCTCTCCACTGTGTTGGTTCATATTATGTCTTTTTCTTTTGTTTTTTCCTTTTTCTTTATTTTTTAAATAAATGAGAAATTCAATAAAAGAAGCAATTGAATAATATAGCTTTAATTATCTTCTGAGTTTACCTATAAATATTTACTATGTGTCTTCTCCTTAGGCTGTTAAAATGCAACTGATAAGGCAACTTTAATTGTTTTTAACAGTTCTTGGCTAAACATGAAGACCTACTGCAAAACCTGAAAGATCTTTACAAATATTTTTCTCCCAGATGACTGGGGGGTGTCTGTTGCTTCACAGAATTTCAACAATTTGTGGGAGACCTAAATTAGTAAAATATTTACAGGCTATTGCTTAAGAAGTCATCAGTTAAACTTAGCAATGTAAATATAAAAATGCTACAAAAACATTTTTTTAAAATAAGCTTGAGTAGCAGTGTTCCAAATCCTGCTGGCTCTGTTTTCAATTGTTTTTGACAGCTTCAGTAAAAAAAAAAAAAAAAAAAGGAGTTTGGTAATGGGATTTTGTGGCCAAAAAAAAATTAAATAAATAAATAAATAAATAACACCAACAGATTTCTCTCATAAAGTTCAAAGAAGAAAATACTGCCACCAAGAACATACAATCAATGATCATGACAAAACCACTGATTCCTGATTGGAAATATCAAATGTGCAGAATTTTACAGTATCAGATACTGAAGACCAGAAAGCTGGTAGCTCCATGTCTATGAAATCCAACTGGAAAAAAATGTTCAGTGATAGTTTGTAGAAACAGGAAGTAAAAAATGTGTTAAAATATTATTTTTTGCTAATTTATATTTTTTGATCTGCTGCTCCTTGTGGCAAGGATAATTTTTAAATTAAAGGATACTTTCTAAAAGAAAAGCACATGTCCCATTAAGTGTAACAAATACATCAATGCTTCAAAATCATAAAAGACTACCCTCTCTAACCTTTGCCCTAAATATCAGGGTTTTGGCAAACTTCCACATACATCTTTAAGACACTTTGTGTTATAATAAAAAGAAAAAAAGGACATTTTATCATAGCTTATGTGATTACTGTTATGCAGGGAACATGGCAAGTCCCAGAAAAGTAGCAAATCAAAAGAATAAAGAAAAATATGAGCCTACTTATCTACACATAACAAAACTATTTAGCTGCATTATACAAAATACTAAATGAGTGCTAAGTTTGCAACTGTGCAGTCACAACTCATGTACATGAGCTTGCTTCTGCAGATTTCTTTGAAGGAAAACAGCTAATATGGACATGTAAAGCACAGTGCAAGCAATCTAAATTACACAAGTGAAGATGATGCATTTATGTTACAATCTTATTCAGTTCTTAGTTCTTTATTTCAACTTCTAATTATGCCTGTACATTTTGTCCTAATAGTATTTATAAAAATCTTGAAGGCAAAGATTTGTTTTTCTCTTAATTACAAAAAAGAATAGCCCCTGGAACACTATGAAGACTAAAATATTATATCCAGTGTGTGATGAATACTGTAAATAATATCCATGACTCTTAGTTCAGAAGTAGCCAACATCTAGTTCTTGATTTCTAGATGCATATTGCCATTTCAAGATGAAAGCATTCCTGCAATTCACTGTTCGTTTGATTCTCTTGGATACATGATTTTTATCTTATGAATGGAGATAAAAACTTTAGCATCTATCTTACAGGATAGGGAAGACATGCAACTACATGTTTAGACATATTCTCACTTGAAATCAAAAGCCCTGCCCTCAGCATCATTTCCTGAGCACAGAAGCATGTTCGGAATGTCCTGCACTTGCATTTTGTGGGTTTATTTTTTTCTTAAGAACATCAGATAGTAATAGGTGTAGGCAGACTATTCAGCATGTTCAGTTGTGACTAGGAATTGCATACTGCTAGCACAATAAATATATTCAGAGACTGGAACTAGACAATCTTTAACATCCCTTCCAGCCCAAACCATTCTATGATTTTATATGAAAGAAATTTATATGAAGGAACATGAAGGTAGGTAGTTAAAATTTTACTAATAAATATATAAGGCATTCTTCATTAAGTCCTATTTTGGCAACATGAAGTTTTAATCTTTACATTAATCTGGCACTTTTACAATTATGATATCTGATTCAGGTAAGTTGTACTGCATATTTATGAGCAGGTCTTGAAAATTATGCCAGTTCAAGATTAATTTAATAAATGGAGCTCATCTATTTACCAGGGAAAAAAAATCAAGCTTTTCTGTTACATTTTTAAATCTTTATGTGAAATTATGGAAGGTTAGCAAATAGAAAATAAGATCATGCATATTGTCTTGTTTCTACTCATTTTCTGTATCTGCATATTAGAACCTGTCACCAGTGGGGTTCCACTCAGCCCTGTGCTTTTCAACATCTTCACAAATTACTTAGATACAGGACTGGAAGGGATACTAAGCAAGTTCACAGATGATACAAAACTGAGAGGAGCTGTTGTCTCCCTTGAAGGCAGGGACACACTGCAGAGCAACCTCAACAAATCAGAGGAATGGGCAATCACCAGCCGTATGAAGTTCAATGAGGGAAAATGCCGGATTCTGTACCTGGGATGGGGCAACCCTGGATGTATGGACAGACTGGGGAATGAGAGGCTGGAAAGCAGCACCATGGAAAGGGACCTGGGAGTCCTGGTCAATGGCAAACTGAATATGAGTCAGCAGTGCCCTGGCAGCCAGGAGGGCTAACTGTGTCCTGGGGTGTAAAATTAAATATTAGTTAACTAAAAATTGTTTATCCAATGAATGCTTCTGACTTTGCTTGTGTCAAGGCTAACTTTTGAGAAGGTAGTTTCTATATGTAGGAGGACAGTCTGCCAACAGAACATATTTGGCTGAAAGGCTGGCAAACAGAATAAGTACAAAGTGAAGACTCTTTTTAGGCAAACTCAATGCCTATCTCTGATGACTATACTAGAGGTAGAGCTAGCATGCCTTGAAAATCAGCTTTCACAGTTTTTTAACCTCTCGCCTTTCCAACATTCACTTTTGAGAAGGAAGAGCTGACTGCTGTAAGAGATAACTAATTCTTGACTCTCCCACTGCCCTTTCCTGAGCCCTCTACTGTTAAGGAAAATTCACTGAGCTAAGTAAATTATATCAATCACCATGTAAACAAACACACAGTAACAGAGCAATTCTGAAACAGTAGAAAAAGAGCATGAGAGGGCAAACTCACATATTTGGTGCTCCAGACAGGGTAATAAGAAGTGTGTATATTGCTGATATTAACATCTGGTAAACCTTAATTCCTTGTGTTTATTCTACATTACAACCTTGTTTTAACTATATTCTTTTACAGTGATAGCCTAGTCACAAGTAAGGAGTATAAACACCCTCTGGGAAGATCACAGACCACTGCCAAAGGAATTGACACCAATTACTTAAAGCAGATTTTTGCTGGGCTAGCTGTCTTTAGGCCATGGTATTTTTTTGAAACTACCAGAATAGGGTGTGAGAGATGAGAATTTACTTAAATGTACCCAGGACAAATCTGGAGGACTACTAAGAATATAAGCATGGCAGAAAAGAGAAAAGAAAAAGATTAAAAACGGGCATCTGTGTATACATAAAAGTAAAAAGCCCTCCATTTATATCCGAATAGTATTCCAAGAAAATATTTATGTGTCTACAAACAGATCCTCTTTGCAGCTACCAAATGTTTTCTTTTAGGTATATATGGTAAAACCCAGCATTGTTATTCTGCTCTTGGGAAAGAAAAAATAAACAGGAGTCTCCTTTAGCGTGGGTAGCAACAAACTCTGCTCCCAGGACAGAAAAAAATAGCAAAACACCATGCTGCTACCTAAGTTTAGCAAAGTGTTTTACAGAATTTACACAATTTATTCTAATAGCCATAGAAGAATAATGTGGTGGCCTTCTATAATGGAGTAACTGTATTAGTAGAGAAGGGAAGAGCAACTGATGTCATCTGTCTTGAATCTTTAAGGCCTTCCACATAGATAAACTGTTGCTTGGTGGCTCCACCCTTCCTCTGGTTTTGGATGAAACAGAGAGACATATTCATTGCCATAAGAAAACAGAAAAATAATGTATGTCTGTGTAACTTTAGGAGGCAATATTGCCAAAAGACCTTTCTAACACATAGCATCTTGTAAGCCAGGACTTGGTGCAGGTATAATCCAAGACCCCCTCTATGTTTCAAAAATAAGATACCATCACAAAGCTGATTGCAGACTTAATTTGCTGATGTGAAAAATGTTGTTTCCCAGAGCAGCCATTTATGTTGCTACAGTAACAAGAGCAGGAACAACTCCCATGCATTTTGTAAGAAGATAGAGTCAACTGAGTGAACTTCAAGATTCAAGATTTATATGTGATACTCGGCCTTACCACTGCAAACTGCCTTTGAATACATCTTATAAGCGCAATACACCCAGAAGACATTAAAAACCACCACCTTTAATTTCAGAACAGGAATATTCAGTCAAAAAAGTCAGAGGCCTTTAGTTAATAGTACTGTGTTATGTAGTTACAGGCAATATTACAAACTACAGAAATCACTGTATTTTCTCTCTAGAAGCTTAAATCATAAACACAGCTACATGGAGACCCCTTATACAATTACAGCCACCATAAATTGAAGGAGAAAGCTCGTTTTCCTCTCTAAAACAGTCTCTCTCCAACCTGCTCCCCCCGTCGCTGTATGGAGTATTTAATTTGTGCTTACAAAAGCTCTTCGGTAGCAAAACAGCAGTTTGCCTTGCAGGTGCACAGTAGTAAAAGTTACAATTGACTTTATAAAAAAAAAAAAGACGGGATCTTACTGAACTTTTCCTGATTTTTTTCTTTTATTCTGAGACTTTGGCATTCTCCACCCTATTTTCTGGATTCTATTGAAGATTCTATGAAAACATGATGAATCCTATGCTAAATCAAAGATTTGTTTCAATTCTACTATTTCATGTCTTTACGTCATGCAGTTATAATTTCTACTAGTACTTTCTGCCATTTTGCGTGACAACTCTATTTATGGTATTATTTCAATATTCAGTTTGTTTTTCTCCTTTAATTTAACTGCTCTGAGACAAGCCTTAACCCTCAATATATTATTAAGGAATATCCTTAGAGATACCCAAACAAAGTTAATTATAATTAAATTAATTGAAAGACTGACAAGAAGAGCCACCTCTGTGCATTTATATCAGAGAGAAATAAGAGTGCACCTAAGGTCTTGAATATCATCAGACCTTATCCAAATTCATATAGATGTTAGCCAAGCTAACACTGTGTAATTTAAAAGGACAGAAATATTTGCCGAAATGTGCAGATTATAAATTTTCAATATTTATTATAATTTTCTCAGGAAAGGAATATATCTCTATAACCCAAATATAAAAAAGTTATTTGTACTAGGTTATAAAACTCATATTCTTTTCACAAAATACCATGAAGACAAGAGAAATATTCTAAGCTTCCCACAGAGTGTCCTATTATTATTACAGTATTGGTCTAAACTGCTGCCACTTTATTTTGGGAACATTGTTGTACTTGAAATTGTTCTGACGGAGGAGGCCACTGAAACTTCCTGTTTTGCACAAGACAGATCTTTCCTTTCAAGCACGTTTCAGTTGCAAGTAGCATAGGAAATATCAAAACAGAGGCATTAACTCCAAATAGTCCAGTGCACAGAACACCCTGTGCACGGCTTTGCAGCCACCAAATACACTGCAAAACACAGGGACCAAAGCTGTGCCCATCACCTGAGGCTGAGCAAGAGGTACAGCCTGCATCCATAGGTTATCATGTTCTGCAAGTGGGTAGCCATTGCACTTGAGTAGCCCTGGGACAGGATGTTCAGTACCCCCAGCCAAAGCATGGCATGGGGACACAGTGCTCCAAGTAGGGTAGTGCTTTGTTTCATTTCTGTTCTCTTTAGCTAGACTAAACTTAGTCACCCAGCCAGTGATACTAATTTCTTGTTCAAGGTTTTACATATTTTTATCCCTCTCAAACTGTTAAGCATCTGCATAACTTTGATCTTCAAAGTACTTTCGCGGACTTCAAAGGGACACTAGCAGGCTCAATCTTAAACTAAGTGCGTAGGTATTTACTGAACCATGGTTTCAGGTGGGGTTCTCTGAACTGGTGAGAACAGTCTGTACCGTTCGAAAGTACCACTTGTTTGCATAGGGGCAACCAACAAATCATACCTGCTGCATTTGTTCTTCCTCTGAAAATATCGTCATATGCCTTCCATTGAGGAGTCACCTGGTAGGCGTGTATGAACACCACAAAAACCACCACCAGGCACATTAATGGCACCAGAGCAGCGGTGAAGAGAGCAGCATAGGCATTTGGAATGAAACACCTGATGGAAAAAAATGGAAAAAAATGCTGTTGATAAATGTAAGAGACAACTTGAAAGGCCATAAATAGAATTCAGTAAAAAGCATTTTTGAAAAAGGACGTGCTTTACAAACCACAAATTCTTTACCTCTGTTCCCAGAGTAATCTTGATATATTCCTTTTTGTTCTGTTTGTTCTTATCTCATCAACATATTTTAAGGAGTATAGTTTTTGCTCTTACAGTATGCATGTTATATTTAGCCTAACCAATGTTGGAAAAATTTAAACTTGCAATGAAAAAAATTTTATTTTAACAAACTACATGCTGCTATAGTCATTTAAAGTGATCATTCTTAGTCACCAGTTTCTAAAAGGACATTATGCAATTTTCTATACTTAGTTCCTGAAACCACAACTTAAATTTTGAAAAATATATTTTTAAAATAAAGGAACAAGTCCTAAAGACAACATAACTACTCCTTCTCAAGTTTTTGGAAATTACATGTCATTTGCTCACAGACGCCAAATGCTCACTCCCTCTCCTTTTTTTTTCTCCAATCATTTGGTCTCTTCTTGCCCTTTTCATTTATTTAAGTTATAATTATTTTTAAAGATATGTCAGGAACATGAATTATCCCCAAAAGAGTCAAATTATGCATATATGATGATGACTTGAAGAAAATGGAGATTATAGTTAAAGAGAGCTCTCAAGGGTATGAGAGATCAGGGTTTTCTGTGCTCTCCCTGGAGACCAGTGTGTGCTTTACAGCCACTGACCTACTCTAGAGATGACGCACAACAGAACAGCCCAAGGGATGCTGCGGGAGTCAGTATGTCTAGAGATTATGTGGTCACTGCTATCCCTATTAAAAGGGTGTAACTTACCCAGCCCTTCTGTTTTTCAGGTCAGCTCATCTAAGTAAGCTTAGCGTTGATGCTGATATATGCCTGAGAGAGGCCTAGGTACATGTTTCACTGATATACCTGGTTGGATAAACCTTCTGGGTTTGCTTAGGTGTACTTTCACACACTGCCAGAAAGTCAAGATTGTATCCTTTGTTGCCTCCTTCAGAACAGCAGTCATATATACTCAGTGAATCCCAAAAATAATTTCCAGGACGATCTAGAAACCTTTCACAGCTCTCTGCAGAATGCAGAGGCTCGATCAGACACCAAGCTTAGATAGCATCTGATAACATAACTGAAAAAGTAAGCAACAGGGAAAGCAGGAATTTTGCATTGCAATTCAAAGTGTTTGCTCCTTTCCTCATAGAAGAAATACTTCAGTCCCTTACTCATCTTGGTTGCATTCACTGGACTTTGTACAGTCTGCCCATGTCTCTTTTGTACTGAGAAGGCCAGAACTGAACCCAGCACTCCAGATGCGACTTCAAAAGTGCTGAGCAGAGGGCAAGGATCATCTCCCTTGACCTGCTCTCAACATGGTTGAAATCAGAGACAATATCCAATCCATTTCACCTTTATAATTTTTACTATTTCTTAGGTATGAAAGTTATTTTTGTTCCCCAAATGTATTCTTGAGTAGGCACAATTAGCAGTAAAAAATGACATATTACC
Organism: Eopsaltria australis; assembly: GCA_034509425.1. Classification (NCBI taxonomy): domain Eukaryota; kingdom Metazoa; phylum Chordata; class Aves; order Passeriformes; family Petroicidae; genus Eopsaltria; species Eopsaltria australis. The sequence goes on along the minus strand of JAVTVJ010000872.1, from coordinate 186,703 downwards.
ACAACCTATGCTGCTTTTAATGATTATACTGAAGGCAAGAACCTTAGCACAAGAATAGTCTTCTGTAAAAACACATTTAAGTTCTGAAATCTGTATTTTTTTCAACTTGATACATTTTTGTATTTCAAAGATAATATATACTCTCAAAAACCTTTATTGTGAACACTCCTTTACATTCAGGTAACAAAAGCTGTATAAAAATGAAAACCCACAAAGACAGATCACTTTTACTAATACCCATAGGTACTTGCTCTAAAAAATACACTGGAAAGTTATGTAAAGAAATACACAAAGCCATATTAATCTTCACAGCTGACTTTGGATTTTTTTCTTGAAGCAATGGTGAACAAGTCAATGACAACCACATCATCCTGTAAGATTTATTCATATATAGTAATGTGATGATATGTTGACATAGATATTTCATTATGAAAATCATATGGGATAACATTATAGGGACCAACTGCAATTATTTTTTATACTTAATACTAGGGACACAGCGTAGGGAACAGTAGTTCCATTACATGACACATTTGTTGCATGGAACTACTGTGTGTTGCATATTCCTAGGACAGGAATATAAAAAAATACCCCAAAATATCAGTTAAGTTGATGTTTCAGAACACAACTACTCTACATAAAAAGGCTTAGAAAGACTGATGTGGAAACTTGAAAAAACTACATATAACAAACTTTATTTGTCTGAAGATGGGCATTATTTCCTGCAGTATAGCCTTCCAGCAAGTTCCTTCTTTTTTTTTAAAGGCCGTAGATTTCTGTAAGTTTTTTTAAACTTGAGTAATAGCAAAACAGTCAACTAAACAACCAACCAAACAACCCACCACACTGTTAGTTTCATCAGATATTCTCATTTTATTACAAAGATTCTGTGATTTCCTAGTAACACTTCCTTTTATCAAAATGTCTTTTTTTTTTCCCTGACTGTTTTGAGAATTTTTACTCCCAGTTTAGGTTTCTTCTAGCATTGAAAACACAGCTATTTAGCTTTTGTCCCAAGTTACCACAAGTCTTGCCCTTCTTGACTATTGTTATCTGACTGGAGGGTCCATCCTTGGTTCTGTGTTGACTACTTTGTTGTGACCACTGACCTTGTTGATGTCTAATTTTGCTTTGATTGCTATAAATGTCTCTGTTAATTTTGTGTGAGGACTTAAAGGATGCAATTGCATGTCTCAAAACACTGTCCCCTTAAGAAAAATCATCACAACAGGAACTTGAGATAAGCACCTTTTTATAGAAAGCTGATAACAGAAATTGATGGAACATTTAACTAGCCCACATAATTGCTGGTATTTCCAGTTTATCAATTTTTGTGACTTGTCTGTGTTTTCATTGACAGGAACTTGTTGGGAGACCAAATAACAGTAGGATTATATAAGACAAACCACTTAATGTGTTGTTAGTTTGATTTTTGCTGAGTTTCTCTTTTTACTGAAAAAATAAATGGTATGGGAAAAGCTGTTACTTTTATCTTATGGATGTATTCTTTATTTCAACCAATTGAGAATTAGAAAATTCAACCAAATTTAGCATGGGAGTTGGTACAAGAATTCATGCATACTGGAATCATGCAAACATGTAAATCATGCAAAACCTTCCTAGTTCTGCCCCAGAAGGCTACTTTCATCGTGACTTCGCAAAATTCTTCAGAAACATCAGAAATATTAATAAGTAACCTAAATGATCTTAACAAAACAAAACAAAATATTACATGGGAAATGATTGAGTCCCCCTTCCTAAATTAGAGTGATGGGTAGCTATGGACTGAAAATGGGTCATGGATAAAATCCAGAAAAGCCTTTTACCAGCTCTCAAGACCTGTAACTGTTTTTGGAAGTACTTGTATTCTCACATTAATATGTCGGTTCTACTATTAGGCTTCCTAGCATGTGTCCTAAGACAGTATTTTAACCTCACCTCACTTCTTTTATCCATTCCAATCAATACAGCAACTATAGTACACTGTGCACCACACATGCTTCCAAGTTGTGGGTGCAATTTCCTGTAGCAGTAATTGCAAAGTAATGTAATGAGAGCAATTTGCTCACTGAAAATAAAATAATAATAAAAATAATAATAATAATAATAATAATAATAACAATGAGAAAAACCAACTAAACTTGAAAGGTAATTAATTTCACTTATGAACCCACCAACAGTAGCCACAGCTTTTGTTTTGTGTCAAAATTAAAACACAACAGAGCTTTAATCTGCCCTCTGGAGAACTGAGGGTATAGGTTCAATGTAAAGATGTATTTGTCTGAAAGCCTTTTTATATAAGAACCTTTTTTATATGAGAACTTCCTTATACTTTGAAAGAGAACTTTGTATGCTGAAACATAATTTTTGGTAGTGTGTCGAATTAGCCAGTGGGACAAGAATGTGGATCCCATCCAAATACAGAATATTCTGTGACTGTCACTATCTACAAAATTCCCCCAACTATATGTTGATGTGGTTGAGAACAAACCCTATTTTGAAACCTTTAAAGTACATGAACACACATCCTCAACAAATACATTCACAGTTGTTCCTGTGTGCAAAGGTAATCAAATGTACTGCAAGACCTGGTCATTTCCTTAAGTCTTGGCTGACTGGAAAATATGTCGCAATACGTGACATGCATTTGTTTGGGATACCCCTATGTGGAATTTAAAAGTCAACACTTGTGGTGTAATTCTATGGCTAATTTCAAGCCCCAAATGTACTTGATAGATACCTGAATTTTCAAGACAATCTACTTGGAATAGTTTGGGGATGTTCTGATGAAAAGTGACTGAGTCTAACTCTGCATGCTAGTCTAAGGTGCAGGATAGTGGTGCTATCCACTTGCCCAGATTGTGTCTTTCACTATTCATCAGCAGGAAGGACATGACAGGAACTTAGTTCTCCTGAACAAAGCTGCGAATGGATCACTAATAAATGTGCCCCAGATATTGTGGGGCAAAAGATAGGTTTTAGGTTTAAGGTAATTTTTACACACCACCAGTGGGCCCTAGGAAATATTATGTGGCAGGTACATGCCTTCAGTAATGGACCAGATATGAGTTAGAAATCTTAACTTGCAATTCCAACAAGTGTCAAAAATGGCTTTACAAAGTCAATTGGCATTAGATACGTTACTATTAAAGGAACAAGGTGTGTATGAAATGTTAAATCTTACTGAAACTGAATGTACTATTACCATTCACAATACAATGTCATCAATTGAAAAATCCTAAGCCAAAGTGAAAGAAATGGCTAATCAGACATCAGAATTTGTCTAATCACTCCAACCTTAAGATTGGCTTCAGGAAATTAGCCCCAATACTTGGCTAAAGTCCATATTCTAATCTTTGGGACTCACAAATTGGGAGCTGTGGCTACTGAGAATTGGGTTGATGATTGTGATTAGATTTGTATATTTAATTATTGGAATAGCTGTTGGGCACTGTATGATTACTGGCAATATTGCTTCTGTTGTTTCTGTCTTTTCTTTTTTGTCTTTTCTGTGTATGCGTCACCCCCATGGATAACCCATGAATGAGGAAAAGTCCCTGGAAGACAGTATTTGAGCCATGGGGTGGTGTGAGGGCTTAAAGAATGCAGTCACCTATCTCAAGACACTGTAAGTTAAGCCACCACAATGGAATTTGAGATAAGCACAGATAGCAAAACAGGAAGACATCAACTCCAGGCCTAATGAAGATGAAGATTTGGAATTAGCATATCAGACAAAATTCCACTGTGCAGACTGTGGGGACTTAAGACTTATCTGGACAAAAAATATGCACAGTGAAAACCACTAGAAAGGATGCTCATGGTCAGCCAAAGTTGTGGAAATGGCATATACAAACCCTGGATACCCTGGACTTGGACTGTATAAAAGCGATACCTCCAGGTGAGCAACAGGGAGACTTCCACCACTGAAGACCAGGGTGTAGAAAGACCAGTGGGATGCTGCAGGAATTCATGTGGTGGATATGATATCTTTTTATCTTCTGCTTAATCTCTCACTATCTTTCTTTCCTCACTATCCCCGTCCTCCCCACTTTCCTATTTCTTTCTATCTCTGTACCTCACATTTACTGTTAAATTAAATCTGTACTGCTGACTTCAGTGGATGGTCTCATTTACAACTTACTTCGGGCAGAAGCATCTGTTATAATCAGATCATAATACTTTGACAGTAACATATTCCCATTGGTTGTTTCTCTTGCACTACTCCTCTCTAAACTCATTCAATTTCATCATCTTCAAGGCTTCCTCTTGTATCCTCCCAGTCTCCTATTTCATGCATGGTGTCACTTTTCCCATAAACAGCACTTTACTTCCATCTCAAATGTTTCTAACATTAGAACATAACAAAAAGCACATTTTCAAAAGCCCTGTGTATGCCTGTAACTATGCAAGGTCTGTTCTATGAAAGAGGTTAAAAATAAATTTAGAAATAATTCTCTTTACTTCTTCTCCAAAGTATAATTCCATACTAGTATGTAACAATTTGTTGACCATTTTACAAATGGAAAAAACCATAATATTGAAACCAATCAGCTATTTTTCCTTCAGTATGAACCAATAAGATCTTTAATTTACATATTGTTTTTTCCAGGCCTAGAAGGATGAGAAATAGCTCAAATATATAAAATAGTTTTCTCATAGATGCCTACTGCAGATGTTTATTTAATTTAAATTGATACTTCCAAACACAACAAACACGGATATATTAGGGGAAATTAAGAGATACCTTTCCTCTTGGAAAAGTTGTAACTTCAGAAAATCATACACATTTAACTCTTTACATTGGTAAAAATTAACTCACTTACTGGTCAGACAGAATCAGTGCTTTACTTCGGTTTTCCTTTTTTCCCCCCTCAAATCTATAAAAGCATTCTTCTCAAGGAGGTGATGCATGTTTATCTGACCCTTTAATTATTTTTATGATCTCTTAAAACATCACACTTCCTAAAATCTGGAGGGGTATTTCAGCTACATGTGACATGGAAGGCCCTTCTTTTTTTTTTTCCCCCTAATGCTTTTAAAGGAAACACAAGAAACAATTGAGAAGATGTATACTGGAACATAACTACATAACTAATATTAAAAAAGGAAAACAAAAATAAATAACAAGCAACATTGTTAAGGAAATAACAATTGGTAAAAAAAAGGAAGGACTGACATTCTTTGTTCCCTTCTGAGCAACAAAGATTTAAAACGGTAAAATTTTCAAGTTGCTCAGTGGAATAAAAATGTTTCCATTGCATTACTGCATTGTCTTGAATTCCATGGACAATCTCTTTCAACTGTGTCTTGCAACTATAAAAGGTTAAATTTGACAAAAAATTGCAAATGTCCTTATCTATCAAATATCTGGTGTTCAGAGACACTGAGCTTTACAGCAAAGCTTTTTACAACGAAACAGTAATATTCATTTACTTTTAAATGGCACTCAGGAAAACAATGGGTTTAACAACCATTTGAGACCAAGTCAGTGGTGGACAAACCCTCCAAGGAGATAAATATATTGGCTCTTGCGGTGTCAAAGCCTACTCAACCTGATGAATCAATCTGATCAGATTATGGAGTTCCCCTCTTCTTTCTTTTATGCCGTAACTGTTATCCTTTTCCACAAAGACATTAAACGACAATACTACAACAGAGTCACAGAATCCTAAAATGGAAGGGATCTTAAAGTTCGTCTTGTTCCAACTGCACTGCCATGGGCAGGGACACCTTACATTAGATCTGGTTGCTCCAAGCCCCATACAACCTGATCTTGTACATATCCAGGGATGGAGCATCCACAACTTCTCTGGGCAATCTGTTCCAGTCCTTTCACATCCTCACAGGAAATAATTTCTTCCTAATAACTTTTCTAAATCTCTCTTTTATTTTTCCACTCTCACGACAGGGAAAGAAACGTGGACATTTTTTTTGTGGTTGTTTTTTGTGGATCTTTGTGGATCTTTTGTGAATCTTTGGGGTTTTTTGCATGTTTTTATCCATTTATTGGTTTTTTCGAGGGGTAGTTTTTTGTTTCATTGCAGACTTTTTGCGTGTGTTTTGTTTTGCTTGGGTTTTCTGTTTGTTTTGGGAGGTTTTTTGGTTGGTTTTTTTTCTAAAGAGAAAAGCTTATGCTTCTATGAAGTGATGTGGAGAAAACCATATGGAAAGGATATGCTAAGCTTATAATGAGTAACACTTGAGATGGTAGTCATTAGTTCTTGAGCAAATTCAAGCCACATTAGAGAAAACTCTGTTTCTACAGTAGGCAAGATTCCAGAGTTTTCTATATTATAAAAACATTCACACTGTCAAAGGCACATGGGTTGAGACTTGTAGTCTTCAGTCAACTTCACACAGTCTTCTAGACTTATTAACAACAGTTCTCACAACACCATGGAAACAGACTTCACACTTTTTCAAACTGGGTGAGATTCAATTAAAGAGTGTGGCCCAATTTGATATGCTTTATGGCTACCTTGGATGACGGAAGGTGATCTAGCATTTATTTGGAAGTTTTTATGAGCATTATTACACAAACAGGAACTGCATGTGTAACAATGCCACCCTGTTACCTTTCATTGCAGTAAACATTGGCCTATGATACAACTGTGGAATAGTTTAAAACAACTGAGAATTTGAAAATATTTTTAAAGTGCCATCAGAAATGACATGCTGTCCTAGTGATCCTTTTACTTAAGGAAATTCTGCTGTAGCTGAAAACTAGAAAGCTTAGCTCTCTATAAAAAAACTTCTCTCCATATTATACTCTATATCACTAGTGCCTAATCTCTGTCTAGTGATAAAGAACAAAAATCCTCTCCAAAAAATGTGTTTCGGTGCTTCACAGCACTTACTGAGAGAGACTATTCCTCAATGTTAAACTCAGCCCTTTATTTGTACAGTATATGCAGGTTATGTCTTATCTGGGCCAACGTGACTGTGGGAAATGAATCTTTTCCTTGTTTGCTGCAACATTTCTTTATATGCTTGTAAATTGCTACTATTTTCCTGTATGGTATTGTTTAAAATGAATAGTCCTAGATCTTTTAGTCTTTCGGGAAATATTTTACAATTAAGACTTTTGCTGGTATCCTTGATCACACCACTTAACTAATGTATTCATTAAATTATGGATTACAACATGTTTGATAGCATTTCTTCTCAATACATGTTTAGAGCAGAAGGACTAACTGCATTCTTAAACCTAAATTGCTTAATATATAGGTCCAAATAATGTCTGTCTTTATTTCCATAGCACAAAATTGTTGAGTCAGTCTCAGTTTATCATCCACAATACACATGAGATCTCTCCGTGGAGAACTGGTAAAGAGCCAGTTATTCCTCATGCTCGTTTTACAGAGCTAATTATTCTTGGCAAGATACAATTCTTTCCACATGTTCTCACTGAATACTGTACTATTTCTTCAGAAGAGATCTTAGATGTCAATAACGTTATGAATTTTAACTGCTTTTTAATGCATTTTTTTCCCCAACTTTTTGCTGTGGTAAATTTGAATGGAAACTCCTTTATTGCAGGCTTGTATTATATGAGATAATAAAAATAATATATTCCAGTACATTAGTAACCAAGACAGATGTTGAAAAATATTTCAAGGGCATTTTAAAGTAATTATTCCTTAAAACATTTAATCTAAGAATTCTGAAAACCTGAGAACTTAGTTTGTTGAGTCTTTTTCAATATGTCTTGGAATATAGTACACAATTTGAGATTACTAGATATATACTAATACTGTACTGAAGTCAGAAAACAAAAAAAAATAGGAGGCATGCTAAAACATTCAGCTCATGAAGAATTAAACAACAAAGATCAAGTTTTTTTGGACAACAGACTACATCAGGCAAACTTGATTTCATTATTTCATGAGTTTACAGGTTTGGTATATAAATGTACTAGAGACCTCTTGCACCATTTAAATTACATGGCAGGAGGTAATACAAGGAAAGCAAAGTAAAACATATCACTATCTACTGCACTCACTAGCTAGTTTTATTTCTGCAGAACAGATTCTGGAAATTACTATAGACCACACTAAGAGCAACAGGAGTTGAAATTTTACACTGTTTCAAAGAAGTAAAGGTCATACTTGCACATACAAAGAATTGTATATTCTGCAACACACATGAGATAAATGTTCTGCTCTAATCAGCCTTACGAATACCTCACAGTGGCATGCTGAGCCTCTGTTGTGGTTTAATCCTAGACAGCAGATTAAGTACCAGTTCCTCACTCCCCACAACTGCCCTCTCAGTGGAGGGAATTGGAAAGAAAATGTAAACCTCGTGGGTTGACTTAATAGCTATTTAATAATGGAAATAAAATAGTATCTTAATACTGAATATGACAATGACAATGATGATGATAAAGATAACAATAAAAATAATAATAAGAAGAATGAGAGATAGTAACAGAACCTGGAAGAAAAAAGTGATACACTATACAACTGCACATCACCCACTGACTGATGCCCAGACCATTCCTGAACAACTAGCTGACCCCTTCCAGGTGACTCTCCCTGTTTACATAATGGATATGATGTTCCATAGTGTGGAATATACCTTTGTCCAGTTCGTGTCACCTGTCCTGGCCATGCTCTCTCCCAGCTTTTTGTGCAGCTCCTCACTGACATTGAGTGAAACACTGAAAAGTCCTGGACTTAGGATGAGGACTACGCAGCAACAGCCAAATCATCAGGGTGTTAAAAACATTATTTTCATCCTGAATACATACAGGTGCTGTGTACCTGCTATTCTAGACAAAATTACATCTGCACCAGTCAAAACCAGGACAGTCTGGGTTTGGCACATTTCAAAAACACAAACTGAATGAAAAAAGTTCACACTAGAGCTATGAAGGCCACCAGAGGTCTTATACATTTGTTCTACTTTGAACAATACAGGAAAAATATTTATTATATGTTTTGGTTTGTTTGGTTTGTGGGGTTTTTCCTAATGGGAAGGGACAATTACTACCGGCAAAACTACAAGTAGGCAAGGAACTGGTAATCTACTCGTAGGCAAAAAGCAGAATTAGAATTCTCCCTGTTGTAATATATTTTGCTTGCTGGAAAACATAGGCTAACTATATCAATATGGACAGATGTCTATCAGAGTAGTCACAGGAGGAATAAGCTGTATTCAGCAGACTGAAAATAATCCAGATTGGGCACCTTAGAAGAGCAACCAAACAAAAATTAGAAAGGTACTTTCAAGCCCAGGAACTAACGCTCGGTGGAAAAATGCCACAAAAATACTTAAAGCACATGCCTTACAATGAAAGATGTTAGACAGCTCTTGTTTCTTTACTTGTAGCATTATTTCCAGTGAAATCTCAGAGTTTCTGTTCTAAGCTTTCTTTACCAGTGAACACTTGTTAAACATTTCCTAGGCAATAGAGAGTCAAGCCTAGAATGAAGATCACCTGATCTTTATTCTTTTCCACTGTAGATATTTTCTCACTTTTACTCATTTTCTCCTCTCTTTTCCTTTTCCCCCTTCCTTCCTCCCTTTACCCTTCCCTTTCCTTCTCTTCATTACCAATAACTGCAATCTATGCACAGGCACAGGATGGACAAGCTAGGCACCTGCACATATACAGAGAACGTGAGGCATGATTTTTTTACATCGTTTTTGCTATTCATAGCCATTATCAACTAAAACATTGCACACTCAAAACTACACAATAGAAGACTAATCCTTCCAATTTCCAAGGATGAAAACCACATGTACAGCTCCAGTCTAATGATGCAGTGTTTACTTTAACCAGTACCCAAAATAGCATTTACCAAAAGCTTTATTTCCACTGTTAATATGTCTTGCATTCTGCTATTGGTTAGACAACCTCTCTCTAAAGATTGGCATGAGACACAAACACAAGAATTCTAAACCCATTAGCAAAGATTTTCTTTTCTTAGTTTCTTCTGAAAACAGCAAATTGTATTCCAATACAGTAGCCATGGAGGCATCCAAAGCATTACTTTTTTCCCCCTAAGCTTTCAGAAAGCCACCATTTTTTTCAGATGTGCTCTGAGTAATAACATCATACAAATGGTAGCACTGAGTAATTATTCTGTTATTTATACTTATTTTATATTAAGCACAGGCTAAAGAGGTTAGCATTTCCAATTTGCATCACAAAATGAAAACTTAGTGATGTAAAGTAATTTTTACAAGGCTTTGGAGAATGTTAGTGTAAGGTCAAAAAGTACAATAAAGGGATTACAGCTGCCAGCACAGTGCTTAGACAGTCAGGTCTCTCTGTTTCTATGGATGCATTTGCATAAAAGTATTACTTATAACTACATTTTGCAACCAAATGTTGGTCCAATGTTGGCACAATATGTCTACTCAGGGAAGTGAAAAGGGAAAACAGGAATCTGACTTGGTAGAGGGCACCCACTAGAACTGATTTAAAGATCTGTGACCAAGCACCCTCTTTCCATCTAAAAGTCCTAAGTCTGTTTTGCATCACTCCAATTTGGTACTTTCAAAACAATACCAAGGCAGAGATTGTAAGAGGTCATTATGGATGATTCTAGGTAAGATTTGACTCCTTCTATCCTCTACAGCCTGTCAACACTGTTCAAACCCTACTCCAGGCCTTAGAGCTTTTTGATGGATTCCCTTTGGTTGGATGCCAGGTGCTCTCCAAGCTAGTCTATTGCTCCCCTCCTCACCAAGATAGGGAGGAAGGTAGGGACAACAAATAAGATGAAAAAACCTCATGGGTCAGATAAATACAGTTTAATAAAACAAAGGACAAGGCTGCATGTGGAAGAAAAAGGAAAAGAAAAGACTTGTGGTCTACTTCCTATTAGCAGGTGATGTCCAGTCACTTCCCAGGAAGCAGGAGTTGAGTTTGTGTAGCATTTGCTCCATAAGACAAACATCATAACAACAAATGTGTCCCCTTCCTTCTCCTTTCTCTTAGGTTTTATATCTGAGCAGACAGGATATATTATGGAATATCCCTTGGGTCAGCTTGGGTCCTGGCCATGTCCCCTCCTAAGATTTTGCTCATCCCCAGCCAGAAAAATCCAGTCACAATAGAAAAAAAAAGTCATAATAATATGCATTAAAAGGAAGGCTATGGACACCTTGATCAAAATATGACTAAAAGGCCATGGCAGCTGTACTGAAGATGGGCATTAATGGTCAGAGGCATTCTGCATTTCCCACATCTTGTTATTTGTAACAACCTAAGTTATTACATTACGAATAACCTTGGCAAGTTTTAGAAGAAAAAGTCACATCTTGAGTAAATTGAACACTGTAAGGCAAACACAGTGGTATTGTGACTCAGGAAGACACAATATACCCTCTTTTATGACTCAGTGTTTCAGTATGAATACACTGAGCTAGAGCCTCCAACTGGGATGATTTTTCTACAGGACTGAGCAGGGAAGAATGATTTTGCATTGGTCAGCAAAAACTACAGCTGCATCACAATACTCTAAATTACACTTGGCAAGCTAGAGAAGTTCTTCAAGCAATGGAGGCTGACTGAAATATGGTCTGGGCTTATATTTTGATTACTTTCCAAAATGCAAGGGTTTTTTTAGCAAGAGATTCCTCTCAGGAAATAGATTTTGTTTTTGTATATTCAGCAACAAGACAGTAGCTAATAATAACAGGAGGGAGCATATAATATTTGCATGAGGTAACTTCAAAAAAATGGTCTGATAGGGAGGTGAAAGCAGCACTGGTTTCTAACTGAATCAAACAGTGATGTGGGAGTTTTCAAAGAGGCATGATACAGCTGACATCTCACTGACATTGCCTTGGCAGGATATGGTTGCCACGGGCTCTCTTACATTTTTTGGAAAATCCCTGACATTTCCTTTTTTTTTTTAATGACTTGCAAACAAACAGCATGCTTAACCCATGTTTGCCAAATTATATGGACTGCATATAATTTTAAACTGAAGTCTGATTTTCCTAAATTGAGTTGCAGTACAGTAGTATCAACCAGTTCAAATTCCAGATTAAATGGAAAAAAATCTTAGAAATGTATTTTTTACACACTGGAAATTTCTAATGAGACAGTTTAAGATTTTTAAATGCTATTTACATATATAGGTCCTCTTCTGAGAAATAATTTCCTGATCCCTTTCCGTAAAATTATAGGCAGCTGTGAGAACTGGGTCCAAAACACAAGGAATTGGATTCTAAAATCTGACTGCACTGGAATTAGGAGGTGCATGATGATTACAGAAGTCTTTAAAAAACTTGGTACTGTGGTGGAGCTTCATTTTATGAAGAAAAAGGTTTTTTAATATAAGTGGGTTCCAGACTCCAAGAATGATCTACTGTATGTAAAGCAACTCTGAAATTCAAGGTGACAGACAGAACAGTTGCAAATATTACACTTCTCTCTGCATTATAGGTATCTGAAGCTATTTAAATGTCAGTTCCTGTTGCTTCTAGTCCTGAAAAAAGAATCTTTTTTTGTTATTTACACATTGAATTTGCTAAAAATAAGTAGGTTTTCTACCAGCCAAGACATTTAGGAAAAGCTAAGAAAATGTCAGGTAAAATAAATTAGAAATTGAACAAAATGTACCAGCATTTTAAAAGATTTCTCAGAGTTTTTTTTAATCTAAACAATACAGTGTTCACTGAACTTCTACCATAAGCTCATGTTGGTGCACTGTTACTGATAAGAAAAGAACACTAATATAAATAAATGTTCTTGCTGATAAGTGAACTACAGGCACCCCCTTCCTGATATTAGCAAGGACTTTTTAAAACCTTCTCAACTCTTACCATCAAACAATACAGCCACAGAACCTCCATCTCTGAATGTTATCAGAGGTTTTTGCAATGTGTAGAGTTATGCATGTTTAGGGCTTTGATAGTGCCTTTTTTTTCCCCTGCTTTGCAAACAGACACATCCCTCAGTACAGTGTGTTCAGGACACAGCCCAGGGCGGAAACCCGCGGTGTTTCTGCTCCGGAGGAAGTACCAGTTTGCTTCCTCATAACCAGCCTCAAACACCTAAATTTGTGAGCCTGCAGAGTGAGTGCAGAGACTGCAGCCTACTTGTTGCAGTTTGAGTGCTCCAGGCCCCACCACCTCTTTGTTAAGGGGGTTTTCCGAAGCTGTGCTTTGTTAGCAACATTGTTGTGCTGCAGGAACAGACTTGGAGCTAAGCTGCTTCTTGCAGCTGTGTGCTTCATGGGAGAGCAGAGATGTGAAACTCCCCTGTGCAAACACAGTCTCTGCCCCAGAACACCAGTTCGGCTGGAGCTACAAGTTCACTTCTGTGTACCTTCACAAAAAATCTTATTCTCTATATGATGTGCAAGTTCTTCACAAACACATGGCCATGGTGCTCTACCAGCTATTTCCAATATTATCCATCTTGATCCATGGTAAGAACCATTAAAATTTTGGTGTGAAAATGCTGAAAATTCCTGGTTCAATTTGCCCTATTTACCTAAGAGAGAGCATATAAGAACTCAAATCAGAGGGAAAAAAAGTCGTCCAATAATTTCAGCAAAATTATTGAGAAAGATTGTATATATCTAAGGAATTATTTTGAAATAGAAAATGAAAAGGTGAGTGCTTTCCCTGGAGCTGCACCTAAAGAATTCCAACAGGATGTTACTTTTGCTTTGGTTTAATCACTCTTCCTCAAAAGGAAATGGGGATTTTCTCTGGAATACTGAACTCCATCTGTTCATGGATCAAGTTAAGCAAACCTCAGAGGACCCATAATAGCTGCCCCAAAGAAGCCCATGCAGCTGTGAAACAAGTCACACCCTTGTACAGATACATTTTGAAATGCCTGTAATCAAACACTACTGCCCCAAGCTGAATGAAGTTAGACTGATTGTTTTGATGCAGTGCTGCACTTGGCCTCAGACACCTCACCAGGATGATAGGGAAATGTAAAATCCAAGAAATCTCTTACTGCTCATACAATTGTTGTGGAGATTGTTGAGTATGAAGAAAACAGAAAGCTGCATTTGTGTTGGATGAATTTAAATTAGTTTATGTCTCAGGCAGATTGACTCAGATACAGGTCCATATGTTTATTTAATATATAATTCCACATTAAGAAAATAATTCTTTTCCTTATATTTTATATGTGAGTTTCAAGTGAAATGCAAAATGTTTAATAATGATTCTCCCAGATTTTACAAGTGATAATGTGGCACCCACCCTTTGGCATTATTTAATTTCCTCTTCATTTCTTTTGTCTATGCAGCAAGAGAAAGAGGAAAAAGAATGAGGGAAAGAGGAGAAGGAGGGGAAAAAAGGTAATGAAAATAGATCTAGACTGTTTTGGTTCAGAAATGTAAGCTCAGAAACAGCAGAATTAGAACTGCCAGCAATGAAGTCAAGGCTTGCCCATTCTTGTTTATATTTGGACAGACTGTCCCAACAATTTTTTGAAAGCCAGATCTAAATCCATGATAATTACTGCTAGAAATCTGATCTTATCATCTTTACTGACATATCAAAATTTATTATGAGTAGCATCGTACTCATTAATGCAGGTACTCACAGAATAAATACCAAGGACAGAAAACATTGAGGAAAATCCAGTCCTCCATGAACAAAGGATGAAGAAATGCCAAAATGTTGTTTTGGAACAGCAAAGAACAGAATCTTCAGAAGACTGGGTCTGAGTCAATGTGTGCAACAACAGTCTTGTCAATAAACCAGACCTATTGCATAATAAAACAAAAAACAATTTCCTTGTTGCTCTCTCCTGCTGCTGTTATTGTAGAGCTAAACAGTTGGAAAAAGGGGAAAATGAAAATGTCTTAACAATGCTTCTGTATAATGAGAACCCAAAATGTCATCTGCTGTTGTTTTAGAACACAACTTCCTGTGTTTCAGTCTTCTCATTATAGGATCTTCAGGAAATTTCTCTGAACAATTTTATACCTAGTTTTTAAATCTTTTTCTTTTTGTCTTTGTTTTTTGTCTTTTTCTTTTTTCTTTTTATCTTTCTACTGTGAAAGGAAACACAGTTACCAAAGAAGAAGCAGCAAAGACCTAGCATAAGCACTGCAGTAGTACAGTTGAGACTTCTAAGACACTGGAAGCCCTGGAGTTCCCAGGCAGCTCATCCCAGAAGTCCAAGAAGACTTGCAGCCTTCAGTGTTTGACCAGGAAACTAAGCCGACAGAAACCTGCTTGAAATCTCTTAGAGCAAGGTTCTTGCTAACACTGCAATTTTAAAATTACACAAGGAATTATGTGTCTGATTTCACTTAATTATCTTGCTTCTGTTTCAATCTAAGGCTTCCTCCTCATGTGTATGAGTCATTATCAATGACTTTGAAACTGCAATCTATTGGGTTTTTTTGGTTTTTTATTATTTAATACTTGTTACATTTTCTCCAATGCAAGAAAATGTTTCATTTGTACTACCTTTTAAGGCAGACACTCTTATCTTACTTTTCCCATGCATTCTCTAAACCAAGGATTTAATACAAATCTAGCTGAAAAAGATGCTTCCATGTGCAAACTGTCAAACATAAAGGAGGCTCATGTTCACAGTCCTGCCCTTTGACAAGAAGAATAACATCTGCAAAAGATGTTTTTTCAGATGCACTGTTTTTCTCTAAGCCAGACCAACAATTAAATGTAATACTAATAACACAAATCAGTCTGTTAAAGCTGCATTCCTTTTACTCATTTGTACGGGGTCAGTGAGATACACCTTTATTTACTGGGACTTTTACATTGGGCAGACAAGAGTTCGCCTTCCCAAGTACACATCATTGCACTAAATACACAAAAACTTACTTCATGGAACTAAAATCTGAGCACAAAATTGACAAGCTGCAGAATAACCCTGGGGTGAAATTAAAAAGACAAAACAAAACCCAGAAAACCCCCCCTACCAAACAAAAATCCTACTATTTTTTTTCACCTCTTTTTTAGGAAGATCAAATATAAGAAGGTATATATATGGACTCAACTTGTCAGTATCAATGGAGTAGTTGGAACTGCTGGTACTGATCGCAGTATTGCTTATTTTAGCATTTCCTAATGTATTCTGGTATATGAGATGAAGGTTTTGTAAATTGGTAGAAAACAGATAAACTGAGAACAATTCAGTTTAGTAGCAGTAGGCTGTGTTTTACTGATTAAAGATTACAAAGTAGGAGAGATTAAATTGCTAGTTACTTGTACAACCTGAAAGGAAATACGAAGCTATTAAAAGCTGCCAGTGACAGGGATGCAAGCTTTCATCCTGCAGATGTTCTTTGATATTCCTGTCATAATACTACACGGGCTTCAGAAAAGTTTCTGGAGGGTTTTTTTAGGCACAAAAATCCCTTCATCTGAACCTGTTTGAAGGATCAGACCTCACAGGTATTAATGGGTGCAACTTTCACCCCTAACAACCTATCTTTTTAACCCTTTACCATGACACCATGATACCATGATTAACCATCCCATAATGATTGGAAATTTTACAATAACAAATACTTTTCTCTGCTCATGTTTCAAAATTTCATCAGTCAAAGCAGGCAGAATTTATCTTTCTTTATTGTAATTCTTTAAAATCACAGTACAGTGATTATGTCTGATTCTGATGTGCTAACATTTGCTTAATGTTACTAATAAATTTTTGCCAACATATGAAAGACACTCAACCCCCTGCCAATGTCCTCAGCAATTTCCCCCCCACTGAAAACTTATATTGGTAATGAGGGATAAATGAAAGGTAATTAAAGCCGTCACATTTAGAAGTGCAATATTTTTAAATAATCCTTAGCAGTTGGTAGCACATCAGGCAGCTTCTCTGGAAACACAGGAAAAGTTTAGAAAATAAAGCATAAGGATACACAAAGGCCAAACTTAATACTTTATGAACTTATTCTGCAGTTTTTTCTCTGTATAAGTATGTGTGTATACATGTATATGTGTGTATGTATATATATGTATAAGAATGCCTGTAGTGTGGTGCTGTGTCAACAAAACTGGAGTAGCTCTGGTTCATCAGAAACATTTATCCTACAGTAGCACAGAGCTCAGGATGATTTAATTTACTATGCATCAAAGGATAAAGCAGCAGTGAGAAATCAGCAGTGAAAACTGCAGGCTTTTTGCTCCCCAGCTTCAGTTGAGTGGTTCATGAAGCACTTGGCTTTGTATGCAGATAGTCAAGCATCATTCTGCTCTGAGGTCTAGCAACAGCAGTTTGCAATAGCTTTGAAATTCTAGATGACGTGCCAATGAACTGAGGAGAAAGGAGGTGGAAAAACTGGGATAATAGGAAAAAGAAGCTGGAGACAGGGCCATGCAGGCAGACACTTCCAAGTCCATGCAGAATATAAAACCAGGCATTAGGGGATGGGAATTCCTCATAGATTCGTCATACAAACCTCTTCCTCTTAGTATGTCCTCAAGTTGAATTAAAATCCCTGAATGTTTTCTGTGGCAATTCTTAGCTATTTTCTTACCTATTCATGCCTGTAAAAGTCTGAACATTCAAAAGTTGTTCACTGCTAAATTCAGCACTTTTGAAGTACTATAGAAAAGGAGACATGAGACTTAATCCAAATGCTTGTACAAAAATTAGCTCACTCTAGCTAAAATATTCTTGTTACTGGTCCTCGGTTACAGGAAAGCAGATCTCCATTTTAGGGAACAGCTAGTAAGCCAGGGATCTGTTCCTGGGATGTGTGCCAGCACTGAGACAGCCATACAACTGGGTGAGACCCAAAGCAGCACCCAGTATATTTTTCTGACTGGGTTAAGGGTCAGTGCACCAGACTGACAGGCATTCAGTTAGAGAGAAACCATGGCACGAAGTGCCCGTGACTCATTACAAAGGGCCTAGTACCAAAACACATTTTTTATGGAGTTTCTTATCCCAATAATGTTAACAATGGCTCTGCCCAGGTTTCAGTTAATTTCTTCTCAGTAGATGGTACAAGTGCTGCGTTTTGGACTGGAATGAGAATGGTATTGATAAGACACTAATGTTTTGGGTTTTTATTTACCCTGAATCAAGGACTTTTTCTTCCTTGTCTCATGCTCTGTCAGTGAGAAGGTAGGCAAAATAAACTGGAAGGGAGCATGGCTGGGACAGGTGACCTGAACTGACCAAAGGGGTATTCCCACACCACAGAACCTCATGGCCAGTATATAAGATAGTAAGCACAGTCAATCTGGGCTCAGGAAGGGGTGTTTGGCATCAATCAGTATGTGGGGACAAACTGTACTGTGCAACACCTTTAAAAAATTATTTGTCATTGTTATGATTCTAATTATGAAGATTACAATTATTATTATTTTCAATTATTTTATTTTCAACTAATAAGCATTTTTTATCTCAATATGCAATATACTTTGATTCTCCTCCCCATTCAACTGGGATGGAAGAGGAAGAGAGGAGGAAGTGAAGCATTGTGTTTCATGTCCAGCTGGGCTTAAAACCATGACAAGCTCCTAGACTAATCTGTTCCCTGAGCCATTCTTATGTGTAAGATTCAGGGAAACTGCAGTGTGAGCAACAAGAAGAGCTGTGCTCTTTGTCCCAGAAAAAAGTCCATCGTTTCCAGCTTACTTTAGCTTTGTTTCCCTACCCCATGGATGTGGCTCCATAGTCACAGATCCAGAGATTTTTCTGCAAAAAAACTCTGCCTTGAGAAGGACTGTAGAGGACATAAAAGTAGTTTGTTTTTTTTAGAAAATAATGTCACTGGAAAATCTTTTTCATCATTTCTCATAGATATTTCATGACAATGATACAAAGAAGATATCTGAGGACATTTAGCTTAACCCTTTTTGTATGCTATGAGAAAATATGAATCTGAATCTATCCCTGAAACCAAATACAGGGATATTTCTACGAATTTAAAGTATTGTAATGGCACATATCTTCTTTTGTACTCTGTTTGCCACATGGGATTTTAAAGAGGAAAATGAATGTGTAACAGGGATTCTCCTGACAAAGGAGATCATTCCTCCCTTGGGCAAATAAAGCATCCTGCTAGAAGAGAGACAATTTTAGAAACTGGAGAGATTAAAAGAGGGAGAAGAGCAAGTAAAAGACAGACAAGCCTCAGACAGAATCACAGAATTAATTAGGTTGGAAAAGAACTCTGAGATCATTGAGTCCAACCTATGACCAAACACCACGTCAACTAGACTATGGCACTAAGTGCCACACCTAGCCTTTTCTTAAACACCTCCAGGTGACTGCACTACGTCCCTGGACAGCCCATTCCAATATCTAGTCACTCTTTCTGAGAAGAACCTCTCCTGGTGCAGCTTGAGACTATGGCCTCTCTTCCTGTCACTGGTTGTCTGGGAGAAGAGGCTGATTCCCTTCTGGCTACAACCTCCTTTCAAAGGAGTTGTAGAGAGTGATAAGACCTCCCCAGAGTCTCCTTTTCTCCAGGCTCAGCCTCTCCTCACAGGACTTGTGCTCCAGACCCTTCCCCAGCTCCATTGCCCCTCTCTGGACACACTCAAGTACCTCAGAGTTCTTCCTAAACTGAGGGACCCAAAACTGAGCCCAGCACTTGAGGTGTGGCCTCACCGATGCCCAGTACAGGGGGACAGTCAGTGTCCTGGTCCTGCTGCCACGTATTTCTGACCCAGGCCAGGATGCCACTGGCCTTCTGGGCCACCTGTGCACAGCTCACTCATGCTTAGATGCTGACAACCAGCACCTCCAGGCACTGTTTTGTTGTGCCACTGTCCAGCAACTCTTCCCCCAGCCTGTAGCTCTACATGGGGTTGTTGTGGCCGAAGTGTAGGACCCAGCACATGGTCTTGTTGAACCTCATGCTGTTGGTGTTGGCGCAACAACCCAACCTGTCCAGGTTCCTCTGCAGAGTTTTCCTGCCTTCCAGCAGACCAACACTCCTGTGCAGCTTGGTGTCATTCATGAATTTGCTAATGGTAGAATCAATCCTCTCATCCAGATCATCAGTAAAGATATTGAACAGGACTAGGCCAACAATGATCTCTGAGAGGACATGAACAAAAAACTCCTGGGAACTTTCTGGGAACTAAAGGAAATTATACAGTTGGCTGCAGCTAAAAAAGTCATGCTTGAAATACTGCATTTGCAAAGATACAGTGGGCAGGGAGATATTTGTTTATAGACTTTTAAATTTTTATTCTGTGAAGTGTAATAATTTCCAATTTTCTCATTTTCAAAGGTTACTATTTTAGCTTATAGTCTAATAAATAAAGTCCTTTGGCCTTCTTATGGGAATTTGATTTCAAGAAGGTCTAGTCAGACTCAAAGCTTAAATGAGCAACAAGAGTAGTTCCTGAGTGTATAAAAAACATGTTACTGTAGGTAAGAGATTTAAAATACCCAAGCAGCTAAAATATCAAGCTCACCTTCCAGAAGAATTTTTTTTATTAAATAAAGAAAAACTTATGAATAGATGAGTTTACAACAAGACAAAAATCACCTTAAAATCTGATTCCAAAGCTTCCTGTGGTTCCCAAACTCTAGAGAGCTCAGCATTTGCTGCATTCTTGGTACATATAGCTAGACCTCATTTATGAAAATCTTTCAGTCAAGGTTTTGAAAAGTTTTATCTCGGCAAAACAGTTAAACAGAGTGGTGGTTTTCTAACAGATCTCTTAAAGTACAAAGACACAGTTCACCTAATATGGTGAAAAACATGAGGCAAATTCAAACTGTAGATATTGACAAGAAGATGTATAGTGCAATGGAGAGGTGAGGAGAAAGAGAAATCTGAGCAATTACATAAAATCTAGCTCTCTCCAGTTTCATCCTGGTCACTTGTCACTCTCTAATACTTACAGAACAAAGATGCACATAAAAGAGCTAAAACTTTGACAGTAAAGTAGCTAATTTGTCATGTAGCCCTGAAAATTTCAATGCTGTTTGAAGTTGGTGAACCACATCCATTTGTAAGCTTTGCTCTAACTCTTCTGTTTTTGAGATCAGAAGCCAGAATTATTTGATGACAAGCATCAGTTTTTGTTCACAAACACGAGTTTAAAGATTAATTATGCTACACTCACTGGACTTGTACTCAAGAGAATACCCAGATCTCTAAAAGATGTTATAAAAAACCCCTCTACTACTCTGAAATAGTCCAGAATCAGCATCTTTTTTAGTCTTATTCAAAGAGACTTCAACCTTTGCAGCTGAGCAATGGGGGAATTAGCAAAGGGAGGAGTGAAAGAGCCCTTCTGTGTCAGTTAGGTGTTTCACTTTTTATGGAACTACAAAAAAAGGATGCTGCTTGGTGGTATTTATACAGACAAATTTACTAGTATGCAAAAAAAAAATCACATAATGCCAAAGAGAGAACTGTTCATACCATATATACATACTGTTAATTATTACAGTAATCAACAGTATACTACTGGTTTATACTGTGACATGGGAGTCACAGACAATAATACAGGTATTTTTGTGTAAAATTTGTCATACTTGGAGGAAAACTCTACCCTAATACTTTCTTTGAAGCATAAAATCCAACACAGCTGTGCAAGTATAAAAGGAACTTCTCTCAACATAGCTACTATATTGTTGGCTATTAATTGTGCCCATGGCATACTGGTTAAGAACAAAACAGTGGGTCAGACACCACAGAAATTCAAAAATGGGTTGCCTGAAGGAATGATGCTTAGGAGAGAGTTAAGATAACAGGCTTCACTACTTTTATTACTTTAACCAGTAGTCCAGCTCCCACATGTGAGGAGTTCTTACCAGCATACTATTGTTCTCAAACCATTTCTGAGGCTGATTCTGAGGTCAGTATGGAATGAGTTTAGATTTGGAAATCTCCTTGTCACTTTTTCCACTACCGCATTCTGCTTTGGAGAAAACAAACCAAGTGCTGTAGTTCAATATGTCCCCTTTTCTGCATTCTGTCTTTCAAAGTCCTCTCATATAATTAAGAACAAGTCTTACAGTGCTCTTCAAATCAGGAATTAGCATTGATGCTATTTATGAAAATTCTTGCAGATATCTCTTACAGTGTTCCCATTGACTGAGATGGAATAAGCTGCACATTCACTAAGCTTGGGATGATTTCTGGCATTTTCCCACTGTAATACAATACTGGAAAAGTTTTATGTTCAATTTGAGCAATGGGTTGGACAGAGTAATTTTCCTCTACTTAATAATTTTATCAGAATGCAAGGTTTTTTCCCTGTTTTTCAAAGAATGAGACATGGACATCGAAATAAAATAACTGGAAAACTGTTTCACTACATAATGATACCATCAACCCACAGTTTGACTGCAGACGGAGAACTTGATCATGTTACACACATTCCTTGTGTTTATTATGCACAAAGAAGCATTTTACCATGAAGAAAAAGACATCTGTGAAGATATATTGATGTGTATGGCATGTACAGCTATGGAGCACTCCCTGATACAACATGAACATCAGCAATGGTCTGTTGTTGTGGACCTCAGTTATATTTCTGAGTTGAGCTGGTGTCTATGAATGTGGGACTAAACCTCAACTGACATGGCCAGAGAACTTGTGGTACCCAGTGTAACTAATTTACATCAAAATCAGGTATCCATAGTCACCATGCACAGTACAGATTCACACACAGATATATATATATTCAAGTAATATTTATAAGGCCACATGTGTGTGTGCATGTGTGTGTATAAACATACATACTTGCATACACATAAACATCAGTATTAAACTCAAGTATTTACTTCTCACAGGAATTCCCTTTGTGTGACAAAAAACCCCAACACTAGATTTTGTTCACTTATAATGGAATGATGCACACTGTATCTTCCTCTTTTATTAAAGACAGATGAATATTCTCCTGCTGTGGGTCTACCCTGAAAGCAACCTCATATGATGTTTTCATAAAAATAATTTGTACATTCATTTGTTTTAAAAAGAAGATATGTATTTAGTCTTTTCTGCATGTTAAGCATGTAATTGTGATACAAAGTCAGTAAGTATATTGTCCTCATATTCTGGAAGAGCAATTATCACTGATTAAGTTTGCCAGAAAAGGAGCCAGAAGAAAAAAAATGGAAGGAAACAGCAAAATTACTTATCTATGTATCTCCACTTAAATGTATCTGGTTCTATGAAGATATGCTGTTTTAATTAGGACAGTTTGCTATGTTTATATATGGCTTTGAAAGGGCTGTGATTGTCAACTATACAGCAATTCTCAAATTTGGAACAATTTAGAGTATAACATATTCATTATTACAAGAGAAATAGTTCAGGAAAAATATTTGACATGATAATGTAGTAATACTTTTTAGCGAAGAATATATTTAATAGCATAAGAGATGGGAGGGTTAAGGCTTGATTTGGTGTTGAGGTTTTTTTATCATGGAAATTAAATGGAAGAAAACCATCCTCTTTTGTTCATTCTGCAGCAGAAGCCACTTCTGTCCTTTAGCCTGGAATTGCACATTCTCAGAAAAAAATAAATAATTTAATCACTAAGCAGACACGCTTGAGCCAGCTCTGCCATAATGGAGAAACTGGAGCAAAGCCCAACTGCACAGAAAGTGCTGTATTGCATATGGGTGACACACTTGCCTCATCTCCACCAAATGAGGAATCCCCCTGTCCATTTCTTCACTTGACCATGGGCATACCCCCTTCTCTACATGGAAGAAAATTAAGTACAAACAAAAATAGACAGTACAATGCCTAGTTCATGCTTTTGTAAGGAAACACTTACAGATCACCGTAGACAAGGCCATAAATCTGTGCTGTGCTGTGATGGTAGATTCCTCTCAGGATAATTAGAAGAAGGATAACAACAAAAGCTGGAAGCCCCCAACTCAAAAGGAAGTAAAGCAGATAGCGCCTCTCCGTGTGTTCATCATTCATCACAAGGACATACCAGAAATTAACAGCCTGAAGAATAATGGACAAAAACAATCAGTAGACTTGCTGGTGATAAGCCATGCCAAATTGAATCACTCTGAAGGTCACAATGCAGGGTATTTCTGTCACAGTACATGTGTATGTATTAACATTTCTCAACAAAAATACTTTGTCCTCACTTTTTTTCCTTAAGTAATGAAAAGACAGTATAAAACCAATATGCTTATTAATATAACTAATTTGAATTAAGACTAGCATAGAGGAAGGGACACCCTGTTTAGTAGAAAACACTATTTTTGGGATGCAAAAATAGCTTTTTCGTGCAAAAATCACTTTCTTCTTGGATGTTCATACCTTCACATAGATGACTGACATACAGTATTTCTAAATCTGATCTGTATTTAATATTTTTATGCTTTTGTTCAGCTCTATGTATTTTGTTGAAAACACACTAAGCTCCTGCGATGGTTCTGTGATCCTGTTCTGAGCTCAGCAGTAGAAGACAGACATGGAGCAAGTCCAGCAAAGGCCTGTGAAGATGACTGAGGAATGGAAAACCTCTCCCATGAAGGGAGGCTGAGAGTGCTGTGACTGTTCAGTCTGGAAAGAGGATGCTCAGGGGATCACATCCATATGTATAAACGTCTGATAGGAGGCAGTGATGAAGAGGGAGACAGACTCACCTCAACGATGCCCAGGGGAAAGAGGCAATGGGCCCAAATTAACATACAAGAAAGTCCATCTGAGCACAAGAAAAACCTTTCTTACTGGGGCGGGGGGCGGGGGGGGGCGGCTCAGTCAAACACTAGGCCAAGATGCCCAGAGAGATTGTGGAGTATGTGGTCTTAGATGATCAAAATCAAACTGACCACGGTTCTGGGCAGCCTGCCCTAGCTGTTTGAGGTAGGGTGTTGCACTAGACAGACTCAAGGTATCCCTAAAACTTTAATGGTTCTATGATTCTGTGTAATATATGCATAAAAGTTTGAGAAAAAACTACAAATAAATGAATGTAAATTCACAGGCATCTCTAAAACAGTCTGTGTTTTCTTATGATCAACTCATTATCAAACAGCATAATTTGGTTTAAAACCATATATGAATCAACATGAAGTGGAATAGCTGAAACTCCTTGAAAGAATTGGTAGTATGAGTAAGGAAACCCTTCAAGTAAAACAGAATACTTAGAGTATTGCTTGGATATATGCATTTTCTTTAAGAGTAGAAAATCTGTCATGTGTGAGTATTTTTTAATGCACAGCTACACACTACAGTCTAATAAACACCTAAGCTATCCATAATAAAAATATTTTTTGAAAAATTTTTCTTCACTTTCTCCACTTCAAAAATGTTATACCACCTGCATGTCCACATGCTATATTATTATTTCTGGCCTTTTATATGGGATGAACAAGAGATTAATTGTCTTTTTCTGCATATAAGGTATCTAATCCAAGCTTGTGCCTTTAGGCATGTCTTGTCAGCCAACGGAGACAGGACAGGGACCTTCAGGCACTCATTAATCCTCACCCAAGCATAAGCATTTCTCTCTCCATGGTCTACACAAGGGTTTCATATCATAATGTTGATTTACATATTTCCTTTTCAGCCATCTACTGTAAGGATAAGTAAAAATTCATATACAGTGACAAGACAATGCAACATGATTATTTTACTGAGGAAATTTTGCACATTTCCCTCAGCCAAGGGCTTGTCTACCTCTTTGCTCAGAAACACCTAATTTTCACATTCAAGTACTTAATTAGTTGTTTCTGAATTCCTTATGTAGGTCTCATTAGTTAATTATAATTTCAGATTTTATTTCTGTGATTTATATAGCATGAATATACAATACTTTCTGTCATTGATAATAAAGCACATTGCATGCTAACAACTTGTTTAAAAAAGGTTGGTAAGTGTTTTAAATGCATTTTTAGAGAATGACATTTCATAGCTGTGCCCACTGTATAAAATTATATCAATTTTATAACAATTATTAAGTCTTTTTTGGTTGTCATTTGGTGATTGGTGCTATATGAAGAAAAGTAAAGTTTATTTTCCTTAAAAGATCACAGGTAAATCCAACCACATAATTGCAACTATCCTGTGTAGGTTGAAAGAACACAGAAAAACTACTAATTCTATTGCTGGACAAGCACTGGAAGAAAATATTAAACACATGAAAATGGTATTTGGACAAAAATCCACAGCTTGTGGAAAGATTTTGTTGTTCTGTTCATTTTTAAGTGGGATTGAAAACTCATTCGGAATTCTGTTTGTCACTTTATGCCAATAAACACACTTCAATTACATGCCCTTATAGTCCTGACTAGGCTGTGCCTCACTGCAAGCATTTCCAGACAGCAAATTCCTTGAATTGATACATGCCATTACACTCAGGGACTGCTGGTTCTACTAATTCTGACAATCTGGTGAACATTGTTCTCAGTCATCCAACTGAAATTGCTTTCTATGAAATCATACCTCATGTCCTTGCCCTGTGTTTGGTTAGCCATGTTTAGATATCTCACCTCATTTATCACAGCGTAACACCTAACACCACAGCTGCTGTAAAGGTGTGAGGTTGGATTATTCACATTTTCTGCACAGTCTCATTTGTATTTTAATAATTACTAGTTCTTTGACTCCTTTTGATGCTCCAAAATGTAATCAATTAAATAATAGAGGAGCTAATTTTAGCAAATCCTTTCCTCTTGCCATGCTGCAACAACAACCAGTTCAACAGAAGAACAAATTGTACAGTCCATTTTCCAGCTGCTCAGGTGGAAGAACAAATGGGCAAGTTGTGATTTGTTCTGATGTAAAATGAAAAATAATTGTTTATTCTGAGACAATGTGAACTTCAGGGAAGGTTTTTTGCTTTTAAATGAGGCAATTAATGGAAATTACCTTCCCAAACCTGGGATGTTTTTATTTCTTTATTAAATATTCATTCATTTATCTTTAGTGATAATCACAGAATTTTAGAATGTTTTGTATTGGAAGGGGCCGTCTTGTTCCACCTCTCCAACCATGGGACATTTTCCACTGGACCAGTGTTCTGGTACCAGCCAGGACAGGGTTAATTTTTGCAGCAGCCATGGCTGGGTGCCAGAGGTTACTCTGTATCACCTCCCATCATTGCTGGGGGCCAGGGGAAGGATCTCTTTTGGGGAGAAGGAGATCATTCTGGGTCAGTGTAGTGTGGTCGAGGGAGCAGTTGGGTGGTGGTGTTTCTGCGTGAATCTTTCACCTCTTTCTTGTACCCTCTGTCTTAGTACTGTTCTTGTACTGTTTGTTTCCTCATCTCATTGCTGGTTCCAGCACATTGCCCTTATCTCAACCCTTGACCTTTGCCTTCTGAGCCTCAAATTCTCCTCTCCAGCCCCAAGCAGGGCAAGGGGAGGGGTAGGCTGGAAGCAAGACAGCAGTGCATGGATTTGGTGGGAGCACTAAATTGGAGAATACCATTCCTAAACAAGGACAACAAATTTGCTCAAAGTCTCATCTCCAAACTGCAATTGAACACTTCCAGGGATAAAACAGCCACAGCTTCTCTGGGTGAGCTACTCCAGCACCCCACCACCTGCAGTAATCCGTGGATAGCTGGCAAATAAACGGTGCAAAATACTTTTAATAAAGTATTTTACAATTCTCTTGGAAAACTTCTATTTTCCTTCTCTCTTCTTTTTACAAATAGCTGGAGGGGTCATTTTATAATCATTGTATGCTTTCATATAATTCGTTTTTTTGAAGCTGTTAAGCAGCACACAAATTATTCTTAAAATAAAAAGCATCAAACTTACTTTTAAGATCACTAAACATCTTATAAGTCTGATACAGATTTATAGAAATTTATAGAACATAAAGTGCCATTAAATGAATGTTGGAGAAAGATTCAGGTATGAGTGATGCAAGTTCATGATTTTCGTTCTGGTTTGCTTCTTGAACTGACACTTACACTGTTGATTTCATTCACTCAAGAATTAATTATTAATTAGCTCAAGAAAGCACAAAGAATCATATTTTTCCATAATTTTACTCTGTGTCAGAACTGGGAATTGAAAACTACAGAATCATATTTTTTTACCTCAATAGACAGCTTTTAATTTTTTTTTGTAACTTACTTTTTGCAGCATGTTAGAAAATACTCAGAGCAGAAACTTGTTTTCCTTGTAATGCTGAAAGACACTCTTAGCGCATGCTCCTGAGATAAATGCATTTGAAAATACAGATTTATGCTGTTCAGTTGCAGAAAGGGACACTTGTCAGGATGAAGACTTCTGGATTTCAGACACTAATATAAGGCAAATATTTCAGGCCCATAAACAGCCATTTGCACATTGCTCACCCCTTTCCTTTTCAGTTAATAAAGCCTCATCCTTTAAAAAAAAGTCACTTTCTGTAACTTACAAATTCTCCCTACAAAAAGCATGAAACAAGACCATACAAGACCAAAGGGAGAGGAACAAACAGACTAGCAAGGATGATTTGATGTAATCTTTGTTCTGATGCTGTAAAAGGACCAGGTGACATCTGAGATCCTTTCCATTCTTACATTTCAGTCAATATGCAACATTTCTGCATCTGTAGCAGAAGTACTGACATTGAATATGTCTACAAACACAAGAAGCTAAAAAGAGAACAAGAATTAAACATGAAGCTATAGATAAATTGTTTTGCAAAGAGCATTGACATAAGATAAAATGTTAAGCATAATTACTATACCTTGCACTGTGCAGAAGATAGAAAGATTATAAAAAAAAAAAAAGGAAGTTATCCTAGAGTCTAGAAAGTGAAGATTTTTAATCTGGACCATAGAAATGAATCTATATGTGTCTGACTGAGCTGTTAAATCTGTGTTTTCTTATAGTTTTGTTGCCTGGAAATGTTGTTCCACCACCTTTTGATCACTTAAAATCACCTGGATTTTAATGATCTTTCAGTTCCACAAACCTGAATGGTGCTTGTACTTGATTATCACGTTCACCCATTTCTGTATGCCGCTATCAAGAGTCACTTGCAGATTTATATGATGTAAGTCAATGATCAAGCATATGCAGTATGCTACGCAGCCTCACAGAGGGCAGAGTGACTGCACAAAGGACATAGAATCTGTTCTTGTATTTTTGCTCTTTTCCAAACATAAGTATTTAAGTCTCATTTAAGTATAAATACATTAATTCTGCTTTCCAAATTAAGTCTTGTGTATAAAGTATAGTATGCTGAGAAATACAAACATTAATTTCCCAGACTTTTAAGTCTGCCGTTCAGACAGCAGTAGCATCCAGACTTCCCAAATCAGTCAAGTTTCTCCTTGGATCTCCAAGCTTTTCTAGAGTTGTCATGGGGACCAATTCAAGCCCAGAGATGTCCCCAGCACTCCTTTCTGTGCCTTGATATAGCTTACTCACTACATAATGAGTTATATAAATTCAAGACCTATTCCTAGCCAAGAGAAGCAAACTAGCTGAGGACTGGGTTGATCTATATTTCAGATTTTTTCTTTCCTTTTGGGTCTTTCAAAGTTCAGGAATTATTCTTAGCTGAAGATCTGCACCTACAAAAAGGGGAATCATCTTCATTCTGAGTTTTACTCCTGGCAGCTCATCAGTCAGAAGGCTGTGATGGATTCCCTTTTAAGCACTTTTGTCCTGTCAGATTTCCATGAAGAGTTTTCATGTTTAACACAAGCCTGAGGCTCTACTAAATGAAATGTATTATGCAAGTTTTTAAGATTTGACCAAAGTCTACTTCAAAAAAATAACACTGGATTTCAACTACAGGCATAAAAATGACCAACTGTTAACTATCATCCAATTTTTTTTGCCATTATAAGGGATTTTTGCAACTCAATGCAATGTAAAACACATAGAATGGGATGATGAAATACTACCAAACACTTAGTTGCCAAAGCTTGAGACATGCCAGTAAAAAAGAAACTTTAAAATGCTGCTTTTTCCAAATTAGCAATTGGTGAAGAGATCTGAAGTAATTTAGGAATAAACTGAATGAGCAACTGTGAAGAATGTAATTTACAGCTTACAAAATAATTTAGAGTAGTTACCCTACATGAACATAATTTTCCAAGAAGATAAATTTCTCTGTTGATGCCATCTACATGTAGCTTGCTAAGGCTAATGAGCATAGATGAGCTGTTGGAGTGGCTGCTAGGGTTCTCAATGAATATGAGCCTGACATATTCCAGGAAAATGCCACATATTACATTAATGTTACCGGGAGAAAAAGTTGTATTTAGATGCAGCCTAATTTGCAGTTCTTGGTTTGGTCTGACAGCCTGCATATTGGAGGATTTTTATAGTAATGTATGGAGCTGCATATATAAAGCAGTATGCTATAATAAACGTGCTAGGGACAAATCCTCTTAAAATAACAGACCAAAAAAATTGCTTAACTCACATACTGGTGCTAAATATACATTTCTAGATGAGGGAAAAATAATGTGTTTTTTCAAATAACCCCACAGCTTGTTATTTTGACTAACTTACAGCTGGTAATTTTCCATACCTAATTTGATTGTTCATGGTGTTCCATATAAGTTCAGTTATTTTTTTCCACCATTAACTGGTCTATAATATATCAAATGAGCAAGAGAGCTGTGATAAGCCCGGAGTACAGGTCTGATGAGGAATGGCTGAGGGAGCTGGGGGTGTTCAGCCTGGAG
The DNA here is from genome assembly GCA_034509425.1 of Eopsaltria australis. NCBI lineage: Eukaryota > Metazoa > Chordata > Aves > Passeriformes > Petroicidae > Eopsaltria > Eopsaltria australis. Next base: position 156,184 of record JAVTVJ010000872.1, on the reverse strand, counting down.
AAAAGGACAGGGGGACATGGTTTGGTTGTGGACTTGGCAGTAGTGAGTTAACTTTTGGACTTGATGATCTTAGAGGGCTTCTCCAACCTAAATGATTCTATGATTCTATAAAAATTCTGGCAATAATTATGAATACATATATATATTCTGCATTTTAATGCAAACTTGTGAAGATATGTTTGTCATGTTATAGAAGTTTAATGACTAAAATGCCACTGACTCAACAAATTACAGTTTAGTTTACAATTATAATTCACCTGTAAGAGACTGCTTCAAAAGACCAAATAAGAGATGTTTAGAAAAACTATAACAGTAAGAAAAATAATTCTTCCCTGTTCTGAGACAGTAACTCCTTTATGGGATGAAGTGAGATGAGGACATTCCTACATAGTTGTAATGGATATTAGTGGAAAATGTCTTTATAGTGTTTGTATATTTACCCTTGTAGTTGTGTCACTCTAGGTTTAATAGAAGTCATCTAAAGTTTCAGTTCTAGTAGAACTGAATTTCAGTGCTCTGTACCTCTCTCCATATACAGATATACAGATATGTATATATATGCACAACAATATAATATAAACACAGTCTATCAGTTACTTCTACAGGTGTTTTGGGGAAATGATAAAAAGGGACTAAGATACTGACCTGAATAAGCATCCAGCTGAACTGGCAGAGGTAAAGGTAATGGACAACAGATGCGAGGGCAAAGCAGCTTTCCTCTGAGATATGCTGGCTCATGTAAGCAGAGGCCAGAAATGAAACCTGCCAGGGAAAAAAAAGAATACATGTGTATTAGAATTAAACAAAATTAGTTTAATATTTACAATAAGGGAGGAAAGCTACTTTGGAAACAAAACATGTACTAAATTACTAGTCAGGAAATATATCTTGGGTATTTAAAATCCCAAAAAATAAGTTATGCTTAAACACTGTCAACCCCTAAACCAGCTTTAAACATTTTGCAGACCATCTCATCTCTTTGTTTGGAGATGTTAGTTGTTTAGTTAGACCTGAAATTAGCTCAGCTGGTCACAGGGTGCTAATAATATCAAGGTTGTGGGTTCAATCTCTGTATTCACTTAAGAGTTGGACTCAATGATCCTTGTGTGTCCCTTCTAACTAGGAATATTCTGTAATAAAGTAAGTTTTAAGTAGAATGAGTTACATTCATTTACATTACGCAGATTTAGTGTGCTGGTTGCTTTGTTTTACTTGCTTATCATGATCAGTTGGATTTGCTGAAGCCTTAGGTGACAAGTTGTGGTCTTATATCTAGATCTATTTTTGGCTGGAATGGAAAAGAATATTGATACTGCACTGATGTTCTTGCTAGATAATGTTTATCCTAAGTCCAGGGCTTTTTAATTTCCCATGCTCTGCCAGCTAGCAGGTGCTGTACCACTCTTAAATTACTTATTTTTACAAATCTGACACCTGAGGCTCTGTTATGGGAATCCAAGGGTGAAGCCTGAAGAATGAGGAAGAGCACTTGAGAGGAAGGGTATGTGTGGGCAAGGAGTCAGGAGAGGCACCCATGGGCCATCTGGAACTGCCCACTCTGAAGGGACCCTGGTTCCAGCAGTGACAGTCTTGGGTGGTGCATTAGTAACTCCTTGAGTGGTTTGAGAATGTTCAGGCAGTGACCTCTCCTTTAACACACTGCACTTATATGATGAGACTACAGAGAGACTTAGCATTTATTGTTTAAAATTGTTCCCATGCTACATTAGACACAGGTTTTGTAACTAGGGGTGGAGATTTTCCTCTATAAAACTAAAAGAGATGTTATCTTCTGGTTTGAGTAAATTCAGATATTTTATCAAGTAAACAAACAAACTCAAGAGGCATTTACTGTCTTCAGGCTGTCAGACATGTAGGAAGATAATACCTCACCCCCTAAGACAGCAATATTGAACAAAAGCAACTGCTATATTGGAGGAAGCAACTCTTCCTTTTTCTAACACCATACCAGGATTTCACATTCACAAGGCGGTTGCAATTTGAATTTTTTCAACAGATAAGCCAAATGTCAAAGGACTATATGTTGCATGGATAAATAGCTAATGCATTGTCTAAGGAACAGTATTACAAAGGTATTCCAACTCTGACTGCAATGAGATAGAGAATTTCAACATAACCTTTTAAATTAAAACACAACTCAGAAACCTTAAGGTCCATCTTCTGTAAATTTCTTTACAGAAGAAATAGCTCTACAAGCAAAATTCATAAAAGATTTAAAGTTTTCACATAAAGAACGGTTCTATTCATCCAATGTGCTTATCATTTTTTTCTTTCCCTGAAAAAATTATTCCTATTTTGACCTACAGCCCATTGACTTGTTAGTAACAGAAGTTAATGTGCTGTGGAGACTGATTTTATGTGCATAAAATCGGGAGTTTGGATAGGTGAGGAAGTTAAAGTAAATTAAGTGATTTGGGATACATGTGGACACTATATTTGCAACAAAATTCTTGTATGGTACTGGGTAACTCTTACACAGTCTCTATCACAAAAGTACCCTTATAAAGACAGGATAATGTTACCTCACCACGAAACGGAAGAAAAACAATGAGCAACTGGGAAACAAGTGGATTAAAACAATTAAGAAATGCATTTCAAGATCTAAAGGGAAAAAATACACTTTAAGTATTTTATGTGGAATTTATTAGCTTCTTCTGGGAACTGGCATCTAATCATAACCATTCAGTTATTAAGAGGTTAACACACAGCTTAATATAGACTGTTCTTTGCCAAATTCTAATACTGTTAAAAGAAATCCCATCATCTGGAGTGGGTTACACACAACTGAAATACGTCCGCAATAGCTGCCATCCAGGAGGCATAAAAAAGAAGTGTTTGTGGAAACAACCCCATAGCAGCAGCTCTCTCAAACACTACTCGTAGTAATTCTTCTAGAACTTGAGCAAATGCTTCTACTGACAAGACACATCTGAGTGGAAAGGCTTTAGCACCTTTTGCCCTCTGAAGGTTTGTGTACATGTCAAGGACAGACTGCTAGACTAGAGACAGAGATAAATAGGGGATGCAAACACAAAAGCAGTCTGATGGAGTTCTGGAAATATATTTTTAACATCTTTTGGACTGAATGTTGTCTTGAAACCATTTTGCATTTATAACCATGAAACTGTAATTCCTAACTCTCCCGTGCTTCAAGAAAAATTAGGTTTTGCATATTAAAAAAGAGGAGTATATCACTATATCAACAGCTTTCCAAGGAAAATAATACAAAGAATCAAATATTTGCTAAAACTGCATATCTTTGATAGAAACTGACTTTTCTTAAAGCAACAAGACTGCAATATGGCTGGAGTAATCCCTTGGCTAAGAATTCACTGTAATTAGTGGCCTTAGAGTATTTTAGACAACATTAAAAAAAAAAAAAAAAAGAAGCTAAAATATAAAATTTTCATAGACTTGTTATTTTGCATCGTGGTCAGAAGATACAAATGAGAGTTGGTTTATAACACAAAAAAGCCTCCAACCAACAATCGTACCTTCCCAATAAAATGTTCCATAGACTAATTGCCTCATGTCTTCTGTGCCTCACTTAGTTATTAACTGTAGGGTGCAACCTTTTGTAACAAGGAACCTATTACTTTAATAACAAAAACATGTGCCATCTATTGGAACAAGTTGTTCCCTCTTGGATCTTTAAAATATATGCTCATTATTATACCAATTGTCCAAAGCTCTTTTTACAGAGAACTTATGGTTTAAACAGCCCTTTTCAATCTTTGCACACAGGCTTTTAGTTCTATGCTGACGAAGTAACAAAATGCTTCTTCCTCGTACTCGTCAAGGTGATCATTCTTGACCCAAAATAATTTAACTAAAGGATCATTCAAGTAGCAGGCTGATACTTTCACTAAATTGATTGTGATGGTTATGTACCATATGGAAAATTATGGTGATAGCATATCATCCAAAAGGCTCTCCTTGACAAAGTGGGAAAAAAAAAGTTAAAAAATAAATTATGATAAATAAATGTGCTTCTGTTTAACAGCAATTTTTTTTTTTTACAGGGTCCCCATCTGACAGTCATTTACTCAGTTAATCAAAGGACACTGCAATTATTTTAAAACTTTAAGACAATTATCTAGCAATTACTTCAAGGAAATTATTACCAGGATATTCCATCTAAGCCATCAACATGAGACGATTTGCAAAATTATATGTTCCCATATGAAGAGCATTTTTGTATTGCTGTTTCCCTGTGGCAGGCTGTATCTGAACATCACTCCTCTGCTCGCGGAGATGTGCTCCTAGTTTTCAGCCTGCACTTTTTCATGGTCACTTTATATCTGTTTTTATTTCTGTTGTAAGTCTCTCAGGTTACACAGAATTTCCTTCTCCTTGGGGTTTGTACTATCATGAATTTACAAAAAGCAGTAGTACTCTCCCTCAGGCTCCTTTCGGGGTTGATTGAGCCACTGCACAACACAGTACTCTGTAGAGATGCCTAAGCTGATTCGGACAGTAAAAGCAGTTGAGCTCCATGAATACAGCATCTGTCTAGATCAATTTACCTTGTCTCTCAGAGTAACCCTACATACAGAAATGTATGCTTGCACATGTGAAAACTTGTCCTTGTGCAAAAAGTCTTTGCAGCTTATACACCTATTTCATTGTCCTTCTCAATACTGGTGATACATTGATTCTATTGTTCATGAAAGAACTTAGTCAGGGTTGGATGGTGAAAAGCTGCAGAGGACTCACAAGACTCTCATCCAGCAGTTTTCTTAACTCCCTATATACCATGCAAAAACTTCTGATCACAGTCATAGATTTACAGAATGGTTTGGAAGGGACCTTAAATATCATCTAGTTCCAAAATCCCTGCCATGGGCAGGGACACCTTCCATTACACCAGGTTGCTTTAAACCCCATCCAGCCTGGCCTTGAGTGCTTCCAGGGAGGGGCAGGTACAGCTTTTTTGGGCAATCTGTGCCAGTTCATCACCACCCTCACAGTAAAGAATATTTTCCTAATACCTAATCTAAACTTACTGTCAGTTTTAATCCTTTCCCCTTGTCCTGTCACTAAATGCTCTTGTAAACTGTTTCTCTTCATCTTTCTTAAAGGCTCCCTTCAGGTACTGACTGGCCACAATTAGGTTACTCCAAAGCTTTATCTTCTCCTGACTAGGCAATTCCTACTCTCCTAGCTTTTCTTCATAAGAGAGATGACCCACCCATTTAATCATCATGGTGGACTTGCCCCAACAGGTCAAGGCCCCTTCTGGGTTGGAGACCTCAGATCTTATTGTAGGTGGGGTCTCATAAGAGTGAAGTGGAGGAGCCAAATCCTCTCCCTCAATCTGTTGGACACACTGCTTTGGATGCAGCCCAGGATACAGTTGGCTTTTTAGTCTGATATATGGTGATACTACAGTGATCATCAGGTACACACAGTTGATTTCTAATCAACTACCTCTTGGCACAGAACTTTGTTGTTAGCCTACAAGTTATAACTGTTTGACTTGTTCTACAAAATATTCCTGTATTTCACACTTCAGTCTTCAAAGCTATTCACACCTTTCTATATGCTACCTCAGTACCCCTTAGCATCAACGCTTCTCTACTTTCTGTCATTGGTGCATTTTGCCTGGGCGTGTTATTTTCTGTCACACAAACCAGGGCCTTAGGTCGATATCTCTCTTTGTCACTCTCTCACAGTTGTCTTCTCCCCTTAGTCTGTCTCTTCTCAGATCTGAGTTCGTGGACTAATCCTCCATTATTATTTTAGTCACTATGTGACACATTATGTACTTTACTGTATTTATCTCATCAAAGAAAATTATCAGACCAGTTTGGTATGATCTAAGTATAAACATATGTGAGTCCTATTCTCTACTTCATTTATCACTATTGACTTTTGACAAAATTTTTTTCTAAACTCTTAGATGATTCTGATACTAATGGTCTTCCAGTTGCCAATATTAATTTCTTTTTACTATATATTACTCTTAATATATTATTTTTCAGTCACATACTGGCACTCAGAAGTGAAGGATTTTTTAAAAGCATTTTTAAAAAGCTCTGAGACCTGCAAGGTATTCTACAAGTCTTTTCAAAGTTAAGATTCGGAGGTTTTTTGTTTCAAACTATGAATGCACCTATCCCTTGGATGCTCCTTCTCTCTTGGTAGCCATAACCTTCACTCCATGCTACTAACTCTACACCACCTTACTTTTTCTCAGCGGTGACCTTTAATATGACTATCTTCTCTAACGATGTGAAGATTGAACTTTTTTTTTTTGTTTGGAGTCACATCTAATATATTTACTTTTCCTGCCTCACTGCAAATTTTTACCAGAAATTTTACATTTTACATCTCTCTTCATTTATACGAAAAATCCCCCAACCAACCAACCAACCAATCTTAACAAAAATTCCACTCAAGAAGACAACACTATTGTCAACCAAACCAAATGTACAAAGTTTATTCACTGATGCCAACTGTGGATGATTGGAGAAAATCAATGAGCTTTATAATGACTAAAGAATTTATTAAACTCTAAGTTCAGATCTAGCAGACCTTAACCTGGCCTCATAACAGAAATTTACAGAGAAAACAATGAGTCTAAGTCACCTTTTTAATATTGTAAAAAAGAGAAACAGGAAAGATGAGAAGAATGAAGAAATTCCATACTAGTCAGGTAAAAAAAAATCAACAGAGAAGTAAGTTGTCTGAAAACTGAAATAAGAATTATGTATGAGAAATAAGTGCAATACAGAGCAGTAGTAATTCTGTAGTGCTGAAATGTTACCATATGTTAGACTTTAAAATAAGGATACAGCACATGACACAAGGAAACAAATCTTATCTTTGCACTGCAACAAACATGGAAGCACTAAATATCTTTGCTCTAGACTTTCCTTCTAAGACCAGCCTTCAGGGATGCCATGTCCCAGAAACTAGAGGATAAGGCTGGAGCAAGGAAGACATACCCTTGGTGGAAAAGGGTCAGGACTGGGAATAATTTAGCACACAGGACAATGGCACCTGATGGGATGCACACATGAGTGTTGAGTGAGCTGGCTGCTGTCATTGCAAGACCACTTGGGATAACCTTTTAACAATCATGGTGACTAGGAAGTGCCAAAGACTGGAGGAAACAAAAGGTCAAGAAGTGCAAGGAGGAGGATCTGGGCAACTACAGGTTGGTCAGCCTCACCTCCATGCTTGGGAAAGTGACGGAGCAGCTAATCTTGCAACCAATTTGCAGGCACATTAAGGATGAGACAATCAGCAGAACTAGCCAGCATGGTTTCACTGGGGGAAAGTCATGCTTGACCAACTTGATGAACTACTTTAATGAAGTCACTGGCCTGATAGACAAAGAGAACAGCATATATTGTCTACTTGGTCTTTAGTAAAGCCTTTGACTTTTTTCTCTGGGAAGGTATTCATAGATGAGCTGTTGACTTATGAGTTGGAAATGCAGACATTGAGGCTGACTGAAAACTAGTTTGAACTTGTTTGGAAAGTACTATTTTTAAGTGGTTTATGTGACAACATTTCAGAACTTTTCAAAGAAGTGCTATGAAGCTGATGAGTTTGAAGCACTGTGATGAAAGAAAGAATATTCCTATTTTTTTAAAAGAAAAAAGAATTAAAACAAAACTTCTTTCCTTGCATTTTGTGGCAAACCATATCACATAATGTATTTCCATTCACAGAACGAACAAGACCCAGTGAGGACAACAGGATGGCTTGTCTATTAAAAACCATAGGTAACTGATTAACCATGTTCCAGTCAACTCAGACCAGTCTGTCTTAATGCTCTGTCCAAATTTTTCAGCCTGACAATTCAGTAAATACTGAAAAAAACATTTTACAAAGACCTAAGTCTATCTGATGCAATATTAGCCATATAAGTTATTAAACAGGAAGTAAGTTGTAAAATAAGAAGTTTCAGCACTGATACTGCAAATGTTAAAACTCTGAGGCAGTAAGTAAAATAAAAGGTAAAAAAAATAACAAGGCAGTAAAACACAATTTATAATTTTAGTAATTGAAAAATGTTTTCACAAGGAGAGAATAAATCGGAGACCAATAATCTTTCCCAATTGCAAGAAGTGATGAAAAGGCAGCATGTTGTTATGGGTCAAGAAAAAAGAAAGAGAACATCTTGCACTGTTTTAGGGGAGGAGCTGTGGAGAGGCTAACCCCAGCAAGCATAAAAGCATCAAGCAGCTGAACAACAAACATTTAGCCCTGGAAGAGAGCACAGGGCTAAGGTCTGACAAATCTGCTCACAACAGTTTTACTTTCCCATTTCAGGAGGAAACACTCTGCCTCCTGCAACTGAGAAAACGATCCTGGAGAAACCTACAGAGCAACTGATCAACTCTTTTAAAACACCTTGGGGTGTGCCTGTGAGGAACATGTCAATATACTTATGCCACATTTTTGCAATCTATGTAAAATGCTGTTTCACAGTATGAACTCACAAAGGTTTAGACCTTCTTCTCTTCTGCACAGAAATGCTTTCTTAAATACCTTACAGAAATGGATGCTAATAGTGGTCATCTAATTTCTTTACACATTAAACAATTTTTTGTCTTTTATCAACTTTACTAAATTGTCTACATGGAGAATGTCTGCCTTACAGAGATGGATTATATGCATCTATATTAAAAAAGAAGAGAAAACAAAGAGCCCAACCACATGCTATCTATGATTATACCAATCCAATCTCAACAGAGGAAAAGTATCAGAACCATAATTTAAAGTGCTTTTCCTTTTGTTGGACTTCATTGCAATGAACAACAACATAGGAAAATAAACACATTTAAACTCTCATGTCCTCATTGAACTGCTCTCTTATGCATTGTATTTACTTTATATGGGTAAAAAAGGGGTTCCCCCCTTGAACACAGGGACACTGCTTAATAATAGTGCATATGAATCATACTTTTCATTGCTGATTAGTAGGACAGGACAGCACTGATGTGAGCCAAGTGTTCTTGTGTTTTGTGTTCTGATATTAAATGCCAGGACAAAAATACCAACAAAGGATGTACAAAAAAACTGAAGAGATTCATGGCCACTAGTAAATATTCTAAGTCACTCTGGCAAAAGTAACAATACAACATACAGCATGTATCAGAGCACAGAGGAAAAGGTTATATAAGTTAGAAGATTCAAAACATAGTATTTAACTGGGTGAAAAGTTAAATAAGATTTTAATTTAATATTTATTCTGTATTTATATTGCTAAAATAAGTAGTTAAAGTTCCTTTGTGAATTTATGTGAATGCTAAATTACTTCACTCATCATTAAGTGGTTTATTTGGGAGGAGAGCTTTGTAATTGACACAACAAAAAAACATACATGAGGGTTAAGCTTTATTTCTGTCTACAGTTAAGTCAGTGAACACAGATATTAAAAAATAAGTACCTTATGAACTGCAGCACCACAGTCTTACTCTATAATTTGTCTGCATTTTGTACTTTAGAACTATTTTTATGTTTATGATTTACTTGCTTAGATTGTTTACTCTTTGTCTCTGTAAACTGACATTGTAAGAAAAGCCAAACAGCTAACTACAATAAAATACCTCGAAATGCTAAAATTATATTTACAACAGTGACTCATAGTGCTTTTTAAAAGATGTTTACACTTTATTAAGCAGCAGCAGAACTGGCAACCATTTTCAGTAGTGATTAGACTCCAGCAACCATATACTACTCATTCCTTTCCCGCAGCTGAGCAGAAAGGTAGCTGGTTTCACGTTGGGTTCAATCCCTGCCCTCTTTGCTTCCCATTTTTAGGCTCAGGGACATTTTTTGCTTCTCTGAGCAAGGAAGTAGCAATCTGAGGGTGCAGGACAGAGGTGGGAGGGTGTGAGGCACCATGATGCAGTGCACAGCAGGCTATGCAATTGAAATTAGCTGTTGGGGAAAGACTAAGGTAGCTCACATCCTCCTCAATACAAGCCTGAAACAAGCATCCAACTGCATGAGGTCCTCTAATAGAAGTTTGTCTTCTGCTCCAATCATACTGTACCTTACAAAGAATATGTTGAGGAAAATAAAGAACTCTTAGCAGGTCCTAACCCACTTAGTTTTATATCCAGACTCAGAAAAATGTATCTGGCATAGGTACCCTATAAAGAGTTTTTGTTATCACTTTCATTTAGGTCTGCAACAAAGATACACATTGCTTTTGTTACTCATTACAGAACAAGAGACACACATCCTGTCCTGCTGCAAGATTCACAGTAACACAACACTTTTAATGTAATGATGCAAAGAGAAGCTGAAAGATCTTTGTAAAACTAGCAAAAATTTATCTACAGTCTTTTCTAGGTTCAATTACTAACACAGAGCTCAGAGCTCTGCTCTGAATGTGCTGATTTGGCAGGTCCAAAACAAGCTTCTCTGATGGACTTTGATTTTCTACAGTAAGATCTGTGTCATACAGTTCTCTATCTAGAAGCTCAAATAAGATCCTGGGCAGATCTGCTATGACACATTAATTTACCCTAGAGGTTTTTCTGGATCTATATTCACTTATGGGGTTTTTCAGGAAAAGGTTTCGATAACATGGCTTCTCACTTCCTACATTTCTGGATAGAATTTGTCTTGAAGCTCAGGTATAAGTTTCCTGCAAAAAGTACACACAAATTTGATGACATGTCTATTTATGAACTCTAAACTGAATTTAGGACTCTATCCAGGTCCAATGATATGTGCTGTTGGGCAAGTAAAATTACTGCAAGGGAAACACATCTGATAACCTTTGATCCTTTATGTAAATAGTTTGGAATGGTCAGTGCCCCATGTCCCATGGTCAATGCCCCAAGCCTGTCAGTGTTTAGGAGGCATTTGGACAACACCCTCAAAAATATGCTTGAACTATTACTTGTCCTTGAAGTGATCAGACCATGGGACTTGATGATTATTGTAGGTTCCTTCCAATCAGAATTATTCTAATTTTTTGCAGTCTAGCAATAACCTGAAGACGAGAAATATAAAATATTTCTGGAGTAATGTGCAACTCTCCACCTGCTTGCCTGCAGATTTCCCCCTGTAGGAGTCACAGCACAGGGTAGTGCAGACTCACCATAAACTGAGATCAGGATGCAATCAGTGTGCAGCCATGGATAGTATCTTAAACATGGTAGAAAAGGTCTCTCATGTTCGTCTGCAACACTAATCAATTGTGAAGGATAAGCTGTGTGTTACAGTCATATGCTGGAGGAAAGGGATGCAACCCGCCCTAGTAGAAGGTGTGTCTGCTTACAGCAGTGGGGCTGAAAATAAGTAAACCTTAAGCACCTTCTGACTCAAAGAATTTTATGATTCTATAACTACGTATTTATCTTCTTAAAAAATAAATAACCAAGATGTAATTCCAGACATAGAGTGTCTTCTGGGTTCATAATGCTTCAGTAGCAAACCTCTGCCTAAATATTAACCCCTCTGTACAGCTTTGAAATCATCTTGAGAGGCTTTTCCTTTTCTTTTTCAGTTAAAAGACAATAGGTTTAGCAAAAACTCCTAGTAAAACTGTTAATGGTAATCTGAGGCATATTTACAGAACCAGTGGCTGCATACACAGATCAAAAAGCAGGAATACTAAAAATGCAACCACTAACAGAAGGCTGGTGATAGTAAGTTATTATTATTATTCTCAGCAGTACCTCCGTTTGTAGAGTGCATGCTGTCCACAGTCTCAAAAAACCCCCAGAGGTTTACATACAGAGAGAGATCTTTAAAGACTATGGGATCTCTCTTCATTTACTGGTTGGAAGAGCTATTCTAACATGAAGTCTGGTGTGAGAGGAAAGAATAATTAATTGAAGCAATTTGGGTTTTGCTGGAAGCTTTTAAAACATAAACACATTTACTTAACACAAACAAAGTATTCTTCAACAAGGGGTAATAGGTAAGTTACCTAGTTCTACTGTTATTTTTAACCTATGATATCAAATAAATGTTTGCTTATTTAATTATATGTGGCAATATTTGATCCAGATTCCGTCTAAATGTTGAAACACAGCCTTGAGGATGATGAGGGCAAATCCTACAAGGAGTGATTGAAAGGGTTGGGATTGTTTAGCCAGGAGGAGACTTGGGGTGACTTCACCACACTCTACAACTACCTGAAAGGTGTGTCACCCTCTTCTCCCAGACAACTAGTGGCAAGAACAGTGGACATAGTCTCAAATTCCAGCAGAAAAGCTTCAAGTTGGACAGAAGGAGGAACTTTTCCACAGAAAGGGTGATTAGATGTTGGAGTGGATTGCCCATGGAGGTGGTTGATGCACCATCTCTGGAAGTGTTAGAGAAAATACTGAACGTGGCACTTAGTGCCATGATCTAGCTGGCATGGTGGTGTTCGGTCAAAGCTTGAACTTGGTGATCTCAGGACTCTTTTCCAACCTAACTGATTCTGTGATTCTGTGAATTCAGTGATCAGTATAATTTTTTTATAATACAAAAAAATTTATCTGCTGTTTTCTCAGTGCAAAAGGCTTCATAAATGCAGAGCATCAGAATGTTTCCCTATTTAACAGAAACAGAAAAAAACCTTTCAGATTTTGTTGTGCTAGAGGAAAGATTGAATTTTTAAGCCTCAATAATGCCACTTAGGAATTGCATGGGCTTTAATGAGCAGTAAAGATTTAAGGTGATTCCAGTTGAAGACAGGAGTTTTCAGACACGTATAATAAAATCACTGGGAGCATGCCAGCTAATGTAGATTATCAAATAGCATTAAATTAAGTCTTAGTAGTCACAGTTTATCTGTTCTTTACAGACTCACCTCATCTCTAAACAAATGGGGGAAGGAACTGGGGCAGTAGTGCTCTGAGTATTAACTTAGACAAAAACAAACAAAGACAAATGCAGTAAATATGCCAAAAAGATAAGGATCCTAGAACTGTATCTAACCTAAAGCAATAACACAGATTAGGTATTAAGTACAACTTTTAGAACACAAACATTATTGTAAAAATAAATTCCAGTTCAAGTATTTATAGAATTCAGAAGGCAAATCCTCCTGCCATGGACTTTCTTCAGGGGTACAGACTGAATCACTTTTTACAAACACAGAAACTTCCTTATCTAGCTAGAACTCATGCTCTGTGGCTCTGCCAACATGTGAAAATGAACTACAGAGAAAATCAGTTATTCCTAAAATTATTGTCTTCACATAATAAGTTATTTAAAATACATCAGAGCTTATTCTGGAATAAGAGTATGTGAAAATTGGTCTGAAAAATTACTCTAGTGTCTGCTATATTATTTTGATATTTAGGGACTGGAACTTCTAATGAACACTACAGAATATAGTGTCTTCTGTAATAGTTTCTCATATATATAATGAGAATGCAGAACAGATTATCACATTATTTTCTTTTTTTGGGTGGGCTTGCAGATAGTAGTCCTGCTCTGGTCCAGGTTGCCAGCGGCTTGTCAGCATTGCCCAGCAGGGAAGAGAAAGCAGGGAATGGGTCCAGCCCACTGCTTCGCCTGCCGTGTCCATCCTGCTGTGAGGAGGGCCCTGACACTGGGTGAGCTGTCTTCATCTGCTGCTGGAACTCTCTGTAAGCTCCTGCCTTCCTGGGCAGGATCTGACACCATCTTGTCCCTTTGTCCTTCAAGCCATGTGGTCACCTCTGTCAGGTGCCATTTTGGGAAGGGAATTTCCTACATTTCAGCTCTGCTGACTCATATTCAACTTGTCATTGACCATATTCAACTTGTCATTGACTTTTGAGTCTTGAATAGAAATATAAAGCTCTAAGTTTACAAAAATCAGTATCTATGCAGGCCATACATCCAGAGTTGCATCCTGCCAGGAGGCCTATAATAGACTCTTTATTTGTTTGTCCCCTGATTCTTATCCAGAGGCTCTCAACTGCACTGCCAACTGTGAGCTCCATACATTCTTTCCCTTCCATTACATACAGTGCCACGCCCCAGCCTCTTCTGCCCTGCCTATCCCTCCAGCAGAGCCCAGAAACGTCCGACAGGTCACTCCAGTCACAGGACTCATTCCAACGGGTTTCACTTATGCAAATGATGTCAGATCTCTGGGATTCAGTGAAAGCTTTGAGCTCCTCTTGTGTGCTCCTCATGCTGTGTGCATTAGCATAGAAACATTTCAGGTGTGGTGCTTTGTAGCCAACACTTCCTAGAGCAGATTGAGAGACCCCATTGCTCATCACCTTTAAGCCTGGTATTTTCCCTTTCCAAGCTAGTTTAAAGCTCTGTCAATGAGCTCCACTACCTGCTGTGCTAGAGCTCTTTCTTCCCTCTGATAAAGGTGTATCCCATCAGGTGTCAGTAGACCAGGTGTTGAATAGATCATCCCATGATAAAAAAGCCCCAGTTTTTTCCAATTACAGCAGCCTCAGAGCCATACACTGACACAATGGATCTGCCTATTCCTATCAATATTATTCCTAATAGGGCAGCAATTTCTGAACCACTTTCTGTTTTATTGTGTCAAGCTGAAACCAGAAAAAGAAATTGAAAACATTTCAAATTAATTTCCAACCAACCCTCTTGCACAAAAATTGTTTTTAGATATTAATAAAATTCAATAAAATATTTAGCAGGTGATTGAGACACTAAGGAATTCTCAGGTTCAAAAATATTGTCTTCAACTGCACAGTCTACAACAGTGAGAAAAGCTTGTCATATGTAATGATCATACTGTATTTTTAATTGTAGGTAAACTAGAATCCAGACCACTCTATGTACCACTAGTTGAGTGCCAAAAAATGCTGCAAGAATAGAAAATCTTCTGTGACTTCATAAAATGTATACTGTATACTGCTGTGCACTGAAGAATTCCTGTAAAATCATAACCCACATACAGCATGCAGCATGACAAGGATAAATACCTGTTAACAATTTTTTTCTGGGATTGTTTTAAATACTGGATATGCTCCTGCTACTTACTGCACAAAGTCTACTTTTTACTTGATATGACAGAATCAAAGAACTTCAGATCTACGTTCTTTAAAAAGAACTATTTGTAAGCTGATAGCTGCCTAGCCCAGTTTACTTTCCTTCTCTTAGGTGACAGCAGCTCCTCTGCAGGTCAGTTGCTGTAAAGCATAGAGCTGTTAAAGTTGAGGAGGCCCAAAATGATAAATATTTCTCGTGCATGTGTGGTAATTCTGCAGGCAAAAGGAAGTTGACAGAACAGAGAGTTCTGAAAACCAGCTCTGCAAAGTGTATACTTAGATCACATATACAATGAAAACAGGCTGAGCAGAACAGCTTTGTACATGGGAGCACATGTAAGAAAGCAAATAGCCTCTCTGCTTAACTGATAGTTCTAAAGCAATTAACCACACTTACTTTCAAGACAGGAACAAAAGCACTTTTTCTCCAACCCCTCTTTTTCTAGGAACATGGTATTATCCTTCTTATCTTTTATTGCCACGCCAGCCAAACACAGAGAATATTTGTCTTAAACACTCACACATCTCAAGCCTGTCTCCTTATAGAGTTTGTTCCTGTACTTAGTTTCAAAATTTTTCTTGTTCCTACAGAAACAGGGATGTTTTTGCTGTGACAAAGTGTTTCAAATGATTCCTATGCTTGACTATACTAATAATAGCAACAGCTCTCCTCAGACCATCACACATGCTAAATTAATCAACACCAGAAGGTCAAATGTTCATAAAGCAGCTTATTCATTTATTAACTGAAATGACCTCATCATGTTTTGGTTTTCTGTTTCTTCTTTATATGTTCATGCAGTCAAATACTATCACTGAAATATCTTCTGAATTCCAGACTTTCATTGATTACATGCTACTTGCTTTTTGACACCATAGCAAAACTGAATTTTGTCATTTCAAAGAAAACAATTTCCTTAGCTTCTCAGTTCATCTCATCTGTGGAGGCACTTTCCAACATTCTCGCTCCCTCCACCTCCCCATTATGCCACCCACTGCCAGGCCATGTTTGCAAATAGCCCAAATGCATGTCCAGAGGCCCTTTGGCTCGGTGAGGAGAGAATTTCTGCCATGCTTGGCCATTGCCCAAGTTGTGTAAGGTCAGTTTTAATTTGTGTTGTATCTTCTACACAGATATGACTTCATCTGCCTTATGTTTTAATTCAGCTGAATAGGAGTTAGCTCCATATCAAAAGCTGCATAGTTTGGCTAACACTGTGTAATACATGAGAAAATAAGTCTTGTTGAGAGGCCAAGCCCCACATTAGTTTGAATACAAAGCTGCTCTTAACTGCAGCTAAACAGAGCTGCCCTGAGTCCAGTTTGAAGCAAAAGTGTATACTTATCTCTGCCAGGAAAGGACTTCACAGGCATATCCTTGCTTTCCAAGGCCTGACAAATAAAATATCTCTGGATAATATTAGGTTCATATGCTTCATTTTTCACATTGCATGGCCACCTGGATGGGAATTCTTAGGAGACCAGTGGACTTGTTCAAAAGAATTGGGTGGGAACCTGGGGAGGACAAGGGTGAGCTCGATGTCAGTGGGACGGCCACTGCTTGCTCTGGCCCTCTGGTGCCTTAAATCAGTCTCTGTTCCAACCTGAAAAGGTACACACCTACCACATGGCCCTGCTGGAAACAAAGTTTTCTGCAGGAGAAGTCCAGAGGAGAGAGAGTCCCAGGGAACAGGAGCAGATAGAAGAATGGTGACACATGCTAAATTGGGGTGTTCCACTGTCCTGGATTTAAAAGCAGCTGAGATCACACTGGATTCTCAGCTAGTGACTATATACATTGCTCTCTCCTTTCTCTTTCTCTCTCTCTTTCTTCTCCTACCTTCTTCTTCTCAAAATATACTGTAAGCCAGACTAAAAAAATCCAGTCAATGCCTTGTTCAGTGCCTTGTTGTGTTTGGATAAGTTAAAGTTTGTGAAGTGTCTTACTTTCTCTGGGTTGTTTTAAAATTTGCCAAGTAACTTATTCCACCGCAATGTTCTCAAGTTCGCAAGTACAAGTTTGTTTTGACCCTCCTGAGAGTTTTGTTGTTTCTCCAGTACACAGCCCAGAGTAAGTCAAACAACCTTCCTCTAAACCTGCCAAGTGGACCAAGGCATCACAGAGTCCAGCAGGAAGTATTGGGTGAAAAAATACAGGGATCTCCTAAAATCTCCCAGCAATTGCAGGCTTCCATGATAGCTCCCCTGGGTCACTGGCAATGGACAAAACTGACCATTTGGTAAGATAGCAAGTTTGTGTAAAGCACCTAATCAGTAAAAAAAATGCAGAAGTTGAGGAACGCTATCTGCTTCTTCGGTTCTTCAACACTAAGAATGTTGGCAAATTAGAAGTCTTACCTAGTTTGTCCAACTGTGTTGTTAGTGTAAAAAAAGTATAATCTTGTACTACAAATTATGCTGTGAGCAAAGTGCAGCTACAGCAGTAAAACTGCATGAAACATGATATAACTTTGCATATCCCTCTGAAAATGTAGATCTCTGCCTTTGACTGGATGTAAGCATACAGCAGTCACATTCTGAAAATACAGAATTAGACAAATTAAAAGACCTGGGGTACAGCATATGCCAGGATAAACCTTTCCTACACAGGCCTAGATCCCCCACTGCAGATTTTCCTTCACTTCTCTGATTTGCACACAGACAGCAACAAAACTCAGAATCTTATTTGGAAGCAATGTGAATGCAGTCAAAAAACATAAATTTTACTTTTCACTCCACAGGATTAGCCATTTAAACCATTCATTGTTGTGAAGTATAAATTAATATCTTTGAAAAAGATATTAATTTCCCGTGTTTTACTGAACTTTTAAGTCTTGAATAGAAATATAAAACTCTAAGGTTACAAAAATTAGTGTCTATGCAGAACAAATGATCCCAAAATTCTGTTCATACTTCTTCCCTTTCACAGTCTCAACCCTGTTACTTAATGCTTTGTTTGCTAGTATCTGTAGCATATTGGAGATATTGACATGACTGCTTAAGACAGAGCATAAATTCAAAATGTTTTAGAGACTAAAATACAAAGTTCCCTTTCATTATCTCCTTAGGTAAATTACTTGCAAATAAAATCCACATAGATTAAGTATGAAAATACCACATGAATGAAATTTAAGAAATGTCAGTCTTCTGAGCATTTGGATTGGAGTGTGGGTAAAGACTGCCTCTCAGTGGGCACATCTGTTTGTGTCAAAGTGAAAGTCACCTAATTAACTGTAAAAACATCACCATCATACGTGTTCTAGTGTTTTTGTCGCTGTCTAAGCAGATAAACCTGAAGGAAGATTGCCATCAAGCATTTCCCAAGAAATTCAGCAATTCCTATGATTTACTACACTTTTGTGCACTATTGCACGTATCATAGCAGGATCACAGAATCACACAGGATCACAGAATCACAGAATCAATTAGGCTGGAAAAGAACTCTGACATCATCAAGTCCAGCCTCTGACTGAAAACCACCATTCCAACTAGACCATGGCACTAAGTTCAGTCCTTCCTTAAGTGATTCAACCATCTCCCTGAGCAGACCATTCAATGTTTCATCACCCTTTCTGTGGAGAGATTCCTCCTAATGTCCAGCCTGGACCTCCCCTGGTGCTGCTTGACTCTATTTCCTCTCATCCTCTGGCTGGTTGTTCAGGAGAAGAGACTGACCCTCACCTGGCTAAAACCTGGAGTTGTAGAAAGTGATAAAGTCACTATGGAACGTCCTTACCTCCAGAGTAAATAACCCCAACTCCTTAAGCCACTCCTCACAGGACTTGTGCTCCAGACCCTTCATCTACTTCTCTGGACACACACTCAAGCACCTCAGTGTCCTTTCTAAACAGAGGGGTTCAAAACTGAACCCAGCACTCGAGGTGTGGCCTCACCAGCGCCCAGCACAGGAGGACAGGCACTGCCCTGGTCCTGCTGGCCATATTATTGCTGACTGGCCTTCTGGGCCACCTGGGCACAACTTGCCCATGTTCAGCCAGCTACTGACAAGCACGCCCAGGAACTTTTATGCTGGGCCACTGTCCAGCAGCATTTCCCCCAGCCTGTAGCTCTGCATGGGGTTGTTGTGGTTAAAGTGTACGACCCAAAATTGGTCTTGTAGTTCATCTTTAAAGCTAGTTGTAAGAAACTTAATTCCTACACTTAAAATACAGGAGACTTTTCTGGGAATAAAAAGGATTTTTTTTTCAGCTACACAAATTAATAGTGATCTTTTCTTCATATTCAAGTATAATTTGGCTAATTTTATTTTTTTTTTCCCCATGAAAGATGAATGTCAGCAGAGATCTTGAAAAAAGGTCATTTTGAAAAAGGTCATTTTGAAAAAGGTCATTGAAAACTGATCATTTTACCAGGAGCATTAACTCATTTCCCCCTAACCAAAACCATGGGTAAATAGCCAGTACTCTGCTCTCAAAACCCTTAACTTACTCTACTTGTCTTTCAAACAAAATTAAAGGATATTTGCTTTGAATGGAAAACTAAAATAAAAAACAACCACAAAACCAAAATAAGAACAACAAAAAACCCCAGAAAAATGTCTAAGATAGTAAAAAAATAAAATAAAATAAAATAAAATAAAATAAAATAAAATAAAATAAAATAAAATAAAATAAAAACAGGAGGCAATCTGTAAGATATTCTGTAATACTCTGATAACAGTATGTGAAAACAAAGACAGTTTTGAAGAGATTACTGAGAACTAAATAAAGACCAAACATCAGTTTACTATCTTTGATAGCATAGTCTACTATTTGATAGAAAAAAATATTTTATTTCATGTTGAAGTAAGCAGTTCAACAGCAATGATGTAAAAGTGAGATGGAAATTAGTACATTTTTATAATTATAGTGTTATTTTTCCTGTGTTTATCTCCAAATATTAATTTTTGTTTATCGTAATTTTATTACACTAATGTCTGTCTTCTTCCAGAAATGTAATGCTTTGAAACTTTCATTATATTACTTTCATTCCCACATAACTTCTTAAGAAGCACTTTTACAATTATCTACTTTCACTCAAAGACGCTTTTTTTCACTATATTTAAACAACATGACAGAATACGCCAAACAAAACCAAAACTGCTTTGGGATCAGACTAAATGGTCAGTACAGAGGTGGGAGAGGGAAGAGGCATTAAGGAAAAATCAAAGGGTGAAATAAAGTTGCAAAGGAGTGGAGGAATGTTAACTGGAGAGTTTGCAATGCAGTATTTCAAGAAAGTCTAAATCAGAGAACAGACGGAGAAGAAAGTTCATAGGTTACATCCTCCAGGAGAAGTAAA
This sequence comes from Eopsaltria australis, assembly GCA_034509425.1. Classification (NCBI taxonomy): domain Eukaryota; kingdom Metazoa; phylum Chordata; class Aves; order Passeriformes; family Petroicidae; genus Eopsaltria; species Eopsaltria australis. Next base: position 135,929 of record JAVTVJ010000872.1, on the reverse strand, counting down.
TCTTTGAAGCCCACCTGTTTTCTTGATGACCAGCTGTTTTTAGGTTCAAGTCCCGTGATTACAAGACATTTTTGAAACAGAGTTTGGTTATGTTCTTTGCGCAGGACTGACAAAATCACTTTGGGAGCTGGCTGCACCTCTGAAAGGTAGCAAGCCACAAAACTGGGCATGCACTTGGTATTAGGACACTGCTGGGCAGTGAAATCTCAAGCTCTAAGCTCCAGGGAACAGTCAAGCAGGTTTGCATATTTTTTATTCTTCTAAAACCGTTTTTCCTCTAGTCCTGAGCTGACCCTTACAAAGGAATTAAGCCAGACTGTTGAAGCACGAATCACAGAGACGCTGACTTGAAAATGAGCATTCTTTGGGTTCCCCTTTACTCTCCATTTTCCCACCTCCTCCTCCTCCTTTTGACCCCCTTCCCTGACTTAAAGTCACTGATTTCTTTTCTTCCTGATATTCAGTTTAAAAATCAAAATATTTTATTAAAATTAGGCATAGAAGAAAAATACTTGGAAGTATAAAACCACCAGATGTAGATATAGGAAAGGGCTACAAAGAAACAAACCAGAAGGAACTTCAAATGACACAGAAAATTATTCATGCTTTTTGAGGAACCACACCAAAAAAAGTTACCTAACCCTTAAAAATTATGAGAATATACAGAAGTTGTACCATTGCATGCAACAAGTTAATATTTTGGAGTTGGGACAGTTACTTTTCATGTTTAAACAACCCAGAAAAAACATTGCCATGCTGTGAGTCTGCACTTGGCACCTATGCTCATCAGATATGTGCTAGTCTTTCTACACAGAGCTTTAAGTTATTTTTATTTGAGAATATTTAGTGCTCTCTGTGGTAAGACCTGCCAGCTATCAGCCAAGTTAAAATATCCTTCGCTTGTCTTAAATATTTTTGCCAGATAAACAAACAACTATGCTACAAAACATATTTTAAACTTTCAGTATAGGAGCAATAGCAATATGATTAGCTTTATCCAGTCAGTACATTTAAATGTACTGTTTTCACATTTTTTTTGCCAGTAAAGAGCAGCTGGAGGCTGATTTGCCAGTTTTGAGACACTGTAATAAATCTGTCATGAATGCCACCATACAGATATCTTTCAAGCCCTTAATAAGAATGTTCATTTTCTTTCCTTTTGAATTTTAATGTCCTTTTATTTGCAGTTGAAGGAAAGAAAAAGTTACAAAGACCAGTTACAAAGGACTTTGGTATCATTTGCAAGCAGAAGGTGGAGGTGAAAAGATTACTCACTGCTGGGAGACAGCACTTTCCAAAGAAGTGGGCACTGAATTTCTCAGTGGTGCTCCGGGTAAAAAAGATTACCCTAGGTGTCAGCAACAGATGGAAATTTATTCATACACAAAAGGGATGATAAATACAGTTTATGGGTGATTGGCATAAACCCAAATATCTGAAGTACATGAGCTACAATATGGCATGGTACTGGGTGTTTTGGTATGGTGCAATGTAGTGTAGTATGTAAGAAGCAAAGATATGCGTTCTACTGTTCTTCTTCCATTTCTCCCCAAGAGGAAACTGAAATGAATGTTGCTTTGAAAAAGAAAGAAAGATCAAGTGACTGAAAAATATTCTTGCAGTAATATGTACTGTACAAGTATCAAATTAAGAAGTGAAATTGTAACAGCAAATGCTGTCAGTGCCAGACATGAGTTCATCTCACCTAAAAATTTAGTGATAAGTGAAGTTCCTCAAATTCCAGAAAGGATTTGCATGAAACTATGATTGGCTTATATCTGCACTGTGACTTCAAATATCACTTTTGCTTACCAAATTACAAAACACAACCCATAAGTCTGCTGCTTTTTGCACAGGCTGGTATAAACAGTAGATTCTTTATCACCATTTCCCCCCGACTAGTGTTTTCTACTGCAGGTAAGATATGGCCACTACTTGCTAAGGAACAGAGTAGTTTGGTGAGACAGTGAGCACAGTCTACTCAGTTTTGACCTCTTTATGTAACTTGCAAATAAGTCTTAAATATTCAACAAAACTCCATCTCATCCCTGCCCTCATCCTAGTAAATTATAATTGTTCTTTTTTTTTTTCCCCAAGAAGGGAAAAGTGAAAGACCTCTTTTTGAATCTAACATTGACTAAACACTCATAATTTTTCATTATTATATGTGGAATCCATTGAAAGAAATGTTTTTCAGTGTAATCAGAAAACGATTTTCATAATTTCATACCTTCTCCTATTGGCATGTAATTAGTCTGGAGAAAGACACTGGCTGTTTCACTCATGAGCTACCTGCAGTCTTCACTACTGAAGTTGAAAATACAGTTAGTTCTTAAGATACATACATTTACTGGAATAGTTTGTATTTTCCAGGATAAGAGAAGAACAAGAGACTATTGAAAAATTATGCTTGTGGACACAAAGTAATGTTCCTTAAAAATCATTTCCTTCTCCTCCTTTTGACCCCCTTCCCTTCTCTGATTAATGGGAAAACTACCAATGAAACCACTGGCACCAATTCTGCCTGCTTCTGTTCGAGTTGCTAAGAAGAAGGCAAAGTCTTCTTTCCTGTGGAAAGAAGGTTGAAGCTTCTGGCTCCAGTTTTTTATAGCTCCCTAAAGTATTCAAGTACTCACTTCAGTCTTCATAAATTTATATGAGGAAACAAAAGGAGATATTTATATGTAGCCACAACATGATTTTAGCACTGCAAGGGCTACCATAAGTAAAACCTCTCTGGTTTTATGGTTTCAAATTCCTTCTCAAGGGAGAGAATTTTCAGGAAAATAATTAATTGCTTGAGTGGAGATTGATGGCATTGTTAATTTATAGAAAGTCATCATCAATAGTTTAAGAACTCTTAACTTACCCTGGTAAATCAGTAACAGCTAAACCACATTATGAGACAGAACTCTATAAGTGATTAATTCCAAATCTCCAATAAACTTCTCAGTAGCACATGGAAAATTACAAAGTGTCTGCCCTGTGGTTAGAATTTACCACCCTATCTACTGTGGAAAAACCTAGGAAAATACACAAGAAAATGAGAAAGGACTCTGCAGGCAGGCAAAATTTTAAGCACCTTCAAGTGAACTATTTTGAGAAACATTAAAACTCCCCTATATTTACATTTACCTATATTAAATTTCAAAGTGACTACCATTATTTAAGGTATTAATAACTTGTTTAGTTATTAGCATCTTAACAACGAATATATAACATCAATTTAAAAACAGGCAAGAAGAATACTACCTGTTGAATACCAATCCTGAATAAACCTTCATGGACTTCAATTCCAGCAGATATTCTCAGAAAGTGAAACTACTTTTTAATGGAAAATTTAACAGAGAATTTGAGCTCTTGTCAATGGGAAGCTTTTAAAGTTTAAGATAGAAATGCCTCGTCAGAGTGGGATCTTTCAAAGAAAATCCTAATTGATAGAGAACTAAATTTCTGGAAAAGCAACCCAGAAAGCAGTATAGATCTTAATTTTGGTTATTGTCTCAAAGACGAAGTGGGCTTATAGACTTGGTAGACAAAAACTGAGATTTTTTCCTAAGAGTATTCTTATACTGTGATTGTTTTCACATTAAGTAATTAGAGCATTGGACTGAAACTGAAGGAACCCAGGTTTGAATCTATCCAGGTTCTGCTCTATCCCAATGTAAAGACTCACAGAAGCAAAACAATGGTTCTCTGCCTCTCACTGCCTCTATCTGCAACACAGAGATTTCAAATATATTTTTAAGCACTTTGCATTGGGCTGTTCAAAAAATTACACAGAAGTCTTACATGCTGTAGCTGTGCTTATTTTTAAAGCCATCTGTCACTAGAAGTAAAAAGAGACAAGTTGTCATGCTTGAGTCATGCAAGTCTGTCTTTCAGACCTCTACTGAATTAATGCTACAAAGATTAATAAGTAATATAATTATGAACTGTGGCTAAACAGCAATCTAGATTCCAAAGCCAAAATATAGCTCTCTTTCATGTATATAAACTTGCCCCAAATTAAACAAACTAACTTCGAAGGTCTACAAGGCCAGGACAAACATTGTCACCTTTGAGGGTCACTTTATGAATGTTGTACTTGATTTGTTAAAGTTCACTGGGCTACATTCATGCTGCTTGTTATTAAACATTAAATCTGATTCTGCGGAAAAAAATACTCTTTTTCTGGACTGTTAAATCCTTTGTTAGAAGCTCATAATTTACAGCTCTTTCGATATAATTTGAAACATCAGCCTATAAAAATTGGCACACTATTTTCTAGTGATGCTTTCACTTCTGTTTTTCCTACCATAGAAATAAGTAGATATCAAGGGCCTTCCCTGATGGGAGGTTTTCAGTATTTGACTCAAGAGACACCCGGCTGGATGTAACTTTTTGTGCCAAAACATATGATCAACTTTTGCCTGGAGTATTGGCTATCTTTACCATAATATCATAGGCATCACTGCAAGTCTATGCTGACACAGCAATATCAAGAAAAAGATATCCAGGTCATGCATTTTGAATTTGCAAGGCATAAGCAGAGTAGGGATTGACTGATTAATTGATTGATTGACTGATTGATAGATTAACTAGGGTCAGCAGAGAGAATGGTCACGCATTATAATGTAAGTATCTCAGAGAGAGAGCAAAGAATGGTGGCCAGAGTATTGCCACCACTGGTGCTCCTACCTGATGAGTTCCCCTTGTTGAGCAATTTCATCAGTCTGAAAGGCTCAGGTATGGTTGTCTTGTTTCATTGCTTAGCTCTCTACAGCTCTGTAGAGTAAGGATGCTGAGTACTTTTTAAAATTATTTTTCTTTTACTGTCTGAGGAAAGTACCTTAACAAACCCCAGTGTACATGATCTTTTAGTACATGATCTAAGGCCACCAGATAAATGTCAGACATCTTGCCATAATGACACTTAATGTAGAGTTTGTCAGCTCTAAGTTTCCAACTATGGCTGGTTTGAATCAATAAAATCATCTTACCCATTAGAAACTTCGACTAAAATTTTGGGCACAACATTATGATGAGAAAATGATTAATCAAATTTTTTTCAGAGAGCCCTGCTTTTAACCTAGAAATGCCTTCTGGACATAATTAAGCCGTGCTGCTCTTATCCTGTAGAATGGCTACTGAAGAGTACCACAGTACCTGTGTCACATATCCCACACAGAAGCTGCTGTGCGCTAACAGCTGTTTACTTGAGCAGGCAGGTTCTAGTTATCCCACAACACAAGAAAAGCCACAGTAAGCAGGAGCTCCTCCATCTAAAAATCTCTGGTACTAGACTGAGGGACCAGAAGAGATTTAAGCAAAACTCGATTTATGATTCAGTCATGCCTTTTATTATTAAGCCAAAAATGGTAACTGCTGTCTCGTATTTGTCCCCATGTTTCTGTAATTCCTCTCTTTCTCTTCCAGAATGACTCACAGAAAGACATTCTCTTCCAAAAAAATATTCACATACTGTATCCTCATCTGACTTTTAATCTCTTCTATTCCATTGCTGTTAATCACTATTTCACTGCTTTAAATCTCAGATTTTCACTGTGCTTTTTGGTTTTACCAATCCTGAATAAATACATATCACAAGCAAACCTTTTTCCAAGTATAGATGGAATTTATACATAACCCAAGTTTCAGTTTAGGGAGTAGACACCTCCTTTTTTCTATTGTTGCTTCATTGTTTTGACAGTGTGAACAACTAGTTAATTTCTAATCTCTTCTAAAATGATAAAAGGTCTTTGAGCATGACCACAAATTCATTGAAAAATGGTCTGTTAAGATTCAAAACACTGCACTCTTTTTAATTACCCTGGTAAATAAAAAAAAAAAATTGTTCAAAATCCCTCCACCTCTGCTTGTTTGTGTAAATAAAGCAGGAAAGTACAATTTGTTTCTTATTTACTCCTGCCCTTTATATTCTTATCTTCATATTCTTTTTGAAAACATAAGTCAGGATCACACAAGGAATACAGGTAAGGCAGCATTTGCCAACCACACAGGAAGGACTGGTGGCATGTTTTCGGAAGACAAGTCAAAATGGAATTCTATGTGTGCTTAGTGAAAAAAATTTCCTACATTTCCCCTGACTTCCAACAGAAACAGTTTTTTGGTATTTGAAATCTATAAAAAACCCTTGAATGGTGCTTATACAGAGCCAAGGAAAAACAACATCATGGGCATACAATGTAACTTGCTATCAATCACGATATTACCAGCTGTTTAGGAAAATACTATTATTCTACACTGTTTCTGTTTCCCAGGAAACACAATAAGACTGAACACAAAGCAGACCTTAGCTTGAACTCTGGAAAGGTACAAAGGTAACTTGTCCATGCACTCAGCACATGATTGCCGAACGATAATGTTTGGTTCTGGACACGCTGGCACACACCTATATTTACTAATGATGTTAATAAAGCCAAGTGCACAGCTTCCAACCTCTCTGCCTGTGAACAATTACCTAAGATGCTCTTTTTAATAATTTTTCTTTTTTCTTGTGAAAACTGAAATATTCATGACAGCAGAAATTACTTTATGCCCCATTTTTACCTCTCTCTCTATGGTGCTTGCAATGGAAGTATGACAAATAGGCAAGGCTCTAAGGGCTTAGGTGAGGCCTGTTTGTTTGACCCTCTCTAAGATTAGCTAACTTCTTTCCTAAGGAAGAAATTCATTACTGTTGTGCGAAAGAACAATGTCTTGATAGGACTTTGCCTTGTTTGTGAGAATGCCAAGTAACAGGCTTATATCACTTTCTCAAAAGCATTAAATTGTAGTATCAGAGAACACATTTAGCAGTGATGGCAGCCTGAATACACTCATGTTTTGTTTGCAGATTCCTGCTTTTATCTACCCAAACATGGGAAAATTCTCAGTCTTGTATTTAATCTGTAAATCTAAGACTTTGGCTTTGATATATTAAGTTTCATCAAAAGCACCAGGGATAGAATTGCAAGAACAACTTAGAAATGTTTGACAACAAAATAACGCCATAAAAGGGACTGAAAGACTACATTTAGTCTACAGCACACCCTGCATTTGCCTATTGTCCCCAAAGCCTAACACTTTGAGGAACATAACCCAGAAATCAAACACAGCAAATCACTTTACATGTTGGATATTAAAATTTTGCTCGCAACCCCAAAACATCAACATCACAACTGATCTCCTTTGTAGTGAAGAAGTGCACCTTCATGGAAAGATCAGGCTTTCCTCATTAATGAAAAACAAGCTGAAACATGCTGCTGCTAACAGTTTAGTACTTCTGTTTATCACAGTCACCAATGTTATCACACCTAATCCTCAAAAATGGATTCAATTTACTATTTCTGATTGGAGAAAAAGAGTGCTAATGATTGTAATCCCCACTTCTGGAAAATTCCACATGCAGGAATTTTCCATTCTTGTTTGCAGAAATGAATACTCAAACTACAGCTAGCAAGAAAATAAAATCTATTCAAAGATAAGTGAATCCCACTTCTGGAATATTTAATAGTGTAGCAAATGTTCAGCTAGGACACAATAGTCAAAGGCACAAATATCTTGCTCTTTTTCAATAAATAGCACTAATTCATCTCAGGTTAATACACCAATAATGAGCTCTAAAACATTTTATGCAGAATAGATAGAACAGCTTAACCTCAGAGAAGGAGAGACACTTCAGCTGTATGTCAGTTGTATGAAAAGTGACTTCACTGGAAAAAAATTTTCCTTAACTAAATTCTTAAGCTAAATACATTTTCTGCTATTATACAGTAGAAATGCAGTCCAAAGGGAGAAACATTGAAACGATAAAGTCACAGCTGTGAGGTTCCAATGAGTGACTCTCGGCTTTAAAGAGCTCTTTCAAACTTTAACTAATCCTTTTCTTTAAATAATTAAATAATACATTACTTTAAACTTAAACTAGTCACATCATGATTCAGTTCATTTGCAGTTTTACACGACATTTTTAGGGCTGCATCGCCACGGTGCAATTTTAAGTATTTCAATCCAGGAAAGTCCAATCTGAAGTCAATTAAGGCCAGATTTTCTCTGCCTTATTTCCCTGTGTGAGTCATCCCCTTGACTTCAGCAGCAAAATCTTCATGATGGATATATTACCAGCAAAAGTATGAAGAGCTTAAACTGTTCTTCATTGCTTTATTTATTTGATATACATATGTATTTGTGTGTATTTTATTATCCTTATATTTATTAATATAATACTCTGGAGATAACTTAAATGCATGGGATTGTACCTACATGCTAGAGAAAGGAGAAATGTTATACCCATAATGATTTTAAGCTGACACATTATCTAAGTCTACCCTAATTTTCACCATCAGCTACCGTTTCCTGTTTTCTGTATTTCTATGCAGAAACTGCATCTGGTTCCTATTCCTAATTTTCTTGGATTTTTACAGTTTTTGTTAGAAAAACCCAAACAGAAGCATATTATACTTTCAGTCTTCAGCAAGACCAACTAACATATCAAGAAATTATGAAACTGCCATATTTATGTTTTTATCAAATATATTTGATAAATCTAATCAACTTATCGCTACATAGTGTCAGCAAAACTGAGCATATCCCCTCTACTGAGCAGAGTGTATGACAGTCCTATACAGCTTTTTCTTCACTTTGAAAGAGAAAAGCCATCCTAAAGTTCAGCTGTTTACTTGATAAATGTGTGCAAGACAGGCAGCTTGGAAACACCATGCAGGTCAAGGAAAATTTCAGAGTGGCAGCAGAGATAAATATATTCTGTATTCAGATAACCATGTTCATAATTAAAGCAAAGTGTGCCATCAGGTGTCACTCAGGAAGCTGTGCTACAGTGGCTGAGGTAGAAGTGACATCATGTACTCGCTACTCAAGGGATTGAAATGGACCTCCCCCAAGCAGCAGTATTAGAACAATAAAATAAAAACAAAAATTGAAAAACTTCTATATGTCATTGCCTGGCACATAGCAGAAGGGAAACAATATGGATTTTGTCAAATCAAAGATATGAGGTTAAGTAGATTTAGGAATTATTCAGAGTATCAGAAGTAGAAACTTTAGGAGGCTACATGCAAACAAATTTTTGAACACTCTTGGATAGTAATTCCAAGTATTTATATTTAATTTATGCTAATGCAGTTTTCTTCAGTAATATTCTGTCTTCTTGCCAACAGCAAAAATTCCTGTCATTATGAATGAAGGAAAATCTGCTTGGTTTTAATATTTGACTTTTAAAAAATATATATTCTTACAGGGTTATTTTCAAGCCAGTACCATAATAAAATGTTTGCTCTTGAAGCATGGTATACCCATTACATGGTGAACACATGGGACTCATGCTACGTAGATTGGCAGTACAGAAAAAAGGGTGTTCAGGAAAACACAGTACAAGAAAATGGTGTGGAAAGATGCCCTCTATGGAGGCAGAACAGGAAATCTGGATGAAAGCACAGGTTTTGGGAGAGACTGTTGTGGAACAGAAGTTAAGGAGACCAGTGTCCTGTACATTGACTGAAACACTGCCTGGATGGCCAGGCCCAAAGTGTAGTGGTGAATGGAGTTCCATCTAGTCACCACCTGATCACAGGTGGTGCTCCAAAGGGCTCAGTACTGTGACCAAATATCTTTAATGTCCTTATCCATAATCTGGATGAGGGGATCAAATGCACCCTCAGCTAGTTTGTGAATTACGCCAAGTTGTATGGGAGTGTTGGTCTGCTGGAAGGCAGGAAAGTTCTGCAGAGGGACCTGGACAGGCCTGGTGATGGGCCAACACCAACAGCAAGAGGTTCAACAAGACCAAGTGCTGGGTCCTACACTTTGGCCACAACAAGCCCATGCAGAGCTAGAGGCTGGAGACAGTGGCTGGAAAGCTGCCCAGTAGAAAATAACTTGGAGATGCTGGTTGTCAGAATCTAAACATGAGTGAGTTGTGCATAGGTGGCCAAGAAGGCCAATGGCATCCTGACTTGGATCAGCAATAGTGTGGCCAGCAGAACCAGGACAGCGACTGTCCCCCTTGTACTCAGGACTGGTGAGGCCACATCTTGAATCCTGGGTTCTTCATGCAAAAAAGACATTGAGGTGCTGGAGTGAATCCAGAGAAGAAAAAAAGAGCTGGTGAAGGGATCGGAGTAGAAGTGTGATGAGGAGTGGATTCGGGAGCTGCAAAGGGCTCAGTCTGGAGAAAAGAATTATCAGATGGAATCTTGTCATCACTCTCTAGAGATGCTGAAAGGAGCTTGTAACCAGGTGGGGGTTGGTCTCTTCTCCTGGGCAACAAGTGACAAGACAAGAGGAAATGTTCCCAAGTTCTGCCAAGGGAGGTTTACATTAGGTATTAGGAAAACTTTCTTCACTGAAAGTGCTGTTAAACCCTGGAACAGCTGCACAGGGATGTGGTGGATTCACCATCCCAGGAGTGTTTACAAGACATGTACATATGGCACCTCAGGACACAGTTTAGTGGTGGACTTGACAGTACTGGGTTAATGGTACGTGTCTTTTCGATCCTAAATAATTATATTACTCTTCATTCATTTCAATCAGAAGGAAACAGTACTACTTATTTTTTTTTTTGCTTATTTTCTCCACAGAATTAATTTTTCAGTAACTTTTTTTTTTTCAAAGAGTGTACATCTTTAGCAGAGAAAGTTAAGTAACTGTTTTCAATTTCATAAGTTGCATGATTCTATAGCATAGTGTTATCTTATTTTTGATATTTTAGTATCTGTTGGAGACAGACACGGGAATCAAGGAGACGACTCAGTATGAGTTAGCAGCTTGTTCCGTTTATTATGCTAGACCCCTACATTTTTATACTTTATTCCTAGGGTTACATAACTGATCACGCATTGTCTGATTGGTTAGTACGCTTTGTCCACGCGCCCTTTTACACTGTATGATTGGTTAACAGGTCCTGTTCACGCACACTTTTCTGCTTTATGATTGGTCTTATGTAGCAACTTAATGCATTAGGTCATATTGGCAAATTATGCACGTAGTCAGCTAAATCAGCAGGTTGGCCTTACTCTTGCTAGCTAAAGCATCAAGATGATACTTTTGTATCTACTTCTCAAGGACCAAGGACAAGCAACTCAAGGGGCTTATTCTATTCAAGGGGCTTATTGTCAGTTTATACTAAGGACCTATTGTCAATTTATTAAGGGACCTATTGTTAATTTATGCTGTAAGCTCCATATACCTGTCTTGGCTGTGCATATTCTCATGGGAAACAAAGAAATCATGTCCACGAGAGGAAAGACATTCCTCTACAAGTATCAATATATCACTTACAGAGCTATGTGATGGCCTCAAAAGATTAAACAGCTACACACGTTATAGAGAATTGAATGATCTACATATCTAGGATTTTTTTGTTCTATCAAAAAATGCATCTGGTTTAGGCTACAATCTGGCAGAGAGATGATTCATGATCTTTTTAGCTGAGACAATGAAATCTTGATAGTGAATTCTAGGTTAATTTTGCTTTAAATCACTTAACACTTTCTAGAGCTTAATTATTGTTCTTTAACGGATGAAGTTGATTCTGATCTCATCCGATAAAAAGTAGCTACTGAAGTGCATGAAAACAGGTATTTCTGTGTATGAAGCGACATTTCTTTAACAGCTCGATATTGTTTGGGAGAGGGAGTTGAGAAGACTTGACCATATCTGAATTATACCAAAGGGTAGACTTAATCATTTACACAAGAAACTAAAAGCCCCACTGAAAATTAACTGAGATTGCCAATTTATATAATAAAGGCAAAAGCAAATATGTGTGAAAAACAAAAAGATTCAGAATTATCAATGTAGCTCAAATAGTCTATATTTAAGAAACACATATAATGTGCTATAACATTACCAATATTCTATAAATTATTGAAGCTATTATCGCATGTCACAGAGACTACTGCGAAACATTTGCAAAAGTAGGCTTCATTACTCTCTTTAAATGTCCATCAGAGTGGGAAAAGGCAGGCTTTTAAATGCAGTTAATGCTTTGTGTTATGGGGAAAGTATAGTTAAGACACTAGTCTCAGGTCTAGGAGTTCAGCAGATGCCCAGTATCACCATTACTATCTATCATCTGTGAGGCAATGTAATACAAAAACTTAAGAACCAGCCCTAAGATGTAGCTGCCTGGATTTTGTGCTGGGTCCCTACTATGGAACAGGTGTCTGACCTCTCTGTTGGGGAGATAGCTCCAACCAGACACACTACAAATGGTTCTCCAAGGTGGACAATTAAGAGACAAGAGCACACTTTGGTGCATACCAGGCCGTGCTGGGGTGGGTCTTGGTCCCATCACTGCCGCAGTGTCGCATGAATGTACTTCACAGTCCCCAGCATTTTGAGCACAGACTGTACATAGCATATTCTCTATCAACAGGAAACACAGAAGGGAGAAACTTCCATGAGAACTCATCTCTTATCAGAAGTTAGGCCTGCAGTTCAGAGCTGTAGGAAGGTGTTGGTATTATCAGGATATAATCAGGACCTTATCCATAGGACCTGATAAGATTCATCTGTGTGTCCTGAGGGAGTTAGTAGACTAAGTTGCTAAGCCACAAACCATAATTTTTTTTTTTTAATTGTGGCAACCAGGTGAAGTTCCTAATGCTGGGGAAAAGGGAAATCTAAACCTTGTTTTTTAAAAGGGGAAAGTGAAAGAACTGTGGAAGTACAGATCAGTTGATTCTCATGGAAATTATGCTACGGCACATGGAAAACAAAGTGGTGGCTGGTAACAGCTGTCATGGCTTTACAAAGGTCTATATTGGTGACCTTCCATTATGTGCTACAGTGTTGGATAGGGCCGAGCAACTGACATCGTCTACCTAGACTTATGCAAAGAGTTTGACACTGCTCCACGTCTCTACATTTAAGAGACAGGGATCTGGTGCATGGACCACTGGGTGGATGAAGAACTGTCTGGATTGCCTCACAGGGAGTTGTGGTCAATGACTTATTGTCCACATAGAGACCAGTGATGAGCAGTGTTCCTCAGAGGTCAGTACTGAGGCTGGTACTGGGGCTGATACTCCTCATTGTCTTTGTTGGTGACAGGGACAGTGATGTTGAGTGCACCCCAGCAAGTTTGCTGGTGACACCAAGCTGTGTGTTGCAGCTGACATGCTGGAGGGAAGCGATGCCATCCAGAGGGACCTTGACAGGCTTGAGACGTGGGTCCATGCAAACCTCATGGAGTGCAACAAAGCAAAGTGCAAGGTCCTACACTTGGGCCGTGGCAAGCCCAAACACACCTACAGGCTGGGCAGAGAAGTGACTGAGAGCAGGCCTGAGGAGAAAGACTTGGTAGTGATGGTTGATGAAAAACTCAACATGAGCCGGCAGCATGCGCTCGCAGCCCAGTGAGCCAAACGTGTTCTGGGCTGCATCCAAAGGAGAGTGGCCAGCAGGGCGAAGGAGGGGATTCTGCCCCTCTGCTCTGCTCTTGTGGGAGCCCACCTGAAGTGCTGTCTGTGCACAGTTCTGGTGTCCCAAGAGGAGGAGGATGTGGAACTGTTGGAGCAAGTCCAGAGGAGGGCCAGGAAGTTGATAAGAGGACTGGAGCATCTCCCCTAAGTTAGGGAAGACAGGCTGAGAAAGTTGTGGCTGTTCAGCCTGGGAAAGAGAAGGCTGTGTAGAGACCTCCTAGCAACCTTCCAGTAACTGAAGGGGGTTTACTGGAAAGCTAGAGAGGGACTCTTTATCAGGAACTGTAGTGATAGGACAAGGAATAATGGGTACAAACTGAAAGAGAGAACATTTACGTCACATATTAGGAAGAAAGTTTTCACTGTGAGGGTTGTGAAATATTGGGACGGGTTGTGGATGCCACAAATCTGGAAGTATTCGAGGTCGGTTTGGATAAGGCCTTGAGTAAACTGATGTAGTGGGAGGTGTCCCTGCCGATGGCAGCAGGGGTTCGTACTAGATGATCTCTAAGGTCCCTTCCAACTCTTAGCTCTCTGTGATTCCATCATTCTATATAATGTACTCAGGAACTGATTAGGGTTCACAGATGGACAATTGCTTCTGTACTTGGCAGAAGACTTATTTCTTAAAAACCTACAAATTTTCAGATGATAGCAAAGACCTTCTTTTATATAACTGGTCAGTGGTTGCAAGATCCAATTAGGAACTGAAAAGGTTTGTCTTCCATGCCCCCTCACCCTGTGGGTTGGTGTGAGGGGCAGACACACATCTCTGAACTCCATTAACTCTTTAATATAAGGCTTTCATGCATTCTTTTGAGCAGAAATCAGAATTGGGATCTCCCCTCTTCTACATAGGTTCCCAAAGCATTTAGCCACAGTCATGCCCCCTCTTGCTCCCTCACTTTGACCTAAGGAATTCTGACATAATTTTTTCAAGCTGGCACAGCATCAAAAGGTGACGTGGAGAGAGCCTCCCACCCAGACTAGCCTATAGCCTGGTAGTCAGGTTCCAAGATTAAATGAACCATCTTTATTCATACTGAGAACAGGGCATGCCAAAACATCTCACATTAGGTTGTGTAATTTATGCAGAACTGTATCTCCACATTAAAGTTTCACTCTTAGGGAATTGGCTATTTGTGACTGTCAACAGCATCCACAAATCTTTGCTTGGACAAATGCTGGTTAAAAATGAACCTGTTTATTGATAGGTATGTGGGAAAGAGGAAAGAAAAATCAAACAGGCAGCAGTTTCAATAGCAGCACTGGAACATTAGCATCTTTACTGCTGCACCTCCCTCAAAGTCACAGTTTGATAAAGCCAGGGAATGCAGTACTGTTGACAAAGTCCTTCTACAATTGTTATACCTGGAACGGAAAGGAAGATAAGTTGAAAACTGGCACGTTCTGTCTATGGCAAACATGGCTGAAATATTAGCTCCTGTGGCAACAGTTTGAATAAACAGGACTTCATATGCTAAATCCTAGTGATGTTGGCAGGTGAATACTGCTTGAGGTTTAAGGTGGGGCAGCTTTTGTTTACAGACATTGGCACACACACACGGAACATTATTATCTCTCATTTGCAGAACCTGGCACGCCTTGGGGTTAGTTTTTAATGGTTGCTGGTTTGGGGGTTTTTTTGTTGGTTTTTTGGCTTTTTTGGCTTTGCTTTTTTGTTTGTTTTGTTATGTTTTGGGGTTTTTTTGTTTGTCTTTTGGTTTTTTGGGGTTTTTTTTTGAGGTAGGTGGATTTTTTTTTTGTTCTTGTTCTTGTTATTTTCATTTTTAAAGAAAAGAAAATAACCAGATGAAGACATATGAAGATATGTATGTCTTCATAGCATGTATGCTAGAAGTTTAAGAAAAAAGAAACAAGTCAAAATCACATCACAGTATCCCAGCAGTACATGCTGAATGAAAAGATTTGAAAAAGTTTGAAACAGTGATGTGAAAGAAAGATTAAGCATTAAAAAATTATGTCTGTAGATTCCTCTTTGACCTAGAACCACAGCACAACTATTTATGGGTACCAAACTCTTACATCTCTCGTACATTTTGGTATGTTAGCACAGCATGTCACAGTACCATACAAGCTTTCTTTTCAGGTTTACCTGCTTCTAATATCCCTCTAAGATGTGTGCTACCTTATCCAATGTGGACACCTCTGCCAAAAAAACCTTCCCAATTTCCTCATATCCTAGTGACAATGCACATCGAAAGAATAAGTCAGAAAAATTCACTTAAAATTATCTGGCAAAATTAACAGCTAATAATACACTGTCAAAGAAGCACCTGGATAATTTCTAAGCTTCTCTTGGATTTGTGGGTCAGGAACAGTCATTAAACAGACTTTTATATAGAACTCATGGAAAAAAACCCACCTTTTTGATGAAAAGGCAAAAATAAAATCTTATTTTAAAATAATTCCATAAATCCCGTAAATGGAAATTTTAAAATAATTTTTAAAAATCATATTTTAAAATAATTCCATCCTAAAGACCATTTGAGTGCTGTCAGAGAGCAAATGGTAGTAAAAGCATGAGACCAGGAGCTACAGCTCAGATTTACCTGTCTGCTGAGCTATTCTTTATTCCAGAGGGGCACCTCAACCAACAAATCTCTGCATCCTGCACAGGGTTCCTGAAAGTCTTTCCAGATTCAGCTTTCAATTTTTAAATAATGCTCAGCAGAGTCAGGTTTAGGCTCAATTTTTCTTTCTCTATAATTTTGATCAGAAATTATTCAAAGTTTTTAAATTTTAAACATAAAACAATAAGTTTTCAGAAAATATCTACCTGCTCTAATTTTTAGTGAAGATGAATACCCAGAAATTAAGAAAAAAATAGTAGGATTTTTTCCCCTCAAAAACACTGAAAAGCTTATTGTTAATCTAATTCCTAAATCAACATTATGCTCATTTTAAGCCCATGTTTATCAAGCAATTATGTAATTATTTGCAGGCTTCAGAATTAAAGAGGAAAATCTGCATATTATATATGATATATATTTGGGGGTTTTGCTATTCCATATTTTGACAGACAAGTTTGCAAAACAGAATGGCAATTTATTTCTGTTGTCTAGTACTATATCAAATAAAAATGTGATTTTGTTATCTTTACTTTACAGCCACTTAAGGCAAAGTAAAGACAAAAATACTAATAAACGTGAACAAAAAGATCCTGGATAATTACATGTATTCTACTTTTCAGGCAGAAGTAGACCTTGAAAAACAAAAAGAAACCCCTGCATTGTAGGTAAGTGTGATTCAGAGAAGTGATTTTATAACCCTTGGGCAGAGAAAGACTGAGGGAAATTGAGGCATTTGTGACAAGGCCAAGCACATTACAGAAATATAAAGAGTAAAAGGAGTGGGTGGCCTTTACTGCTGAACTACAGATTTCTTCACTATTATTCTTGCAATATTCTGAATATTGCAAAGCACATGTCCAGCTGTGGCTGGTCAAAGATCTTGTGAGAAAATTCTGTTGAAGTTATTTCAAAAACCTGTATTTAGGTAGATTTATTCACAGATACATAAAAATTAATCCTAAACATTTAAATAATAAATTTATTAGGGGAGTTTTTCATCCATTTCTCTAGAAAATTTAAGCATTAGTCAGAGTGTTTATCTCATCTATAAAATCCACTCACAGTTTTTATTAGAATTACACTAGGAAGATTATTTACTTCTAGAAAGGAAATATAATATATTTGACACCAGGAAGACAATTATTATTTTTTCAGGAATAGTTCTGTAGGACAATTGCTTGTTCCTGTGGTATTTCAGTGATGTTATACCTTTGTGTTTTGAAAGAAAATCTTATATGATGGCACTCTTCTTCTTAAAAGAAGTTTTTCTTTAACCAAAATATCTGCTGCAAGATAGTAGAAAAATTAAAATAATAAAAACTATAAAATTAGGATAAATGTTTAAAATACTTTCCTTCTTAGCTTTTAACTAGGTCATATGAAAGCAGTGTGAAAAATATTCATAGGAATGAAAAATTAATCATGATAAAGACAATTTGATAAGCTAAGGAAAGGGAATCAAACAAGTGATACAAAAGCAATCATTCACTATCTCCCACGACCAGACAGATGCCCAGACAGTCTCTAAGCATGGCTAACCCCTGTCCCTCAATTTTTATCTCTAAATATGGTGTTACGTGGTCTTGAATATCCCTCTAGTCACCTGGGGTCAGCAGTTTCTGCTATGTCCCTTCCTAGATCCTTTCCCACCACCAGCCTACTCGCCATGGAGGCAGTGGGAAAAATAGAAAGCCTTGGCATCACACAAGACCTTTTCAGAAACAGCCGGAACACTGGTCTGTTATCAACACTGCACTGTAGAGTCTTTTATCAAGGACATGAACTTCATCTTGACCACAGCCGGTACAGTATATTGAAAAGAAAACCAACACAAAGAGAAAAAGTACATTGGAAGTATGGCTTGCATTTCAGCTATACAAACCTACACACAAAAATATAGAGACTTTTATATGGTCACTGTTAAATCACTTTGAGATAAGAACATCAAATATAAATACAGATAGAGATACCTTTTTTTTGTGTCTCAGTGTATATTAAATTGGGAAGTATCCCAATTTGCTATAAATGAGGCTCAACAGTTTACAAATTATGAATTCCTGACATTGGCAATTTCATTAGTATACATTGTTTTATTTCTTTCCAAGCTGCTGTTATTTGTAAATATTGTCAAATTTCTCACAGAAAGATGTCATATATCTAGGAGAGGGCAGTATAATGTGATCCTAAGTGTCACATTGTCCAATTTGATTTACTAAGTAATAATGTAACTTGCTAATAAAATGAGAATGGAGAAGAGAATCAAAGATGGAGGCTAGTGTAGAACAGGTAATACAGTATATGAGATTGAGGAGAAATGTACATAATGCACCGCAGTGCTAATCTGAATGTCAAAACTTGAGTCCAAGTGCATTAATGACACATGCACACTTGCTAAGTTATTTTGCTACATGGGTCCCTGACAGACAAGGCCATTATGCCCCAGCAGTGCAGTACAGCAGTACACAAACATTGCCTGGTGCTTGGGAGAAAAGTTACATCTTGTCTACGTGGACACAAGCCTTGCCTCTGGGTAGAACTAATTGGTTTGAGTTGAATGCTACACTAGCACAGCTGTCCAGTTTGCAAGCCTAAATGATGGCTAATTAGTGGGGTCTTTGGGCTGTGTACTGGCTATGTACTGTGCTATAATGCAAAGCATTATAACAAAATTAAACTTCATAATAAAGGTCAAAAGCAAATACAGCTCAGAAATCAGAGGTGAGGACCTGCTTTCCAGCAAGTGTCTGGATATACCTTATCTAGAGTTCTAGGCTTAGAATACATATTTTATTTATCTCTATTTTTGAAGCAAGGCTTATGTGCTTATGTAGTTGAGATTTTAAAAAATTCTGTTAAAACACAGCCATATCAAACAATAGACAATGATATTATGTAAGTCACCAACATGATATATGGTTAAGCAAAGAGCTGAATGAGCAAAATCAGCATGGTCAAATTTTTAAGACTTTTAAGTTCATAATCAAAAGCAAGCAGGTTAATATATTGAGAGAAAACACAGTATTTATTATTTTATACTTAATTCTAAGTATTACATATCAAAATATCCCAGAAATTTTACAGCTCTTCTGATGTTTAACTTGTAAAAAAGAACTGAAAGTTGTATTGCTTCTGTTAAAACTTACTCATTCCCTCATGTTTTCCCACGACAATTGTGATAGTTAAAAGGAAAAAAAGTTCTGAAAAAAGAAACACTTGCATGTAGAAGATTTAGGGAAAAGATGACTGAGTGATTGTCTCTCTCCAACCTCCTACTGTTTGCTCTTCAGGTCTCAAACAACAAACTCTTACCCTACTACTCCTATAGTAGTAATATATACTGCAGTATATAAATTTGAACCACATGCCATTCTATAATGTTCACTCATCAGCGTTTATTAGGTATTCAAATCTTGCCTGAACTGTGTACACCCCATTCATATGCACAATTAATGCAGACCAATGAGACAATTCAAAGAAAAGGACTTGTTTACCACAAGACAAAAGCTGGATTTGGACCTGAATGGCATCCTGCTGTAATGTTGCATGGGAACGGAGAAAACAAGTTTCTCATGTTCAGCACCACAGTGGAGGCATTTGTGACTGAGCACGTTAAAAGGAGTCCCACAGAATGAAAGAATGAGATTACAGTGTCCAGTAACAATTGGTTACCACAATTCAAAGAGTTTACAAGGGCTACCATTTAGAGAAAAAGGAGATGACAGTTAATTGGCTTAGCTAAGTGTAAGAACTTTATGTTGAGATTAGCGTGGGGAAAAACAGGAGTTGCAGGGAGGTATCAGAAGGAGAAAGACTTTTTTGAGAAAGCAGCAGAGAGTCAAACCAGAGCATCCAGCATTCATTCAGTGCTAAGGTCTAGATATGAAGATGTCATGGATGGCAATGATCAATTAAGGATTGGAGTGGGCTTAGATGGGGAGACTGCTGAAGGATGAAGGAAAGAAGAAATCAAACAAATACAGTATTTCAGTGTAACAAAGGTGGGAAACAGGACGAGATGGAGAGATGGCTATAATGAGCACAAGGGTGATATAAGGCATTGTTAAGCAGTGGCTGATCAAGACTGAAGAAAGGAAAACAATGAAAATTCCACTAGCTACTGTGGAGAAAACATAATGGTCTCTCTGCTTGTGAAACAAATTTTGCCTGGCAAAGGTTAGTGATAGGGGTATTCCGGCCTCTGAATCACAGAGAATTCAGAGGAAAATCGTCTGTGCCTCATGAATTGGAAAGGCTTACAAGAAGCTGAATCACAGGATTAACAAAGGTGTGTGTAATCACACATAAGACAAGTGGGAGATGACATTTCTTCAATATAAATCCATCTTGGAACACACCTGATATGCTTGGAAAACAGCTGGAAAACAGGCCTTACAAAAATAACAAGCAGTCTCCTGAAAGGCAAGATTTCAGAGAGAAATTGGAGTTAAGAACAGGAGGGTAGGAGAGGCACCATCAACAGGTTCCCACATTTGGAAATAATGTTAGAAAAAAGATAAAATACCTGTTTAAATATGCACACATCCCCTCTAGCTAGTCTCTATCTTTTCCTCTCTCTTTTCTCTGAAATATTTTCTATATGTGTATATAACATATCTATGTACACATCCACATGAATTTATATATGTATAACTATATGTGTACACAAAGAGAGGTCAGTTTTTAGTCTGGTACAATTTAGACACACTTTTAAAATATGGAAAGTTCTACATACTTTGTACTTTTATTCTTTATTTTTCACTGACATGGTGATCCCTGAGAAATGATAACGCACAGACGACCCCCAAAGCATCCTTAATACAAGTTCCATCCAACATCAGTTTACGAAAACCAGTACTTCAGTCCTGAAATAAATTCTAGAACTAGATTCTCACATTTTGAGATACTTATTCCTAAGCAGGCCTGATTAAATAAATGAGAGTAGTTGAGAAGTAACTAAAAGTAAGTGGAAAAGTGACGGAAATTGACTACTTACTGTAGATGTAAACCCTCTCTTTGGAAACATAAAACTTTAATCAGATGAAAAATACTTCTTAGTTCAAAAAAGTTACCAGAGGACAAATTTTCTAAGCTTTGGAAGAAATATTTTGGTAATATCTTCATTACCAATTTAACTTTAGGTATAATTAGAATGCTTACTACAAAAAATTACAAGAGAAAACAGTTTTAGATACGAATTGCTTTTTCCCCTACAATCCTAGGATATTAAAATACCAGTTGTCCAAAATCAAGGGAATAACAGCAATGTCAACTGTATGTTGATACTTCCTTCTCTAACTACAAAGTGTAGAAGATGCATTCACAATTAAATACAGAAGTTCCTGGTTGCCCTGTTTCTCACACTGGGATAGTATTCTGTCACTGATTGCTTGTGAAACTTAATACTATTTAATGGGACATTCTAATCAAGACAGCAAATTGCCACCTGATATTAAGACCCACAAAATAAATAACCATCACTGTGACATCACACAATAATTTCAAAGAGGACAATGGAAACTGATGAAGCTTAATTGTTTCCAGTTTCTTCTATCATCTGAAACCTACATAATCTTCACCATCAGCAATGACGCGAGATGCCACACTCACTATTCAAATGAAAAAGTTCCCAAATTTATAGTGACCGTAGGGAAAATAACACTGGAAGGATGGAAAAATACAAGATTACAAAGCTCCCCACAGCAATCCTTTAATGAAGGTTTTAAACTAACATGAACCCATTAAATAATGTCACATTTAATGAGTACTTAAATAATTGGACCTTTTTACAAAAAAAAAAATCTATTTAGCACTGTCATCATTTCCGACAATACAAGTTACTGAATAGTGTCTTATTCTTAGTTGTTATTACTTTCTAAACATAAATAAGCCAGAAATAATGAGTGAGAGCAACTTTTACAGAAACTGCAGCCTAACCACTTAATTCTATTCTGTAAGAAAAACCCCACATTTTTCTACCTCTGATTAGATCAGGTGGTCATATAGAATTACTATTGTGCTTTTCTTGTCTTGGAAATGACTGCAATTTTGCCAACTGACTCAAGCAGGATGGTATTATATGGAATTTCACGGCAATTATCAATCAAAAGACAAAACCACAATGGGCTTTTAGCACATGCAATAACTTCCACATATAACCTAAATAGTTTATCATGTGTAGTTTCATACAGTTTACTATCAATGAATAAAATTTAGCATTCATCATCTAACTCTTTAAAAAAAGTCATAATGTAGACACCATGATGCCACTTAGATAAATCGACCCATATCAAATCAACCAAAACAAATTTTTCTTTTGTTTTTTTCAGTTAAGGGAAAGGAATTTCTTTTCTGTTTTCAACGATATGCATTTTTTGAAAGAAATTCAAACCAATGTTTTTGAAAGAAATTCTAAACTCTACATATTTCTACAGTTATTTCTCAAGAAATGAAATGATGATTTAATGACAAAAAACTGGACAGCTAAAGAAATGTATTAACTCCATTACCCAATCTTGTAACTTTCTTTTAGTCTAGTAACTATCTTTTCACTAAAGAAGTTCCCTATATGTAATTTCAGTCTTGAAATTTTATCCTGTAATTTATTATTTTATATTTAAATTACTGATCCAAGATACTTACACCTTACATCTTTAGAAGTCTAGATCAAATTCTAATAAAATTTTAGAAGTTACCTTAATTTCCCCTTAATTTCTGAATTTATATGAAAAAGAAAGGGAATATTTGTTATTGTTGGACAACTTTATGACTACTGCTCATTTCTGTTTGAATGCTTCAGCACTCCAAAAGCTGATGAGGTTCTGCTTTGTTTTAATACCAGCAGGATGAAGACACCACTAAAGAGAAGTGGAGAAAGTCCCTTTAGAAAAGTTAAATTCAATGTGGCAAACATAGTCTCAGGGGAGACAGGGGAGACAGGGGAGAGGGATAGCTTCCCTCACAAAACTATTCAAAGCAGGAGTCTAACTTGACTGTTCTCATGGTGTCTTCCTCATGAGGAAGGGAGCATGGGGAGGTTATGGTCACAGAACTGAAGACAGCTTTTGTGGAGCCCTTACAACTGGCACAGTCGATGGAAACCTAAATCTTCTGAGACATGCTTATGCAGCTCCATCTCTGCCCAATCAAAATACCCAGAAAAGACAGAGCAAGAAGCCTGTGCTAACACAGGTTACTGTACAATTTCGTTAGTATAGTACTTGAAGGATATAGACTAAATTTGTGCTTTATTATGGGAAAATGAATTTTGTTCTCAACTCATATGTAATTAATTAGTAACCATGCTGACAACTTTTAATAGTTGTTTATAACAAAGATCTGCATAAGGAAATGTTGGCTTCATTCCCTGTGAGCAATTATTGACAAAGAGTCTGAATAGAACGGTGGCTCTACAGACTAGCAGCACATAGGGGGTATCACTTGGCTATCACATATAAAGCTTCAGTTCTCCTGTACACAGTTGGATTTACCAGAACTCTTTTCTCATTTTATTCTTAATCCTATTACTAATTTCAACACAATGTATAAAGCGTATGGTAATTTCTTTTAACTTGTTTGCTTTTTAATTATTTTTAATAAACAAAAGGAATATTTTTACTGTACCACATTGCATTGCTTTTCTTCACTTTTCTATGTAAAATAAAGGAAATATTCTGATCATAATAGGTACAAAAAAGTGTGATAAACGAGCCACCTAAATATCAACTATATCTTCATTTCACATGAAGTGGGATTTCATTTGCAGGAATTAACCTGACATTAAACCTCTTGATCCATATTCTAAATCAAAGTTAAATTTTGGAGGAATAAGTGATCACATCAATAAAGGCCATGTGATAGAGAAACAGATTGCATGTAGAGATTAGGTTTCTAAAGGATTCTGTGAGAGATATACAGTAGTCTTGTCTTTAGCCAAACCTGCTTTGCAAGAAGAACCTCTAGCACAACATTTCAGCATTTCAATCTCAGGTACACATACACCTATAAAGTTAATCTGAGCATTTTATTAGACTATGAGAGAAAGTCTGGTTTGGTTATTTCACTTGAATTGTTTGAAAACAGCTTGGAAAATAATATTAAAAAGTCAATGTATCTGGTAACTTTAAGTTTTTCTATAAAATTAAAAGCACACATCTCTAAAACCAAAATGAAGGTATCACCCAGAATTATAGCTCATACAATAAAATACCTTCATTAGAACCATTGTACTCAACCAAATAAAAGTGTTCTCTAAAATTCACCAGGCAGCAATATGATCTGCAAAGCTAAACCATGAGAATTATCTTTAATCGCATCTCCAAGTGTAATCACTACCTGTAGCATTTTGAAGAATGCGTGCTAGTTGGAATAATTTAGACTATTTAGAGCATTTAGGATATTGCTTAATTATGATCCATTTCAATTGGAAGCTTTTGATTTATAGTTTGGAACAATCTAAGTTATATCAATAAAAAACTCTCCAAATCCCATTTTGAATTTCAAATCCACCAAGAAACACTAGAATTTCAAGAAACAAGCCACTTCCTAGTATATACTTGTCTGCTCAGAATGAAATCTAAACTAAACAGCTCTCTCTATTCTTTCATTTGAATGGGGAGCATTGAGCAAGGAGATGGACTACATGATCTCTAGAGGTTCTCTCATTGTAATTATTCTTTTATTCTTTTCTGTGATTTGGCTTTTAATTACCAGTTAATTTCTATCCTGATTCATACCTATTCAGCAGCTGTATTAGGGTCACTCTCTGTTCATAGTTCTCCTTAAGTCACCTCAAATATTACTAAGCACTGTACCAAAAACACATGAGAGGATATTTCACAGACTGATTTGTTTTTAGAACAGACACAAGCAAACACACAGAAAGAGAAGTGGTTTACTGACAAGAAACATGGAGTTACAACTTCCATGATTTTATACAGAAATGTGAAAACATGAATAACAAATAAAGACAAGGAAAAGAATTATAACAATTTTATCACACAGGGGAACCAGCTTCCCATTCCTAAAGTGAATTGAGACTCAGACTCACTAAGTGCAGTGATGACCTACACCAAAAACTAAGCCTGAAAGAAAAGCAAAGAAACACAAAACACCAACTCTCAAACCTCTAAAATAAACAAATACCATGTTCTTTCTTTGCGTTTAGGGAGGAAAAAACCTCAGTACCTTGGGGAAAGGAAAGTCAATTCTGAATACAGAGGACATGCTTTTTTTTCTTTTCCAAATGATAAAGTAGATTCTGCAGAACTTTTCTTATTATTAACAGACTTCTAGACTTGCTAAAAAGTCAGAATTAGTTTTAGAAATTCTGTACTGTCTGAGAGTGTAGCAACTATTAGCCTGATGGGCTGTGACAGACAAAGAGAGGGCCTTCATGGTACGAAACTGACCACACAGCTGAACTGAAGCTAAAAGCAAATTACAAGAAAAATATTTGAGTCTCCAGATTTCCACCTGATGTGCAGGGAAGTGTTGCTGGGAAAGGAAGGGAAAAGAAAACTTACAGTCTGAGACAAGTTTCTAATGTTTCTAATTTATCATTGACACTTGACTTTCCTGAATATTGTCTGTCATAGAATGTTACTACACAAAGCTTAGCAAATCTGAGAAAGCATTGTCCATATTGAAAACTACATTCAACAATGTGACCTAGGAAATTATTTTGGAAATGTACCACAATTAATCAATGTATCTAATTCCACTTTAAGAAACCGCACTTAATTAATGAATAACTGGCAGCTTATAATTTACTAGATTATTTAAAGCACACTGTTGATAATTATCAAACAAGAACATATTCTTAACCTCATGAATTTGTTCCTTTCAGAAAATAAGGTATAGTGCTTAGCTGAAAGTCTTGACAAGTGGACATGAAAGAATATTAGGAAGCAGAAAGACAAGCTTCAGTTTAGATAACATCTCAGCTCCATTTGCTTCAGACCAAAAATGCTGAAAATTAAATTACAAGGACTCTATCCTGTTATTTTATTCTATAGAACTTCAATACTGTTTGAAAATTGTGCTTCTCTCCCCTTAAATAGATCTAGTAAATTCATCTGATGTTTGGAAAGCATAATATTTGATCTTGGTTGAAAACTACCTATAATACCTACAAATCCTTCAATTTTTTACCTGTATAGCAGATCAAAGTTAGGACAGTACAAATGAAGTCTTACATAGCATTTATTTTTTTATAGTTTGGTGTCCTCAGTGTTTGTGGGATACATCAGATTTGCTGAGCAACAGATCTACCTAGAATTATTTAGCATGTTAGGAGATCATTGTTACAACTTCTTGGGGGTGATTCTTGTGCAGGATTATGAAATAAACCAAGTGAAACTACAACACTTACATTTTCATCACTGATGCCAAGTGATTACTTCCAAAGCTGGAGTCATATGCTCAGTCTATATCTCAATCAACAACCCACAACAAATTTGAATATTTTGAAAGGGTAATATGATACTGTAGAGGAATGGCTTTCCTCTCGTGGACATGATTTCTTTGTTTCCCACGAGAATATGCACAACCAAGACAGGTATATGGAGCTTACAGCATAAATTAACAATAGGTCCCTTAATAAATTGACAATAGGTCCTTAGTGTAAACTGACAATAAGCCCCTTGAATAGAATAATAAGCCCCTTGAGTCGCTTGTCCTTGGTCCTTGAGAAGTAGATACAAAAGTATCATCTTGATGCTTTAGCTAGCAAGAGCTAGCAAGGCCAACCTGCTGATTTAGCTGACTAGATGTATAAGTTTGCCAATATGACCTAATGCATTAAGTTGCTACATAAGACCAATCATAAAGCAGAAAAGTGTGCGTGAACAGGACCTGTTAACCAATCATACAGTGTAAAAGGGCGCGTGGACAAAGCGTACTAACCAATCAGACAATGCGTGATCAGTTATGTAACCCTAGGAATAAAGTATAAAAATGTAGGGGTCTAGCATAATAAACGGAACAAGCTGCTAACTCATACTGAGTCGTCTCCTTGATTCCTGTGCCTGTCTCCAACAGATACAATGTTCAGTGGAAAGTACAGCAGGAAAGTAATCTGCTGAAACAAATGGGAAAGGGTATTCTTTATACTAAAAAATCCTCAGGTCAGTTCTTTTCTTCAGATTTCTATTTATAATGTCTTGTATATGGTAAGTATCACAAATAGTGCAACACTTTATAAACTAATAAATCCACAACTGAGCAACACAATAACAATTAGGAACTAAGTGGGTAATGAACTACTGAGAAATAAATACATTTATTTGGTCCTGCTTTTAAAAAAAAATGTATTCAGCTTTGTAGAGCTATATTAACTAGTTAGGCAGCAACTTTGAAAAGGGAACAACTGTTATGTTATACAGAGCTAAATCTTAGCAGAATCCTGTAGAATATTGTAACATTTTGAAGATAACATGTCAAAAATTTAAAAGGTTAGAAAAATAAAGTGCTCCTTTTTTCCTTTGATAAACAGACTTTTCTACTGGAATCTGACATTTATAAAACACTAATAACACCTGTGCATCTCAGCATTTCAGACAAAGAATCTTTTGAAGATGCTTTTTCCTGGGGTGAAGCTTAAGAAGGACACTTGCCAATAATGACACTTGTGAAAGCTGAAGCATAGGGAGATTATGTCTTTGGGCAGAAAGATTATGCTGGAAAACTGATACACGGTGTTTCCTCCTCCAAAAGTGAATGGTCTAAATATAAAAATTAAAAAAAAATTAAACCTGAAAGATCTAAAGCTTCAGCAAATGTTGTGAAAGCTACCATTGTGTGAAAGCTGCCAGCTCTGTGTGTGTGGATGAGTGTCACACACTGCAGCAGAATTTGAGAACAAAAGCTGTGAACAGTTATCTTCAGAGACATCACATTTTGTTATTCTACAATGCATACTTTCTGGATGTCTAAACTAGACTGAGCTTAGTAAAAGTTCATTATAAATCTGAAGGAAAATCTTCCAGACAACAAGAGAATGAGTTTGGTGGGACATTCCCAGTGATTTCTGCTTCCAGCCAGAGCCAGCCAAGCTCAGACAGACTAAGTCTACAGCTAATACTGGGTTTCTAAGGGGTAACTTCTTATTTGTACTTGTGATAAAAAGACCATTTTTCCACTCAGGCTTCTAAAGATAAATTCAGCATAGCCCTACATTTGCTTCATATGTCAGGAATGATCTGTTATTGCAATTAAGAGCAAGTTCACCTTTGATTTTACCCTTTTGCAGTACTGAGCATACAGGCACAGAACAAAGACAGAATACAGTCTAAATACTAAAGGTGTCAAAGCCAGCTTCATTTAAACTAATAAAAAATGCAACAAAGAACACATTAGAGAGAAACATTTCATAAAGTTGGAGTAAGATAAGTATGACCTTTTGTTTACTAATGTGAAGAATTTTATAACACAGAAGGTGGCTGAAGAACTAATCGCATGGTGAAAGCCTTTTCATTCAACTTCCTTCTTTGCTTCTATTTCATTCCTTTTCCAGTGAAACCACATTTACACAAGGCTTTAAGGAATTGGTCTGATGTTAATAAAATATATTTTAACACTAGGTAGCATTTACTATCAAATATATCCTGAAAGCTTTTGTTTTTCAAAGGTGGGAAGCTGAAATGCCCAGACTAATAATTATCTTGACAAGATTAGCTGCCATCAAATCTGATCTCAGCTAGAGGTTAGTAATGAGCTTCAATGTATTAATGCCAAATATCAGTCAGCATAAGGTAAAAGACAAGGTACATGTTTATACAAAATATAAAGACTAATATATGGATATTGCTTTAACCCATCCCATGTCAAGGGTAGGACGCTGTATACCACTGTAAGTTAATGACTTGGCAAACGTTCAGATGAGGGTTTAGGAACACATTAACCACCCATCTGCCCAAAACTCTGCTCAAAGGTGAGTGGCTGCAAGGATCTGTGACAACTGAAGAGCACAATTAAATGTGAGAATAGATTTTGTTATAGAGTTCTGTCTTTTATCTCCCATGGAACCCTTTTGAAAATTTTCATGTAATTGTCTCCAATTGTCTGTAAGTACATTGTTGTATCTTGATCAGAGATTATACTCAAGCACGATTTGCAATATTTTAAAAATACTTCAAAAGTAACAAATAGCAGTAACTATAAGACAATTTAAATTTGAAGTTACATAAAACACGCAGGTCTGTAGCTGTTCTTTTCAGCTACATATTTCTCTATCTGGCTCTCATTTATGCTGTGGTGAGTCATGCACACCAATGAAAGAAGTGTCAGGAAGACAAAAAACCCCTTCTTACATTTAGAGGATTGATGCATCTTCATGGGGTGTATTCATATTGTATGCCTACTTTATCCCTCTCTTCCCAACTTTTTTCTCACTGTGGGAACACATTAAAAAGAAATCAAAGGCCACCTATCCCAAAGCAAAGCTTCAGTTATTGCAGTTATGGTTTGAGAAAATTTTTTGCTTTTTTTTTTGGTCTCAAAACCACAAATTATTTACTAACTTACTTTCAAGCGTGAGTTTTCCTGATTTTGAACCTGGATACTGTAGAGCACAAAAAGCCTAAAAGCTTGTGTGAAGAGGTGCCACTTAACCCTGTATAGCACAGTGAAAACTTTTGTATGTTCCTTGTTTCCCACCTACTTATACACAATGGTGCTAGACCTGTGCTCAGACTGCCTGGAACATGTAGCTCTCTACCATACCACAGACTAGAGCAGTATCTGTCCAAAACTACTGCAGGACACATTAAAATGCAAGGCTTTGGACACTGCAATGACCAGGGATAAATACTGGGGGGACAGGGGGAAAGGGCTAACAGTTTCCATCAGAACATTTAATCTTTGAGTGGAACAGACATTTTGTATTCCCAGGTAAATGAGATGCTAGGTGTTCATTTGACTCAATTCTGTTTACTCACAGACAGACAATCTTTAGACTTTGAATTCATGTGCTTTCCAAGCTACTTCTTGCCAGCTGATCCACAATTATTGACTAAGGGAAGATTCCTATCCCATTTCAGCTGTGAAGTAAAACAATGTAGTTAATTATCTCCTGTACACTTTCTCCCATCTCTGGTTCCTGAGACTCACATAAAATTCTACTATTGCCAGAAAATGTTTCAACTATAGAAGTTAATTTCTAATGATGAACATGCCTTGTGCTTAGTTGATTTCTATTTTTTCATTTATATTTGCCCAAAAAAACTTCCTGGTTTCTTCATTTTTTTAAAATGCAAATATGGAAATGTAGCATCATCATTTTCTCACCCTTTTTTCATGACTGAACACAGTTTGGGGTTTTTTTGGCATATAAACATATAAGTTATATGCTCCTGGTTTCTCCCTCTGGCTAATCACCCCAAACTCTTTGTTAAGCATTCCACTGATTATTCGCTGTCATTCCAAACATTTATGGTTTTCATGATAATTTTTCAGAATCTAATCAGATCTACATTAGTATTCGTGTCTTTCTTTCAAATTATATTTTTAAAATATTTACAAGGAACAATAAAAATGGAAAGAAGTCTATCGTGTTATAATCTGTTTAACTCTTAAAAATCTCTATAATGTCATTTTCAAAAGGCACTTTCTATGCCAACAGGGAAAAATGACCATGTGAACAAAATCAGATCTACCAGCATATAAAATTCAACCACAGCCTATTGACTAAATAATCAAAAATTATTTAAACATTAATTAAGCATTATTTAAAAGCATTTAATCATAGTTAACCACAATCATTAGTAAGCTGGTATTTATGAAAATAATATTCAATTATTTTGAAAAGCAATCAGAACCCTAATACACTTAAAACTAAACTTGCCATATGAATCTGGCAAGGTCAGGTCTGGTTTCATGTATACAAATGATCCAACTAAGTCCTGAAAAAGCCTTGTAAATTTACTGTGTATGAAACATTAGCTGCCTGAAAGTTATGAAGTAGGTCATGAGAAAACTGTCAAAAACGGAAAAAAAAGACCCCTTTAAAAGTTTCTTGCATGTGGAAGCAAGCAAAATGACAGTAGTGGAAAAAAAACAGAACTTAAAGATTAAATGGTTAGTATAATTTTAATTAGCTGTAAAGGAAAAATATTGAAGTGCTATTGTTCATAAAACCCTATAGATTTTTTTCTTCTGAAAGATAAGCTAAATTATGAATGTTTTGGAAACTTCATATCAACACAGCACAGACTTTATGGGTAACATCAACAACTGCAGTCCTCCTCCATCAAGGCAGGTTTGAGGAAAGCCTTCAGCAGGGAAAAGAGCAACAGGAGATTTGCTAATTAGGAGAAGTAATAGATAACGACTATTTTTATTAAAGCAGAATGGCACACATGAGAGGACAGAACAAAGTCAGATGAAGAAAGGAGGCAGAAAATGAGAGAAAGAGTTGAAAAATGACAATGAAGCACGAAATAGAGAGGGGCAGCAATATAACCTGCTTCACAGTAAGACACCAAGAACAGCAGTGAATAGGCAGCCTGGAAATGTTTCTATCTGTTCCTCTCTGTGTGTGGTCCCCAACTGCTTGTGATGTTGGGGAAAAAATAGAGTATAATAAAAAAGAGTTGGAAGGCATTAGCTGATAGAAATCTCATATTCTTATACTTTAAAGTGATAAACAGAACATTTGACTATTTGTAGTGAGGACAGGAGGTGTGAGGTAATGTAGCAGCATTCTAACATATGTTATAGCATTGCTCATATATCTGAGTTTTGGCAAACCCTAGGAGATAATCTATTTAAAAAAAAAACAAAAACCTAACAGCTTGTGCATTAACATTACATGGAACACAACATGAGAAAAGTGAACAAGGGTGGTAGAAGTAAAATTCCTACAAGTGGCAAAAGTAAAAATATATGAGTTGGCAGATGAAAAAAAAACCCGTAAAATTTAAATTGAATATTTCCAATTTATTTCTTACACTCATTTACCTGGCCATGACTACTACCCTCTCTTCATGGGATAGAGGTTTATCAGCTGGTTCTACATCTCCACACTCCCTAGACTGAGACCTTGAAGATAAACTCTTAGAGCATTTCCAAACCTTTTACTTTTGTCTGAGCTTTAGCTCTAAGTATCCGCACATAGCATAATCGTATCAAATCTCCAGGAGCCGCGGCAACTCGGCACTTCATGGAGCTCCGCAGGCAAACTGACTCCCTCTGCTGGAGAAAATGGAAATATTCTGCAATAGGGAGCTCAATGAGCAGCTAGCTCCTAACAAGAAATCCGAGTGATCAGGTAATGATCTACTGCTGTTCCATGGGAGAAGTCCTCCCTCACTGTTTAATTGTGTAGAAAATATATTTTAATGATTGGGTACCCCACGTCTTAAGATAAGGATTTCTTGACTTTCAGATTCTGAAGGACCTCATGCACCTTATCTAACACCTACCTGAGGACACCTCATTATCTATCTATCAATCAATCTGTCATCTTTAAAATATCTGCATACATACATGATCAATACAACTTATAAAGTCACTGAAATTTTGATATAGATAACAATCTCTTCTACTAAAAATCTCTGATTAGCTCAAATTTTGACTGATTCTTCTTGAATATTGTAGACCCAAAAATAGAAACTTAGAGTAATAGAGATTGGCCCACAAAGCCTCATTGATCGCAAAATGTATTGCTTTGCTGTAAAAGTATTCAGGTTGGTCCACTCTGAAACTGTCTTTTTATTTAAACCCAATTCCCAAATAGTTCTACTTATGATTAGACTGAAACTGTTTCTGAAAGAAGCTGCATGAACTCTGCTCTGGCTTGGTGGGAATTATTGATATCAGCCAGTAAATTATTTTAAAAGTCTGTTTGAAGCCTAATAAGATAGTCCCTGCAGAAAAGGGTTAGCTCCTAATTCTTGCAATGGTAACAAAGAAAATAGGTAACAAAGAAAATAGGCGACTCCAGGAGTCGCTACCTGCTGTGTTATACAGGAACACGTTTTCAGTAGGACTGGGGAATATTTATCGCATCCCCTGGAACAGCATGACTGTTATAAAGCAACTAAAATTTATTTACCGTGATCATACAAAGGTTATGCAGAGAACTGGCAAAAGTAGTTTACCCACATGAACATTATTACTGATACACCTTTCCCTTTGGACATACCCAACAAGTCTCAGCTAGTTGTGCATTCTGATACTCCAACAGAAGTGAAAATCTTTTCCACTTTCCATTCTTAGTAACATCTGTAGAATCTTTCCTTCTATAAATAAGAAATGTTAGACTTTATTATCCCAAAGATAGGAACACTGACATCAAGGGTGAAAGAAGATTACAGACCACTCGTAAGTCTTACTGAAATATTTCACATCACAAAGTAACAGGATGAAACACATTAACATAGAGCCAAATTTCTATAATGTTCACCAATTCTGGATCACTATGTGCAGTTCTTTTCTGTTTCCTCTGTATCCTCTCAAATCTTACAAGTAAGCAACATTGGTATCTCATCAGCATTATTTGCTGCTGTCAGGTTACAGCAAGGAAATCAAGAGCAAGGAAATCTCAGGCCCAGTTTTCCTCAAAGACAAACAAATTCACTCACTCTGGGAAACTGGGCTCTAACCTTCAAGTAATGCATAAAAATATTTGTTTCCTGATCCATAGAAGTTTCATATTTTGTATGGACTTGGAGTTTAGTGAAACTCTGTACCTCCCAGCTTCTCCAGAAGCAGTCCTTTAACTAGTATTTCCCAGAGCTGACTAAAAGGCTTAGGCTTACCATAAGGGAAGATTGAATTAAAATGAAAACTTTTCTCTACTGCCAGGAGAGAGGCAGGCACTCAGGCACTCAGTCATGCACCATCACAAGTTGTCCCTGTGGTGGGCGGTATAGAGAATCACTGTACACACCTCATTTTGGAACATGCTTTGCAAGCTCCCTCTGTCCAGTTATATATATCAATTTCTTTTGATTATGTGGAAAATTAGAATTTCCTTATTTTGGAAGAGAAGAGTTAAAATTAAAAACAGTACAGCAGAAGCACCATTTCACTGTTTCTTTAGTGGTGTCACTTCTATAGGATGGCAGAAGCTACAGACTCTATGATCATTCATTCATTCATTCGTTCATTTATATCCTCATTATCACCTCTTGAAGATTTTACCACATCTTTAAAGTTTATCTTCTGGAAGACTTGTCCAAATCTGAATAAGTCCAAATAATAAAGCAACAGTTCTACCAAGGCTGCAGTTTATAATTTTTAAATAAATGTTTAACAATTTTTTTAAAAAGAAGACAGTATGCACTATTGCTTCTTGAAAAACATAAATGACATGTATGTTTGCATTTCTGATCAGGTAGAACATTTTAACAGAGTAAGTATAGTTCTTCATCGTGCATTTCCATCAAAGTTGGTGGTAGGAGCAACTTGGCCTGGCAGTTCAGTAGTTATTGCAGTGACAGGTGATGATGCTAAGTGCATCATAGCAGTGTGTAAGAAGGTTGGGGATAGGATAAACTAGAAAACATTAATTTTTTGCTTGACAAAAATAGGATGACACAGTTTCCTCTACACCTTTATTTTTTCCATTTAACCACCAGACTTTAATTTTGCTTTGCTGGCCTTAAGAATAGGAGACCATATGTACACAGCAATTGCTGTAAGCAGATTGTGAATGTTCAAATATTCCAGAGTAACTACTACATATAGGCAAAGCAGCTCAACAGTGCACTCACAAAAATTATAAACAGAGATTTAGCAAACATTCATGTCATTTGTAATACTCAGCATGTACTGGGGAAATGGCCCCTGAAATTTAATGTGGATAAGATGCATCAAGCTGACTATACACAAACAAGTCATGTATAAAGTGCTTATCCATGCATTCTTTCTAGGAATTCTCAGACAAAACATGGTAGCCATAACATTGGTTCCTATTAAGATTGTAATCTAGGTTTATAGCTCTGAAAAAATGAATTTTATTGACTAGTATGACAGTATTGAGACGTTGTGAAGTATATTATCATATTACTTTAATTTTTTGAATACTCAAAAATTCATCTAAATTTACCCCAAAACTGAAAATCTCAGCCCAGTAATTTTTTTTCTTTGTGCATTTAGGGCATTGTTACATGAATTTACACTTAAAAGGAATAAAAAATGTTTTACAAATATCTAGCCTTTTGTGTTTTCACCAAACACATGGTGAAACAGCTACTCTTGAATGCTTTACAAGTGCTCCATTAATGCTGACAGACCTGGACACATCAAGAATGAAATGAATGTTGAAAGTTGTGAATCACCATTTCCCATCACCGCCAGAGAAGCGAACTATTGTGAGCAGCTACAAAGCAGGCACAGTCTTGGAACAGCAAGTTTCTGAGCTGAAAAGGTTTGACTGCCATCTACAGACATGAGCAACTAGTGCACTGGTAGCAATTTAAAAAGAACCCCAAAACTACAAATCTAATAAACACACACTGTAGATATTAGATGAAAAATAATTACTTATGTACGTATAAAACAGTGGAGCTACCGAGAAAAGCTTGCCAGTTGGTTTGGTTTTTTTTTTCTGGTAAGAATATAAACACACAGAGAAAAACCAACTTCCTTCATTTCAAGAGTGGCTTGAGAGCTAATAGTTACAAATTTAGTGTCTAGAAGTGCCTAAAGATTAGTAGATAGAAATGGAAAATACTAACATTTTCCTTGCATTTAAACTATGAACTATTAAGTGCTGGTTTTCATGTAGTAAGTTCTCAGTTAAAATAGTCTTAAATAGCGTCTCTCATACAGAATCATTAGTTAGCAAACACAAAATTTTTAATTACATTGTAATTTTCTAATCATATGTATAGTGACCAAATGCTCTTATGTGGGTACAGCTGTACATACATCTCTGTACACAGAGTTTTCTGTTTAATTTTGGCTACCTAATCAGGCTAGTTCACAATAGGCCAACGTATCACAACACAAGTAACTGTATTAAGATTTTCTTTCAGCTGTTGAGAATAGCTAGCATAGTCGTTCAGTTCTCCCTTTTCAAACACACTCTTTTCACTCTGACTTAAAGCCACTTGCCTTCCTTTGACAGCTGCTGCCAAACTGTCTTTACTTCCTCTCCAAACTAGTTCACCAGCTAAGCAGTTACCCTGCTAAAATCCTCTTTCAAAAATTCTGTTCTAAACTTTCCTTTGCCTTCTCATGGCAAAAGGAAAAGAAATCAGGAGAGCCATGTATTTCAAGGATTGAGGATGAAATGACAAAATTATTTAGAACCATACAAATTGTACCTCTGTAATTAAAATTATTACATTTACACATCACATGGAACTGTTCTCGAGAATTATTCATCACAGATTAGATTTACATATAAAAGTTAATATGCAGTGTATTTAAACAAAAAAAACAGGTCACAGACAGAAAAGCATGTGGGCCCAAACAGAAGATAACTTTCAAAATCCTTCTGAAGTTTGAACTGAGCACAGCATTCCACACATGGGACGGTCTTCACACATTGCTATATCATCCATCAGTTTTCATTAAATATTCTCAGACAGTGTGTAATTTCACTTGAATTCCCAACACAGGATAGGAATACTGGATTAATTTTAAGTGTCATGTGTTGAAACTTTGCATTTTCCAAAAACACTTACACTGCAGAAGGTCTGTTTAGACATGGCCACGAAAGTGAAGGAAAGGAAAGCAAATGTACTTACTCTACATTTTGAGGCTTCAGCCTTTTTTCTTACCTGAGTACCCAAACAAGCAACCATCATATGAGTGAGAAGTTTAGCCGCAAACATGGCACATCTGGTGCAGAAAAGGTGGGAGATGATAGCCAAAGTGAAACCTACACAGAAATGACAATGAAAAAAAAAAATAAAAGGAAAATTTAAGCTTAGGCAAATAAACTGTTCTGTATCATCTAGCAGATATTTCTCAAACGTGCAGATTACCTAAAAACAAACAAACAAACAAAAAAACCTTATAGAGAGATTATGTTCATTTTGGTTCACACTGGTATGACTCATGAGTTTATTTCAAGTACTAATGTGTATTTAATGTTCCCATAGGCTTGGGAGCTGAAATAATTTCATAATGTAAACAAGTAATTTTTGAAAAGTGTTTTTTTGGTGTTACTTTCTGCATGATATGGATGATTATCATAATAGTTATATACAAAGCAAAGGTAACTGTTCAGTGTTCATATTACTGCATCCAAACAATGTTTTTAGAAACAATTACATAAAAAATGCGTCCTGTTGGGTAGCACTGTTTTAGCAGATAGCTATAACCTAAATGCCAATCTCTCATTTCATGTGTTGAGCATGGAAGTCTGTTATAGC
This sequence comes from Eopsaltria australis, assembly GCA_034509425.1. Taxonomy (NCBI): domain Eukaryota; kingdom Metazoa; phylum Chordata; class Aves; order Passeriformes; family Petroicidae; genus Eopsaltria; species Eopsaltria australis. The sequence goes on along the minus strand of JAVTVJ010000872.1, from coordinate 98,579 downwards.
AGTAGTCAGAAGGAATGACGCCACTTTTCATTTCACTAATTAATTGTAAACATGAACAGAATAAAAAAGAAAGAGGCCCCTTTTCCACCAGTAAGTAGCTCCTGGGAAAAAGACTCCAGGAAAGATAAGCCAACAAGGAAAACACTGCTAAATCTCAGAGTTAATCTGAGTTAATTGTGCACTTTCACACCCCAATCAGGGTGGGAATTTGGTAATTAAGGCAGATCTTTTATCATGTCTTGAGACTGACTATTTATTCAGCTACCACTATTTGTAAGAGATGAGAGAAATAAATAATTGCTAAAAGTATTATTTCTAAATATTTCAAAATTACTTAGTGATATTTATACAACCATCTACATGTTCTCTCTTGTCTCTTTTTTTTTTTTTTTTTTTTTTTTTGTTGTTGTTGTTTTTTTGGTTTTTTGGTTTTTTTACATATTCTTCACATCTCAGTGGAAATGTCAAGAGAAATGAATAATATCCTTACCATTCTCAAAAACAAAGCAATTTGTTATTCAAAAGATTAATTTAACTCTAGTAATCTATATCATCACATAAGTAAACATCTTCAACCAGACAAAAAAGTTGAAAGGCATTGGAAAGCATTTGCCTCAAGTTCCAAGTAAAACTATTTTTATTTTTAAATCACATTTTTATGACATATGACTGCAGTAAATGACTAGTTCTGAACAGTGATCTGCATAATTTCCGATTCTAACTCAGTAAAATATTTTCTTAGCTTTTGCATAAATGTTTTTCTTCGGTTTCTAAAGCATTTTACATTTTACAAAGTTGTTTCATCAACTTACTCCTTTTTCCCTGTAATCCAGTAACTGTATTTTAAAATGTTTTTTAAAATCTGTTTATTTTTATGCGCTAAAATATCCTTTATTGTTAAATATAACCATCAATTTGTGTGGAGCAGGTGAAAAATTGACAGGTTTTTCCTCTTTCTTTGTCTTCATTTTCTTTGGCTGAGGTTTTAAAAAATTTAAGGAGCCTAGATTTAATCTGTTAGGGCAGCTTGCTCGGAAGGGATAAATAAGTGATTTAGCTGCTTGCACAATTTCTGTTACTCGTATAGTGATGATCTAGTATAGAAGTCATAAACCTCACAAGGAGCCTACCCAGACTCCCTTTTAAGGAAGTTAAAGTTAACCAAAAGTTCCCTTTAGCTTGTTTTCTTAGAAAGCCTATTGCTTTTAGTGCCTACAAATGCAAGGGTTCATTTCCAACCTAAATAATTCCATGGTTCTAAAAAAAAATTACTTTAATTCATGATTGCTGCAACATAATAGTAAACCAGCTGCAATCTGAAAGATTCCTTCAGAAGCCAAATTGACTTTAGAACTTAGATCTTCTGCTTCCTGCCTGGCATTTTGGGATTAATGTTGAGGCTGTTCATGAAGACAGTCATATTCCTTATAGGTTAACTCTTACGGTTTTATTCCCAAGATCTTGGGTAGAAGTTAGGCAGGAGAGTGTAATGGAATCTATCTCCCCTGAGTTATCATTTCTGAGTGAAAATTCCAGCTAAAATTGTCAAAGAAATTTGACAAAAAGGATGACTGTACTGCTGCTAGCAACACAGAAGAATTTAGGATTTTTAAGTTTCTTCCCCCAAACGAATGACATATTGTCTCTTTTCAATAAAGCATCTCAAGGAAACAGGCAATCAGGTGAGCAAGGGCTATGCCAGGACCATTTGCAGGAGATTTAAATAGCTCTAGGGAGCAAGCTGACACAGCCCAGGCAAACAGGGGGGTGGCATGGCATGGCACTGAGGGCGTGGCAAGCGGATTGTGCAGGAGGGGTGCAGCCGCTCTCGTGGTGGTGGGCTGTATGTCAGGCGGGTATGCTTTGGTTGGGTTGCTTTTGATTTTTTTTTTTTTTCCCCTCAACTTGACTAGATCCAGCAATGGTTTACAAATGGTCAAAAGCCATTGCTGCGGCTGCCAGCAAAAGTGTGCTAACCCAAACAGAACCCCCCAAGAAGGACTCAGCTGTCCAGACCCGTGACTGCAGGGAATGTCTGAGCCTGGGGCAGTACCAGAGGACAGTGCAAAAGGCACCAGTGTGTGTGCTGTGAGCAGGTGAATGATCTGCTCTGGCTGGTGGCAGGGCTTAAGGAAGAAGTGGAAAAGCTAAGAGTATTAGGGAGAGCAAAAGAGAAATCGGCTGGTGGAATTACAGCCTTGCAACCCTGAGAGAAGCTCAGCAGGCATCAGAGGAGCCCTGTCCCTCTTACTGTCAGGCAGAAGGAGGAGACCTAGCAGATGGGGGGAGTAGAAATGGGTACCTATTCAGAGAGGTAGCAAAATTCCCTCCTGACCCCTTCCCAGATGCTCTTACAGAATAGGTCCAGAGGCTCAGGCAGATGACAGTAAACAAAAAACTCTGTCTGGAGAGTCTCCCAGGCGCACTTTGTCTGTCAGATGGATCACAACCTCAGGAACTAATAAAAGAAGGGCAGTTGTAGTAGGTGACTCCCTTCTGAGGGGAATCTGAGGACCCTGTATGTCGACCAGACCCATCCCACAGGGAAGTCTGCTGCCTTCCTGGGACCCAGCTATGGTATATAACCAGGAGATTCCCTGAACTGATTCAGCTCTCTGATTATTGCTCACTGCTGGTTGTCTAGGTTGGCAGTGATGAGGTTGACAAGAAGGATACCAGGGTAATTAAAAAGGACATCAGGGCTCTGGATTGATTGGTTGATGGGGCAGGAGCACAGGTGTGGTTCTGCTCAGTTCCTTCAGGAGCAGGGATGAATGATAAAAGGAATAGAAAAATCCACATTGTCAGTTAATGGCTTAAGGGCTGGTGCCATCAGAGTAATTTTGGTTTTTTTACCATGGGCAATTTTTACAGCATGAGGCCTGCTTGAGTCAGATGGGCTCCATCTGTCTAACACAGGCAACAGGATTCTAGCCCATGAGTCAGCAGGGCTGATTGAGAGGGCTTTAAATTAGGTTTGAAGGGGGAAGGGGATGAAACAGGCACTCCAGAAATGAGCCCAAGGGTGGTAAGCCAGAGTCAGAGGTGAAATCAGCAGCCCAGGTGAAGTGCATGTACACTAATGCACACAGCATGGGTAACAAAAAAGAGGAGATCAAGCCATGGTACAGCAGCAAAGCTATGACGTAGTCACCATCACAGAAATGTGGTGGGATGACTCACATGGCTGGAACACTGCAATGGATGGCTACAAGCTCTTCACAAGAGACAGGTGAGGGAGAAGAGGTGGAGGGATAGCTCTGTATGTTAGGGAGGCTTTGGACACTGTGGAACTCAACATTAATGACAGTAAGATTGAGTGCCATGGGTAAGAATCAGGGAAAGGCCAACAAGGCCAACATCCTGGTGGGAGTCTCCTACAGACCACCCAACCAGGATGAAGAGATGGATGAATTACTGTATAAGCAGCTGGAGGATGTTTCCAGATCACCAGTCCTTGTTCTTGTGGGAGATTTGACCTGCCAGATATTTGCTGGGAACTCAACACAGTGGAAAAGAGGCAGTCCAGGAGGTTCTTGGAGTGTGTGGAGGAGAGCTGCTTGTCACAGCTGGTGAGCAAGCCTGGCAGGGGTGGGGATCTGCTAAATCCTGCGGTTTGCAAACAGAGGGGAGCTGGTGGGAGATGTGGTGGTCAGAGACTGTCTGGGGCACAGTGACCATGAAATTATAGAGTTCTCAATATATGGTGAAACAAGGATATTGAAACTCCAATAAAACTTCTACACTAGACCTCCAGAGAGTGGAATTCAGGATGCTGTTTTGGAGAGTACCTTGGGAAACAGCCCTCAAAAACAAAGGGGTCCTGGAAGGAGGGACATACTTCAAGAAAGAAATCTTGAAGGCACAGGAGCAGCCCATCCCTATGTACCAAAAGATGAGCCAGCAGGGATTGCAATGGGCTGCTCAGAGAGGTGATGGAGTTACCACCCTCGCAGGTGTTTAAGAAAAGAGTGGATGTGGCACTCGGTGCCATGGTCTAGTTGGCAAGGTGGTGTTAGGTCATAGGTTGGACTTGATGATGTCAAAAATCTTTTCCTACCTAGTTGATTCTGTGATATTTCTATGCTTGACATTTTTTTCCAGTGGCAAAATTTGTCAGTGTGCAAATCCAGACAAGATGGCACCTCTAATAACAAGAAGCTAGTTAACATTCATTCAATATTCCACTAAAGAAAAAGCTTGTCATCAGCTACCACAAATGTTAATAATTGATCAATTTTACTGGTCATCAGTTGTTATTAATGAGAAAACTGTGTTAAATGAACTGACCTGAAATGCAGATGAATCCAGAAGAAAAAAAAGCCTCATTGTATGAAGACAAGTTATCTATTTGGGCATAAACTGCATAAATGGACATATGAGCACAGGAGCATTCCACATAATCTGATGTGTCATCAACCACTTTGCAGAACCTGCTATCAGACAGCCAGCTGCAAAACAACAGTTTCACAAAGTTAGAAATGGACTTGTGTAATTCACGTGGTAAGCAGACTTGAAAATTTTTGTTGTATTCCTGGAATATCAAGTTCTGTAAACTATTGCAAAGGTGTTTTCTGTAATCTCCCATATGCAGTGCTCAGAATAGGACATTTATATGAGATTAAAGTGTTGTTTATAGCTTTTCTTATGGTTTTTAAAAACTCTTTGTAAATGTGTTAAAATGAACTTTTTTTTTCCACTGAAGAATTTTTATGGCCATGTTTTTAAAATTTCTGTTAGATTTCTAGGTCTGTCAGACTTCTCAAATAGTTTGTTACTTAACTTTTCTCAATACCTTACCTTAGAAAATTTTATACTGCTCTTTGTTGGTTTGAAACTAAAATTCAAGTTTTGTTTTGAGATGTTTTTTTGGTATTGCTGAAGTGGTTTTGAAAAAGGATAAAGCAAACCACAGGTGATATCCTAAGCCATTTCTACTGGAAATTGTGCATAGATAAAAGGAGAGCACACAGGTAAACTGTAGTGCATCTCCTTCTGAAGAGAAATAGCTTGTATCAACAGCAGGCCGGTATCATCCAGCTGGTCTAATGAAATTAAATCTAAAGCAACTAGACTTCAACAGGATACAGAACATAGTTATCTCCAAATCATTAACACATTCATTGATGCAATTCTGGGATTTATGACCTGTCACTGTAACCTAATGCATCATTATACAATCTAAAGGATATTTTGATGAAAAAAGCCAAGGTGAGAAGTCTGAGGAGTATCTGAGCTAGAATAACTACTCATTTTATTAAGAAAAGTTTTATGTACTGGTAAAATGGCCAGAAAACTCAAGGAAAAAAGACATGAAATGGATCAATTTTTTACTTGCAAATTATTTAATCGGACTTATCACATTTTTCACAAATACATAGAGTCATGGTAGATAAATGGAAAACTAGAAACAACCTTTCAGCAGCTTGATTCCATAGGAGACACAGAGACTTCTGTGGAACAATCCGACTTCCTTTAGCATAAATACGATAAATTACTTCATTGTTATCTTTCAAAGGTTGTGAACTCTGACCCTTCAAGCTCATTGAAAAAACCTAAAACAACATGTACAATGTAAAAATAAATTTAATGTCAAGATTCAACTCAGTGCTCATTTTAATCAGAGACAACCATAAAAATGTTCACATTATTTAAATACATTTTTGATGTTTTCAGCAATATCTAGATATAGAAACAAATTCTTGAAAAAAAATTGTATTATCTTCAAACCTTGTTCTTCAGAGCAAGTTCTTTATCTCTAGTAAGAAACCACTGCTGACTGCTGTATTCTGTGAACTGTATGGATTCACAGTTCTCTTCTTGAGGAGATGATAATACTACAGAGACCTCTAGTAGATGTTCAGGTACTTGAATACAATCCCCATCTTTTCCATTAAATCTGTGTCCATTGATTTGCTGAGGAAACCAGTTGTGAGCCATTATTGCAATATATGGGCAACTGTCAAGGATATTTTTGCCTCTGTGGAAATGGAAAAGCAATAGGGCTAGTAAGTGGAACTAAGCTTCACTATCCATCACCTAATGACTAATAGGTATTTGTGATTTGTTAGTACTTTATTAATTCATTATTTTTAGGCTTATGATGTTTAATTGGCACATTGTTTCAGTTTCTGTGGGGAAAAAAAAGGGGCTGAATTTTTACATATTTCAGCTTCTCCATCTCCCCTCTAGGATTTGCTTCTTATGACCTGCAACTAAAACCTGTCCATAGTGGACTAGGTTATCAAAACACTCATCTTTACAACTTGATGTACAACAGTGTCTAAAAAACAGGAGAGGCATTAAAATGGATGATCTTGCTTTGTTTTTTTTTTTTTTTCCCAACAGATGATGCAAGAAAACTCAGACTAAAGAACTTTAACTTTTAAGTTCTAAACACTGAACAGACAGTCAACCACCAGTTGTTTAATAGATCCTCAATGAGAGAAACACAGTGTTTAAAACCATCTGTCTCATAAAAAAGAATAATCTCTTTCTTCAGTCACCTGTTTTCCCTGCCCATTAGCCTGATGAGGGTATTATGTCCCTGAAGACAAAACTAGCAATTTGAAACTACAAATAGCTTTAAAAAATTTAAAGCAATGTTAAAGTGAGCAAAACCAAGAACATACAAATTACAAAACTCCAGTAGAAATTTTGGGTTGCTAACTTTCATCTAAGGATTAGGACACAGCTCTGCATCAAACAATTACATATTAGTTTCTTAGCAAGAATAATGAATACTTTTCCAGGCAAAATTTGAGCTAAAGGTCACAGATCTCTTGACTCATGTTCCCCCACCTACCCCACACCAAAGTAACAGTTATGTGTGACACCCAATCTTACAAAGCACTATATATTGGCACTATGACACAGTGCTTTGTAAGATCATGACAGTGTAACAACTCATTCACATACAGGTAACATAGTAGATAGTAGCCAAGTCCCTTTTCTGAAAATATAGTTTGAATTTTATGTATTGGTAAGTTGTCATGTATTTACAAAACATATGAATTCGAGCTTACTAACCTTTCTCCTGGTGATCCACACTTTATCCCAGTCAACAGAGAAAAAGCAAACTTCTCAGTCACCTCAGCAAGCAGGCTATATCCTTGTGTGTCCTCACGTTTTGGGCTAGCCAGAGCACAGAGTATCTCATAGAAAAGACTTCTACTTTTATCAGCAAGTAACAGTTTTTCACTTACACCTGTAACCTAATGAGAGGAGAAGAAATCAAACAACATTTTACACAAAGGAATCTGCTTGTAACATTTCCTCATGTTCAATGGTTTACTGATATGTTCGCTTCGCTATGATTCCAATATTCATTCTGAAAGTTCAGAATATTTTTCCTCATCACTGCTCCCAAGGCATAAGTCACAGTCTGTCAAAACTACATAAAGATATGCTTACAAGGAGATTTGAGTCTTGAAGAAAGGATGTGGCATTTTTCATTCTTTCACAAACCAAAGATTGTTGAGTGCTGAGAATTCTTAAAATTATTTTCTCTGTTTTCCACGTGGCAACAATAAGAAATGAATGGATATTGTTATAATGCTTTGTATCTAGGTATTTAGAAATTTTCCAGCTTCTGTGCATTATTCCAGGAGTCCAGAAGAGACAGAACACCATAAAACCAGTCCATAATTTTCATAGAACTCAGTGCAATGCTTAAGCACTCAGCTACCCTGACAATCCAATTCCCTAAGCTACTGCTGGAAAAAGGACTGATGTTTGGTTAAAACTACAGACTCCAGCTGGCCCAGGTAGGATTTGCTTGTATGTTGACTGCAGTGTGCTGTAAAGATGTGAGCAGAGGTTTTGCCAGGCCTAAAAGCAACAAAAGTGTGACCTAAGAGTCAAGAAAACACAATAAGATCTATGAAACTACGGCACCAAAGGGAAAACTGCACAGTAGAAAATCTAGAGCTACAGGTACGTATGCAAAACTAATACTGGTTGCTCATTTCAACCTATTTGATTTCTGATTTCTTGCCACCATCCTAACTAGTGGGAGACACACTCCTTCCATAATCATGGGACTTCACAATTTCTACTTTTACTTTTGCAGTCTGTGCTTCTGAGTCACTGCTGTGGATGTCATCTGTTTTATTACATATATATACACCTTGTTATTATTCTCTAATTAATTGGTCATTTAAGAAAGAACAGGAAGTGTTTACCTTATCTATTATATGCACCACAGCAGTGAGTTGCTCTTCTGTAGTTTCTGTAGCCACTTTGACATTCAGATTCTGAAGGATTCTGTGTAAAATGGTGTCATCAAGAGGCTGATGCAGTTGATCAATCAGTCCCCAAACTGGCAAGGAGTCCAAATCTGAGACAATGGTGATGTTAGAAATACCATACACGTCATCTACCCTGGCACCGCCTGTGGGATTAGAAAGTACAACCTGGAAACGTTTAGGAAATGGGTTTAAAGATCCTGTCTTTGGAGTCAGGATCACATCCAGAAATGCATTTCTCTGTCCGTGTTCAAAAGTCAATAAACCTTCAGATCTGGCAAAATCTTGTCCTGCCACAGCTGGAGATATGAAGGTCCGTCCAATAGGTTCAGGTTTTTGTAGCTCCTTAAAACAAACCAAAAGAGTTTTAAGTAACATGATGATAGAGGTAATCATTCAAAACCACCTGCTGTAGAACACACTTTAAATGAGTAGAAACGAAATGTGTAAAAAAAGAAGTCCTCTTTCAAAAAGCAGTTACGAGTGATGAAACAATTACATTTAAAAAAATTATCTCCCTGAATTGGTAATCCATCAAACCTAGGAGAAGAATTATATATATTGTCAATAGTAAACAGGGTGCCACTCTTTCTTTTCCAGAACAAAAACCACAAAACTTTTCTTTGTGAATAAATACTACAGACATGTTAGCACGTATGAATTTCAGAAGGGTTGATCTAAGACTATGACTGCAGCACAAAGTCCCTCACTTTAGGGTAGAGAAAAGCATTACAAATACATAGACAACTGAACAAAAGCAAAGCAAAGGTTTTGGAAATCTGTATCCAAACTAATAAAAATTCATAGTATTTTCAGTCCCAGAATACATACTTAAAAGATGAATAATCCATTTAATATAAAGGCAAAGCAAATGCTACAGAATGTACATGCAAGGCAGATAGATGAACTTATCTAGTAATTCAACATGGCCTTATTTGCTTGTGAAGCAACACTGTTTTTGCCTTCCATGAGGTTTGCAATCACTGTTTCATTCTTCACTCTTGCTCTTTTTGTCACTTGCCATAACCTTGACATTATATTTGGTAATATAATAAACTTCCCTTAAGATGAAACTAACTTTGAGTTATTATTCAACTGAATAATTTTTCAGAAGTATCTATTAATTTAATAAGTGCAGCTTATATACTGACTCCTAAGTAAAGGTCTCCTCCTGAATAAAATGAGGATTTTTATTTGTGAAGTACTAGACCCCTTTTGAAAATATTTCGCTTTTATTAATAGAGTTTATTTATGGAATGAATCAGATATTTTCTGAGTTCAGTGGAGAACCTGGTAAGTCAGTGCAGCCTGTAACTGTTCAAAATCGCTCTAGACATAATCACATCATCTGCAAAAATTCCAAGGAGAAGTTTCCTTTTGTTTATCCCTTCCCACTGAAAACTAGGAAATGGAAATAAGTAGTAGTAAAAGCACTAGTGACGAGAACTATGTCTAAGAAACCTTTGTAGGGATGACATAAAAATCAGTTTCCAGTCACTGCCTTCTTGTCTGCTGTGGCCTCTTATTTTAAAGATACTAATAATATCAATAGTTTAGTACTTGGCCATGCAGCCTCAAAACCTAAAAATGTCCAAAGAAGGTTAGTCATAAAAATTACAAATGGATAAGAGATTGCCCACTATATTTTAGCTTAAATATACACTGAGCAGTAGCAATTTCTTTTCCATTTAATAGCTAAATTATAGTGAATTCTTAGGGGAAATAAATGTGAAAACTTGTTACCACACAATTAATTGAAACACTAGCCAACTATTATATAATAAATGCATGGAAACACCATGTTGGCCTATGTGGTTAAAACAGATATGCATTCAATATAAGAACAGAATGCAGAACCTTTTATTATAAAGGGTAAGTATATATTAACTCACCCCTAAAATAATGATTTTAGGCATAAAATCACAAATATTTCAGGTAGATCAGGCCAAGCACTATTCTAAGGTGATGGTAAACTTGAAAGAATCTCTCTTGTAGGCTGTGCCCTGATGCTGAATTCACAGATATTAAGGAAGTGACAGGAATCATGTTTTTGCAGATCTGCTAAAGGATAAACTTCATCAGCTGCAATAATAATGACTGAGGTATGCATTTAAGAGAAAAAATGGAAGACTCTCGTGCTACAGATGTAAATGCCTCAAGAATGAATGGGGATGATAAAATTTCCCTTAGCACGTGTTATTTTCAATCAGAAGAACAATTTTTCTTGTTTAGTACTCCAAGAACATTGACTAAAATTTTATGAAATTTCTCTTTCTTTTCCTAAGTATACTCTGGTACTAATAAATTTGTGCCCTAACAGAGTAAATGTCCCACTGTCTGGATGTTGTACACATACCCATCGGGATAAAAACTTAATTTCAGATGAAAAAGCCTGAAAAATTGAAGGCTCAAAAGAGCCTTAGCACAAAGAAAGAAATATATTAGATGCGTGGCTGACCATATTCTTTGAGGACATTGGAAAATATGCTAAAAAAAACCATTCTTGACAATGCAAAGAGAAAAAGTTCTTTTAATAAAGGAAAATCAAAGAAGCTAGGCCCAGCAAGCGACTGTTTCCTGAAAAAAAAAATGCTGATCACAGTCATATTTACTTTAAAGAATGACCAATTATTTAATTATAAAATGAAACATAAAATCTATGATTCTACGAATGGTTTGGGTTAAAAAGGCTCTTAGAGACCATCTAGTTCCAAAGCCCCTGCAGTGGACAGGGACAACTTTCACCAGACCAATGGCTCAGAGCTCCATCAAACCTGGCCTTGAACACTTCCAGGGATGCAGCATCTACAACCTTCTCTTGCTAGTGTCTCATCATCCTCACAATAAAGAATTTCTTCCTAATATCTAATCTGAACCAACTCTCTTTGAGTTTTAAGCCGTTCCCTCTTTCCTTATGCCCTTGCAAAAAGTCCCTCTCCAACTTTCGGATAGGTTTCCTTTAGGTACTGGAAAGCTGCAATTGGGTCGGCCCAAAGCTGCCTCTTCCCCTGGCTGAACAATCCCAATTCCCTCAGCATTTCCCCGTAGCAGAGGTGCTCCATCCCTCTGATCACCTTGGTGCCTCCTCTGCACTCTCTCCAGCAGCTCCATGTCCTTCCTGTGCTGGGACCCCAGAGCTGGAGGCAGCTCTGCAGGTGGGGTCTCACCAGAGTGGGGCAGAGGGGCAGAATCCCCTCCCTCCCCTGCTGCCCACGGGCTTTGGATGCAGCCCAGGACACACTTGGCTTTCTGGGCTGGGAGTGCCCATGGCTGGCTCATGTCCAGCTCTCACCCCCAGCACCCCCAAGCCCTTCTGGGCAGGGCTGCTCTTGATCTGTTCATACCCCAGCCTGTACTGGGGGTTGCTCTGACCCAGGTGCAGCATTTTGCACTTTATCTTGTTAAACCTCACGAGATTCCCAGGGGCCACTTCTTGAGCCTGTCTAGATGACATCCCATCCTTCAGGAGTGTCAACTTCACTCCTCAGCTTGGTGTCATCTGCAAATTTGCTAAGGGTACACCTGATCCCTTCATCTACGTTGTTAATGAAGACATTAAAGAACACTGGTCCCAATACAGATCCCTGAGGGACACCACTTGTCACTGATGTCTATCTGAGGCTGAGCCATTGACCAAGACCCTCTGAATGGGCCCATCCAACCACTTTGTTATCCATTAAATAACAGTCCATTCAAATCCAACATTAAATCCACCTCTTTCCAATTTAGAGAGAAGGATATTGTGGGTGTTGTGTCAAAGGCTTTATGAAAGTCCAGATAAATGACACCTATAGCCCTTATCTTGTATACTGATGTAGTCACCCCATCATAGAGGACCACTAGACTGATCAGTCAGGGCTTGCCTTTGGTGAGGCTGTGCTGGCTCTCTCCAATCTCCTCCCTGTCCTCCATGTGCCTTTACACAGCTCCTAGGAGGAGCTGTTCCACGATCTTCCCAGGCACAAAGGGGAGGCTGACAGGTTGATAGTTCCCAGGGTCCTGCTTTCTACTCTTCCCTTTTTAAAGATGAGTATAGTAATTCCCGTTTTCCAGTCACCAGGGATTTCATGTGATGGTGAAGACTTTTCAAATAACAAGGGAGACTGTCTTGACAACTACATTAGTCAATTTTCTCAGAACTCTAGGATGCATCTCTTTGGGTCCCATAGAGTTGTGTACACTCTGTTTCCTCAGATGGTCCCAAACCTGATTTTCCCTTACAGTGGGAGGGACTTGCTTCCCCATGCCCCATCCTGCTGTCCATCCACTTAAGAGATGTAGGAAATAAAGGTTCCCAGTGCAGATGAGCAAAAAAGTTGTTGAGCACATCAGCCTTTTGTTTATCCATTGTTACCAGTTTTCCAGCATTGTTTATCAGGGTGAAACACCTCCTTTGATCTTCCCTTTCTGGTTAACATACCTCTAGAAGCCATTTCTGTTATTTTTGTGAACCTTGCCAGGTTCACTTCCAGCTTCACCTTGGCCTTCCTTACACATTCACATTCCATCTCTATTCTCTTCCCAGCTCATCTGGGAAGACTTCAACTGCTTGCGCATTTGCTTCTTTCTCTTGAGTTTGACCAGCAGGTTCTGACTCAGTAATGCCAGTCTCCTGCCTTCATTGCCTGATTTCTTGCTCCTGGGAATTGCTAGCTCCTCTATTCTAAGGAAGGCTTTCTTAAAGATCTGTCAGCTCTGCTCCACTGTCTTGTCCCTGAGGGTAGTCTCCCAGAAGAACTCCCTGACTATCTCCCTGAAGAGCTGGATATCTGCTTTACTAAAGGTCAGAAAAAGACATAAAAATAAATGAAATAAGTCTTACCTGCATACTGTAGCTAACCATTGTGGTTACTGATGTACTAGAATCTCTAAGAACTTGCAGACTGATTAAAGCTGTCTTCTTATGAGCCACAGCAAATCGAGATCCCACAGCAAAATACACTAAACCATGAGGAGCATCACTTTCCAGGACAGTTATAAAAGCAAATCTGGCACTGTTGTTCAAAGCAGCTCCTGTGCTTACAGCATACAGCTCAACAAAAATATAGGTTTCAAATTCTGGTACCTGTAAGTGAGGGATGATTTTCATATCATTATAAAACCTATTAATAACTTGCAGCTTTAAATAAATGCTTATATGTTACTTTGTATGCACAGGGGATCACTTTAATAACACTTTTCACAAGCATGCTTCCTGAAATGTGCAATAAGTAAAATAAAATATATCCTAAAAACAATACTGCAATGGGTATCACTCTGATAGGCACGATAAGTAAATCCCAGATTTTCACATGAAACTTACTGTATTAAAGTAACTATTTAAATATTGCAGGCATTGTGGCTGTAAATTTGGCATAAATGACAGTGAACTCCCCAAGAGTGCCATATTCCAGATTTTGGATTTACATAGATGTACAATTTATGAGGAATTTGCTCTTTCATTTTATTTTTACCATACAAAAAGGCATGGACTTACCTACTCACTTTTGGAAAAACTGCACAGAATTAAGCATGCAGTTTTGAAAATGCAATTAATTAACTTGCCTGTATTCAAGTACTGAACTCAGTTAAAGTTCTGAAAAGCTTTCTACATACAACCTTAGTATTTAAACACTAATATGTTTATGCATGTATTTACAAGAAATTAAGAACTTAGTAGATTTGCACACTTAACTGAATTTATTGAAAATCTCAGAGCTTAGAGATACTATTTGATAGACTTCTGTGATGTTCCACATATAGAGAAATATGTCATTCTGAGAATACAGGCTATGGAGCTTTGTTTCCTTACTGAAAATAAGGTAGCAGTGTTAAATTTACAATATGACGTTCTGCCTCATCTTTGATTTTGTACCTACAACACAAATGTAAAGTTTAAAATTTTTAAACATCCAATTACTAAGATTCCAGAAATCATTGGAAAGATGTTACTTGTTCCCATTGCATGCACCTGTCAAGTAGCAAACTTGACAAAAAACAAAAAAAAACAAACAAACAAAAGTAGTTCTTTACAAGAAAATAGCACTATAAAAAAATGGTAATCATTGAAATAAAATATTTTTCTACGGTTTTTTGTATTGGGTTTGTATGGCCAGGTTTTGGTAGTGGTGGAACTACTTCTGTGAGGAGCTGCCAGAAGTTTACCCCACATGTGGCAGAGTCAATGCTGGACAGCTCCAAGATGGGCCTGCCACTGGCCATTGCTGAGCCCATCAGAAATGGTGGTAACACCTCTGTGACAGCATATTTAAGAAGCAAAAACCCTGTTATGATGCAGATGTAATTGCAGCCAGAGAAGAGCGGGGTGAGAATACATAAGAGGAACAACTCTGCAGAGACTAAGGTCCGTGGAGAAGGAGGAGGTGCTCCAGATGCCCAAGCTGAGATTCCTCTGCAGTCCATGGTGCAGTCCATGGTGGAGCAGCTGTGCCCCTGCAGCTCACGGAGTTCCATGGAGACACAGAGATCCACCTGCAGCCCATGGAGGAGCCCCTACTGTAGCAAGTGGATGCCTTAGAGCAGGTTATGACCCCGTAGGTGGCCCACGCTTGAGCAGATTCCTGACAGAGACCTGCAGACCTATGGAGGAAGGAGCCCACACTGGAGCAGGCTTCCTGGTAGGACTTGTGACCATGTGGGGGACCAACAGTGGAGCAGCCTGTCCTTGAAGGACTGCACTTTATGGAAGGATGACCACGCTGCAGCAGCTTATGGAAAACTGCTGCCTGTGGAATGGACTCCTGTTGAAGAAGTTTCCCACTGGAGGGACCCCATGGTGGAGCAAGGGAAAGACTCTTCTTCCTAAGCAGCAGCAAGAACAATGTGTGATGAGGAAAACATAATCCCCATTTCCCAACTTTGCTGCAGGAGGGGAAGAGGTAGAGCTGGAGGAGAGAGGGGAGGGTGGAAGGTGTTTTAAGGTCTTAGTTTACTTCTCATTGTCCTGCTTTGACTTTGTTAGCAACAAATTCATTAATATCTCTAATTTGAGCCTGTTTTGCCTATGATGGTGTTTGGCAAATGATCTCTCCTCGTCCTTGTCTCAACTTATGAACCCTTTGTTATATTTTCTCTCCCTTGCCCAGCTGCACAGAGTGATAGAGAGGCTTTGGTGGGTGCCTGGCATCCAGACAGGGTCAACCCACTACATAAAAAAGCTTTGTGTTTCAGCCCTGAATTCTTGGAAATTCTACTTTAATACTAGGAATTTTAGCTAATAAAGTCAGTACAGCTGATGAAGTAAAACTTATAAAAGCTAGAATGTAGCCTACAAAAATGTAAAGTACTTATTTCATGTACTTTTTTTACGTCACCATTTTTAATGTATTTACTACTAATTTGCAAGCTAACTTATGAAAGAAGAACTGGAAGAAGAATTAGGAAATATTTGGAGGGATAAATAGCATATATTTTCAATGAAATTGTTAAGTAGTTCTCTAGATGAAATGTTCATGACTAATGACAGGTGCAATTATACTGGAATGAATGGGGAGCTTTAGCCTTCCATTAGCACTGGCTAGAATGGCACAGGCTTGTGCTTCATGTGGCACGACTGCAGGTCTCTGCAGCTACTGCACTGCTGTCAATACTGGTATCACTTCTTTGGTCTAAAGAAATTCATAATCTCAGTTTACTCAGCAAGGCAGCCTGTGCCCTGTACACCTATTCATTGGCTCTGTAATGTAAAGATAACATTTGAAGATGGAGAAGAAAAATCGCCCTTAGTGAACTAAGGGAATGCATCCTATGTCCTAAATAGGAAATCCCTATTTCCCACATACAGCATCTTGCAATATTTTCTAGAATTGAATCAGAAAAAAACATGGAAATCTTCCCATCTAGTAATTTTTCACTGCCCAGACCTTGGCCTTGCCACTAGACTGGGTGCTAGGATAATTTCTTAGAAAATTTAAAATGCTCCAGCTTTAAAGGAATGGCAAATATTAATCTTTCCTTTCTTTAGAGATTACTCTTACCACTAGGTATTAACACTAAAATATTTTTTCCTTCTCTTTTCAATAAAAATGACTGAATTGTCTTAATACAATCACGTCTGTATTTTAGAGTGCCAGCTGTGTTTCACAAGGCTGTTAGACTTCGACAAATGTGATTTAGTGGATGATGGCTTCTAAATTGAACTTCATTATTCACAAGATGGATGTGAACAGTGACAGATTTTTAGACACTCAGAGATTCTTATGAAGTTTTATGAGTTTTCACAGATCACTGTGCTAGATTTAGGAATATAAAATCACACACAAGTTAAACTCAAAGTTTTTTTTGTGGAATGAGATATTACTTATAGAATATATTTTCCATAAACCACCCTAAGAAAGGCTTTGATAAATCTAAGACTTGCTATGTGAAGGATAAGAGTATATAATTGAATATTTCATTGAAACAACTCCATTGTTTTTTTTTTAAAAAATCTAAGATCTAATTTACTCTTCAAAGTAAATACTCCTCTCCTCCCCAAGTTTTTACCAGTCACAATGGAGGCAGCACAAGCATATAAATAAACATGTTCCAGAGAAGCTGAGCAGGTATCAAGTTACTATCTTCCAACTAAGCATCCGTTTCTCTGGATCAGAGGAGTTTTTTCATCTTGACAAACTGCAATTCAGTGCTGTACATAAATAAGCAATTATTACTTACACGATCAGGTTTTATTTCAATGGAGATGTTGCACATTGTTTGACCTGCCACACAGGTCGTGGCTCCCAACACAGATACAAGTTCATTCTCCAAGTTCACACCATCCTTCAGAAGGACAACAGCTGTTTTATTGAAGGTCACACGCCAGAAGATCTTCACATCTTCAAAAGCCCTATAAGCAAAAGAGAAGAGTATACACGTACAGAAGGAGAGCACGACAGACTTAGGAAACATAAACCACATAACAACATACGTTTTATGTTGTTATTCAAAACTAATCATTAGGGAATCAATTGCTTTACTATTAAAAAAATAGCCCTTTTTATTTAAAATTTTTCCTCTAAAATCTATTTAGATTTTTTTAAAAAGTAAGAGAAGAAGAGAGTAATGTAATTATGGGAACCCAAATTCTTCTCAATTTTAGTTTCAGATAACATACAATTATCGGAATGAGAGACACTGGAGCTTGGAAAGCAGGGATGTGCCCAAGTACTTTTATTAATACTATAGTAACCATTTGCGTGGAAGGCCAGGTAGAATTTATCTTTCCTGTAAGTGCAAGGAACTTACCATACTTGAGCATATTTGTTTGAAGTACACAAAAGTGTGCAACATATATATGAGCTAATTACGAAAAAAGTCAAGACATAAGCATGCTGACACTTGCACAATTTCTTAACTGCTCCTTGCAATATTCATAGCTACTTATATTACACAGAGGTGAGAACTGGAGTTACACTTTTAGCAGTGCATATACTTTACCTTAAGCAAAACCTTCACACTTGCTGACTAACAGTATAAAATGGTGAGCATTTGAGTTTTTTCCTTTTTTTTGCTTCTGCTTTATACCAATAAAGTGACAGACCTAATTGTACTCACAACTTAAATGCCCCATTCCCAAAATCTGTGAAGCTATTAAAGGAGCTGAAAGGGAAACACTTATTACAAAACTCTGTGATGAAAACCTCTTCCATTAACAGTAGCTCCTGTGATTCAAGATGACATATTACAGAGTGTGGGAAGAGCACTGGAATCAGCGGCTGCCTGCACCTGTTTGGTTGCCGTGCGACAGTCAGCAGCACCTCTCTGTTTTCTGAGTCTTCATCAAGTACCAGGCCACTTTGTACTTCTGGAATGAATCCCAAAATGCCATTCTGGAGATCGCTTCCTGTGTAGGAGAGTCCATGAAAGTAGTAAGCAAGAAAGTTAAGCAGAGAGTAAATTATAATTTTAATATGCATAACTGCTAAAAACTCAAACAGTCGGGTATCAAAAGCATGCTGCATGCTATTTAGGGACACATCAATTCTCTTAATATTTCTATTCTTAATTTAAACTCTAGAATTTCAAATTTAGAATTTAGCATTTCTAAATTTAATTTTGATCAGTAGAATAGTAACAACTATTTTTGAAAGTAAATTCCTTATGAGAGTCCTGGCACCATTTTTGCATGTAACCTTGTATTTTCAGCAACATTCAACAAACTGACTGAATTCTGTGTGCCTTGACTTCAAGAGAGTAGGTGTCACAGTAATCTCCAGAACATCAAAAGCCTTGCTTATAATGCCCTTATGAGATAACCACTCCAGCTATGTTTATCATAAATCTTAAAACATTCTGTCTGAACAGAAATGGGACTCAATATATAAAGTAGGTAATATGATAAAGATGGGCTTCCAGTGACGTAACTTAAGCTTTCTTATTCATCCCACCCATGATGTTGTTGAACTCATCCATTTTCACAGATTGTTACATCAGCTTTCCTCTTGCATCTTTAATTCTATGTGTGGAACTAGTGAGCTGCAAAACACCACATTTTTCTCAGGGGAATTTAAGTAACTTCAGAAAAACAGCAGTGGAAGATAAAAATTCCCAGTGTTAATGAGGGGAAACTAATGTCTCTACAGTGCCTGATCAAATCTTGCTTCTAAAAAATCTCTCCTTGCAGGTAGTGACGGCTTTACTCTGCAATTGAAAAGGCAATCTACTTCCACCCCTGAACTTGCTAAAAGTCAATACATGTAATAAGATTAACAGGAACTGTGTGTTCGCTTGTGTGTGTGCACAAACATTTAACAATTTAATTTATCTATAAACTCAAATGCAGGTACTTGTTTGACCCTTCTCCTTAATCACTGTCTCATGTTCCAACTCCATGGACACTTTGTACTGAGGGTATAACTCCAGAGCACATTAATACACTTCTGTGGGATTCAATTTTCAACCTGTGCCTATACACATACTGCTGAAGTTAATGTGCATACCCAGGGAACTGGTTACTTCCGTGGTAAATTCCAGAGACAATGCACAAGAAGAGAACATGTTTCATATGATCTGTTTTTGCATATGATCTTGGTTGCTTCCTATGCTCATCCAGCAGCACAATTTAATCCTAGTTCTCAATACCAACATGGATTTCTTAAGACAATCTAAATACACAAAACTCTCAGTAATGTTGGACCTCACTTTCATGATTAGCCTAAACTGAGTTAGTCTAAAATTCATTCCAATGCCCAACTTCTTTCTAAAACTTAATCTATATTGCAGTTAAGATTGGTTTATATTCAGTTGTTAAGCCTGACAGATACTTAAAATCTAGGGGAAATTGGAGCTCTGACATCGCCTTCTCACAGTAGCACAGGGACTGAAAGAAAAACTCTTTCTTGGTGTCTAAGTATGCCCATTCCTGTCCTCCATCCCCCGAAGTAGAGGATGACTACACTGCAGATATGAACTGCAAAGTAGCAAAGAATGAAAATAGAAACTGTTTTTTATACTTTGTACAAACTCCATCCATTCTAAAAGTGAAAGACCTAACTTAAAAATACAAATTATGTGAAATACATCTGACAGAATGCCAACATAATTCAGTTTAGAAGGGCCCTTTAAGTCTCTAGTCCAATGCCCCTCTCAAAGCTAAATCAGCTCTGAAACCAGACCAGATGGCTCAGAGGATTGTCAAGTTGGGGCTTGATGTAGTTCCAGGGATGGAGAGAGACCATGCAACCTCTCCAGGCAACCTGTGCCACTGGCTCTCTGTACTCCATGGAAAAAAGTACCCAGGCTGAACCTCATTTTAGTTTATACTCACTGTCTCCCATCAAGCATGCCATAATACATTATTTAAATAATGTGTCAGTAAATTTTTACGTCTCTCCTCTTTTAGGTAATCTTATGGTCTCAGTAGGAACTATGTCTTCCTGTATTCAACTGCCCCATTACATTTTCTTTTACACAATCATATTTCATAGACTAAGTTAGGAGAAGGAAAACAAAAAACAGGTAAAAGAAAAAATAAAAGAAGCTTAAAGCATTCTGGAACTTGAGAAAGCAAAGTAGCTGAAGTGGCAAAATACAAATCATCTGGTCTTTAGAAACAAACCAAGCAAAAAAGGCAGTGATCTTTTTGTGACATAAACTGTCAAGAAATGGTCAGTACTTACAGTTATTCAGACAAAATATTTTGGTCTGAATGCAGCACTACAGTACTGTGAGAAAGAATCATTTGTATAATACTGAGAACAAGCAGTGGAAGCCCAGCAGTTCTATAACAGGTTCCTCTAGGACATTTTCATTTTCATACCATAAGTTAATTGGTGACTCTTCTCATAGTCACAAGTCTCTATCATAAAGTATCTCTTTGAATCTGGAAATCATGGATCTACTGAGATGGAAAGCTGAAGTCCCAGGAGGAAGGGTTGGAACAAGGAAAATGGCAAAAAACCAAATGAGCTTGTAATGCTACTCCATCTCCAACAAAAACACTTACACTCAGTGTTCTTTCTTCATAAAGGACAAGAACAGAGATAAGCAGCACCTATAGATATATTTTGAGTTACACTGCTAAGGGATGCTAAGTGGGCTTTGTGCTTTAGATGCTTCCTGTGATCTGGAAAACATTCAATTTGGGAATAGAATACCCTACTTATTATCATACAGAATTCCAATTTTACATGAAAATTGCTACGAGAACATATAGTTATTTAGAGTTATTTAATTCAAATACATTTACTCATTTCCTGGGGGAAATAATATTACCTGCGATAATTACTGTTGCAAAAGCAGCAAATCCATGTTCATCCTTTCCATCCACAATCTGAGCTCCATGTTCAGGATTTGAGAGGAAAACATAAAATATTTCCTGTCCTTCAGGCTCATCATCATCAAAAATTTTTATGGACACCTGGCTTTCACTTTGTCCATCCAGCAAAGTCAGAGAGACTGTCTGTTCTTCAAAATCTTCTCCTTCCATTGCCCATGTGAAATTTGATTTTCCATAAACATTTCCAAAAGGATACAAATCGACTCCACTCTGTGCACTCACTCCCCCAAAGGTTTTAACAGTTATTTTAATATCACCGGTAAATCCCTTGGTCCTTCTGATCTGAAGCACTGCTGTGTTGGTGGTATTGCTGTTTGTATCTTCTTCAACATGAATAAACTCTGGCCCTAAACTTAGTATTCCATGAAGAATATCATTGTCCAGGATATTAACTGTTGCAACACTGAAAGCTGGATTCAAACGAGGACTCCAATCCAGGTTCACAGGTTGCCCATCCAGAATTTCCACAGAAGTCAAGTTGACAAAAAAAAATTCTTGTATTTCAGACACCGTGTCATCAATTATTGCTATTTCTATCGCTGCATTTGTCTGAAAATGTAAAAACATAAGCTCTCCATTGTAGATGGATATAAAGTCTTCTAGTGGTTTGGCACTTCCTGGAATGGTCTGATATGTCAGTTTAGTGAGATTACTTTGAAAACCAAATAATCTTTGGACATGTAGTCTGACTACCTGGACATCTTCTTCAACCAAAACTGATCTTGAGTTAAGATCAAACTGGAAGATCCCCATTGGCTCAATTTCAGC
Organism: Eopsaltria australis; assembly: GCA_034509425.1. NCBI lineage: Eukaryota > Metazoa > Chordata > Aves > Passeriformes > Petroicidae > Eopsaltria > Eopsaltria australis. Next base: position 76,808 of record JAVTVJ010000872.1, on the reverse strand, counting down.
TATCGTAAATCCTGATCTGAAACAGAAACAATATCACAGTGAGAGAGGAAATAAAAATTATGAAAAGTAGAACAATCAAGCATAATAATTTTCAGTGAGCAATCATTGATGGCTGTAGGAAAGTGGATTAAAAAATGTGTAACAGTAAAGGGAAAAAATAGCAATCATACAAAGCAAGACATAAAGAGGTTCTCTAAAAATTGTTTTTGCAAAGTTTGTATTGAACAGCCCTCCACAGGCTTAACGCATCCTAAGTCAGGACAGGATACTGAATAAATGATAATTAAAATATGATCTTCCTGAGAAAATGGAGAGGAAAAGGAAAGTAGGTCTTCCTACTGTGGACATAATACAGGAATATAATACAGCCACAAGTATTATACAAATAATGACTGTTTTAGACACTGAACAAACCTCCTGTACCAAGGGAAAGATGTGAAGTAGACAGATGCTAGCAGGTCTACAGTTTTAGCCAGGAAGCTAGAGAAGGACAGGAGGTTATTTTAAAATATACAGTAAGACTTTGAAATACTGCCTCTTTACTATATTACTCAAAGTACTTTTTCCCCAGACCTGAGTCTTGTTATCAATATCAACTTAAGCTTTACTTTGTTCATATTAAATATATCTCCTTCTTATTACAAAATATTAGACTGACTCTGCTAAATCTTGTGTCATCCCCTTCTCTCTAGAACTGAACCATTATTCAATGCTGGAGGCTACCAAATGGCACAATTACAGTAAGTGGATTTGGCTAACAGATGAGACTCTTCCACCACTTAGGAAGACAAAAAACCTTCAAAGTAATTGTCAGCTTCATGCCTTGTGGGATGCAGTATTAAGTTTTCTAGGAAAGGTTATTCTCATACACTCAAGGTATTTGACTCACACAGTAAACTTGTGCTTGAGGACTCAAGTCCATAGGATGGACAAGCCTAGGAGAAAAGGTCAGTTTGAGGAATTTAGGCATCTGATTCACTCCTGACTTTCTTCAGATTTGTCACTGCAATTTTAACATGGTGAAGCCAATACCTTTCTCCATATGGTGTTATTCTATGCCCATTTTTTTATATACTTTCACCTTCAAAAAGGAATAATGAAAATATTTGAAGAATAAATAACAATTTAAGTGAGATTAAAAACAACACTGAATGTAATGTTTTAATTTTTCAGAACAAAAAGGGGGTTTAAGATAGATTAGGCATTTTTAGAGCACTTCTTATTTCATTTGATTTATTTTAAATAACGTTTGTCATCTAAAATCTTCTAAATATGGATTTTTAGGGATACTGAAAATTGATAGGCTTTATTTCATTCTTCAGCTTCCTGGTTAAAACTGTTGATTTTGGTTCTTCAGTTTCCTAACTGTCTCCATCATTCTAGACACATTCTAGGCACGTCAGATCCCAACGCCAGGAATTGAAGAAAAGCCTCGGTTCTGGGCAGATCAGATCTGCAATACTGACATTTGTTTCCATGTGAGACAAGACATATAAATTTATCAAAAAAGTAACTACAGTTTGCTAGCTACCTATAATTTAATAGGGATTTATATGAGGTATATGCCTCTGTACATGCCATAATTCTTACAGCATCAGTGCAACTCAAAAGTGTAAGTACTATCCTTACCTCAGGCGAGCCCCACCAGACACATTGCTGTGCACTGCTGTTAAAATGATGGCAAATGTCTCAGGTTTATTTAAGCTTGGAGTAGCCTGAAATGAAATCACTTTACTTTCCTCCCCAGAGGAAAATACAACAGTACCTGAAAAGAGAATGATTGAGAAAGTCAAAATCACTAAACAGGAACTCCCTTTTTACCTGGAAATGTAGTGACTTAGGAACTTTAGTCACAATTCCACTCCATTGAGGATGAAGGAATCTTCATAAGGGTCTTTCCTATATCAAGCTGTCCTTCAGGGGCACAGCATTGTGTCTATGTAGAAAAGTTGTTTTTTTTTTCTCATAAAGTAAATATGTCCCTTACAGGTAAAAATTGGATCACATGATTTCATCCTAATGACTCTTCATTAATAAAGGAAACATGTAGAGGTATAAATAACTAAAAGGTGATATCATCACTTATGCAACTGTCAAAGCTGCTGTCTTGTAGCTGTACGTAGCTTGTTGTGGCAACTACTCACCAAATGGAGGAGTAATGTTGCCTAGTTTAACAGAGTCAGTGACTAGGTTTGGTGGGCATCCTGAAATCCAGCTAACTATTACAGAGCCATAAACTCCTCTTCTGGTTATGACAGCATGGCCTGTCCCTGCTACAATGTTTGTAAGTCGTAATATCACAGATTCAAAGCCAACCTGTGGAAACAGTAGATTTTATCAGAAAATGGTATAAAAACGGACAATAACTTACATGAAAGCATAGTACCTTTTGTAAAATGGACATCTTACAATAAGGATGCATGCATATAGATAAATGTATGTGCATGTATCTATGGACATATGAATATGTATATTTCCTTCACAGCTCTTTAATAATACTGGTAAATTTTAGATTTCTGGAAATTAGATTGCAGGGGAAAGGAACAAGTATGAGTGACATTTCAGTACTGAAAACAGTGAATATAGCAATCTGTGTCTCTTGTTTAGAAGAAAAAAAAATCAAGTCTTCCCTCAGTGCTCACAGGTAATAATTATACTACTCTCTCTCTATATATATACATATATGCGTAGATCTAAAATAAGTTATTAATTGTGTATCCAGTGAAAAGTAACTTGTTGCCCCATTACAGTGTACAAAATTACTCTTGCTACTGTGATCTACTTTTCTTTTTCTCTGAGCAGAAAATAGGAGTGAAGATAATTTGCATATTCTAAAAGCAATGATAAATGGATATATGGTAGTATGTAGTACATAATAGTCTTTCTGTAAACAGTGTACACAGAAAGATTATTTGACTTAAGTTTCATTGCGAATTAAGAACCAGAACAATGTTTCAAGATAATGAAAATAAATAAGTAAAAACTTCAATAAAATTTAAGAGTTAAAACCTCATCATGCTATTGCCTTTGCCTGACATAAAAAAGGGGAATGGTAGCACGTATACCATATCAAAGTAGGCAAATTATCTTTTCCCACTCTCATACAAAATAGACAAATGGAAAGTTTATCACTCAATGATTATCAAATTTACTGACATCTGCATTTAACACCCAGCACATATTCCATCTCTTTTTGCACAAAATACTGAATACATGTTATTATCTGCTTTGGGGTTGCTGTATTTATAGGAACCATATCATCTAGATTTACTTATTTCCCTTTAAGTCTTACAACTCCCATTTTATGTAAATATTTACACTACTTACATTTTATAGAAGAAGAGGCCTTTTCCAACTGTATGAAAACATATCTATAAGAATTTGTATCAGAGGAAAGAATAACATTCAGTGCAAGTAATAACAGGAAAAATCTCTTCTGTCATATTGATTACAAGGAAAACTTCACTGAGTTCTTACAACAGGTATCTTCTGTAAGGAAGTGTACTTTTCTTCTGTGGTAGGAACATGACACTACAACCAGGCTACTACTGACCTGTGAATTGGCAGCTTCCTCAGGAATAAGCAGCACAGCAGACTTTGCTGTTCCTAATATTTTAGGCACATCCTTGGCACTTCCCCTAACCAGGCTTACATTAGTCAGTTCCAGAGTCAAATTCAAGCCCAGTAAAATAAATGCCTTTGAGAGAGAGAATTTAATTAAAAAGGTAGAAATTTAATTCCACTAAAAACATGTTATCTAACAGTTCAAATAATTAACAGAACAATCTGCAGATTTTGTTTGCTTACATACAAAGCAGCATTTTCAGGACAAGTGTTTTGTTGATTGTGTTTCTCAAAGAATTAGAGTTAAGCCATCAATATTGTGGAAGTAATCTGCCAGCAGTTTGCTGGAATGTAAGTTTGTAAAGCAACTATTGCCATTTTAAAAAGTTGTATCTGACACAGTGAGCCTTAGCTTGATTTTAATTCTTAGGATTAAAAATATTTAAGAGGGTTGTAAGAGCATGTAAGGGTGGACGTAAGACTGTGATAATAATGACAAACAACCAGGAAACACAGAGGATTGCAGGTACATTTATCTTCTGCTTCCTTAGTCCCAAATGACAGATCACTATTTACAATCCAAAAGAGAAACTTAAGAAAATATTTGCATCCATATAATGATAAGATATTGAACTGATAGTAACAAAAAACAGTGATGTCAGGAAACATTAAATATTTGAACACATGCATAGCAGTGATTTTGCAATTATTATCAGAAAATGTGACTTTCAAATCCAGTCCTACTCCATAAACAGGAAATTCATAATAACAAAATTCTCTTTTCTGCTTCTTCACAGTCGATACTAATGAGAGTTTTGTATCTTATTTGTATTGTGATGAAACAAATGGAAAGAACAGATATCATAGGAGGTAATAGAGTAATACACACCTGGTTGCTTATTGGCACTCTTTTTACTCCAAAGCTGGCACCGTCCTTTATTGTGAGGAATCCGACCTTGTTCTCAGGTTCAATCAGTGCTTCTTCATGAAGGGATATGACACGGTACCCAACCATCACTTCTCCAAATGCCCCAGCATGCCGAGTTACATTTATCTGAACATATCGATCCAGGGTTTTTTCTACCAATACTGACTGCTGATCAGAGTACAGGGCAAACACTCCATGAGGATCATCATTTGCAAACACTGTGATCTTTGAAATTCCTTTCTCATGGTCTAAATCTGCTCCACCTTCCACTGAAATCAACTGAACCTCATAATTTTCATCCAGTTCTGGAACATCATCAGGTAACAGGTAGATAATTATCTCAGCTGTACTCTGCTGGTCAGCAATGAGAACAGATCCCTCTGTCTCAAGAAAGTCACCAGTGATGTCAGATTCACTACATATTTCCCAGTAAACCTGAAATGAGTATAGAAAATGCCAAACATAAAAGAAAGAAAAATTACCTCCAAAGTCAGAAACTTGCATATTCAGGATTCAGTATAGACAGAAGATGGAATAGGCTGCTTTTAAATGGGTAAAATAAAAATTTTTTTGGGTAGCCATAGGAAGAATATCCTATCACACAGACTATCTTTCAAAAGAGTGTGTTGTTCCATTAACAGTACTATGAATATAAACATTTCCTTTGTCTAGTTTCAGAAGATTTATGTAAAACTATGTGGAATTTATGAACAGTTTTCAAAAAGTATTTCTGTTTTCACACCAAAACACCCTTGTGGTTTTTTCTGTTTCCAATATTCCTCACATAAGAAAGGAATGAAGAACTCTCATTAAACCCAGCAAATGCTTCTAGTAATTGATCAATTTATTTAAAATTAAATGACTTCCCGTTAAAACAGTGACTTCTTAACAACTTCCGGTAAAAAAACAATGTGCATGCATGATGGTTCAGAAAAGTCTGATTCTGTCTAAAAAAGGTAAAGTGTGATGGTATCAAAGAAAACTCACTATGAAAGTATTGTCTCTTCTATTCTCCCATCAAAAGCAAATGGGGGGAGGAAGAAAGTGACAGCAGCATGGCAGCACTGTTTTTCTTTTATTTCCCCTGACCAGGGAAGACTGAATTTTACTCTTCAAACCACAAGTACTAGGGCTAAGCCCTTCCTAAATTCAGTCTAAAAGGCAACATTTAAAAAAAATTAATTTGAGAAACAAGCAATTGAAAGGCAAAGAGTAAGACATTTTTCCATGCATTGACACTGAGGATGATTTCAGATTATAATGTTTATTAGGAAAAGAGTGAGAATACCGTTATGTTCCCCAGAAGGCCTTGAACTCGTTTGACAAACAGTGTAATAATTTGTGGCCCTTCATCTCCTGAGGGTTCTGCATAGCTACTCTCAGTTAATGATTCAGGAGCGAACTGTACAATTCCATTGGGATCACCAAACTTCTCTATCTGTAAAAAGGTAAGCAAACATTTAAAAAGCTAGAAATGTCATATGAGCAGTATTCTTGTTCAAAACACTGACATTTTCACTGCTAGATGCTACAGGGGCACATATCTGTCAGTTTTAAAGACAGCAGAGAAAGTTTTGAATGTCCCTTTTTCAGTTTTCAGTTCCCCTGTCTAAGAAGGATCAGAGTTTTGTTTCAAATGCTGTATCTGAACATTTTGATAGAAAAGCAGGAAATGCTCAGGCACCTTGAGCTAGTATACAGAAACTCTTCCAACACTATTAGTTTGCAAACTCAGCACTATGGGAAAGAGAGCTCATCCACATCTATCTGCATGAACCATTAGCTGCAACAAGAATTTTGGGTGACCTGACCTCCCGAGGAAACTGTGGAAATAAAAGCTAATTCCATCAACACTTTACTGACCAGATAATAAAATAAAAATACGATTTCTAGGAGAGATTTTTTTCTTTTTAGGGCTTCTATAGCAGCCTTATAAATATTTGCTTAGTTGCAGTATCCCTAGAGCACTGATTTGTCTTTGATAACTCTCAAAAAATCTGCATTTCTCTTGCACTGTGAGAAGTCAGATGTTCTCCTTTCCTCTGAAGAAGATGTCAGGAGTGACGATGTCCTACTTTTGCAGCTGCTAAGGGGTTGGAGCCTAGTGCTGTGTGGGTGTGCCCAGATCGCTATTATCTACCACACACACAGGGGTCGGTGCAGGCCAAGTGGTCCACCCTGGTGGGGCTTTGGTGGTGAGCACCTTTTTGTGTGTAAAGCACCCTATTATATACCTTTGTCATTAATGTTGTTGCTGTTACTGTTTGTTTCTCATCTCATTGGTGTTTTCAAGTAAATTTTTCTTATCTTGACTCAGAAACTCTGGTTTTTGTCTCCCTCTCACTAGAGGACATAGGGGAAAGGAAGCAATTGAGTGGGGTTTAATTTCCAGCTGAGTTTAAAACACAATAGATGACAAAGATATTGTCATATAGAAATGTGGGCTCAATCCATGCTCTTTCCAAAGAGAACTATAGACTACTGCAAATAAGAGAGCCAGCTCACCACTTTTATACCAATTTTTACTGATAGATTCTCTGCCCTTTTATTTTCAGAATTGAAAATAATATACCAAAATAGTACAGAGGTCAAAAAAGCCAAATGACTAAGTAATCATTGTGATTTATTTTTAAGAGCTTTGCAGGATAAATACCAATATCAACAGAAATCTCTGAAGAAAGAGAAGCAACAATAACTTACTATTAGTGTAATCCTGTTTGCTGTAGAATCTATTTCTGTTTCACCTTTCATAACGCTCAGTCGAATAATGAAGGTTTCCTGAACTTCAACTTCTTCATGAGGATAGATTTGTAGAGTAATTGTTCTCAGACCACCTTCTCCTTCTTCAAAATAGAATGATCCATTCACAGGGTCACCAATGTCACTATTCAGGGGAGACAAAATCTCTTCTGAATTGGGTCCCAAAATGTCCCAGTTAATCTGTGAAAGAGATCAGTTTCAGATTTAGGGGGTTAATATATTATAACAGCATCCCAAGGGGAGAAGTGACAGATTATGAACAGTACTTAGCTCTATTTAAATCTTTAAATATTTAAATGGTCATAATTAATTCTGTGGGACAAAACACAGAAGCCTTTGAAAAAGTAAATGACAATTTACAAATGGGAATTTTAAAGTGTTAGTCAGAATGCCAGTTTATTAAATTCTAGATGTTAGTAATAGAAAAGAAACTAAGATTTCTTTAGCATACAGCAAGAATCACACAAGCCAGTCTCTATTTCTCTTCCCTTTTATGACTTATTTTACAAAACTTCCCACGAGTCCTCATGATCAAAACCATTTCCCTTTGAAGTGTAGTAAGCCTGAAAATGACAAATATTTTCTATCATACAAGTTTTTAATCCTTCAGATTATGAAGAAAATTGTGAATCCTTCATTTTTCTAAACCTGATGAAAAGCTATAGCATTTCCAGCAATTCCCACAAATTAGATTGTATACAATACCATAATAAAAGAAGGCAAGCAGGAGGAGAAAGAGGAGTTTAACATTTTCAGTTATACTGCAGCTACATGCAATTAATGTTTAATAAAAAGCTGTACTTATCCTACTAGAAATCAGTCACTTAAGGAAGCTCTCAAAGCAAAATGCAGGAGTTTTTTGACATAGTCACTGGAAAACTTTCAGTTCTTGACAGGCAAAACCCACCTGCGTCTCCACCAACCGCCCAGTCCTTTCCAACACCAGGGATACTGTTGTGGTTGCATCAGGGTTGGGAAGAGTAATTCGGCTTTGGTTGAGAAATCGGACCATGCCCTGGGGAGAGTCACTTTTTGCAATGATGACCTGGCTCACTAGGTGGAGCCCCAGGATTGCTCCACCAGCGGCTCCTGTCAGTTGGATTTCAAATTGCTCTGCAAATTCACTGCACAGAAAAAGACATTCTGAGATATTTGAGACAAAAGAGAAAATATTAAAACTGTGCTTCGTAATTCAATCATGCATCCAACTGGATCTTTTTAAATGAATAAAGAAATCATCTCCATAGGTGCAATGTAGAAGATTCCTTCTATTTGCATAGAATGGTGATATCTGAAATAAAAATAATATTCTATTTTCTACTAGTATTAAGTTAAACCAAAATACAGAAAAATATTTTATTCTTCATAGCAGTACTGTTGACACCAACATTTCTTATAATGTAATTAAAAACCATATTTGACTGCATATTATTTAACAGGAACTATGACACTCTAATAGCTAACTCTAACAGCTTCTTTTTCCCCTTTAGGTGCTTTTCCCTCTTAGGTGATTTTTTAGCTCTGCAGAAATTTGTTTTTCAATTCCAACTCTATACACGCATATGTGTAGGTTTTTTAGTGCATGCTAATAAATAATGAATAAATATCTGAAAATTTAATTACCTTTCTTCATCATTTATAATAGAGATATAAATAAAAGACTGGTTCTGTCGATGATAAAAAATGACAGTATTATTATGGATGATGTAATCAACATCAGGAAGTGCAGAAATACTTCGAGAAAGAAAATCAGCTGTGACATTGCCATAAGTGCCATGCTTTCTCAAAACAGGAATCATGATTAACCCAGCATCCTCTTCCACTATAACAATAATTGAGAAGAATTTACATTATTTCAAAATTTATGCCATAGCCTTATCTTCTAAATAATAGTGAGAAATTAAGGTAAGCTTACCCTGTAGAAGGACATATTGTGGATCAAATTCTATGACACCTTCAGCATTGTCATTTTTTGCAATAGTGACCCATACTGTAGAGATATTTCCTATTATTGGAGGTTGATCCACCTGTAGACCATTCTCTCTTACAGTAAAATCAAATCCACTTGCAAAAACATAAACAAAACCAAACATAAAAATACATTTTAATCTTCTTGTAAAAGTATAAAGACGTGTGACAATTTGTCAATTACTGCAAATAACTTTATTTTCTTATAGTTATTACCGCAGACTATTTTGTCACATTTTTTCATATTATTATATTTCCAAGAATAATAATTTATTCATAGAAATGCATATCTTCTATCTGTTCTTTCTCATTTCATTTTTTTAATTGAAATTTCTTGCAACTTGACAATTTGTAGTCAATGTATGAACTTCAAGATTTAATAAATCTTAATCAGCAACATTTTCATATTAATGTTAAAATAATAGGGTTTACCATATGTCCATTTTCTATTATCATTACAATTATAGCTGTCTTACAAAATTTTACAGTAAAATAGATGAAATGTCTGGCAGTGACTTTATGTAGGTAGATCAGAATCCAAATACAGTTTGTTTTTCTAGTTTGTTTTTCTGTTTTTAACAAATCGGCTGGGAATTTTAACTTTACCTTCCTTGGAGTTCCACTTCAGTAATCTTCAGTGAAAAGTTTTCAGGACCTTCAGGAAAGTCATCATCGTGAATTTCAATCAAAATAATTTTACTTTCCTCCTCTGGTTCAAAAACCAATTCCCTTACTGTGGGAGTAAAATCCATTCCTTCCTCTGCAGTCCCATTTATTATCTGAAAGCAAAGACGCACTCTGCCATAGGATCCCCTGGAACGCACAACAGTGATGTTAACCTGAGGGGAAGAGAATATTTTCTTTTAAAAATGGCTTTGTTTTCTGTTACAGTTGCCTTTAGGAGATCTAAACCTTTTCAATGGTTCTGTCAGGTAACAATTTGATTTATCAAGTACAGAGAACACATAATTTAGCAGATAGCCTCAGTCATTTTAGAGACTGATTTATTTTCTTTCTAAAGTTGAAGATAATTCTAGCAATATTCAATGTTGGTATCTATCAGTAATTTTACATAAGAAAGAATTTTAATCCGATACCCATTTTTCATCTTCTGTTGTTTGCAATAGTTCATGGGAAAATGTAAACACTCCATAAGGATAATCACTGGCAGCCATGGTAATGTTTGCTGTGCTGCTAGATTCATTTATGAGTCCTCCATCACTGATTCTGGTTAGTTGAAACTGGTAGTAATGCTTCTCCTCAGGACACGTGTCATCTACAGCCTGTGGAAAAGAACCAACAACAGCTAAAAGGATTTAAACCATTTCCAGGGAGAGAGAGATATAACTAATTTCTATCCAAGATCCTAAGAAAATAAAAGAAAGTGCTTGAAATAGCTATTAGCATCAGATCTCTCATATACCTGTATTAGAACAACTGCTGCAGACTGCCTGTCTCGCATGGTCAAGGTCCCCGATACCTCAATAAATTCCGTCTGATGAGGCGGTGTTATATTCCAATATATTATGATCTCCCCAAAAATCCCTGGGCCACGTACCAGGCTGCAGGTAAGGACAAAAACACAAATTTTATTTTTACCTTTAGTACTTAATATCCAATACAGAGATAGTATGTCATACTGTTGAGCATGGAAGAAATGTTATCAGTACTATGAAAGCTTGAGTTCTAATGTACTTAATCACTATTAAGAACATGAAACTTCCCTTTTCAGGCATTTTTAGAACATCTCTGAAGTTCTCTTTTATTTCTCTGTGTTGGGAGGCACCTCAAGCTGTATTTTTACCAAGAGGTCTTTCAAGTTTCTTGCCATGTGTAGCCCAAAGATGAGATCTGAAAACTGATTTCTCTTCGTTCTATTCTGCTTTTCCAGAGATAGATATGCAAAATAGAAGGGCAATCGAATGTCAGAGTAATGCAAGGGGCAGTTTGATCTATAAGGCAGATCTAGGATACTAGAATCTTTTAAAAATTGTTTTAAAAATGGCTTTGTTTCCTGTTACAGTTGCCTTTAGGAGATGTTCTAAACCTTTTCAATGGTTCTGTCAGGTAACAATTTGATTTATCAAGTACAGAGTACACATATTTTAGCATAATTTATATTTCTGAGATATGTTCTGTCTGCTACTTGTCTAAAACCCATTAATAACATAATGCTTGGTGAAATAAATCACAGTAAAGATTTGTCTGCACATAACATGATCTAAAACTACTTCCTGCACAAAGCATGATTTTGTCTTTTGGGCTTCTTGGGTCAGTACCAGAAGCTGTTATGTTGCTTATATTTGCCGGTTTACCAAAGGGAAATGTCATAATTTTTTTTCAAATGCTCTTAGGAGATTCTTCTAACAATCTAAAACTCTTCGTTCTATTTTCATTTGACTGAAAAAAACAATTGCATCTTGTTTCCACCAAAAACTCTGTTCCCATACTGTTTATGCTAGAACATGGCAATTTGCTGAAACACTATTCAGGCACAAATCCTGAATCAAATTCTGGAAAGCACAAAGCACCTTCAAATGTCACATTTCCTTACCCCTTTCCTTTGATTAAGATCCTCCTTCCTTTGGTGCATCAATGCTGTAAATAACTTGAAGACAGAGAGGAATATTTGGACCTCCCTATTAATAGTGGAATGACATATTGTATATTCTGCTCTTCCTTAAAACAAATCACCTAATTTTTAAAATAGTTCTGATTGTAGAAATTATGATAAAATGCAGTACTCAATAAATTCTTGCCAAATGAGGAGTCTCGTACCTTTTGAATCTGGGCTGTTGTCCTTTCTTTGAAAAAATGAGAGATGTACCCACCTAATAAGAGCAGTTCCATTGTAATTTCCTGAAGGTTCTCCAATCAAAACATGCTTGGAGGAATGGGCTATGCCAACCACCCCAAATGCTCCTTCATCTCCCATAATAATTATGGTTGCAACACCTATGGAGAAAACAATGCTTCTCGTGGTAAATGAAAACTAAGCAATGAGCTACCTTTGGTAAATTTTGTGACATGAGTGGTTAAGCATCAGCTTCACAGAGGGCCTGTCGAACTCTCTTTGACTTCTTCAGACAAGGTACTTAGGGAAAAAGACTGACATTCAAAATTGCAACCAACTAGCTGCACACAAAATATTTAAGCACTGCAGACTAAAATAATATGAACAGACTTAGAGTAGTTTTAGTATAGAATATTTAAAACCAAAATATACTGAATTAACTCTTTACCATTTACAGGGGATATCTCTGCATCACCAGTAGAGACTAGCTGAATGGTAAATGTTTCATTTCCCTCCAGCAGGCCATCTTGTATTGCATGTAAAATAATCAGCTTCTGGGACTCAGTCTGCATCATGTAAAGACCAGAAAGACATGGATATATATTAAATGAAATTAAACAAAGTATAGTATTAAAACCATTTTTTTTAACATATAAAATCTTAAGAATGCTTGACACATTCTCTAGTATTTTTTAAACATCAAATTTCTGATCTGGCTGAAATTTTTTCTCACAGATTAATAAACAGTAAAAATTATCTCTCAAACATTATATACCACCCTAAAAATACCCTGAGAATTTTCAACTAAATAAAGATTGAAATTCCTTTGAAATTGTATTCACATAGATGTTTTCAAATTAGAGGAAACTTTCTATACAAAATCTTTTCCATCAGAAACTGCATATTCAAGAGTACACCCATATTCAAAGGATTAACACATTATTAAGATCAGATATATAAGTCGAATTTCTGCCTAATTCACATTTTTGTCAGTGGGAAGTGGCATATACATGGTATAAATTTAGTATACCATGCATACACAGTTGTATGTTTATGCTTAAGCATATAGAAAAGTTCAGAACACAATGTCCAAGCCTTCCAGTAGAGAAAGGATAGCAAAACTTTGCCAAATACTGATGGTTTTACCAAAAAAAGAAATCTATTTTCCAGTTGGCTCGAAGTAAAACAACCAGCATGCCTATTTATTTAATGAAAAACAAGCTTGTACTGAGAGAAAACAGATTATGATATGTTGAAATACTTTTCTTCATTAAACATTTTGAGTAGACTGTAAAAGATCAATATTAACATAGTATCGGTATCCAGCATTTTAACTCTGACTTCAGAGTTCTAACCTGCCATGAAACACAAATAAATAACACTGTCTAGTTTGAAAGTTATCAAGGTGTTTTCTGGGCTTTTTTAAATCTGCAGATTTTGTGCATTCATTTTTCTTTCTCACTCTTTCAATAGAATTTTTTTTTTTAAGATGCCTGATGCTGTAGTGGAATAAGTGTTTCCGTAATCATTATTTACATTCAGTAGATTTCAATTCCTCTCTCTTAATTGTAAAAATAGTGGAGATATGAAGAGCTACCTTCCTGATGATTACATTATGCTGCATTAAAAGAGCATGTCAGCTTTCCTCTACAGCTTGAGGAAGCCTGAATACTGCTAACCCCACCAGTTCAACTGACCATTTTCTAGTGTATAATATTTAGTAAACCCTGCCTCTAAAAACATGCAACAACAACCATGTGCACACAAGTAGAAGAAAGTATTTATAAATCTAATGGTAAACAAGTTATGCAATGTCTGAAATACCTCATTGAAATGAAGGGTACCATTTAGAGGGGTCAGATCATATCTGGCTGCTTCCTCGAGAATCCATAACACTTTAACTGCTCCTCGTCCTCCCTGACTTCGACTTACATTGAGCAAAACAACTGAAGCAGGGTCATCAGGTGTCTGAGGTTCCTTCACAGTTACCTGATGGAGAAAGAGAAGGAGAATGTGGGAAAGGCTGTATTGAAAAGCGAAAAGCTGTATTGATAATGTCAAAAGAGATGGATACATGTTTGAGACCAAAACCAAAAAATGTTATCAATAACAGTGCTGAACAATAGGAGTGAAATGAGCAGGAATGTAACAGGTGTAAGGAGAATGTTGAATTCTGCTAGCAAGGATTAGTCAAGTGATTTCTGTATGCTCTGTGATTCAAAACAATTACAGACAATGTCACTAGCAGGCTCAGCACCAGCAAAATTGAGAGCAGAAGCACTGTAAGAACTAAGATGAGATATGCTTTGTTATTTCTTTTTTAATTTTACTCTCAGTAATGCAGATTATTATACAGACCACCAAAAATCCTACCTGGGATGTCCTGAATTATTATTATAGTGAATTAAATTGATTCAGACATGCAGAAATCTATATTTATGAAGCAGCACTTTCACTGTTACTGCCATCCTACACAGCTAGATGAAGACAGGCACTAATATAATTTCAATGAAATTATGTCTTCCACTGCAGTGAAGGCTTACAAAAATCAGCTATATGCCAGTGACACTAATACACTATCCAACTTCAGCAGAAATGAGTGCAACCTAAATCAAACTCACATTCTTTTCTTCAAACCCAAATACTCCAACAGGGGAATCATTTGGTGGAATAGCGACAGTCACCAGAGTATCATTCCCAAGTCTTGCACCACCTGTTACCCTCACCAGGGCAATTTTGAATATCTCAAGGAATTCAACTTCACTGTCATCTATGATTGTTATTTCTATTTCTCCTGTAGCCTGTAGAAATATTAAAAACAACAACAAAAAAAAGCAACAAAGCTTCAATCATAATATTCTCTGAATTGTTTGGAAAAACTGAAGACAGGAAAATTATATCTAGTAATAGATAAACAGACATTATTCACATGTTCATTTTTGTTCTTATACTTGTATATTTATAAGAAGAAGACATAATTTCAGTAATGGTTTTTAAGTCCATCAGTATAAATCTTACTTGTCAAAACCAGCAGACTGCTCCACTTTGGTACTCAGTATAAAGTGAAGGTTGACAATGTTGCCAATATTCAGTCAAAATTCTGCACACTATGTATATATCCTTCCCTTTGCCAAAGACCACTTATATTCACTTAAAATCAAAATCCCCTGTGCACACTAAGTATTCTCAGGTGCAGCATGAAATTGATAATTATGTGTAGAACACAGCAAAGAAAATGTATAGGCTTATTCTAAAAATCTATAGTGAAGATGGGCTCTGCTACAAATTTTCAGTGTAACTGGGCTTTTTATTGGAAGTTATGCCCTCACTTGCCAAAGTGTCAAAGACATACAAGCCTGTTTGGTCAATGCTTATGAATATTCTGGTTTTCCATGTTAAAGAACTGAAGCTGGGAGCATCATTCATATACATAAGGCCATAAATAATATGTTTTCAGTGAAAATTCTGCTAGAGGAAAACACACAAAAAAATCTTAAGCTGGTAACCCAAAGTCAGGTAAACTTGCAGCAAGTACATACCTGCCCATCTGCAAATGTGAGGTTTCCAAATGATGGTGTGAAGTCTTCAAAGCTGGCAGTTGAATGAATGGCTTCCCAGTACAGAGTTGCTGACCCAAACCTCCCAGCCTGTCGAACAACTGGGAGTTTCAATACATTGTGTGGTGGTGGTACCTCATAACCAGAAACAGCTCCAGTGATATCCTGTACATTCCAAAAGAAACTGTGAAGTGTCTCAACAAACTTTTTCTTTTACTTTTGTTTTTTTTCAAGTTGACTTGCAGTTAAAAATAAATGAAAAAATACATAACTACTTGAAAAACAGTCTGGACTTAGCATTGACCTTGCTCTGAGCAAAAATCTGGATTAGATGACCTCCTGAGATCCCTTTTTATGACACTGGTTTCAGCACTGACAGTTCAATAATAAATTTTGTGTTCATCACAAATAAATTATTTTTGATTAACCTCTTAAGAAAGAGTTGTTTGTCTGGTATCTGGCCATTTTGTCCAGAGCAATTTAGTATCATAAAGCCTATCAGAACACTTTCAGAAGTCATCTGAGGAATCAGACTGCCTTGCTCAAATGCCACTTTACATATTTTTCATTCAGACTTATTTACCTTTGTGACATTAAAATTAAATACTCCTCTGGCATCATCATTTTCTTCAATTGTTATTTCAGCTATTTCTAATCCAAGCCTCTTCACACTTGGGTGACCTCCAGAGGAAGAAGCAATCAGCTGCACATCAGTAATATTGACTATAAATCCCTCCTGTAATTCTGGAATATTGTCCTGAAAAGAAAAAATTTAAGTGTCTTTTTTTTTTAATGAAACATTGCGAGTTTATATTACATGCAGGCAGTTGGCTACTTGTAGGTTGTTTACTGCTCAAAATTTCTCAGCATTTGGGACCATATAACCAATCCCTTGCTTCATATCATATGAAAGATGAAAAAGACTAGTTTTGCTGAGATTTTGAAATCAGAGCTGACAAGTTCGATTCCAGATCTGCAAGAACAGTGGAAAGTAGTGCTGGCTGTCACCTGTTACTGCTACCTAGAAGAAAGCCAGCTATATCTCAGAAACCAAGCCACAACCTGAAAACCAGTATCTCTCCATTCTAAATATATTTAAAGAATATATGTATTTTTTGTCCTTTGTCATTATTATAAGTAAATATTGGAACTATAATAAAACAAAGAAATTGGTTCATTCCCAGTGATGCATTTTTTTGAAAGAGATGTCTGCAAGAGTCCCAGCACAGTCATTTCTAGAATGTTAAGTCATACCACTAGTATAAAATCAGTACCATTTCCATTTCCTTAAAAGATATTAAAAGCTAAAGAAGTTGCTAGGCTACTCACAGGCAAAATAGTGACTATGACAGAAGTTGTTGTTGTATTCTCTGCCATAATGACTGTTTTTTTTTCCAGTACATAATCCTCATTTTCTGTTGCTCTGTTGGAGGGAGGGAGTTCAAAGTTTGGTGCAGTGCTCAACTGAACTGCAAGATCTCCGACAAATCCTTGTTCTCGAACAATTTGTAGAGTAACAATAGTTGAATTCTCCTGCCCTATAGTAAGGAGAGGGAAAAAAAACAGATATGATTGCTTTACAATCATAGAATATGCTGAGTTGGAAGGGACCTATCAGGATCATTGGAGTCTAACTCCTGGCCCTGCACAGGACACTCCAAGAGAGAATTGGGCCTGAGAGAATTGTCTGAACACATCTTCTTAGGCTTGGTGATGTGACCACTTCCCTGGGGAGCCTGTTCCAATGCTCAGCCATGCTCTGGGTAAAAAACCTCTTCCTCATATACAACCTAAATCTGCCTGAATGCAGCTTTATGCCAATTACTTGAGTCCTGTCACTGGGCACCACAGAGAAGAGATCAGTGTCTGTCCCTCCTCTTCCCCTCACAAGGAAGTTGTAACTGAAATGAGGTCTCCCCTCGGTCTCTTCCTGTCCAGGCTGAACAGACCAAGTGACCTCAGCCATTCCTCATCAGGCTTTCCCTCAAGTCCTTCACCATCCTCATGGTCCTCCTCTGCATGCTGTCTAATAGTTTAATGTCTTTCTTATATTGAAGTGCCCAAAACTGCCCCCAGCACTTGAGGTGAGGCTGCCCCAGTGCAGAGCAGAGCAGGACAATCCCCTCCCTTGCCCAGCTGGTGATGCTGGGCCTGATGACCCCAGGACACACTTGGCCCTCCTGGCTGCCAGGGCACTGCCGGCTCTTGTTCAACTATCCACTGACCAGGACCCCCAGGACCCTTTCCACGGTGCTGCTTTCCATCATCTCATTCCCCAGACTGTCCATACATCCAGAGTTGCCCCATCCCAGGTGCAGAATCTGGCACTTTCCTTTATTAAACTTCATATGGTTGGTGATTGCCCAGTGTTATAATTTGTCAAGGTCCCTCTAATTTGTTGAGGTCTCTCTTCAGGGCTTCTCTGCCCTCAAGGTAGTCGACAGCTCCCCCGAATTTAATGTCAGCAAACTTAGTATTCCTAAGAGTCCTGCATCTAAGTCATTCATGAAGATGTTGAAGAGAACTGAGACTAGAATGGAGCCCTCTAGGAGCCCTATTTTACCCCTTGCCCTGCTTCATTTTCAGCTCACCTAACTACTGGAGCTGCTTGCCAGAGCCCATTTCAATTCTGCTTAGTGACACAACAGTCCTTGGATAATTCCAGGGTTTAAGCAGATGAACACACACAACTGGTGTGAACACACAAAACAGTATCTATATCTGGAGGTACTGTGCATTTAAATGCAGGATCTAGAAGAAGAATAAGATATGGAATATCTACAGTTTTATATGTGTGTTACACAAATTATTATTTCTACACTTCTACTTTTTTTCAGTTATCCTTCAAAACTTCCTTTCATGCCTAGGCCATCACTATTGATTCTAACATAGAAAGTGGTATTCAGGGCAGTCATTCTGGTTGTAAACATCATTTCCTTAACTCAAATATTGAAGAAGTTAAATAGACTTGTATTAGTCAGTATCAGTATCTGCTTTTGGGAAAGCAGATTTGCAATTTTATTCAATAAATGATGAAACACATAATCTGGCTAAAAGTGGTGCATTTATGAATGCAGAAATAGAAACAGATAAAATGTAAACAGGTTTGTACTTCAAACCAGTTACTGTAACTAGATATTATTTCATAGACAGCATTTGTGTATAATTCACTAAAAATACAACAGGTGAAGACTGGAAATAAAAACCCAAAAAAAAACCTGTGCAACCAGTGGAAGCTAGGAACCTTCCTTGAATCCTAACTTCAGAGTATAAATGTTTATAATGTGTGTTTTTGTGTAAGAAATCAACAGAATCCCTTTACGTTACTTCCAGGTGCTAAAAAAGAGGCAACATCAATTCACCTGAAAATAGAACTGTTTAGAATGTTTTACCTGTGATAATATACTCTGATGGAAAAAGAATTTTTTATATGTAATTTGTTAATATAGACATATTAAATAGAAAATTCTAATTGGGTTGTTAAAGTTTGAATAGTCCACCAGGTAGCTGCAGGAAGAGCCCTGCAGAACGCCAGCTAGCTCCTTGAGCCAGGAGAGAGGGAGGAAGCCTGATAATCATGGCAATTCTCCTCTGGCCAACTGCCTGGGAGATCCTTTTCAACTTGTGCATGGAAGGCAAACCAAATCAAACATGCAGCTGCAGGCAGAAAAATACCAGCTTTTTCCTGAAGTGGGATTCACTCCTTCCTGCTCTGCTTCCTTCCTTCTCCTAGCCCGTTAAGCAAAAAGCTTCCCTTTTTGAGCCACTTCAAGAGGAAAGTCTTTCTATGCAAATTATTTAAAACAACACAGCAATCCCATTAAAGGGTCAACTACTTTGTATATAAACAGAACTATTTTATGCATTAGTGATTTGCAACTTACCTCTTAAACAAGAATGACTGGAGAATATTGATGTATGCAATGTGAAATACAGCAGAGTTACATAATTTAAGGGATATTTCTGCTACACTTCAATAAAAATCTGCTGAGATATATATAGAATATATATATGTAACCAGTGTTATAACTTCAACAATGCTGACTTTGAAAAAACATATATTCTTTCCTAAGAATCAAGAAACAGACTTACCTTCTGGCTCTGTGGTTTTAACAAAAAGAGACTCCATATGCCACTCAATCACACCATGTGGAGAGTCACTGGGTAAAATGGTAAGTACAGCTCTTGCCCTTTCAGGATCAATCACAGCTCCTTTTGTGGTATCTTGAACATCCACAGTGGTAACACGGGTGAGTGTGATTTCCACCGCCTCTGAAAGCTCTGCAACACTGTCCGCGAGAATTGTCAGGGTGATTGTGGACAGGGCCTGACCTTCTGAAAATGTAATCTGAAGTTTTAGGGGGGGAAAAGTCAAATTTCTTGTCAGTGTTGTTAAACCTAGAGTTTTATTCTGTAAACTCTATCAGTTACAAAATGCAAATACACACATATATATCACACATATATATCTTATAGAATCATAGAATACAAAGTTGGAAGGAACCACAAGGATCATCTGGCCCAATGTTTCTTGGCAGTACCACAGTCTAAACAAGATGGCCCAGCATTCTGCTCAGCTCAATCTTAAAAGTGTTGGTTTTGGGGAGTCCACAACTTTCCTGGGAGGGTTATTCCAGTGGATGATTGTTCTCATGGTGAAAAAATTTTCTCTTATGTCCCATGAGAATCTCCCCAGGAGTAACTTGCATCTATTACCCCTTGTATTTTCAGTGTGATACTCACGTTTTAAATTCTGAAACATGGTCTGAACAGAAGGTTTCCCCATAATCTTCTTCCCTGAAGGCTGAGTAGTTCTCTCAGCCTTTCCTCATGACAGGCTTCCCAGATATCTGACCACATTTGTGGCCAGCTCTGGACCCCCACCAGCCTGTCCATATCTATTTTCCATGGCAGGGACCAAAAGTTCCACAGAGTTCCAGGTGTAGCCCAAAAAGCTCAGTCGAGTGGGCTAATGACTACTTTAGCTCTGCTGAGAGTGGCCTTGTTAATGCAACCCAGAAACATCCTGGTGGATTGCCTCAGTGTTTGTTCACTTATATTGAGCTTATTGACAAGCAGGATCCCCAGGTCCCCTCCCCCAGAGCTAATCTCCAGTCAGGATAGACTCCAGTGGGTGCTGCACTCCTGGATTATGTTTTCCACAGTGCAACATTTGTTCCTGATGAATCTTCCAGCCTACCCAGGTCTTCCTGCTGGGCAGCTCTCCAAAGTGTCCACTTCATCACTTAGTTTGGAATCATCATCAAACTTCATCAGAATACATCTGACGTCATCACCCACATCACTTAAGAAGATATTGAACAGTTGGGCCCAATATTGATCCTTGAGGGACCACACTTGTGACGGGTTGTCAATTTGACACCATCACTCCCTGAGGGCAGCAACAGCACATTAGTTTATTTAGAAGAAGGCTATGGTAAGCTGTATCGAAAACCTTTGAGAAATCCAGGTAGACAATGGCTTTTCTTTTCTTATGACACAGCCTTTATTCAAGATTTTTCACCTTATTTTCTTCTCACCCTGCTGAGATGGGGGAGTAAGAGAGAACTAGGTGGGGGTTTGTTGGATAGTGAAGGTCAACACACCACATATATCCATTTCAAAAGAAGGATGAACATACAATATCTATTAAAATCATTGCTATGTGAAGAAATGGCCACTCAAGTTTTTTTTTTTTCTTCTTCAGATAAAATGATTGATACATCCTTTGTCTATCAATATCTTAATTTTAAATTCAAATGGCTGGCCACTTCATTAGGTCTTTCTCAACAAGGAAGATTCTTAGGCTACACAAAATGTGTAGGATAAACAGAAATTTGCATTGAATATTACACCTTTCTGACTCTTCTTGCCTGCAAACTTATGCAGTGAAATCATGTGGTATGTAGCTGGATTGCTCCAGGAGTACTCAAACAATTTCAGTATGTTTGTTTTGGCATTCTTTCTTTCCATTTCACTGATTTTTCTCTTCATTTTTTTCCGAGCTTTGTGTCTGCTACAGATGGCCACAAGGTGGAGGACTTTGATTTACAGAAACTGGCTCCTGCCAGTCATAAGGCATATAAAGAGCTTTGGCCACAGGAAAAACTGGGTTTTAACATGGCTGGGAATCTAAAAGTCTCAGAAACATAGAAAACTAGGACTTATATTCTGCTGGGCCACCTAAGTTCTCCATTGTATTGAGAAGGTCAGGACAAAGAGCAAACACTTCCAGGTTCCCACCTATGCAAATGGCTTGACATAGTAGTTGAATCTCACAGCAGGAAGAAAGGAAGATGGGAATAGGATACTACAGGTACACATTTCCAGTGACTGGACAGCATTGCAATATCAGGTTCTAGAAATGCTAGAGTGATACCACTGTATTATCTGCCAGCCAGAAGGGCAAACTGCCAGAATCACAGGAAAGGAGCAGGAAGCAGGGTTTAACAGAAAAGTCGGGCAATCTGACATATACTTCTCACTCACTACATCTGTATCTGTTGTCTGAGACAACAGAGTCAGTTCTTCCCCAATAACAGTGATATTATTAAATACCATTCCTGAAGCTGGAAATACATCACTTATGCTCCCATTAGCGATCCATTCTACTGTAACTCGTCCATATGTTCCTTTTAAACGTTCAATATTCAGGGTGATCAAGCTGTCTTGTTCCATTTCTTCAACTTGCTTAAATAAAGAACTCTGGAAAACATACAGCGGCAGAATCAAAGCACTATTTTCTTGGAAAGAAAAGTTTCTTTAGGAAACAGGGTATTCAAAGTGGGCCAGAGACACTGGGCATCAATAAATTAATCTACTCTTAAGCAGCTAAATGCAAGTCTATTGATTAAATTTATATATTTTAATACTCAGAGGTACTCAATGGGCCCAAATTTCATAAATGTAAGTATTTGAAATGTCAGACCTCTTTATCCTACGGCAAAAATTCAGTGTTTTTTGCTAGCTTTTTTTAGTACAGTATTTTATGTCCAAATTATGTGAAGCAGATAACAAACATATAGACTTTCAAGACAGACATAGTTTTACTGCTTGTACTCCTCATACAAGTTCAGATGCAATGTTTCATTTCAGTAACGATTCTTCTGTGTCTCATATCTTCATCATGCATTTAGAACTAATATCTGTTTACATAACTTCTACAATATTTGATGACTTAAGAATCAACCACTCCAAATAATACCTTCAGTCTGACATTTTCTCCAAAGTTTTTATTTTGTTCAGGCAGATGGGCTCATCCTGTGGCATAACTCAATCAGTATCTATTTTAGAGGAAAATAATTCCCTTGATTAACCAATTAGTAGAGACTGTGACAATATCATATACGCCATCTGAAAACTAATTTTTTAGGCTGCTGCAAAATGAAACTGAAAAATAATGGGTTATCCTAAATGTAAATGGATTATAAAAATCCCACAATAGGGACAGACTGGACAGACAGAAACTAGAGTTTCAATTGCCTGTCTTCTACATAACCAAGTAACAATGCTAAAGAGAAGTCAAAGCCCTTCTGTCTCAGGTTGCCACAAGTCTTTAGAAAGAGAATCCTGTCACATGCAATTTTAGTATGTTTGTGTTCTGTTATTCAGAAATAATACATATTTTAATGATTTACCTTAAAAGTTTTACCTGAGCAAATGCAATGACTCCATAGGCATTGTCATTGGAAGGAATAATTATGTTAACAAAACTGTGAACACCAATCTCTGCACCTCCTTTGGGGTTTTTCAGCCACACTTTAAAACATTCGTCCTCCTCTGGGATGATGTCATCCAGGATATTGACTGCTATCACAGCTTCCATGTCCCCAGGGTCAAATATCAATTCACCTGAACTAGCATACAAACAAATACATCAAGTAATTATAAACTGAGGATATGATTAATGAACTTCAAAAGCACTACTGAAACTTTAAAGAGCATTTTTAATGCTGAAATTGTTGTTTATACTCCTGAGTAAGTAAATGAGGTTTAAAGGTTGTGGGGTTACTGTTGGGTTTGGTTTTTTTCTTAATTACAATAGAACATATAGTAACTGATATTTCTTATTAATGTAATTAATGCTAAATAAAAATTTCAATATCAGGTCTAACTGCAAGGACTTTTATTCCATATTTTAAAGGAAATGATGAGAAATTTGACTTCAGGTTATCTGAAGGCTACCTGTGAAAAATTCTCTTTGGTGTTAGTAAACACCCCCCACACAGGCATCTATAGTGGCCTCCACTGTAACAAAACGAGTATCACAGAAAAAAGAATGCAGGAGCTGGGAGATAAACCAAGAAACCTACCTAGGTATAAAATCGGACTGATTGGAGATAGTAGTCAGCTCATAAATCAGGGAGCTAGACTCTGCAGAAAGAGCAACCAAGCTCTTGCTGGAGTTCAGAGACCTTGCAGTAGCAGAAGTGATATGATCTGCATATGGGGCTTCCAGCATCAGAGAGAAGTGGTTCCCTTCTGAGTTCCAGGAGTACAGTGCTGTTGTGTCCTTACCAGCGAGGAGGATATGAACTATATTGAGCAAAGAAAAGAAAAAAAGAAATATTCAGTGATAGATTTAAAATTCCTTGTAATACCAGAAATGTGCTTGGCAGCTCAATTGTTAAAGTATCTCTAAAAAATGTGATAAGTAATATGAAAATTGAATGCATATATTTCTTCAATTCCAGTACTATAAATGAAATCTTACCTAAACCTGAAGGAGGCATGAAAACATGGATGTTTCTTACAGCAGAGACTGGAAGAGACTGAAAGTGTCTGAAGGTAGACTGCCCTGTCTCCCAGATGAAAATTTCAGAATTTCCAGTTTCTATAATGAAGAAAAATGACAAAACCTACATTATATTGCTGCCTGTTAATTAAATCAAACACTGCTGGTCATTCAAAGGCAGAAATTGGCAGCTTTAATTACAAAGTGATTGTATCTTCCTTTTTACTTGCATAACTCCATAGAATGATTAGATGATTTATTCAGTGGCATAATTTAAGGGCTTTTCTGCACACATTCACATTTAACAACACTAAAAATCTCAGCAGACAACAGTCAAGTGCAAAGAAACCCACGGACTGCAATACACACTTTTAAACAGTCATAGGGATGCAGACATAAAACAATGTCTAAAGTGTCATATTTGTAATAAAAATGCACTTTGCTGGACAATGATCTTGGCATATAAGAAAGCTCAGAAATGCTTACAATGGGTGCAATTAACAGCTACATGTATGAAACTATTATTTCCTGTTGTTCTTAGGAAAATACTTCATTAGTTTCAGAAATATTTGAGAACAAACACAATGCTTTCATTTTCTGAAGGACAAAACACTGATTATTTTGATAAGATGATTTTCAGCAAATTGTCACCCTCCAGTAATACTTTAATCTCAGTCTAAACCTCTTTTATTCCAAATGCCTTTGTTATCAAACAAGCCAGCACATACTTAGCAAACTCAGTGTTTGTTTTCTGCTAAATACCTTTTGCAACAATTAAATATATATCAGATCCAGAAGTCCAAGCCTCCATATGTTTTATTTCATTTGCAGGTAACTGATGAAGATTCCTAAACTCATTATTCAGCCATTGGTACAAGAGCACATTCTGGCTGGTATTTGACAAAGAAACTATTAAGTACATAATGCCTCCTCGGGGAAACAAGGCAATGTTCAGAACTCTGTAAAGTGGAAGTTGATGATGCAGCACAAATATGTCTTTATTCCACTGGAAAACCTGCAAAAATAGAAAACGTATTTTATTACATATTTATAGCAAGCAGTAAGAAAAAAGAAGTGTATCGATAAAAAATTGGAAAGACTTATGATTAACTGAATTCCTCATTTCTAAGGCAGATCCTACATTCTGGTGGAAGCACATTGATAAGTAATTATAAGTAACTACTTTACTGCAAGCACCTGTGCCTGTTCAGATGAGCAGGTTTATGGTCAGAAGCTATTTCTATTCTTATAACTCTTTAACATCATAGATTTCAAAACAGAAATGACAGTAGCAATATAATCAAACCAAATCTAAATAACATGTTAATGTAGGGATTGTTATTACATTTAAACAAGTTTAGAATTTCATGTCTTCTAAATCTGTAATAGAAATGTAACTAATTTTTCAGGAATATATACTTACTTTTTTTTCTATATTTCCTTCATATTTCAAACTCAAAACTAACCAAACTACCCACATCAAAGCCATGGAAGACACGTGTATTCTGACCTGGATGGAACTGAAACTGGTGGTGTCACTCACAAAAACCAAATAATCTTCTTCATCCACAGCAAAATGTTTGACAAGTCTGGTATCTAAAATAGATAGGGTCTGTACCTACAAGGAAAATATGGCAAAAAAGATATTTGGAAGTCAGTTCAAGTTTATACATATACACACATATTTTTAAAAAACCATAAAGTTACATATAAAAGCATATATAAAATAATGTACAAAAATTGTCATAGATGTCATTTCACAATTTTAAAAATATATGTGGGGTCATTTTACAAAATTAATATTACTTATCATACATTTTCCAGAAAATTCTCTATGACTTCATTGCTCCACAATTTCTTTCTTCACTTGCAAGGTAACTTTACCTCAACCTCAAAATATAACTATAAAAAACATTAGACAACAAGCTGTAATAGCTGCCATGGTTTAGGAATGGCATTTCTCAATTTAATGTTCCCACTGAAACACTCCAAACCATGCTGCCTCTTCTTTTCCTCCCTTCAGTGGGATGGAGAGGAGAACTGGAAGCAGAAAAGGTGAAGATCATGGGTTGAGAGGAGACAATTTACTGCAAACAGCAATGTGATGAGAAAAATGAACAGTAACAACAATAATAATACCAGAGGGTACAACAGAGGCAAAGATTTACATGTGAAAATGCTCTCTACACACAACCAGTCAATGCACGAACTGCACCCACACTACCCCAACCCCCAGGAGGGCCCCTTTCCCCCATCCCCAGAAAATGACATGAGGTGATATAGAATAATGTCTGGGTCCTAGCCATGTCCCCTCCTGGCTACTGCAAAAATTAACCCTGTCCTGGCCTAAACCAGGACAATAACTTACATCACTGACTCATGCAGAGTGTTCAGGTGCCAAACTAGCTGAGAACAGAGTGCTTTTTCCCAAAACATGGCTAGACAGAAAGGTCTCACAAAGTCCTTTCTAATTCCATTATTCAATGATTTTGTAAGTAACACAGGTTTACCTTCAATAGTTTGCGTCCAGGCATGAATGCATATACACTGCTGTTGGAAGCTCTCTCACTAGTTCCTCCATGAGTGATCACAAGGTAGGGAGAGGCATGGATTTGGAAAGACACACAGCTTTTAGGATTCCACATACTGAAATTCTGAGAGAGGAACAAAAAAGTAGAACTGAAATGTCAAGGTATTTTTAAGCAGTATGGTTGGTGTCTGCAAATGCAAAGCAAGTATTTACCTCAATGGCGACAAAAACTCCTTTCCACTGGTAGAGAGTAGAAAACACAGCTGGAGGTGAACGCAACAGCACGCCATACAGGATTTCTTCCGATGGAAAGAAACACCAGCTAGCTGCTGACTCTTCCACAAAGCTTTGCAAGACAGCCAGAACACTGATACCACCCCCTGCAATACAGTGTAAGAAAAAAGTATTTGACTTTGAGGTCTTTTACAACACCATTTTCACTATTTATTTGCCAAAACCAAATCTAGTATCAGAAATCACAGATTATGAGTTGAAGGGGACCCACAAGGATTATCAAGTCCAACTCTTAAGTGAATGGCTCACACAATGGTCAAACCCACAATCTTGGCATTCTTAGTACCATGCTCTAAATGCCTAAACTATACTCTGAGTTGTCTCTAAATAGTTGGCATAAGTGCACAGAAATTGTATAGCACTGAGATTGCACTGAGAGTTAAACAATAAATGCATTTCTCATATATTACTATTACATATGGAAGATGCATAAGCAATTTGCATGTGACTCAGAGTGACTCAGTTTGGAATTTAGGTAGTGAGAAAATAAACTAGATAGGAAGAAATAAAAAAATGACAAAGAAACTAAAAATTTATTTATCCTCATTCTCTCTGTCATCACAAGACGTAGTCATGGGTCCAAAGTTCTTAAACTGACCAGTCATTCAACACTTACAGATAATAATGTCTTTTATATTACGTTAGAAAAATACAGAATTACAGGTTGTAAAGAACAGATTTTATAAATCAAAGGTCTTGTGCAAATATATAAGCAACAGGAAGAGCAATACAGATTTTTGAAACTCTGGCAGCAGTGGCTGATGACAAGCTGACTCTTCTTAAGATCTTTTATCTAATGAATTTTGACATCATAGGAATATTAGAAGTGAATTTTCATTCCAAAGTTATATCTCTTGTATGTTTGGTTACTCTGCAGCTATCTCCACTTTGAAAACAGCAATGGATGCTCTCGATAAAGTGAACGTACTGATGCCAAACGCAGTATCCGACACTGTCTCCCACTCAACACTCACAGACACGTTGAGCCCATTACTCCGTGAAACTTTCAAATAAACGGTAGTGTTCGCTTCTTCAACTGTGAAGATATTTGTCCTAAATTTGAGAATTGTGAAAATAAATTTTAAGAAGTATTATTTTTTATAGTATAAGAATTTGATTCTTACTGTGTATTTTCCACAGAGAATATGCAATAAAAAGAAAATACCGGATTTGCTCTGTGATGGACTAATACTAACTAAGGTTACCAATGTTTCTTCACACAAGACCTTGACAAAATAATGGGAAATTCAACAAAATCTTAAACAAGCCTGAAATTTAACACACCAACTGTATGGGTAAAGTTGAATGATTTCTGAAAGCATCATTCCATATCATAGACTCATTTGATCATAGAATGGTTTGGGTTGCAAAAGACCTTAAAGATCCTCTTCTTCCAGCCCTTCTGCCATAAGCCAGGACATCCTCCACTAGACCAGGCTGCTCAAAGATCCATTGAACCTGGCCTTAAACACTTCCAGGGCTGCAGCATCCACAGCTTCTCTGGGCAACCTGTGCCACTGCCTCACTACCCTCACAACAAAGAATTTCTTCCTAATATTTAATCTGAAACTACTCTCTTTCAGTCTTTAGTCATTCCCTCATTTATTACCACTACATGCCCTTGCAAAAAGTCCCTCTCCAACTTTTGGATAGTCTTCCTTTAGGTACTGGAAAGCTGCAATTGGGTCGGCCCAAAGCTGCCTCTTCCCCTGGCTGAACAATCCCAATTCCCTCAGCATTTCCTCACAGCAGAGGTGCTTCATCCCTCTGATCACCTTGGTGGCCTCTTCTTGTCTTGCTCCAACAGCTCCATGTCCTTCCTGTGCTGAGGACTCCAGAGCTGGAGGCAGCTCTGCAGGTAGTGTCCTATCACAGTGGAGCAGAGGGTCTGAATCCCATTCTTCCAAGCTGCCCATGGGCTTTGGGTGCAGCCCAGGACACACTTGGCTTTCTGGGCTGGGAGTGCCCATGGCTGGCTCATGTCCAGCTCTCACCCACAGCACCGCCAAGCCCTTCTGGGCAGGGCTGCTCTCGATCTGTTCATCCCCCAGCCTCCACTGGGGGTTGCTCTGACCCAGGTGCAGCACTATGCACTTGATCTTGTTAAACCTCATGAGAGTCCCAGGGGCCACTTCTTAAGACTGTCCAAGTAAGACAGTGCATTTGATTCTGAAAAACAGCCCTGAGTGAGGGTATATCTTACACAAGCTTAAATGAATAAGTAAATTACAAAATTTCTGATTCCCTGGGTACTGGTCTATAGTTTGGAATTCTTAATATTAATTATTATTAGTGAAATATTTGGGGACTAATGAAGTACTGTCTCAAGGAAAAATGCATAGAGAAATTAACATTTCTAATGGTGAATAGTCCATTTTAAGTGTTTTTTCTATTCTTCTGTAGAGCAGTAATAGTATTTGACATATAGGGTACTTTTTAAAATCATAAATTTTACAATTGGATTGGTAAACCTTTTTAAAGGGAAACTATCTCTATGGAATATGAAAAACTTCCCTGTAATTGAATCAGAGTTCAGTACCTATTTGTAACTGGGTAGATGCTGAAAAGCCCCAGTGGAGCCTGGTTCTGCAATATCGTAATCATAGTTTGCACTCTGGTGCCTAGTCTGGCTCCTCCAGTGGGATTGAACAGGGTGACAATAAAGTGCTCATCCAATTCTGGTTCTTCATCCAGGATTGCAGAAATATGCAGTGTCTGACAAGAAACAAGCATAGAAAGCTGCTGAGACTTGACAGCTAACAATTACAATGCTATTCAGGCCATGCTGCTGTTTCTGTTCTTTCTCTGTACATCTCTGGAGAGCAGGGCAGCACAACAGCAGCTTTTGAAACTGGAGAAGGCAGGAGTAAGGCATGGACAATTCAAACCGGGGTTCTAAGGTAATCCCTCTGGTGACTTCCATTAGTGCAACAGTAATGTGAGCACATCCACTTTCTTTCAATTTTTCCCTTACCCTCTTTCCTCTTATCATAAGATTCTCTGAAACGTAACAGGTTTTGATCCTTTTTTCATACTTCTGTTTTGTACTTATTCCACACATTTCCTGGTAATTCATAGTCCCCACACAGCTCCCTGATACCCTAAAGCAGCTCAGTCAAGTTGGGTTTCCTTTACTTTAGCTGTCAACTGAACTGTCTCATGGGCCACAGGGTAGTTACACTTCTGGTACTGGGAACAAAGAAGAAAAAAAGGCAATAATGGAATATTTTAAATACTGTCTTCTTGATGTGTTATTCCCTCTACTGCACCATGGTGGGTAAGAATAGTATCGTCTCAAGGTGGTCTCAAATCAGCACAGAACTGTCTAGAAAGAAGTAGGTGTTTTTTCACTGTCATTCTCCCCAGTACCCAAAAAGAGGAAAGTTACAGTAATACATGTAGCTATGCCTTAGAAAAATTATTTAGTAATGACAGATCTGGAACTAAACTAGAGCTTACAACATTTTAGGTATCTATTTACTTCTGCAATAAACCACATTTAAAAACTGTACTGAGAAATCTTTTTCTCCCTACTTCTCACAGATCTGCTAAACCAGCCATCGCTGAGGTTCCAAATGGATTTTAGGTTCAGAAACTGAAAACCAGTGTTTCCAGAAAGGTTTGTTTCAGATTCTACTCCCCTAACCATAATATACTAACCTGCTATTGACACAGTTAAGATAGCTTATTTTCTAGCTGACATTCTTATGGGGACAGTACAGAAGCAGTGGGCTTAATACTGAGAGAAAAAAAAAGATTTTCAATTTCTAAAACTATGAAAGCTGTTCACATTTTGCCTTTGCTACAGCATACTTTGTTCATTTCAGGCCACATAAAGGAATGGTATTTTTAATTCCACCATAATTATTTGCAGTAGTAAATTAGGACTTCATGTCACAGTTTGTCTTTCAGCTACATACTAAATACACATAAATAAATGGTCTTATGCACATAAATAAATGGCCATATTATATACCCATTATATTGTTGTCAGTTTACCTGAACTATTACAGAGAGAGAAATATCTACAGAAAAGCCTATTCAGTTTTTCTGCACTCCCACAACTCAGTTTATCCAGAGAATTAATGAAAACATAAGAAAGAAATTAATACATGAAAAAACACAAACATCACTGAAATCCTTCAAATAATTTTAAAAAAAGCTTTCTCCACTTTTTGGGTTATAACTATCATATTACCTTAAATCTGACTCCCTCTTCCAGCACAATGTATCCTTGAGAAGGGGTCAAATCCACCGATGGCTCTGAAGAATTAATTTCACTTACAAGATATTGAACAGACACCGTTCCAAATATTCCCTGAGGAGGTTCTCTAATAATATTTAATACTGCAACACTTTCCATCAGATGAAGAGCTGTCTGCTCTCTTAAGAAGAAGTGATCACTGTTATTGAATGACAAAACTCCGTGTCCATCATCATTGGCAAAGATAGTAATTGTGGCTTTTGGGAAATAAATAATAGAAATGTGCTTTAATTAACTCTGTAAAAGATAATTGTACATATATACAAATAAATAAATATATACATAAATCCATTCTTTAATGTATGTATATTGCTTTTATGGCACTGATATTACTTAAGAGAATATGTAAGTATTTTGCTTTATCTAGGAATATTTCTAGACAGGAAGAATATAGACTCTCTTATTAAAAAATCCAACCTTTGCATTTTCTGATTCCTTATTTTACATATTATTTTGTTATTTTTACATTTTTTGCAGGGATGTTTAAGAATTTTCCAAATGAGTTTAATAATTTACTATAGGAGGGCACTGGTGTTTTCTAAAATATGATTATTCAGAAGAATGAAATTAAAGTGATTGAGGTACAATTCTGAAGAATGAGAACTTCGAAACTAAGTTTTACCTGTTGTGTTCTCCCCTAATTCCAGGCCAAATGAGGGATTTGTTAGAATTAACTGGAACTTCTCAACACCTTCAGGAATATCATCATCACAAATCACAACAACAACAGATTTATTCCTTTCTCCATCAGCAAAAAAAAGAGTCTAGCATTGAAACACATAAAGCATTGAATATTCAACAGCTGATAATGCACACAGGAATTTTAAACTAAGGTAAAGCAGAACTGTCTTAAATAGAGAGGAAAGAAGAGGCAAGAGGAGAAGTAATTCCTATGTCTCTTATAAATTGATTGAAAAAGAAGCAAAACTATTTAATAGTTCAGCACATTGCAGCGTGAGGACAAGCAAGAGTAATTCACTTTGAAAGTTCTCTCCTAAAAAATATTAAAACTTATGTGAAATCTTATATACTCTATTCTAAGCAAAATTGTATTTGAAATAGATGTTTGAAAGTTTACAATGTGTCTTATATTTAAAAATTCTTCATTAGTAAAAAAGAAAGATGACTAAATCTATCTTACTCTATTCAGATGATCAGAGCAACTGAAACAAGTTGAGAAATCTAGCTGTACCAGTAACCATTCTGCAGAATAAGTAAGAAGATGTTCTTTTGAGGAAGTTGAAGAAATGAAAACTACTAAATTTTGCTTCTTACCCTTGAGATCACATTAAAATCCAAACCCAGCTGTGCCTCCAAATTTTGGGCATAAAAAAACACAGACACATTGCCATAAGATCCTTTGTTTCGGTATGCCATTATTGTCAGATTCCCATGAGATTCATTAACTTCAAAACTAAAACAAAAACCAAGACAAATTCTCAGTGCTCACTGAGTGCATTCTTTTAATAAGATGGTAGATAATTGCTCTATTTTCACTTAAAATCATCCCCTCTACTTTTTAAGAAAAAGGCATTATTACAATAAGGCATCATTACCACTTTTCTAATGCAACAATTGTAACTTTGTTTCTTATCAAAATGAAATTGAACTATAGGATCCTTTTCCCTTACTTATTAGTTGCAGATTAAGCCTGTCTATGAGCATGGATACCTTCTTTCTAGCTCCTGGAAGTCAGAGAAAAAGATCTGGGAGATGTCAGTGTGCATGCTTACATGGATGTAAAGGCTGGGACACTGGATGGAGGCCGAGGGAGTGATGGACGTTCACAATACCAAAGGACAATAGTGAAAATGAGTACATGGTAGCATAAGATTTCTGAGTAAACATATTGTAAATATTGGTTCCTAGTGTGGGAATTATCTTTCCAGTTCCACTGAACTGAATGATGTGTTATTATCTAAAAGATCTGATCCTATTTTTCATAGGAGTTTTAACTGAAAATGAAAACAGTCGGGCAACACTAATCATTAACTGCCACACAGTATTCTTCAAGGTGATAAAACTTACTTGGTACTTTCCCATTCGACTACTCCGCTTACTCCATCATTAGCATCAATAATAATTTG
This sequence comes from Eopsaltria australis, assembly GCA_034509425.1. Taxonomy (NCBI): domain Eukaryota; kingdom Metazoa; phylum Chordata; class Aves; order Passeriformes; family Petroicidae; genus Eopsaltria; species Eopsaltria australis. The sequence goes on along the minus strand of JAVTVJ010000872.1, from coordinate 43,328 downwards.
AGAAGCTAAACCTTCCACATCTAAAATGGAAAACAGAAGAACAAGTATGTAAGATCAATAGAGTTTATTTTCATTGTTTTCAAGAATAAGAGAAGAATTTCTTTATATCTTTACTAATGTCGTAGGAGAAATACATAATTTTCCATTTCCAAAATGTGGAGGAGAAAATGAAGTGGGCAGGGTACTTGGAAAGGCTTAAAGAAATCTGTCCTTACTAGCTTACTATTAGAACTGCAACATAGTGCCTTGAATTACCACCATTACATTTAGTACATTTAGAAAAGAAAACCCATGGCACAGAAAGAGTAGAAAATTACAAAAGCAAGATTTGCTATCAAGTCTTAATTCATCAAGTCTTAATTCATTGTGTGCTTTTATTATGATGATATTTAATGTTTTGCAGACTGCACCATTCTGAATATGGCAGTGAAAATGAGTAAGAAAGGAAAATAAATGATCCAGTATATCATCTCATATTCAGATTTCAGTGCCTAATAATAAATCTTAATGGCATGCACCACAGATTCTGCTATAAAAAAAGAATTATTTATTTCCTTCTAGTCAGTTTATGTACTGTAACATTCTATTACTACATAAAAACACATGTATCTTCACAATAACTCTGTAAGGTTACTGTACATATTGCCTTGTGAAAATACTGAATAACAGATTAACACCAGCAATTTCCACTAATTTCAGGGACCAGAACTTGACAGTCAGAAATTGATTCTTCTGAGAAAATAATGACTTATTTTGTTCAAACAGCATCACATGCTTATGTCAATCTACCTTTAATAAAAATTATAAAGAAATTAAGGCTGACAATTTCTACAAAACAAATTGACTCCACTAAATCTTTAGTTAATATACTATTTTTAGGTCCATCAGAGAGATTTCTATCAAATCAGATAAAACTGAATAAAAGATCAGTGCCATGAATACAAACCTGGCACTATGAGATAGTGATGTACATGAGCAGCATCTGCAACACCTCTACACAGACAGCAGAAAGGTTTAGAAATCCATAGGGATTACAGTGCATATAGAACCATCAGCTTCCTAACTGGTGTTTTCCCTTGTCATGTCACAGTCTGACCATCTCACTCAAGATCTATAATACTTCACTTTCAACATCAGAGCTCTTATTTCACATCTGGCATCTTTCCTCTCCCCTCATGCCCTCCTGCCATTTTACCCCATCTTAAATCTTTCTTCTATCCATTAAGTTTATTCATTTTTCTTTCATCATTCTCAAGTATCAAACATTTTCCCTTTTCTTAATTCCTTGCACTTTTGTATTAGAGTTGGGCCTTTTCTTCCACCTTTTCGAGAGGATGGAATGGAGCAAGAGCAGCATGGAGAAAACAGAACTGTCCTTATGTTTTCTCTTTCTTCTCCATACCCATGCAGTCTCAGATCAGAATTAAAGATCACTTAAGTTCCATGTGTTTAACTGCATGTCACAGACATCCCAGACCTACATCACATATTGCATGCACATGGCTAAGACAGGGACAGCATTTATGATATATTCCAGGTGTATATAATTAACTGCACATCAGTATCATGTGCAGAGTACCCACTATTTTTGATATTAGACACCTAGAATTATATTAAAGATTTTCTATGGGGTACAGGATTACTAAATCCTTAACAAATGCACTGCACCAACAAGGATTTGAATCCTCAATCATAATAAAGAAAATACACAAAATGGGAAAACAAGATTAGAAAATATTCTGATAACAGAATTAATTGTGACATTTTATAATGATGACAAACTTTTGCCTCATGGATTAAAACTATTATTTGATCATCCTAAGTACATCAGGGTCAAATGGTCATGATGCAGACTGCTAATCACTTATGGCAGAAGGTAAGATTATACCTCACTCAGAACAATTTAACTCAGGAAACCCTTAATACTTTAATGTTACTCTTTTTATGTTTTAAATTTTAGATGCAACTAGTCACAGCTCAGTGTCTACACATCAGCAATCAGTCTTGTAAGTTACCTTTCAGTCTGTAACGAATTAACTCTGTCACTTCAATACGCATGCAAAGAAAAGGAAAAAGAGTCACAGAAGTGGTTAGAAATAATCAGCATAATTAGTCACTGGTGCCACAGGACAACCCAGTTGTCTTTAAAGTGAGTGGTAGCTATACTACTCAGTTCAGCAGCAGAATGAGGACCTAAACAAGCAAACAATAAAAGAAGTTCTGTGGTACAGTATGAATACAGTAGATCATGACTCCTAAAAGTGAATCTGATAAAGAGTAATAAAAAGAGACGTTTGAAAGAGTGAGCAAAGGAACTACTTGAGGGAATTCTTTGTACATACCTGTTTCTATCATGTACTTGGAAACTAAAATCACGTGAATATATTGCCAATGCAAGTTTTGAGATAACTGTGTTATCCAACTGTTAATTATTAAATAGCTCCTCAATGAAAATTGTCATATAATTTTTATGGGGCTTTGAAAAGTAAGAATGTGTAATAATGACTAAGTTTGATGTTCTACAATGTTCCTTGCAAAATAGCCTGTCCCATTTTGGCATGCTTGGAAAGTGGCAAGTGGAATAATAATATGACAGAGTAATATAATGTGCATTCAATTGATACAAAAATAAAATTAAACACAATTGTTTGTAAGTTGTTTTACCCAGCCTAGGTGGGGAGGAAGTTGAATGGTTCATGATAAGTTCCACTGAAGTTAAATTAACCAAGAAGAATTCTTGCACTTCTGGTACTTCATCCTACAAAAGACAAATCCAGTATATACTCTTTTCATTTTCTTTAAGAAACAATCACAGAATTTGCCAAAAAGCAACACATTAGAAGTCTCTAACCTTATAGCAACACTAGAATTTATTCATGTTTCCATTTTCCTGGAACACTTTTACATAAAATGTTAATTATGAAGCAAGAATTTTATTTAATGTAAAAGACTGTGATGACACTGAACTAAGCATTAATAAATTTCTGCTTAATTTTAAAGGCTCAAATAGCAACCTCTGATACAGTAAGAGCCTGTAACAAGCAATGAATTGAATATCAGAAAATAAAGTCTAAATGAGAGAGTTAAATTTCATTTAACTATAAGTAGCACTATTTTCTCTTATTATTTGTCCTTCCATGATCTTACCATTAAAGCCCTAAGCAGTCTTTCTAAATTACAATAAAATCGATAGCTCCAAGTAATATAGCTTGCAAGCTTCAGGTTCCACAATATTCCTTTTCAGTTGTCATACAGGTAAGTACAGATGGAAATGATATAGAATTTACCTCTAGAATAGTAACATTAATGGCAGCTGATGTTTCTCCTTCTTCCAAAATCACTGAGTCAGAAACAGCTACATAATCAGCTCCTGGTTCAGCCAAGGTCCCCTCTGTCTGATTACTTAAGAAAACCAATCCTGGAACTGTGGCATATGTAACATTGATAGCACCTGTCCAAAATGTGACCAAAAAACTCATATTTTTCAATCCTTATTTAATTCTTACTAGAATAGACAAAGAAAAGAGATCAAATGATAACTGAAAAAATTAAATACGTAACCATAAACCAGAGGATTAAAACATCAATCTGGAGCCAATGGGATTTATTTCTTTCAGTCTACCCTTTAATGATTTTGCAACACCACAGGACCCAGAAAGCATTAGGATCCAATGTATTCATATATTTGAGGTGCTGTGGTCTGCGAATATTACATTACATACTTGGGACATCTAATGTATTATTAATACTAGGTTTGGTGTCAAAGAAAGTAGAGTGTTTCAGGAACGACTGACATCTAAGAAACGCTCTAAGGAGAGCTCTAAATTTAGTTTTCTTCCCAGAAAGACTGACATAGATGTTGATAGGAAACAAAAATTAGGGGACACACTGATAAGTTTTACTAAAGGAAAAGCTAGACTTTTTTTTTTTTTATAATAAAGCCACATCTCACTAATCTGCCAGAGTAAGTGAAGCTGCAGATTTAAAGACAGTGATCCTAGAGATAAAATGACAAATGAAATTCAAAGCTAATCTGTGTGAAATAAAACATAAGGCATAAAAGAATCCTAATTTTAATAAATAATGATGGAGTTCAATTGAGAGATTTTACATTTACAATGGATACTTAGAATAAATTAATAGTTTCCAAAGCAGTGTTCAAAAGGTAATTTAGATACTGATTGACATTAAAAAAGAAATGTGGACACATAGAAATGGCATTTAAATTTTTCTACAAATCTGAAGCGTGTCCAGATCTTTAATGTTTGTTTCAGCTGATCACTTCACCTCAAAACAGATAAAAGAAAGTAAGAGAGATTATCACTGAGGTCTAAATGTAGTCTAAAATATAAATAGAAAATGATTATGCATGTTATCTCTCAATGGAAGTCAAAAGACTCAGGAAACAAACACAAGAAAATATTTTGGCATACAGCACATCATTGAAGTTAGTACCCACTTAATTTTATTTTAAATGGAAAATTGAATTAAAAAATAAATACACAATGCTTAGGAGAGGTATAAACTGAATTCAGAAGCCTCAATGCAACTTTTTCCATGGGATATTCCTAAACTGTCAGATTCTGGAAGCTTATAGAAGAGATGCTGTGGGAATGATAATTCTGTATAAGCTCCTTTTCTCATGTTTTTTTATTTCTTCTGAACAGACTAACAATTCAAGACAGATTTGTTAGACATAAAAGTACAACAGACAACTAGTTATGTCATAGCTCCCAGACTGCTTGCTGTGGAATTAAAGGCTATGGGTTCAGTTTCAACTAAAACTTAGTTTCCAAGCCTGCAGAAAGGGGCCTAGATGTTTTGAAAATACCAGTTGTATCCAAGATTTCCCAGAATTTCCAGCCTCCCTGTCATGGCTTTCATTTGTCTAATGATTTTGAACCCAAAATTTAATTTCTCTTGGAGATTTTATACAAACCTAGAGATCCAAATTCTCTGTTAATAAAAAGCTGAACTGTTTTGTTTTCCTCTGGAAGTAAAACTACCCTGGATGGAGAAGCAAAATTCAGTACTCCATGTGGTTCATCACTAGCTTCTACTGTCAGAACAGCTTCATATCCTTGACTATCCAAAACAGCAGCACCAGAAGGAGAAACACCTGGAAAAGAATCAATGGACTACAGTTAATAGTGTTAGGTAAATAAAGTTTGTATTACATTACTGATATTTTTTATGCACAAATGACAGCCAGTAACACTGCAAATGAAATCAAACCAAACACAAGATATGCTCACTGAAGTTTACAGATGGTGTGGAATGTATATGTAATTGAGTTCTATAACAGGCACAGGAAAATTCAATCACAACAAAAATTGTATGCATGAGAAGTATGGAGTTTAAGACTGTATTAAAAAATAAGAAAACCTGAAGAGACAATGCTAAATATTAACTTTCCTAAACTACTTCTATTGTAAAAGGAACGAGAAAGATTTCCCTAGGAATTCATTATAAAAGTTAAAATTATATTCAACTTCTCAATCATTCCATTAAGAAATTACTACAAGTGGTGCCTTGATGAATAACTGTATTAATTTATACTTATCCTGAAGGATTACAAGAGTAAACACATTATTAAGGCAAGTTGGCAAGGCACCTATCAGCAGCACCACTCATGTCAGGTTAGTTTGGTGTTTACACACTAATTCCAGTTCAAGAATGATTTCAGAAGGGATGTGGTTTCATGCTTTTCTCATTACAATTTATATGAAAAAGTAAAATATTCTGACCCCCCCATAATTCAGAACAGAAGGAGAGCTTGATAGACGAGATTGTTTAAAAAGACAAAAATATCCATTTATTTTATGACACTTGTATTATATGTATACATAAATACACAGAAGTGTCAAGCCTGTTTCAATAAAATGTGAACAAATGTTGCATAGTTCGCAACATTTTCAATATTCTTAGTCCTACACTTCAATAATGATTTAATACACACAAAAATATTATGCTAGTAAATGGCAATTTTAGATATAGCAGATATAGCAGCCTGTAGTTCTGCATTACCTTCTGTTTTGATATTGTATAGGATGACCCGGTATTCCTCTTTTTCTTCTGGAATATGATCATCCAGCAAGTGGACATATAATGTTGTATTCAATATCCCCTATAAAAGTTATTGATAAACTGATTAGCCATTAGTGTACAGAGTGCAAGTAATGTCACTCTATCATATGTATTTTGAGCAATACCTTTAAGAAATGCCAAGTTAAAATATTGAAAACTATAAACTCTGTGTTGTTTAATCACATCAAGACAAAGAAGACTGCTATAAAAGCATGCTTGTTTCATCAGCTTACTTCAAATTACAATATTCTCTTGTAGCCATTGGATTTGATTATGGACTCACCTCAGGAAAAAAGAGTATTCCAGAATAGTATTCAAAGTTCTGTTGTACATTATGTCCAACTATCTTCCACTCAACAGTAACATTTCCCAGTCCTGGAGCAGTTCTTACAATATGGAATTGCAGTTGTTCTCCTAGGAACAAAGGACAAAATGCAATATTTTGGGGGTTCTTTTTATACAATTCAACTATTAAAATGAAAACCAAAAAGTATGAATCACAGTTAAAGTATATTTTTGTCTAAAATCTTAATATTTTTAATAGTGAGCTTCCCAGTAGTTACATAACACCTTTTTTTTAACATTAATTAAAAAAAAAACCCAAAAAACCCACAAATGTAAACTCTTTCCTCATGAGTTTTTTTGAGCTTAGTTCATTCTTGGAGAGAGCTATCAAAATAAAAAAGAACCTAGTACATATGCTTAACTGCTATCAAAACATGCACAGAAGGAAGAGCAGTATCTGTTTGTGAACTACTCACAGAATAAATGCTCTATGCACAGCTTTAACACAGTTTTTCACAGCAGCTAACTGGCAAGGAATTGACATGTTCCTAACATCTGCAGTGTCTTGTGGCTTTACATAGTGCATGCAGAAAAATGCCTGTAGTTACCTGCAAGTTCCATTTACGTGAGTTTGAATTTACAAATGTCATCAGTCAGAAAACACCCAGAAAAAGAATAACAATTCATAATTTTAAAAGGACAGTATTTAGAAGCAAAATATTAATGTTTCATGATTTAAAATTCTTTTTTAACAGTTTATTACAATTTCAGAGATAATAAGTATCAAATGAAAATATGCATCTATAAGAAGTAATTATGGTATTTTTTCCGCATTTATAATATTTAACCAAATTGTCACTTAAAGAGTAAACTCTTTAGAAATTTTTGAAAAATTAAGAATATTTATATAATTATAAAGTATTAAATATCTATATACATTTATACAAAATGAGATCAGCAGGTAAAGCTAGTAGAATTATGCAATACATTCACATAAGAGGAGAGATGTTTATTTATAACACCTAAGTGTATTGCATCTGTATGTCAACAGCATTTTTCCAGTTCACAGAATGGAAGTTTGCCACTGTATACAGTGTGGAATTAGTTTTCAAGGACATGAAATATGCAGAAATTTATAATCTTGAGGTGTTTGGAAATAATAATGTAAACTTAGGTCCATCCTCAACTGACTGAAAATTACTTTCTTAGCATTGCTATAAATTCACTTCAATTTTTTTTGCTATTGGGAAACTGGGAATAATTCCATCTTTTAGTTTGTGTTACGTACACACTTAAAAACCACCCTACTGAGAAACACTGAGATACATCTGTGACAGGGAAAGAGCAGATATGGGGTTAGGTTATGTTCTTAGTCCATGCTATACAGAATTGAGCAACACAGTGTAACTCAAAGAACAGCAAATTTGGATATTATCTGGGTATTCTGGCATATTATATTGCAGGACAGTATTGCATATCTAAAACTGGCAGAAAAAAAATGGATCACTTTCTGGACGTATTCTCTGTTTGGTAAGGAAATATTTGAGAGATGCCAATATATTGGCTACAAACAAGATAGAAATTAACAACAAACTTCAGAAGACCCTAATATAATAAACTGAAAAAAATTGTGAAGAAATAATATACACCAATTTTCTAATATGTATAATTAGCATGTTATCAGTCTCATAATTTCAAACTTCATTTAAGCCTTGTTTTAAATTGCCCCACACTAGTTCAAAGAGAACAAAGGAATTCAAAATTTAGTGACATCACAAGTATACTGCTTCTACAGTCAGATAACTGAGGACAGATTGACAATTTACAGGTTCCCCTAAAGCTAATTTGTCATCTCATTTAACACTGCCCTGAAATTTGTTCTATCCCATTTGAGAATTTTGCACATCCATTGCAAATAAATATTTGACAGAAAAATAATTACTTTAGTATCATCACAGAACACACAATTTAGACAAAGGATATTTCAATGCAACATTATATAATACAACAAATTTTCACTGAAGACTGTAAAATACTTCAAGATGCAGAACCCGGATACACTATAATCCAAGCACCAGAAGAAACCTGAAGTACAATTCATCACAATTGAAGACCCTCTAGTAGTCAGCTATGGACCCACGAAAACCTCAGTCAGATTTACCAAAATCTTCGTTATTCCTATCCAGTAAGAAATACTAATGAAAATACAAATTGATCTTTGAAGAGTGAAAATACTGTTTGGTTAATGTCAGTATTTTGTCTTTTTTTAAAAATATTTTACCATTTAAAAACTTTCTTTAGATTTCTGCTTTTATCAAGGAAATGGGACCTAATCCATTCTCCTGTTGTTTCTTATTCCAAGCTATTGCAGTGTGTTTTCATCTAATTCAATCAAAGCCATACAACTGTTGCAAGTTCTGCCTGTACTTAAATGCTGCCCTTGCCCTCAATATGGTGACTGTGTGAGCTGAAGACATGCAGGAAACACCAACACAGCCATGATCCACAGCTGAAGAGTGAAGAAAATATTTATTCCATTATGTATCTCAAAAAACAGGGACACCTACATGGCTAAAGTTATTCCATATTAGCAGGGCAAAAAGTGCCCAGGCCTGAGCACTGTGTTAACATCAAAAGGCCTGGACCATGCACAATTCCTTCAACAGGCTGTGTTTCACCAACCCTAACTCCTTTCCCCTCTTACAAAGAAGTCCAAGTCTACGGGAAAGGCTTTTAAGTCTTTAACAACATCATGCTATTTTATGTGAGAAAAATCCATTTCTTTTTGGTTGATAGCCAACAATCCAGAGCAAACACAAATACCTGAATTTTCTCACACTGAGTATTTTCTAACATCTCCCATATGCAGGGTTGGTGCTTAAGTGAAAACAATTCTAAAAAGAACTTATTTTTCCCTTTTCTCACCAATCTTCAGTTTTTCAAATCTTTTCTCCCCACAGGGATAAATAATATGCACACCTTGAGAAAAATACTGAGTTGCTTAACAGAAATTGTTCAATATAATAAATAGAAAAGATAATGCTATTTGGATTTGTGTCTGATAATGTTTGCATTCGTTCCAAAAAACTTGATAATGAAAATGAAATAAAAACACTGAAATCATATGAAGGCCTTAGCTCACTCCCTTTTTTTATCAAAGCCAACTAGTTTGGCTGTTTTTTCTTGCTATAATAAAATGCACTATTTTTCATCAGCTAAAGGAATTGCAATCAGTTATAGCACTATATATGTAGTATATATAGCAGAGTATTTCGGCTCCAGATAAAAACTTTCAGCTTCAGCATGCTATGACTAATACTTAACAAGTGGAAAGCATACAAGGTCTTCATAACCTTGGGGAACGAGATGGTTTGTATTAATTCCTTGGGTTCATTAGCAGCTGTTCTTAGACTGCCAGACTGCAGCTGGCTTGTCAGACAGACCAGAACCACTAATGTGGAGTACTAAATGACAGAAACTGGGCATGCTAGAATTAACACAAACTGTATCTAAAGAAAATCCAAAAGCTTATGGTGTCCTTTCATTATGGGAAAAAAACAGACCTTGATCTTTTGAGACAGACTTTTTCTTCCAACAGAAAATTCAGTGCATACATTCCTGGGCAATAAAATTTGTGTTAGTTTTCTCTACCCATCAGTTTACACATCACAAAAATTTGAGACTGAAATACACTGAGATTCCAGCAAAGGCTAATAAGAGCAGTCACCATTTGTACTGTTACTATTTTATGCAGAACTGTACCAAACCCTAGGCAAAAAATGAAACATGCTCTCTAAAACACTAGTAGCCACTACATATCAAACTATTATGGGTCTCCAAAGTCATGACTGAATGATGACATCAAGATTGTTGCACTCCTAAAATAAGCTACCATAAAAAGTCTGAAGAGAAACTTTAGGAAGATAGAAGATTTTTCCTATTTTTTTCTGTGGGAATATTTTCTAGATTATTTAAAATTAATTTTAAGTCAGTGATAGATAACATTTACTTAAGATTAGTAATTGGTCTGTATGATGGGAGTTATATACATTTCTGGAATATGGTATAAATTAATAAGAAACTCTAAAAGGAGCTTAGAAATGCAATGCCAATAGAAGCAAGGCATAACCTTCAGAAAAAGGAAGGGAAAGAACAGATAGTGGAATATGGTTTTGGAAATGGTCTACTCATCTTTTGCATAGATTTCATTTAAGTGCTATGTTTGTAAGAGTTAAAAATCCAAAGAAATGCATGCTAAGTACATGGTTATTCTCTGATTGCTGGAGTTCTCTGAACAGTGATACAATCACTGAATCATTATCAACAGAAAGCACAGAGATAGAACCTCCCCTTAAACGAACTGAGTGTGGTCAACACACAGAACCCACCTTCACGACCAATAACAGACCTTCCAGCTGCCTGGAAGCTAATGACTCCTGCCACATTGTCACTTGCCAGGATAACCACTGTGACAGTGTCGAAGCTGGGCAGAATCCTACTCCCTCCTTCAGTATGCACCAGGCTGATTATGATGCTTTCATCATCCTCTGGCTCTGGATCATCTAAAATGGTCAGTGTGACCACCTTTTTTGTTTCACCTACACGTAGAAGAACATATGCATACTTATGTGTTTACATGAAATCACCTCTTAAAAAGATATAATCATCTACTCTAGTAGTAAACACTTAACTAATATAAAAAGGACATTAAGAATCTTTATTTATTTACCAGTCTAGAAGTTATAGGATGTCATTATGAAAATTTACTCTATTACTAATGAAAAGTTATATTAGGCAACATAATTAACAAATTATTAAATATACTCTGCAGAAATTAACAATATCAGTATATAATTTCTGAATGCCTAGAATCTTTATTTGCTTTATAATTTCTCTGGCTTTCAAATTTTAATTAGAAAAGGGAAATATAATTATTGTAAAAAGAATTACCAAGTGAATACATTTTCTGATGAACCATATACAGACATATGTACATGAAATTTGACTATATATTTACTGGACCAGGAAATGCATGGGTTGTCATTGTATTAGTTACCTGTCTTCTGGAATATCAAAGAATGACAATGTAATCAGCAAACACAATCAATTATCAGTCTCTTTAATACATTACAATTTGCAACATAATCCTATTGGTCATTGTATACGCATAACTTATACTAATAATTATATCAGTTTACCACATACCTATATTTCTTGTTATAATGCCTTTCAAAGTATTTTGAAAAGTGATTTAGTAAAGTTACAAACACTAATATAATTACATGTCATCTTCCAGATCACTCCTGGCAACCCTTCATTTGAGTTCACATGATTTAACAAGCTAAATGAACACTAGAATCTTTACTACACTCCCATAAATTGTTTTCAAAACAACTGTTCAATTATCTCAGACTTTGAAAATATAAAATACAACCATCATGTTGCACAGTGCTTAAGTAATGCCTGCTACAGACTTTTCTTCTTCACAATTTTTGAAATATCCTGTTATGCTACGAAATCAATGGAGTCTCAGAATCTAAGAAGATATATCATTAAAAATCAGTACTGTACTGACTGAAGATTAACAAAAGACCACTTAGGACTGATTCTCATTTTCATTATCTTTGATACAACAACTATTTCAGCAATATTATTCCTTATTTATTTAGTATCTTATTTATTTAGTTATCTTTATAATGCATACTGCAATATTTCTTAAAAAAATTTCAATATTTATACTTTTCATCCTTTTTTTTTTTTTTTTTTACTCTCTCTCTCTCTGTTTGTTTTGTGTTTTCTTTAGTTTTAAATGTGAGAAGCTACCGCAAAACCTTGCCTCACCTTCAGCAAACACCAGAATCTCACCAACACCCACAAAATCAAAGTCTGGGGTAGCAGTTCCACCAACAACACGCCACTCCACTGCCACCTGTCCCAGGCTACCTTCTGTCCTGTGTATCATCAGCTGCACGTTGGCCTGAGGGCGTTCTTCTACTTCAATATACAGACCTTTCTCTGTTGCATTGGGACTTACACTGTAGATCTTAAATACTCCAAAGGCATCCCCATTCATCATTATGATAACTGTGGAAGTATTTGGCTGTCCAATAGTTGGTTGATTTTTTAAGCTGGCTGAGATGTTCATTAGTTCAACTTTCAACAGGGATATAGTGAATTTTTCATCCAGCTCTGGCAGGCTGTCAGGGAGTATGGTAACTGTGAGATTTGCAAACTCTTCTCCTTCCTGCATGATGGCCCACTGTCTTGTGATAGATTCATAATCACTACCAGCAATGGCCTGTGTGCTGAACAGAATGGATGTACTGCTGATGTTTTTCTTGTAGGTCCATAATCCTGACATGTTAGTTAATAGCCTGATCTCTGTTGTCAGCCAGAGGCAAAGAGGAATCTCAGAGGCACTGGAAAATGTAAAGGCTGAACATGCTTGTTCTTTTAGGCACTGAGTTGCACAGGCATAGAGTGGGTCACTTGCTGCTGACACGTTCACTCTGGTCTTGGATGGCTGGTCAGGAATCCCTTGTACAGGAGACTCATAATAGGCCAGTATATCCTCACCTTGCTCAATGGCAAGGGCTACAATGTCAGTCTCAGAAGTGCTGTAAAATATTTGCAGCTGACCAAACCTTCCCCCACTAAAAGACATTAAAACAAAAATGTTATGTTAGCTGGTGAAGCGTGTCTAATATTCTGTATGTTACTGGGTTAAGAATAAAACACAAACAAAATTAACTAACCCCTTCTGAATTGCTGAAAAGTTATAAATAGCTAATTAAGTTACTTCCCTTGAAGCTAGCACCAGAATAACTGAGTATTTGGGTTTTTGGAGAGCAAGTTTGATTGTTTATAGTTTGGGTATCAGTCTGTTAAGTGTGAATGTTTGCAAACATTTGTTTCTAGGAGTTAAGCTTCCTAGGACTGTCATAAAAGAAAAAAGCCTGTGCTGTCAAGCATTGTCATCGTTCCTCCAAAGTGTCCTCAGGATACCATATTTCATGTGCAAAACCTGTTCTCCTTTTCATTTGTCTTTCACCACACAACATCTGATACACTGTGTCCCCCAGTTCACATCACAGGAACAGGCTGGTTTGCAGCTTTAAATGGCTTGACAATTTAACAAGCAAAATAAAACTTCAAGGGCACTGTTTACACTGGGTTTACACTAAAAATGTTTATTACATTTAAGTAACAAGCAGACATCTAGTTCAAAATCAATGTATATGAAAAAAAAGAGAGCTGGCAGATCAAGAAATCAATGCAAATATCTATACAAGGACATGACATTTAAAATCATAGCAAAAAAATAAACCCAACGAAAAACAAACCAAACCAAACCAACAACAACAAAATGAGATTCAAAATCAGCCAATATTATACAGACCTTCTCCTGACTGATATATTTGCAAGTAAGTTTCTTTCTAGTGGCTCCTGAATTCGATAGGAGGATTGATGAAAGAAAACTGTGCCATAAGGATTATCATTGGCAGGTATAACAATATTTGCCGTGCCATCTAACCCGATAGCACCACCGTTGGAGGCCTGAGTTAACTCAACATGGACAATCTCAAAAAGAAAACAAAGAAAAACAAATAATGCAGCTAAACAGTTTTTGCCATTTTTAAAAATAATCGCAAGCAAAATACAATCTGAACTTCTTGCAGCTTCCTGCCATAACATTTCTTGTATTTATCTGTACATATTTCTTATACAAATGAAAACTGTAATACTATTCAATGAGACATAACTGCTCTACTTACTTCTTCTACTTCTGGAACATCATCAGCCAGGATTTCCAACAGCAACATCTGAATGGCTTCCCCAGGGGCAAAAGTAATATTACCCATGGCAACTTGCAAGTCCTTGTCAGCAGGATGTCCATTAATGGTAGCAGCCCACTGAACAGTAACATTACCCAGTGTCCCAGCATTGCGGATTACTGGCAGATTTATGCTTACTGATCCAAATTCAGGCTCCTCCACAGTGAATTCAGTATTCTGAAAAACTGATAGACACCATAGTGCATTAATAATAAAATTGAAAGTAAATATATCAGTTCCTGAAGTACAGAGTTTTATTTTACTTGTTTGCATGTATTTGTACAGATTAAATGCCTTTTAATCATGTTTACACCTAAAAGCAAAGTTTCAATACTCATATTTTCATCTGCAGAGAAAATTAGCATGAAAATTAAGCCCTCATCCAAAACGTCTATTCCAATATACCTACTGTTTGAGGCTAAACATGAACTGTTTCTAAGGTCTTAGAATCTAATTTCATAATTATTCCCAGCAAAGAAACTCTTTACCAGATTTCATGGCACTTATTGAAAAAATAAATCAAAACTATTTAACAGGGAATACGTTAAGTAGAAGTCACAGAATGGGCCAGGTTGGAAGGGACAACTGTAAATCATTGGGTTCAAGCTCCCTGCTCAAGTAGGGTCATTCCAGAGCACATGGCACAGGAGTGTTTCCAGACAGTTCTTGGATGTTTCCACTGAAGGAGACCCCACAACCTCTCTGGGCAACCTGTTCCAGTGCACCATCACGTGCACAGTAAAAAACATCTTCCTCATGTTCAGGTGAACTTCCTGGGCATTGGTTTCCGCCTGTTGCCTCTTGTTCTACTGCTTGGTGCCCCCAATCAGAGCCTCCAAGAGGCTCAATCCTTTTGCTATATTAAAGCCCCATTACTCCTTTGTTACATGTTTTAATTCAGTTTATCTTACCATTTCCTTTACCCTCTACACCCACACTTCTGCTTCTGAGTATTTTTATTCAGTTGTCAAGTAACTGCTCCCCCACAAACTCCCAGAAAAAATGTTAACAGAAGAAAGAAAATATGTACTCCTTTACCAAAGGATCCAAATGGGTCATCAGAAGCCTCAATAGTTATGACTGCCCTCGTCAAAGATCCAAGCAAGGCTCCTCCTGTTGTTTGGTTCAGCAGCTGTACATAAAATGACTCTTCAACTTCAGGATTGATATCATTAATTATATAAATTGGCACAGCTTTACTTGTTTCCCCTTCTAGTAAGACAACATCTGATGAAGCTACACTGTAATCCTCACCTAGATTTGTAGATAAAAAAACCCAAAACAATAAAACATAGAAAATATCAGTGCTTTATGGTACAGTGTGGTGAACATTATCAGTAATACCCATCTTCTCCTTGCTTATACACGCATGCCTCTGTGTTTTTATGAGGTCTTTATCTTTAGACCCTGAAAGTGGGGGGTTTTGGTTTTGGCTTGTTTTTACTTCCTATTGCCTTTTAGATGTCTGGATGGATCAAAATGAAACTTGGCTTGACCAAAATAGAGTTTACACTGTTAGATCAAGAGGTAGTTACAAAAGGTCCATTATTGTCTGCTGTTTACAAAGTCACACTACCAAGATGTTTCTGTCTTTGTTTTATAATTGCTGTCCAGCTTTCCAAGAGATAAAAGTGAACAGAAGCACCTTGTCAAAGCAGATTTCAGTAAATGGCATATTTTATGCGTTGACCTCACTTTAGGCAAGCTCCCTCCGCTCTCTAAAGGAGCATCTGTGATACATAGATCACAACTCTGCTTCAGAAACTAATTGAAAGCATAGTCTGATATAAATCTAGCTACACATTTAATTTATAACACTCTGTTACATAAAAATGAAATTAAAAGTTCTCAGAGCATGTACCATCTACCTATGCAATTTGGACATAGCTGAAATACAGTGCACTCAATTTATAACTATCTAAGTGGTTTGGATCCTGCAGACTTCATAATTTTTCTCCTTTCTTTATCTACCCCCTCTACAGCAGGGACCAACTGGAGAAGTTTATGTTCCATTTTCAGAAGTACAAGTTTCCTTGGATTTTGATTGATTTTTCCCTATTTGTTTTACAGCTGAGTCCCCAGCTCTGACTTCCTCTCCAATAAGCTCAGCTAAGCAATACGTGATGGGTTTAAATACAGACATGGGACTAAATTTTTATTACATATACTACTATAGTGTTTTGGGGGGCAGGGGGAAAGGAGTGTTTAAGTGGTGGCATGCTACTAAGTAAACAAACACCCCAGCTCGTTCCCTCATTTCACTTTTAGATTCTCCAGTGATAATGCATAAACTTTCCCCTAGGTCTTAGATTCATATTTGCTAAGCACAGTCAAAGCCTTACTACTTTATACTACATACTTGTTACATAATAGAGCATTCATTACACACTTGTTTATTTCAGCTTTAACACAGAATGCATACTTCTGCTATTCTGCTTTCTTACCAGCTGTTGCAGTTATTGGCATAGCTTTAAATTTCACAGAAACATCTGAAAATATTCCGCCACTTCTGGTCACGTTAATGATTGGTCCAACATAATTTTCAGCAACTCGCACAGCTGAAGCTGAAAGCTGAAGTGTTCCAAAAGCATCATCATTGGCATTGATAATCACATGAGCTATGGTCTCACCCACTAAGCCAAGTCGAGGAGAATTAATAACTGAAATATAAAGAAAACTTAGTGAGGGGCACCTGAAATATTTACTATTCATGGCCATAGAGTTCATAGGCATACACATGAGTTTAGTTGCCTCTAGTTGTCATGAACATTATCTTTTTTGCAATTGGACAAAGCATAACTGCAAACCACATCAAAATATAAGTATTTGAATTACGTTCTGGCAGAAAATCCAAACATTATTCTACTATACTGTGGAGCATACAAGCCATAATTTTTTTGAAAAGATGAGGTACTGTGAATTTATTTATTTATTTATTTATCCATAAGGCTAATAGTAAAATCAATACAGTTCAAAATAATTTCAGTTTTACTCTTGATATGATGAAATATAAGTAAGATTTCAACTCCAAGTGGAATCATATTTGAAGTTATCCCTTAATCTAGGGGCAAGTGTAGCAATTAAACATGTCAAGAATCTTTGAAGCACAAATCAGGCTGTAATGACTTGAATTTATCTGAATGAGAAATGAAGTAAAAATTGTCAACACTAAGGAAGCAGCATGTCACTAATTGTATATCACTTTTTTTAGTAAGACTTTTTTGCATTTTAATAAGAAAAGCTAGCTGAGTTATTTCCTACTCCTGAACTTCCAGAAACAATGTTAAATGAGCAGGTATTAGTGCACAAACAAATACAGTAACATATTTGGCCTGAAAGACCTTGGATAAGACAATGTAAAAGGGATAAAGAAATACTCATGCATTTCCAATAAAATACTGTATCAAAGGAAATAAATGCCAACAGGCACAAGTCAGGTAACTAAGAGATATCTTTACTATACAGAGTTTTGCATAGGTAAAGAGCTCTTCATTTATCTTGCTGCATTTTCTCCTGTTACATATAAATTCTAACCTTTATAATTAAATTGTAGGTTTTATGCAAGACACTTACTTGGCCGCTCCTGAGCTTTCTTGATCAAAACAATACTGCTTAGCTCCACAAAAACAGATTCTGACCTCTCAGGATCATCATCATCCAAAACAGGCAAGGATATTGTGGCCTCACTTTCATTGGTTGCGAAGATCACATAACCTGTAATGGGTATATAGTCTTTTCCCTCTATTGCTCTGACAACATCAGGTGGAAGAAAGGGCGACTTTTCCTCATCACCAATAGTTCTGTATTTCACCATTACTGTACCAAGGAGACCACCCTGTCTTATAATTGTCAGAGAGATATTTTTTGTTTCTTCCTCCACTTTTATTGGTCTGTTTCTCTCAGAAAAGATGAAGATTCCATATGGATCATCATTGGCTAAAATAGTTAATGTTGCATTAGTATGATATCCAAGACGACCGCGGGAGACATTGGTGATCAAAACTGAAAACATCTTATCCAATTCGGGAACATCATCAGGAGAAACCTGTACTGTAATATTTGCTCTCACTTGGCCAACATCAAATGTTACATTTCCATCTGTAGAGATCAGGTCGTTGCTAAGATCGCAGATTATGATCCAATGCAATGTCACCTGAGATAAGGCCCCATGAGTTCTCACAACCTAAGCAAAACATACAAAGATGTGCATATTTTTGTTCTATGAGAAAGAAAAACATAGAAGTGTGAAATGCAAATAAGCAAAGATAATAGCATGATGAATTAAAGATATGTCTGTATTTTAAAAACATGTAATTTTTACTATCTTAGCTCTGCAGAACTTGTATTATCAACACTTATTTTAAAATAGCAGTCTCTTGACTCTAAATAAGTAGAAGATCTTAAAGTTTTGGATACTATTATTTAGTTTCAAGCTGAATAATACACATTAGCAAACGCTATTAGCAAACACTGCATGACTGGAAAAACAAATGTTCATGACAAGGTTGTTATAAACAGCATAGACTAATGAAAAAAGCATGAGAGAACAACAGTAAAAACAGACAGAAGAGTACAATGCAGCAATATGAGACTCAAAGCTTTCTAACCTGCAGCACAACATTGCTATCTCCATCTTCAGGCTCAGTTCCATTCACCGAAAGGAACTCAGCACTGAACTCAAACACACCATGAGCATCATCAGAAGCCTCAATAGTCACAAGGATGTGGGATGCAATTCCCAAGCTAGCTGTTAAATGAAAGTTCCAAAAAAGGTTATTTTTATCTCTCATGTTTTCTCACATGAAAGAAAACAGCTAAAGAAATATGCTATAAAAATACAAAAGAGAGTATGACTGAAGTATCCATGTTGTTTGTCTTTATTTTTGTTCTTTTCTAAATGCATGGTAACGGAACTGACTTTCAGTAAAGCAGTCCACTCAGTCCTTCTGTGGAACTATGTAACAAAAAAAATATTATTTTAAGGGTGGAACCAAAATAAAATTACAGGTTTGATGAATGAAAATGGAGCCGCATTTAGGACAGTGCGGAGTTATACAGTAAACCACAGTATAAGTGGAAAGACAAGATGAATGCAGGCCTCATCCTAACAAAAAAAGCTGGAATGAAAGACAAAAAAATAACTGGAAAACCCCCAACAAATCAAATAAATCCTGCTTCTAAAGATTTGGTCTTGGGTGACATAACTTGCTGCTCAGAGAGTAAAAGAGCCTGGCACTTAAGGAAACCATTTCTGGAAATGTGAAAGGGAAACAGAATGTCAAAAAAAAACAAAAAAAAAAGAAAGAAAACAAGAGGAAAAAGACAAAAAAAGAAAAATTAGAAAAGAAAAAAAGAAAAAATATTACTCTATTGGCATATGGGTGCTCATATAACATTTTTATGTCTTCAAGTTTTAATTCAAAGACCTATATGCATAGGATTTTCCCATATATTCTATGATATTTCTTCATTTGGTTTTTTTTCAATATTAAATTATCATTGTTTTCTGCATATCATGACATAAATAGAAATGTGAAGAATTGAAAGAGGAAAAATGAAAAAAATCAAATGAATTTGTTAAAGTCTAACACAACTTAATTTTCTTTAAGAATATTTTGGCCATGAAGGGATGAAAAGTATACATAGGATGCACCAAAACATACAACCAGGTAGTTTTAAAATAACTTCAATTTAAAAAGTGCCTTTGCTTTTTTCTCCCAGGAAAATTTGACAATGTTCAGACAAAGATAATTTTGTAAACTTTAATTCTGCAATTACTACATTGTGTTTTACAATAATATACTATTGATTATTCAGGAACCTGTTGTTTGCTGCTTTACACTAAACACTGACTTCTAGTGAAATCACACCTAAATTAAAATAGAAAATAATATTTTTAATAAAATTTTATGTTAAATCTAAATTAATAAGCTCTAACTGCATGTAAAGAAAGTTGTATCAAGCATAGTAATTTATGACAGTTACTACAATTATAACTAAAATATAGGATTAATCAGAAAAGCTTACCATGTTGAGGGACAGTTGAAAGGAAGAAATCCATGTTTCCATCACCACTACCACTTCCATCATTTCTAAAGAGCTCAGCAACTTTAAGATGACAGACATACAGATATATACACATATATACATTTATAAACAAAGGGAAAGCAGAAAGCAATTTAAACATTTCTGGACAACACACAAAGACAGAGACATATTCTAGGAAAGTGTCAATTTTCAAAATGAAAGTGTACAGAATTTCTGATAAAAGCCAGAAAAAATATTGACTATGCTACCTCTTGTTTAATTTATTGCATTGGAAACAGCAAAACGAAGTCAGAAAGAAAGAAAACACATACAACTTCCTTTTTTTATTCCTTTCCTTCTGTGTTCCCTCTTTCTCAGTCCTAATGGAGAAATTAGAAACGGGGAAGTGGGGAGAGGGAAGCAGTGGCTAGACTCTGTCAAACTCTCTTATTCTAGTATTTTCTGGCAAGTCAAAATCTTTTATCAAAGTTGAAAAAATTGGCAGATTAACTGATGGAGCTTTTACCCTAAGTTTTGTGCTTGCACTGGTGCTGGAAAGCTCAAAAGGATGATGTTCAGGGGGCATCTACCTCTAGTAAATTACCAAAGCTGGCTGTAAATTTTCTAACCAAAACAGTCAAAGGGAAAAGTTCATTTATCTGAAACAACTACTTGACCAAAAGATTCCACGTGCATGAAAGCTCTGAAATTTTTATCAAAAGAATCCTAGCACAGCACCATAGTGCCATATTGCAGCACGGACATTCATGTTAATATGATCTAACTTTCCAGAAGGCATCACACTTGCAATTCTGAATTGCTTAGAAAAATAATATCAGTTTAAAAAGCATTTTATGGCTTTCAATATTTTTAATTACTTCTTTTCCTCCAACCACCTTTGTAATCTCCCTCAAAAATATTTTGCAATGGAAATTAATTCTGTAAGGCAAAAGTGATTTTACGTGGCAGGAGCACTGATGGTTGCCAACAGCTGTAAGACTAAGGTCACACAGCAGGATTTACACTAGCTTCTAGCTAGTTCTCCAACTCAACTAAACTCCCCAGGCATCTCAAAACCCACAATTTTCTAATGCTATTCATGTGAATCAGTTATGAGCCAGATTATTGCTATTTCTCCAATTTCACTCAAGTGGTAGATAAATAGCACACCTTTGGCTATTAAACCTTAAATACTGACAACTTAAAAGAAAATTTTTTTTTTACGTTGCTTTAATTCTCTCCACCAACTATGGAATTATATAATTTAAAAAGCAGCAATTGCCTTTGAATGACCTAATGCATGGTAATAATATCCTTTCTTTGAGATCTGGAGGTTTACAGCAATGATTAACAAAATATCTGAAGGACAGCTCTTTCCTAAAAAGAATTGCTGCTGTCTGGAGGGTGTGTCTTTAGAAATAACATGGAAATAGTTCACAAGGTTACATATTAAGGGACAAGTAAAGATCACAAAAATACAACCAGTGGATTGATGTATGTGCCTTACCTCCTCTCTCTGGGTTCAACAGCTCCACTTTAAAAGTTTTTTCCAGTTCAGGAATAGAATTGTCGGTGATGTTAACAGTAATGTACTTGTATCTTTCTCCAGGCTGAAATTCCATTGAGCCCCAAACAGCCTGAAACATGACAGGTCTTCACAGTTTTGTTCAAGTATAGTCTTTTCATTCAAATGAAAAAAGAAATACAAACCCAATTCTTTTTGTCTTTGTCAAAACATTTACTTTTCTTGACTTTAACTTTAAAAAAATCTGCTGAGTCTTTGCTATAAGAAATAGCAATCTAAATTCACTGAATTATGAGCATCTTCATTTGTCTATTTTTCTGCACAAACAGCAGTCAGACAAGCAAACAGATACTTATAAGCTATGTGGTTGAATATGTACAAATCCTAGTGCATACAAATATAATCTTCATCTGCACATGCACATGTAGAGTCATAAAAAGTTTGAAATAATTAGAAACAATAGGAAATATCCATTCTTGCTGCATTGACAATTTTCTTAAGGATATCAAAATCAAACCCAGAGGCTTTTCCTAGGAAACACAAAACACTGCACAGAAAGGAGGCAAAAGGCACATAGCATTTTATATTTTTATAATGAGTACTATCTATCACAACACCATATAAAACAAACTTTCTGTGAGAAGAATCACAGCTCAGCCAAAATATTCAAACCGATGGCTACTTCCAGGACAAACAGCTCTAATTAAATTCTAAAATAATTACACACATTGAAAATGGCCATACCTGATAATCTTTAGGACTGAAAGCTGTAAGTGGCACTGTCCTGTATTCCATAAGAACTGTTCCAAGAAGTCCTTGTGCACGAACTACCAATAATCTGACATGTCCAACTTCCTCTTTAACAGTGATATGGGGCACAGCAGAGGCTGGCAGAATCATTTCATCACTGGACTGAGGAGGTGGCCCCACCGAGAACTGCAATAGACCTGAAAGACAAGAATTATTATTTACATGGCTTCTCATGCCAAATTCAAATTACAATAATAAATTGAAACAAAAATATTTATAGTATCTATATTTAATGTTTACGATTTTTTTAAAAAATTAATATGCCTTCAGGATTCAATCATGCTATTTCCAGGAATGTGCTATGTACCATTCCCTTTCCCACTGATATTCATGTTAGTCTTAAAAAAACCATATCACAAGAATTAATTCAACTCTTCCCAAAAAACCCCAAATATGTCATAATATTGGGTACTTATTGGTATAATAATAAGCATGCTTAAATGTCTCTCTCCATTAGAAATTCTCATTTCACAAAAACTGGCATAAAACCAAAAACATGCAGTTTGGTTTCCTTGAAAAAGGGATTGATCACATGTTTGGTCCATGGCAAATGTCCAGTTTTAATGCCATTTTTGTAGTATTCTCAAAAGTAAGTAATTTGACTTTCATTCTTATATAAAAATTATGAATTAATCTCAAGTTAGATAAAGCAATACTTGGCATTGCTTCCTCATCTATCTAGGCTAGGCAAATTTTTACCTCTTGAGCTAGAAGTACACAAAAATCTGCAATAAGACTGTATCATCTTCAACATTGTTACCATATGGGTGGTCACTGGCTTTAATGCTGATATCAGTAGTTTCCTTTTCTGGATCTATACTTGCTCCACTGGTAGGAGTCGAACCTAGTTTTCCATCTCCAGACACTGCAGAGACTAATGTCACACGGAAATATTCATTTAGCTCCGGAATGTCATCATCAATAACATGCAAATTTAAGACCTAGAGAAGGACCAAATCATGGAAAAATCAAACTATGCAACATACATCCCTTAAGATTTTTATGAGCCTTTAAAAAATTAAGTTTTTAGTCAATCAGCTGTACCTGCTGTGACCTCAAAAAGTAGAGAACATTTTTGCCCTCCATGTAATTTAACCTAACTTCTACGATAATAAGTTTAGAATACCAATTCCAAAAACATCTTTATTAAGCCGTCAGAGACATTGCTGTGATTAATCTAATTTAGAGAGCAAGTGAAGTAAGCTTTTTATGCTACCTGACACTTGAGATTACAGATTTTACTATCATGTAACATAATCTGCTCTTCATAGGTAATATATTAATCTCAGACAATTCCAACTTCTTATATATTGTGATAACTTTTAACAAATATATAGGAAAAAAAGTTTAGGTAGCTGATCATATTTAGAGTCATGGGAGTATGTAGTTTAAAAATGTCCGTGGAAATTCTCTTAAGATTTTTCAACTGATGAGCAATTGCTCCCAGTCTGTTTATTAGGGCCATGACCATTAGGTCCTCTGTAGGACGACATACCGATGGAGCAAGAGGGTTCACCAAGTCTTTTCTGCCACTATATAAAATAAGTCAGGCCTCATCCATGCTGCCAGACTGGAAAAGCTTGGCAAATTTTACTTTAAATGACTGCATGTTATGCAGCAATACATTTCAGTAGAGAATTAAACCTGAATAAACTGTGCCAGGAGCGAACTATTTTCCAAAATCACAAGGCTGTAATCAGTTACATTGTTTAACTGGGACCAGATCCACAGTTCTAAGTGAGTCACTGGGATCTTTTCGAATTATGTCGGTACGTTTCACTCATGCCCTACTGACTTCAGCAGAAAGACAGAAGTGAAAGCAAGGACAATATGTTCTACTATCAATCCAACCTTTCTATTTAACAAACTCTAATAGAAAACACATATGAACTTTCTATAGCATATTTCTATACCTCTTCTTCAAATAAATGTGAAATTCCTGTACTGTGGGTTGGGGCTAAATTCAAAGAAATAAATTAATTGTAAGAGACAGAATGTGGCTAACAGTTGCAAAACATTTGATTGCAGCAGTGAAGTTGACTGCTGTCTATTTAATTGTTGTGGAGATGAAACTGATCTCCAAAACTCAGCTCAAAACCTGATCATATTCCAATTTCAAAAGTCACTGGATTCACCATTCAAGTGCAGGACTAGCTATACTTGAAGTATATGTATAGATATACACAGGTCTAATATACACATATATGTAAACATATGTGCATTAAACGTGCAATTATGTGCACATTTAATGCACATAAACGTGAGATGCATACAGATATATAGGCCTCTATCCTATCACTTGTTAGATGTCAAAGATGAAAAAACCCTGAAAAATGTAATAAAAGCCATGTGAAGGAAAGACTCTTTAGTATGAAAACCAGTCAAGCATCCTCAGAAGGCGTTTTCCAGGAGGTTTGCAAAGGACAGGATGAATAGTTAATAGGAAGGTAGGGTTTACCTCTGATCTCTGCCAAGGAAGGAATGTGATAGTGCCACTGCTGTTAGAAAAATCGCTAACAGAGTAATTAATGCCCCTGGAATCAACCTGTGAGATAACGTAATTTATATACACATAGTCTAGGGCTCCCCTTGTACGCTCCACGACACAGGATATAGTGGAACCCTCATCAGCAGCCTGGAAGAAAGCAAGAAATTGACATATTTGTTATGATCAAAGTAAATCAAAGGGATAAATGTAAAAGGTTGAATTCTCTAATGCTACTCAAATGTTCAGCACTTTTTTATTGCTGTCGTGTTACTTTTAGCACTTTTGGAGTGATAGAAAGCTGAAACTGAACTTGATGGTGGTCAGAACAATCTTAACAGAAATTGCAATAGCTTCTAGCATCTCCCTGAGGTCAGCCAGCAACTGTACCCTGTTGTTCCTTTTGGACTTAGAAACAGAATCAGTATGTCTGAAACATACATGTCAAAAGCAGATGACTCTACTGTTTTACATTAATGTCAATTATTTTAATTTTAATTTAATTTAAAGAAAGATTTGGACTGACTAAAAGCACCATGGAAAACAAAATTGATACATTTAAATTAAACTATACTATTATCACTCAGGAAAAACTGAAAAACTTTTTGTGCCACAGTACTCTTTGCAATTCTGTCTTCACAAAGAACATGCCTCAAGCAGCAAAAATTTCACACATTTGAAACAAATCAGGTATTGATACTGGCCAAGTATATTAAAAAATTATTATCATCAAACTAAAATAGAAAATAATTTTATTTGAAAGTTATCAGAAAGGTTAAGGTTATCTCAAGCATTAGATAAATTTCAGAGCTGCTGTATAACACAGACCGGATACCAAATGTGCTTCAACTGCTTAACAGACAGATACGGACATAAGGAAATTAAACTACTGATAAAACGATGCTATAAGATAAAGGCAAAACAATTAACACGCCACATAAATTTTTAATTTTGCTTCATGGTTGGTTGCTGATCTGTGGCATCACAGAATTATCAGTAGCATTTGAAACTGAAGGAATCTATTACGGTAGCAGATGGTAGGCACCTGGAAAGCAAACTGAACTGAACTGAAAACTAGCATCAGTCAGGCAAGGTGGTTGCCTTCAAACATGTCATAAGGAATTCAGTTAGAAATTATGTACTTAAGAGGTCATAAGAGTTCCCAAGTTGGAAAGCATTATGAAATTTTTCTTCCAAAATAATCTAATAATAATAGAAATGGGTATCATGTCATTCTCCCTCATAATGATTAAATACTTAAAAATTAATGATGTCTATTTCAATCCCCACAAAAAAAAAGATTCAAGTTTATATACTGATATATGATGGTCATCGCCATAGAAAATTTAATGTTTAAAACCAGCAACTTCCAGCCAGTACCAAGTGAATTCATATCAAATACGATGATGATAATGATAATGATTTAATTATAAGGGAGGGAGAGACTGTAACAGGAGAAACAAGTGCTGTGCAGCACAATTGTTCACCACTTGCTGACCAAGACCCAGCCCATTTCCAAACAATGACCAACTGCCTTCCAAGTAACTCCCCCAGTTTATACACACTGAATATGACATTCTATGTTCTTTTGGCCAGTTCGGGTCAGCTATCTTGGACATGTTCCTTCCCAGCTTTTTGTGCAGCTCGTCACTAGCAGAGCATGAGACACAGAAAAGTCTTTGACTCAGGTGAAGACCTACTTAATAATAGCCAAACCATCCTTGTGATATCAACATTATTCTCATCCTGAATCCAAAACACAGAACTGTACTGGATACTAAGAAGAAAATGAACTCTCTCCAAGACAACATCAGGTTACAGGCTCAGAAATTATAGAAGTACAGGAAAAAAACTGTTCTAGGAAATTTTAAGCCTTAGTCTTCAGTTTATGCAATAAATTTTCTTAATAAAAATAATTTGAGGGGATTTAAAAAGAGGTGATATTCCAAATGCCAGTGTGACTAAGGCTGTACTAATAGGACTTACACAATTCCAAATTCTAGAAAATTTTGCTTAACTACAAAACAAACCTAACAATGTGGAATCAAGGCCCTTCAAAGGTTAGTTAGCCTTGCCATTAGTTTGATAGTGTTTAAAATTTCTCCTGTAAGTTTTCTTTATTAACATCTTACCTCAGGAATACACGCTCCAGTGAAGCCAAATAAACCATTAGCATTATCACTTTTCTGTATTCTTAATCTTGCTGTTGTATTTTCTTGTGAAATTCGAGCTCCACCACACACAGAAATGAGCTTTAGGATGAACAACTCCTCTCCTTCTTCCTCTTTGTCATCCTTTGCAGACACAATGAATGATTTATTGGTTTCTCCTTGCTGATACTTCAAATACCCAGAGACAGGGTGTACGTCACTCTTTGCAGGAGTTGCATGGAGTTCATAGATCTCTGCTTGTGTCAACTTTCTCTCATAAAGCCTTACATCCTGCATTAGACCTGTGTACCTACTGCTGCCATTGATTCCTGCCCCAATTCTCACTATTCCTGGACCTGAGAAGAAAATTAGAATTTTTCTCATGTTATTAGGGTTTTCTTTTTCAAAATAGCTAATTTATGTAATTATTAAAAAAATCTATGGTAAATTGTTTACTGTCCCTATGATATTACTATGATTATGTTAGTAATCACACTGATCTTGAAATGTAGACTGGGAGGTTCCTGAAGCCTTATCTCAGTGTTACAGGTAGATCATTACAGGTCAAATAATTTCCTAGACCGTTCATGTTTTTCATCCTACTAACTCTATCTGCACATTGTCACCATCCTTTATCTTAATGAATCTTGGGAACTTTTCTCTTTCCATTAAGAATTTTCAGAGCCCAGCTGCAGCCTGTCTCACTTTGGTTTTTCCAAACACTTGCTCTGCCCATTTTGTATCTTTGTATATTTAATGTGTCCTCTGCTAGGACAGTGAATCCATTCTGAAGATAAGGGTATTAGCCACACTGGACATGCCTGTACCCAAGTGCACTGCAAGAGGGGCTTCAGAAATGTATACCAAGTTCCAAGCACTTTTTACAACGACTTTAACATTTCTTTCTCTCAGCAAGTCAGAGGATGACAGCTCCCTTTTTCACAAATATACTAAGCTAGTATCTCATATGCATTCCTATCACTCTAAAACATATAGAACAAATCTCTTCAGCTGTTTTATGATTTTGGAAGGAAATGTGTCACTGAGTGTCACTTCTAGAAACAAGCAACCACAACAGCTGCTAATGGTCCTAAGACATAAGGCAGCGGATGGTGAGAAAAGCCAGACTGGAGTACTTACTGCAGTATCTAACATTTAATGGAGAGAGATTAAATTCTTAGCTTATACTTGTAGTACCTCCAGACAGAGCACACGTCATCTCCACTAATGTGGAAAATATGCAACGACTCAGACATATCCTCTTAGCAACAAAAGCCTTACTGCATTTCACACATCTTTGTTTTAGAAACTGAGGGGGAAAAGTCCTTTCTAAGCTGCAGTACTACACATCTGATGGCAGTTATTAATGACAGGGCCACTACTTTGTTGCAGAGGAACTACTTTTTCACAGAGGCTAAATTTCTTAGACTTCAACTACCAGGAAATTAAAAGCAGAAATAAAATCCTACACTCAACAATTAATGAAGTCTCCTCTATATGCTTGCTTTATGTTTGTGCACATATATGCATGTAGATGTATATGCATTTAACATAACTGCATGTTTTTTAAATTTTCCTTCTTTGATTACAGAGGAGATTGTATTCAAGAATTTAATAATCATTCACTGCCTATCCCCATGAAAGAAAACCTGTGAAACTGATGGGGA
This sequence comes from Eopsaltria australis, assembly GCA_034509425.1. NCBI lineage: Eukaryota > Metazoa > Chordata > Aves > Passeriformes > Petroicidae > Eopsaltria > Eopsaltria australis. The sequence continues at coordinate 14,457 of JAVTVJ010000872.1, read as the reverse complement.
GAGAAAGAAAGAAAAAGGATGGAGATTACTGCTGTTAAAAAAACCCCACATGAATGAGTGAGAAACTTCAAAAGAAAGAGTAAATGTAAATGTATTCCCACCATACAATACCTGACTTTATAAAGGTGCTATTGTGATGCTCACTGCTATGCTAGTTGAGTGTAAAAGTCCATAATGGTCACATATGACTTGAGTCACCTCTGGGAATATCGAGTTAGAGGAACTGAAGTACATGTGCTAATGTTATTTGGAACATCATTAAACATACGGGCAAAATTTTCATATATCATGTAAATACATGCTTAAGTAAATCAAAACCCTGAAAAATTCTTTCACTTACAAAATACTGGTTTAGCTGTAATATAATACACAAGTAGAATCAAAAACATTATTGTATTTTGTTTCAGAAATTGAGAGGAAAAATTCTTTCTTAGCCACCGTACTGTAAATCTAATCAAAATTATTAATTATAAATATATATAACTATATGTATAAATTATAAACATACAGAATAGAAATATAATTATTAATTATTATTTTCAAATTACTGCAATCCAAGCTGTCTTGGATTTCCCAGCTCTTATTTCCATTTATATAGCTTTTAAAAATCCTTAGAATTTTCTGTGCTTTGCTTTTAACTAACTGATCAGATATAATACTTTCAGAATCTTGCATACATCTTTCAAGGAGCTAGACTCCTACATATTTTGCAGAAATTCTTATATGGAGAAAAATATGACAACACATTGGCTCACCATCAGCAATTGCTTCTCCTTTAAGGCTCTTAATTCCTCCTAGAACTGGAATTCCATCCATGTAAAATTCAATTATACTTTCATCCAGAGTAATCAGAACATGAACCCAAGTACTTTCATCCAGATATTTCAGGACTGCTGCTTTGGCTATGTATGTCATATTGGATCCCAGTGCTGTATAATGAAGCACTACAGAAACATGAGAATCATTTGTCTGGATTTTCACACCATAATATAAGGTCCCATTACCATCATCCTTTTCAATTATATAACCATCAGTATTGACATTAGGAATTAACCATGCTGAAAATGTAAAATTAGTTATTGCAGTGTTTCCATTGTATAGGTATTCCAGATCAATAATTCCAAATGCATCCTCTTTTCCACTGAAATACAAAGCATCTGTTCCACTGTGATGGCGTCTCATGTGCGGCTGAGATTGCACTGAACTTGGAAATGATCCCAGCAACAAGAAGTCTACCATTGATGGTAATCCAGCTTGAAACGTGCTGGTCAGTATTTCCCAACCTAAACGGACAACCCCAAAAGTGCCTTGTTTTCTCCAAATGGTGAAGTCTGTAATATAGGAAAGATCATCTTCAGAAAGAACATCTTCCACTATTTCTCTGTCCTGACTCTCTGGATCTATAACGAAGACTCCAAAGGGGTCATCATTGAAAGGGATCATCACAGTTACAGCAAGGCTTGTTTCAGACAACTGCCCACCGGGACCAGGAGACCCACCTATATAATGGAAATTAAGAGTAAAAGATAGTGGTCTGAAAAAAGTTACTAAGTATTTTTAAATGTTTAAACAAAAAACCTTTTTTAGTAGGCCTAAATCTTCTTTAAAGAGTCTCTGAACTCTTAAAAATTTCTCCAAATTTAGGATTAACATAAATTAATGGTATTGGTTTTAAAACACTATAGAGAACATTTTAATAGAAAACAAGTCATATTGTTTTTCAATTGCAGAATATAACTGTCTTTCAGTTAAAACAAGATTAGCTTCAGATTTTCTGAATTAGTAATGAGATAGGTTGCTTCTGTTTCATTTGAAAAACATGGGGTCGAATTAATTTCTCATTTTACTCCAAGATTTACACAAATATGAAATGGCAACATTTGGTTCATTGTCTCCAAATAAGCAAATATTACCCTGCAAAATCAGTAACCAGTTGTATGTTAAAACTCCTCCTAAGTCCTGCCATTAGTCATCTACTTCTCCACAGTAAGAAGATCATGGGGTGAATGTAGAGCCTCCATGCATCACTAAGCAGGAAATCTTCTGTACATGTATATGGATTTCACTTACGGAAATGTCAACATATTTTCAGTTGTATCTTGCCACAGAAGACCATAAATAGTACTGAGGTGAAAGGAGTCCAGCAGATTTGGAACTCTACTCAGTAGCAGGCCTGTAGCAGTTGTAATTTAAGTGATACGAAGTGGTAACTATTTGTATTTTACAGAAATTTCTAGAAAAAAGCAAACAAACCAGCCAATCTCCATTGTGGTAGATATGCACAACCTTTAATACCTTCATTTTGTCAGCTCTACACAAAGCTCTACATCTCTGAAATCACCAAAAAGAATCTTTTTTAAAGGCCAGATTCCAAACCTGTGCTCATATGCCTAAATTAAAGAACAAAAGAAAAACAAAACCTAAAATCTCACCAGAAAAGTATAGGATGACATAGGCATCAAAGCAGAGCTCTTTCCAGGATTGTTTTCTTTTTGATTGATTAAATATTATTATTTTCTACCAGGTAGGAAGGAAATGGTTATATGGAAGATAATACCTGAAACATTCACCAACTTTAAAATGTAAAATTCATTGAACTCCGGAATTTTGTCTGAAACAGCATGGAGCACTATTGGCTTTGATCCTTCACCATCCATGAAGTACACAGTCCCATAAGTTTCCCAGAATTCTTCTCCTGGCTGCAGTGCAGAGTCATTATGAAACAGCTGCCAGGTTAATGAGACATTCCCAAAGTGTCCTCTATGTCTCAAAATCCTGTTCAGAGATACAGAAAGAGTGAATGTCCTGGCATGTATGCAACAGTATTCTCCAGTAACAATGGACTAATCATCCTTACTGTAGGAAATAATATGCATTGTTCTAAATAACCACAAATAACAAACAGAATCATGAGCAATAATAAAATCCTCTTAGAGACTCTGCAATTTTACACTATAATTCCACACCCAGGAATACCACAGATACCTTAGAAAGAAAGTAATCAATGAAGGTGTACGCAAAATAGTACTCTTTAGATGAACATCAGTTTGTCTTGCACTTCTATTTTTTATTAATAAAAATGAATGCATAGTTCAGCAAATTAACATTAAAAATTGAGTTAACTGGCCACTCTTAGAGAAGAAAGAGAAGGAATTTAACTAATTTTTTTCGTTTAACTATCAAGCTCCTTAAACTTATTTATACTGGTATTTAATTTGGGTTATGTAGTACGCCCTTCACAAATCTGTGATTATTCTGTATTAAGAATTTAATAAATACAAGAAAGCTTTTATTCGTTTGCTTAGCAATCTGGTAATATAATTTCACCAATTTCTAAAAGGTATTATAAATAAAAACTGAATAACATAACTCCTTTATTAACAAAATATGTTTACATAGAAAAAGAGTATTTCTGTTTGCACAGTAAAAAGCAAAAAAGCTGTTTAAAGCATTATTATACAAGTCTGAAAAATTAATTCAGTAAAGCAGTCTAGAAACACAATTATGGTTTTAATGCTTCCAAAAGTTTCCTTCTGTTGTTATTAAGCAGGGTGTTCTATTCTGGCTGTGTAGCACTGTTGCAGTAACTCCAGTTACATTCATTAAAGCTCGGTGCTGCCACAGGTGTTCGCCCTGGTTAGATTATAAATTAGTCTGACCCTTTTCTTATGTACTAAACAAAAGTCAAATCCTTTTGAGGGTATGGAAAAGACATATTAGTTTCCTAGTAAATACATTTTATCAATAAGGACTTAGCAAGGTCAGATGTTGGTGGCCTTGGTATCATGTGCTTTCACAAAGCACCTGTATATAAATGTGATTAGTTCAAATCATCACTCTTCACATCATTGATTGAAAAAAAAAGATTATTAAGGACCAAAAAACCCCAAACAGCAGCATAACAAAACTAACCACAGAACATACATTTATTATACTCTTTTACAATGGATTTTAAATTTTCAGATGTGCAACACAAGCATAAAGATCTACCTCATAGTCATAAGCATCTATTTCAGGGCCTTAAAACAGAGAATCAAATCAAATCAAAGATAGTGAAACAAATATGAAAAAGCCTCTTCTCTAACTGTTCACTCTGTCAGATTTATTGTGAACATACATCTCTTTATACCCTATCTAGAATTTTCTTCTTGAAAATCAGTATTTTTGTCAATTTATAACTACATTCTGTCTTTAGGAACATAAAAAGGTCAGATGCCATGAAAATTAATTTCTTAACCCTTCCTTCTTTCTGAATACATCCCAATAGCTACAGGTCAGACTAGGGGAAAATATATTCAGCCTAGAAGGAAGGCACATCTGGACTTTCAGTATAGGCTTAAATCTGTAATTTACACATAGAAGAAAAACAAACAGAAGGAATACAGTAATACAGACTGCTTGTAGAGTAAGATTTCAAAGGAGGGTGCAAAAATAAACAATCACATATTTGTATTTAGCTGTATTTTGAAAAGAATTTTTACTTCTCCATTGGTCTAGGTTATATTCTGCTCATTCATCTTGATCCTTCTGTATCAACACTCTTGTGAAAATATAAAAAAAACCCTATGCTGTAATCTTATTTGTGTGAAAATGTAAAAAACCCTCTATGCTGTAATCTTATTTGTTTATATTTTAACAGGAATTCTGTACACATTTTAATTTGCACACTTGACTTGATAATATAGGAGTTTATGTTTGATGTTTTGTTGATCCTCGATATGTTTGCAAACAATTTAATCCAAAATTTGGCGGAGCTATTTTTTTAATAAATTTTAGCAATGCAAATAGTATTAGATCAAAGTACTATCCACAAAGTAATGCACACATGAAGACATACATGAGGGTGTTCAAAAAAAGGCAACAATATTATTTAAAAGTTACTTACAGAAAAAAATTACTTTTTCCTTCTTCCACTGGCTTCTCTAGAGGTTCCAAGGAGAAAATTCCATTAGGATCATCATTTGCTTCAATAATAATTGTAGCCACTCCAGCATTAAAGATAACAGTATCCCCTAAAAAGACGGTAATTAATTTTATCAAAACTGGAATCAGAAATGGAGGTAGAATTTTAATGTGTTTTCTAAATTTAATGTTTTCTTCTCACACCAATAGCTTTCATGCAAAGAAAGAAACAAGCAGTGATAAAGCAATCAATGACAACCAATATTTTACATATTCCACGAGAGACAAATCAGAGTAAAAATATGTAAGTAGCATCTAAGACAGAGATCAAGAATTTAGATTTGCAGAAAAAAAAGTGATATGAACAGAGAGGATGCAATGCTGAGAAGAAAGGATTGTATGAGAGGTAGCACTTCATGTTTCATCAACTGGTCAAGTCAGAATAAACAGACACATATGCAGAGATCCCAACTCTCCTTTAGACCTACAACAGAAATATTGCACTTTAACTAAAAACAAGGCAGCAACAATCTCTAAGAGATTAGTCATACCTACATCACAGCCTATCTGAAAGGAAAAAAATACAAGATACCTGTCAAGTAAGGTGGAAGCTGGTAGGACTTTTGTATGTGTATTAGCACAGTAGGGACATTTCAATACTTCTTTATGTCCACAAAGGTACATTATGTTTCCATCCCGATTCAAGTTTTCACCCTTTTCAAAAGCACTTGACTTGTTTTTATTCCAAAGTGAACAATCTAAATAACTTTCCAAAGTGAAAGTTATGGTTTTAACTTCATATACCTCTATTTGTATTTTCTCAGAGGTACAACAGTCCAACATAATTTTCAAAAGGGATGTAACAATCAAGACCAATATATACAACAGATCATAGAAAGAAAAATAATAAATACTTTTTCTTTTCCAGGAAATTTCATCTAGAAATATTCTGTATTTTGCCCATTCTGGTAGGAATGTGTGCCCAGAGGAAAGCTATTACATGTTTTCAATAGAATGGTAAGAGAAAATACCAGCAGATCCAGAACAAAGTTAGTAAAGTAGAAAGAGATCACTAAAGAGAAAATTTAAGAAAGGAGAAGTCCAATAATTTCCATGAACCTGGTGTTCTGTAAGAAAGCTGGGTAGCAGAGTGAATTCTAGCTGGCCTCAGGAAACACATGAACTACCTTATAATCAGTTGAGAAAAACGATCTATTTCTTATATTTAACTTATATTTTCTTATTGATGAGTCAAAACCCCATCTAATTTGGAGCATTTGGAAAGAGATTTTAAGTTATTTTTGCAGGACAGTTTCAGCTTTATAATTTTACTTTTGCTTCCAATTAAACAATTCAAGATCAGGATCCAAACACACTGTATAGAAATTTTATAGAAATGTTGACACAAACCTCATTCATATAATGCCAGTTAGCCTGGCATTTATACATCATTTTATGATAAGAACAAGCTGGTAAAAAATACAGAAAAAAAAGAAAAAGAGAGTTACTAAACATACATTATATCATTACTTTTACCTGTTGAATTCAAAAGAAAGATATAAAATGCTTCGTCAGTTTCAGGGGTATCATCATCATTAATGTACACAGATAAGGTCTGCTCTCTTTCTCCAACATCAAACAGAATGACACTGTCCTTTTCACTGGGAACAAAGTCTCCCTCTTCAGCTGTGGCATCTCCATTAACAGTAATATACTGAACAGCAACAACAGAATCAGTAGGTCCATTCCTTAGGACTGTAAAGTTTGCAATACTTCCTTCTGTAATGGTCACTGTAAGAGGTTCTGAAAACACACAAGCAATTAATTCAAGTTCAAGCCTGAGTTTCTTGGGCTAAATCTATTCACCTAATCCCCCACAACAGGATCCTTCACCTCAGAAAAGCGAAGGCACATGTAGTGAAGGCAGGGAAATATTGCAGGTAGAAAAGAATATTCTTGTACTTAACCACCTAACCAATCCCAGAGCCATCAACAAGAGTAATGACATGAAATGAGTGAAAATTCTTAAGTAAAAAAAAAAAAAAAAAAAAGTAATTTTATAACACTAGCTCCACTAGGATTAAGATTTTTCAATTATCTCCTGTGTCAATAAATTCTGTTTGGGGTAGAATATGAATTCAAAATTTAAAACCAGTAATATCTAACCTGCAAAATAAATGGGATCATCATTCCTTGTAATTTGTAAAAATGCACTGGTTACATTGCCCAGTCTGGCTCCACCAGTGGCATTGAATAATCTGATTATGAATATCTCCATCTCTTCAGGTACCTGAACGACAAAGTATCAAGAAATTAATTTATTGCATACAAAACAATGAAGAAATTAAAATGAACAGCTGAGGAGATTGTCAAAACAGGGTTTCTTCACGTTGTTTATTTATTGATTCATAAGTGTGTCAAGAAGGATGATGTACAATTCATACACTTACACAAAAATAATCATGAGTCAAAAATCTTTGTAAATAAATCCCCTCATCTTTACTATTGTACAGATGATCCAAAAGCTATCTTGTAGTTTCCTGATGCTGATACATGTAACTCATTTTACAGCATTATTTATTTATTTATTTACTTATTCCTTTGTTACTAATTATTCTTATTCTTTCTTATTTTATTTCAAATATATCAGCATTAAAAATATAAAATTAGGATTCTTGCTATGAAAACAAGTGGTTTACTTATTATTACAATTTAACCACACTTGACCACTGACAGATTCGAACATTTTTTGTTTATAGATGTGCACAGTGTCTCAAATTCTTTTATTATTTGTTTAAGTAAGCTCACTTTCACCCAAGTAATTTGATTTTTCTCACAAAAAATTATCAGTTTCTTAAAAAACAGAGCTTCTTAAATTTCAATGCTTTAGCACTTCCTCTTTGTTCCACGTATTTACACAAAAACACTGTAAAAAATGATTACCTCATCTGGTAGAGAGTATATTGTGATATTTTTTGAAAACTCAAGATTATCAAAGAAAACAGTCCCTTGTTCTGGATAGATGTCATTGGTACATGCTGGGTCAACAATCCAGGATACACTAACATTGCCATAGTTTCCTTGGTTTCTTACAAGTCTGTAAGAGGCTATGAAATACAAATATGTACAGTCAGTGTGCATCACCAGAAAAACACAAGTCAAAATGAAAAAAGTCAGCAAAGCTGAAACAAAGAAAAAGGAAAGGAAACAGTAAGCAAATCCACTTCTTGCGGAACTAATAATACATGAGTGCTGTACACAAAAGGCCACAATGATAGACCATTACAACAGTTAAGACTTGTATCAACTCTATAGATACAACAGAGATAGATAAATTGAAATCACACATATGAAAATTTAGCTCATTTTTCTCTCACACAGCACCCAATGCCTCATGCTCACCAGGCAGAACTACCACCATCAGGCTGTACCTTGCATGTAAAACAATCCTCTGTCCCTCCTGTCTGGTAAATTCTCTAGCTATATTTTAACTGGACTGATCCCTATGGCTTTCAAGGTCTATCCTCCTCTGCACTAATCTCCACTGCTCATCATGCTGGTACTGAACCCCCCCTGGAAACTCCTGAGTCAGGCATTGTTCTGTGAAGGTGGAGTAGGGAAAAGAAGCCTTGCAGGAGCAGAAAGCAGAGAAAGCAGTAACTCCAACAAAAAGAATTACCAGCGTAGATGATTTCTCCTTTACTTTCCTTTATTGTTACTGATAGTTCATCAGGTAGAAATTGAATGATACCATGTGGATCATCATTCTTCAAAATGGTTATATCGACCCTTGTGGCATTCCCCAGCTTGCCTGACATTTCACTGTAGCCACTAAGTACAACAGCATAAGCCTCATCCAGCTGGAAGAGGGAAACTCAGTCAGAATAAGAAGATTTATTCAGCAGAAAGACAGGACAACTTCAACAAAAAAAAAATAACACACATTTTCTACATGCACAATGTTTTTGTAAATCTTTATCATCTGTAACAGTGAAAGCAAAGATTTTAAAATCACTGACATTAAGCTAATTCAAAAAGAATTTTTCAGCTTGCTTTATTAATCTAATGTGACTTTGTACTTCATATATTTATTGAAAAAACACTCACAGAAGATGCATCATGGAACACTAAAATAAGTATTCTGTCTTTGCATCTATACAGCAAACGTTAGTGTACACTGGGGAGCACTGAGTTCAATTTGCAGGTATTTACCAAAGAAGAAACAAAAAGAAAGTGATTGTTCATATAGAGCTCAATTAAACAGTGGCATTCAATAGTACAGAATATCATGGATGCCAAAAGCTCATTGGATGAGAAGTTTCAATTTACAAAAAACAAAAATCCACTGAGGCCTATTAAAGCCAAAGATACCTTCCAGTTATCCAGGCATCCCTGGTTTGGAGACTGGGAATACATTCTGTAGAAAAGCACTGCATACTTGTTCTGCTCCCATATATTTTCCTGTATTTTAATAAGTGACAAAATGTTATGCTGTGAGTGCAATTTGAAGAAAGCAAAATTTTCATTTCTACCTCTGGAATCCCATCCATCCTTGTCAAAAGAGTAATTATGATCTCTCTTTCCCCAGGCTTAAATTCCAGAATTCCTGTGCTTCCATAAAACTCATTATTGTCCCTTGGTTCTACAGTGTATCGCAGAAACTGCCTGACAAGGCTCCCTCTGCTGCGGACAATCTGCAGCTCAACAGAATCCCCTTCCTGCAAAAAAAAAAGAAAATCCAGCGTTTTACTTGCACTCTGCTAAAATTTACTTGTCCATAATGATTAAGAAAAGCTATTCAGATAGCTACCTTGATACTGTAGGGACCTCTGGAAGAGGGAGAAAATTCAAACACTCCTCCAGGATCATCATTTTCCAAAATAGTAATCTCACGAGTAGTAAACCCATATTTCAGTATTTGATTTTCCACACTGACACTGGGAAAGGAAAAAAAAAAGGATTTTTTGAGTGATGGTTCTTTTCAGTAAGTAAATATACATCTATGTGAAGGACATCAGAATCCTGATGAATTCTATAAATAAATTATGAAAACAATTACCTACAATGAATATAATAAATTAGGGAAGTCACATCAGTGTGTTCCATTCATTTGCAAAAAACCCCAACCTTTGTTCCTGAAGTAACTTTGTTTTCTGATTATTTTTTATAGTTTATAGTTCTGGGGCTTTTTAGTCACACATGCACACAACACAAAGAAAAGGAAACAGAATTGTATACTAAAAATTTGAAATCACATTGAGTACTACTTTGTATTTAGATCAAAACATAAGGGATGATCCAAAATCACTTAAACGAAGAGAGAGTATCTTTCTTGCATTAATTTCCTCAGATCTTAATTTTCAATTACATTGTTTTAAGTTTGTTCCATTAAAAATGCAACAAAAACTACTACTGAAAGATGCATAAAGAATGCACCTTCAGACTGATGGTTTTGATATAGCTTATTAAATGTTGGTTTATGAATTCAGATTCCTGTGCATCTCCCATGTTTTCTGGAAGAAAATTTCAATGAGCAAACAGGAAATATGTATTTTAAAGGGTAACATGTCATGTTTATTGCACATTTTAAAAATATACCAGCTGACTCAATAACTTGTGTTAAAATAAACTAAAGGTATGTCACTCAAAAAAAAGATAACTGCTCATCTTTGACCATAGAAAACGTTTCTACAGTTCTGGTCAGCCCAGACATGTAGGTGGGACAAATTGTATTTCTGGCAGTTTAAGAAAACAGATCTATTATGGCAATCAAGTGCAGGAATATCAAACACTGAGTCATGCATTAATAACTTTCATCATTCACAAATCCTAAATAAGCCTTCAAGCCAGAAACCCATGCCATCAAATTAAAATCCAAAAGGCAAGCAAGCATTATCTGAGGTGCAGAAGTCATGATTCCTGAGAGGAAAAGAAGTTATTGACAGATTGTGTTCAAACTAATCACTCGTAAAACAAAGGATTGATTCACTGAAGACAAACCACAGTTCACTGCACTTACCCAAAGTACACGACAAACCTTTCTGTTTCTACCCTGTTAACAGAGAAAGAAAGAAAGAAGGAAAGAAGGAAGAAAAGAAGGAAAGAAAACGGGTGGGGGAAGGAATGAAAGTGCCACTTCCTGAAATTTCAATAGTACCAGTCTTAGACAACAACAACATGATAAAACAGCCTATGCAAAACTGAATAGAAGCCACCAGGCACAGGCTTCCAACTCGGATCTGCCATTACATGAGCAATGAACACAACAGGATCCCTCATGTCTACATTCTGAGGTACACATATATAAATTTTCATATCAACCCCATCAAGTGACTTCCTGGCTCAACCTTTGATTTTTCTTCTTGCTGTGGACCTGCCTGACGATCACTGAGCTATGCCTGATCCAGTGACCATCATCCAGACTTGATGTGTTCCTGGCTTAATCTGCCCCACCACTACAATGCTACCTTATGCCCTGGACTGAAGGCTGCCCCCACTTTTCATATGACAAATCTCATTGAAAAGGCTAATCAACCACAGAAGTTATTTCTGTAAAAATACCTTAATTATTACTTAGCAAGAACTACAGATTATTTAGGACAACTAAGAGAAGCTTCAAAATGTTTCCTCATTTTTTAAAATTCATAGTACTATAAAATAACAGAAAAAAGATTTTTGACTGAGTTTAAAATAATATGACAATTATGAAAGAAGTACTACTGAAAATAAAACCATAGTTGTTAAGAGACGTATTTGAGTTGGTAACTTTGAACCAAGAACTGGAATTCTGAAGAAAGTGAGTGTTTTGAAAAGCCCATTAGAAACTGAATTGCAACTGTGAATTTGTATTAATGTTACTCTTAAAAAAAACACTTCTCTAAAGTCTTTCTCTTCTTTCAGGTATCTCAGAAAAGGTGCATTCAAACTGCCTGTGGAATGTTTCTCAATTGACTTCCTAGATTTGTGTTCACTACTTCGTTTTTTTCAGGATTATCTACTGACTTAATTAGGAACCTAGCTTTAAAGAATAGTGTTCAAGGAGGATTTGCCACATTATAAATTCCACAGTGTTTCTCATCAGAGGGAACACCTTCTCTCCAGGCTTAATCCACAATTTATTTGATTTTGGAGGCCATTTTAATTTATGTTATTCACAGCAGAAGACATATGGTGCTACTACTTTGAAAAGTAATGAAAGCCAGCAGTAGGTGTCCCATAACACTCATATAAACATTCTACTACCAGTTTCATATAACTTTTTCTCTATCAAAACAAGATCCGACCAAAGCTTTGAAGTAAAAGCCAACGTTTTACAATGAAAGGCTTAATTCTTACAGCATCATATACTTTTCTTCATAGAAAAATTACATAAGATAAATATAGTTTTGAAATAGGTACTAACCACAGAAAATCCCCAAGTTAGAAAAATAGTGCAAACTCATTAAACAGCTTTATTTAGGCCTTGAATTAAGGCCCATAGTCAGTATGCAGTGCTTTAAATGGGCCTTCCATGATTTGCAAACCTTTTTATCATTAAGTAATCTCTTAAACAAAAAAATGCATTGAATTAATTTAGAAAATATTTTTTAAAAAGGGTAAATGCAAAACATAGGTTTGACTTGAGTGCTGTGTTTGGTTTTGGGCCACGCAATTCAGGAACTGTGAATTTGTATTATTGTTACTCTTAAAAACATGCTTCTCTAAAAAACTTTCTCTTCTATCAAGTATCTCAGAAAAAGCATCCTATTCCACTGGGCCACTTTCCAGCCATTCTTCCCCAGCCTGTAGCTCTGCATGGGGCTGTTGTGATCCAAGTGGAGGATGTGAGACTTGGTCTTGTCTCGTGCTGTTTGTGTCAGTCAATCAACCCAGCCCGTACAGATGCCTCTGCAGAGCCCTCCTACCCTCCAGCAGACCAACACTCCTGTAGAATCTGGTGTCATTCAAAAGTTTACTAAGGGTAAATCCTCTCATCCAGATCATCAATATAGGTATTAAACAGAACTGGCCCCAGCACAGGCCCCTGAGGGACACCATCCAGACTGGACGCAGCACCATTCACTACCACTCTCTGGGCCCGGCCATCCAGCCAGTTCTTGACCCAGCAAAGAGTGCTCCTGTCCAAGCCATGGGCTGCCAGTTTTTCCAGGAGGATGCTGTGGGAGACAGTGACTTTGCTGAAGTCCAGATAGACAACATCCACAGCCTTCCCCCAATCCCTCAGGCATGTCACCTGATCATAAAAGGAGATCATGTTGATCAGGCAGGATCACCCTGTAAGTGTCGTATGACCCCACTCAAGATGATCTGTTCCATAACCTTGCCAGGTACCGAGGTCAGGCTGACTGGCCTGTAGTTCTCCAGATCCTCCTTCCAGCCCTTCTTGTGGATGAGCATCACTGGCCAACCTCCAGTTGTCTGGGACCTCCTCAGTTAGCCATGGCTGATGATAAATGATGGAGAGCAGCTTAGAGAGCTCTTATAACAGCTTCCTCATTACCCTAGGATGGATCCCATCCAGTCCCATAGACTTGTGACCACCTAAATAACTCTGCCCATCACTAACTACTTCCCCCTGGATTTCAGGGGGTCTATTCTGCTCTCCAACCTTGTCTACTAGCTCAGGGGACCAGTCACCCTGAGAATAATTGGTCTTACTGAGGCAGAAGGCTGAGGCAAAGAAGGTGTTAAGTACCTCAGCCTATATCACACCACAGAAATCACTACAGCAATAAAATTTTCCCCATTCCACATTTCCACATTGCATCAGTTTTGCTTCATTGAACATATGTCATATATATAAATTAGACACATATATATGTACATGGATCTGTTCTGACATCTTAATTTATGGGAATCATGACCAAAAGATTCTGAGCATAAACTATTTAAATGTTTCTGGATTTTAATTTTCCCAAAATAAAAATAAATTCATTTGTGTATTGCTGTTCCCAGAACCTAAAGTCTAGAGATTTTCACTCTCAGCTCCATTCATTTAAGAGAATAAACACAATCCATGTGCCATGAGGGTCCTGGCCCTTCAGCTGTGCCAATTGCCAAATTTATAGCTGTGTATGTGCACTGGAGGGATGACAACTGCCATTAGCCTAATTTCTTGTGCAAAAGTTAAAAACAACAATCAGATTTCACTACAGACCTCCAGTTTTATTTGTGTTTAGTTTCCATTCAAGCCTATTCAAATATGGGCAGGCATTCAAACTGAAGCTGATCCTAAAGAAAGAAAATATGAAGAAGCTTCAGCAGGTACAGGATTATCTTGCTTCTTTACAGCTCATCTGTCTTCTGTGTAAGCATGTTCTTCATGATACACATTGGCCTCCATTTTGTGGACAGCATTCATAATTATTTTTAATATCCACGGCCTACAGATGGTGGCCATAGAGCAAGGAAGGAAAATACTATTTCTAATGGCTTGGAAGGTTTCTTTTGTAATTATGGGTACAATCAAAGTCCATTTAAAACATTAACTGCCTTAACAACATCACTGGGTTGTAAATAATCCATCCTTGTTTGAACCAATTATACTATTATTTT